>LTAT01000005.1:91861382-91894674 GCA_003286495.1 Chlorodrepanis virens
GCAATCGGCTGTGTCTGGCTGGAACCGGCTGTGCCCGGCTGGAACCAGCTGTGCCTGGCTGCAACCGGCTGTGTCTGGCTGGAACCAGCTGTGTCTGGCTGGAACCGGCTGTGTCTGGCTGGATCCAGCTGTGTCTGGCTGGATCCAGCTGTGTCCAGCTGCAACCGGCTGTGTCTGGCTGGAACTGGCTGTGTCTGGCTGGAACCAGCTGTGCCCGGCTGGAACCGGCTGTGTCTGGCTGGAACCAGCTGTGTCCAGCTGCAACCGGCTGTGTCCAGCTGGGGCAGCCCTGGTGTCCTCTCACGGAGCGCCGCAGCCTCCACTGCTGCCGCTGTGGTCCTGGCACCTCCTACACGGGTTGTGGTTTAAAGGACTTCAAGGGCTGCAAACTCAATTTCAGATGTGAAAGCAGTCTCTTCTGGAATAAGTCGAACAGTTGGTCAAAGTAATTCCTTCCCCTGAAGGGTACACTTGTGTTCAAGGAGGAATTAGCAGAGAGAAAGCCAATTGCCTAGAGAGGTAAAGGAGAGGGATGGGGTAATTGCAGCACCATTTCCCAGTTCTGTCATAAGCAAACCTAACCTGGAAGAAGAAAGACATTCATTTTCTCTGAAAGGTTCCTGTGGCTTTACTCACTTCAGAAACTTGCTTAGGGGGAAACAAAGAACAAAAACCTGAAACAGAATAATTTATTTTTGACCACCTGTTTAACATTTCTTTGGCCTGATATCTATACTAAGGTATTGCAAATCTGGAAAAGTTGGCTCCCAGATGACTCCCAGGAGCCTCAGAGGTTGTGAAGCAGCATCACACACTGGCTGCCATCAGAGACCAGTCAGATCTTGACTGACAGATAAAAACAAGTGCACTTTTTACTTTGCTGGTTGGTTTTATTCTCTTTTTTTACACAGTGGTTTTTATTATTCCAAGTATTTCAAGCAGGGATCATTTATTAAAATGAAGATTAAAGAAATTTTTTTCTCAGGTTGCATGTAAATTTTAAATTTTTATGTGCCTGTTTTTGTTTACAACATTCAGAAAGATCCTTGAAAATACAGACTGTGTGAAAAATGTGTTATAGTTGATTTTTCTCTCAATATCACCTACACCACTATTCTTAAACTGAGGCAATTTTCAGACTGTTGATTCTCTTTTCTATTGGCAAAACTTTACTACATTTTTGGGCTTGAAGCAGTCAATACTTTCGTGGATTATTTTTGAAAATGGAAAGTTTAAAAATGTGAATGACCTGAATTGTTCAGGCTTAATTCATCGCTTCAAAAATTCTTGGATTTCATCTTCTATTACCAGAGTGCTTTGGCCTTGTGCTTTGTTTGCTGGCATTTTATGAAGATAAAAATACTCCTTGGTGCCATGACCTTCATGTTTTCTCTCTCTTTGCAGGGTCTGTTTTAGTAGACTGTCACATAAACCTTTGTGCAGTGAAATTTGTTTTAATGTTGGACAGTGGTTACTTTGTCCTTTAGCATCAATTGTTATTTTTCCACTGGGCTATTAAAATCTTTGTTTGAGTGGACCTTTTGTCCACGAGCACATCCTTCCTTCTGTGTTTTTGGATAGCAAAGCTATTAAACCTTATCTTCTTCTTTTTCTTTATATTTTTAGTAATCCTGAATGATGTACAGTTGCTTACTCAATTGATTTTTGCTGGATTAGTTTATTTGTTATATCACTAAATCCAGTGTATTTGGATCTCTGAATTCTTTAACAGATTGATATTTTGAGACATAAAGAAATAACATTTTTCTGACTTGAATGCTAAGAAATACACTCTCTTCCTTTTATTAACTAATATATTAGAGTTGTGATATCTGATTAATGCCTTTGAGTTTCTAGATTGTTTGATCAATTATTTTAGCAGGGAATATAATGAAGGGAAAGAGATGGCAGTGCTAAGGTTTTAGTTGTTTTTGCTAGTGTTGGAGCCTTTAATCCTTACAAAAACATGAGTAGTTTTTTGTTTGGTTTTTTCCTCTACTGTGACAGTGTGGCTGAAAATCAGCAACACCAGTGCTTCAGGTTATTGTCAGCTTGTTTATTTGTCTGTGGAAACTCTTGCTGTCAGCTTTGATTCTTGTATAGGTGAATTGCTTTCCTGCAAAGGTCTTAAGAAATCTCATTTATGTTACTAAACTCATGTTCTGTTTTCCTAAAGTGCTTAACTGCATGATAAACTTCAAACACACGATCGGTCTATTGCATTTATTGATTTCTGTGCTTAAACAGAAGCCAAGTGTGGGCACCTCATTGAATCTGATCCTTTAGTAGAAATGTTCCTTACACATAGGAGTAGCTTTATTTGTCAGGAAATTGGCTTCTATATGGAATTATAGTGATGCACAGTATTTCTGACAAGTAATAGATATTCCCTTGCCATTTAGAGGGATGCCTCGTACTTACGCACTTGATATTTACAAGTTTTTCTTCTTACAGTTTTTATTTCAAACCCTTTCGCTATAGTGAAAGGATTTTCATCAAAATCAAGTGATTTTGATTGTTCTACTGTGGCAAATCCATTGACCTGCAAAGACTGCCATGTGTTAGTTATTAGATAAGGAGCTGCTTTCTAGCAGTGAAACAAAATTTTTAGGATTAATCCTACTTTTTAAAATTCTGAGAAGATCAGCAGAAGTAAACAGAAATTGTAAAATGAACAACTAATTCAGAGGTCCCAGCACTGAGCAGTCACAGGAAAAAAAAAAAAAGTTTAGACATACAAAATTTTATCAATAAGCTTCTCGTGAGATGGGGAATATTAATCTCAACGCAGTGAGGGGACTTGGCCAGTTTATTACAATCAATAGGAATTTACTCATTCACCCTAATGCAAGCTGGAGCATGTCCTACTTCTCATATCCTGAGTGAACCTCTTTAGCTTAGTGTCTACTGACATTACAGTCATGGGTTTTGGCAGGAAGAATTTTAATGTTCTGTTAAGATACTTTATGGAAAATCAGAATAATCTGAAGTGGATAGTGAGAAGCTAACACTTTTAAGAAAACAGATTTGCTGTAACATGTTACAATTTATGTTTTGGCAGCTGGAAACACAAAAGAAATGGGGGTGGACACTTTGATATGAGGAAATAAATATATGCAGAGTAAAGGCGCATTGCATATAAGACAAATCTAGTTCAAGAACAGTTTGTCATTTAGAGAAGAAAAAAAATTCAGTTAAATTGCATGTTCCTGCAGAAAATAAATTCTTGGTAATTGAAATAACTGCCATTACTTGTCAAAATTTTCAGATCTGTTTCTCATCTAGTTACTACAGTCCTCTTAAATAAGGAACAAAACAGATTTTAAAATGTTCACGTGTATCAATGTATCTTGAGTCCCAAATTAGTAGACAATTGTTCCACAAAGCATAACGTTTCTAGTATTTGAAAAGTATCAATTACATTGTTTAGTTTCATTTAAGAAACATTAACAATTGGTGATTAAATTATGGCATGAACAACATGACTACTTAATCAGCACTCTTTATCTTTGATTTTGGGCACGCAGTTGGTTTAAGAAAGCATGTAAAAGAAAGCTGAAGGAGTCAACCAGTATTGTTTTAAAGATATTTAAATGCTTATTTATTTAGAAACATTTTTACATTTTATGACTGATCTCAAAACAAAAGAACTGATTTAATTTGCTATTTTATATTTCTTTAACCCCTTAGCTTTCAAATTTAAATGAGAATTTTGTTTCAATTTTATCTAAAGAAGATCCAATTAAGGGATTTATTTGTATACATATGGTGGTATGTAATGAAAGCAGTAATTGCCAGTGATTCTTTTATTTCAAGATAGTGTATATTTTTCCTCTGTGTTCTAAGCACTAATCATAGAACTTTATCTGTCCAACACTGTAAATTAAGCAGCTATCATAAAACGGAAAATCTAATGCAATAGGCAATTGTTTCCTATAGTAAAAAAACCCAAAACACAAGATTTTGAGTTTTTATCTTTTTTACTCTTGAGTTTAATTTTAAAATGCAGCTGTATATGTAATTATGCACTGCTCAAAAAAAATTTCTATCTATTTTCCGTGTGGAATTTCCATGGTTATCCCTTTGCATTTCTGAGTGGATAATGAGACATAATGTATTCCCATTCAGTACATTGTTACTTACCTTGTATGTTTCCAATGCTGTTATCAGTGCTTTAATGAAAGGATGGGACTACTGTCAGGCTAGAAATGATTTACTGCTCAGATAAACATCAGCCTCAAAGGCTGTGAGATTTTAGAGGAGCAAGAAGTCAGCCATAGCTCAAGGTAGTCACAAGTTTCTTCTTTACTAGGTAATATATAACATTCTAATCCAATGGAAAGTTGTCCCAAAGTTTATTTTGTTTTTCTAACCAATCACCTTTAGGTAATTCTGCTGTGCTGCAGATGCTTTTATCCAATGGGCTACTATCACTTGTATACACATATGCTTCTATTATAACATTTAAACCCTTAGTTTACTCTATACAGTTACATTACTACACTATAAAACTCTTCATTTACTCATCCCAGTTTCTTAAGGCATGCTCTTAAATACAACTTTAGAAACATAAGTTTATAATTTTTTCTGTTTAATGTCTGTGTACTTTTAGTTTTATATCAATCCAAGCTTCTTCCAAGGCTGCAAATCAAACACTTCAATATCTGTGGATGCTTCTATTTTTCCATTTCCTACACAATGCAATGGAAATGATTAAAGCATTTCAGCCAGTGTGGCCCCTGATAATGTATTTCTGGATTTTTGGCCATTTTCATTGCCCATACCTGTAGATTCATTTCAGTTTGTTGTTGCTTTTTCTATTTTGAATAGGGTACTGGAACTGAATACAATTTAGGTGCCCAGACACCACTTAGTTATGATGTAAAAATATAATATTTTATCTTTTTAATGTGAAACTCTTAATCCCACCTGTATTAGATCCTGAACTATTATTTTGTACAGTGGTCTGAATTCTTTTCTGTGACCTAGTGTATTCATAGAGGATGAGAGTTTTGTTACACTAATATGAGGAAGGTTAATATCCCAAGGAGTATACTACTGGTTATAGATATTTCTTATGCATATCTATATTTAATACATGTTCAGTACAGTAAAAATTGCACATTTTGATGGTTTTGATCAACATAGCAAATTGAGAAAGTTCACAAATTTATCAATAAACTCCTTGAATTGAGATGACCATTATAAAATTCTGGAGATTTTGATTGATAAAATAACTAACTGTGTGAAAAAACTTAAATAATTTGGTACTTTCACGACGTTATTTCTTCAGTTTATGAGAAGACTTAACCAAAGCAGCTGATGTTACATTAGAAAGCCCCAGAGAAAGATCTAATGTAGAATATTGGCAATGAGGTGTGGAGGTTTTCAAAGAGAACTGAGTATCGTATTTGATTTGTAGTAGAAGATGATAAGTGGAAAATAGCACGTATGGAGCTACTTTCTGTGAAGTATAAAATGTCTGAAAAATGCAAAATAATACTCAAAATTCTTTATTCTATAAATTTAATGGAATACATTTTAAAGGAATCTTAAGCATCCGTATGCTTCCTCTATATGTTTTTTCATAGTCAACATATTTCTTGCTTGTTAATGTGCAATGACCATTTGGTCTAAATAGCTTTTATGAGACTACAAACCTATTTTTCCTGCTGAATAGTTTGTGATCATTACACAATATAGTAGTGGGCATTTTTACAATCTGTAAGTTAATAGTTTGTGAACATTATTGCAATCTTTTCATGGGCAAAAATTTCAGTGGTAAAAAGTTCAAAAAAAGCAAAACCCAGCATACCAAATAGTAAAATTACAACTAACTTCCAAACAGGTCAGTAAATCTCTGCACTGATTTTCATAGGGACACCTCAGGCTTTTTAATGTTGCTTTTTTAACATTGCTGTAAGATTCTGTTGAGACACATACAGGAAAACATTGTAGGGTAGTTACCAAAGGCGTTAAAAAGAACTAACTGAATGACATGCCAACAACATCCTGAAAATCATTGAACCCAGCTGTGGTTTAAATCTTAATGATTTCTGGTTGGTGGAGATAAATGCATTAGCAATTGTGAGGTGCATTAATATTACAGTACATAAAACTCACATAAGTTCTTGTGGCAAGAATAAGGGCATAGTAGACTGCAAATATCTGAAACTGAAATAAGTAATCTAAATATCAGCCAAATTATTAGCTTTATAAAATATTTAATTTATTTTCTGGACAAACGTCAACTTCAGTTGTCTCATTCTATTTGCAGCAATTTTGATGCACATGAAGAACTTCGAAGTGTATGAAGAAATGGAACAAGTAATGTTACTCAGAATATAATTACCTTAGAAACTATTAAAAGTTTCATTTTTTCCCTATAAAAACATGTTAAGGAGAACCAATGGATTTTTTTCCTTCTGTTATTTTTTTTTTTTTATTGTAAAATTTCTATAATTTTGAAAGGACTACAGTAACAAATACTTTAGGTTGGGTGGGAGACCTTACATACTTACATATTCAGTAATAATTTATCTCATTTCCTATTGGAATGACTGGATATGTAATAAAACAAAATATTTAATGGGAATTCTTCTGATTTGTCCCTGCAGCAAGAAAATGTTAAACCCAGATATTACAAAGTTGTTCAGAGGTAGCGGATAATGGGTGTAAGATGGAGAGAAACAAGGTATCAGCAGGTTGCTTACTTATGTTGTTGATCAAAAATGCATGCTGTTGTCAAGAACCAGTTAGGAATGTATGAAATATGTAGTACATCACTTCTTAGCAGCTTTTAAAGAGTCTGTACGTAAATTAGGTAGCTTATTGCCTTTTATGATGCCTCTATACTGCCTTTGCTTAACAAAAGTTTTATTAAAAGTAGTAACATGCCATTTAAGTTTCCAGATTGATGGGAAAAGATGGAGTCATGAGGTTTTTTCACCTAGATATTTCCTTTTTTAAATTTCTAATACTCTGAAGCTGCATTTCTTTATAATTGCAATTGTTCAACACATGCAAGCATTCATACACATTCACATATATTTCCATACATGCCTACTAATATAGTCTGCATTTCTTTGTTTTCTTTAATTAGATTGTTTTCAAGGAGTGCCTCATGAGTCTCTCTTTGTAAGCCAGTCTACCTTTTCAGGATCTATCATTTCAATAGCTGGAGAGGTTTAGCTTGAACCAGTTCCTCATCTTGTACTATATTGCTGTTTCTTTTCAAGACATGTTTGATGGGACAATTTATTTTTATGGCCTTTTAACATCCCAGTTCTTTCTAATACTTTTATCAATGATCAGGACAATGAGATCAAGGGCACTCTCAGTAACTTTTGCAGAGGACACCAGGTTGGGTGGGAATGTTGATCTTCTGAGGGGAAGGAAGGCTTTGTAGAGAAATCTGGACAGGCTGGGTCAGTGGGAGAGGAGCAGTTGTATGAGATTTAGCCAGGTTCTTCAAAGCCTGAGTGTGTTCGAAGTGCTGGCTGAATAAATGGAAATAGGTAATTTATTAAACAAAATACAGCTTTTCTGATCACTTTGGCCCGGCCTCAATCATATTTCAGTACAGTAAGTGCAAAGAAAATTTTAGGTAGTAAGGAGGCAGCCATGTTTATCTCAAAATATAAGTTAAATCCTTTTGTTTTCACATTTTGTTTTGTTTTAAACTGTTTCTCACCTTTACCAAGTGTGATAAAAAAGGTATGCGAAACAATATAAGAGGTATTGTGGTGTAGACATGATCATGTTTGGCAGCAGTAGCCTTCTGAACCAATTCTAATTCTAGTTTAGAGTTGAGTAGCTGTCAAAACTGTTTCTACCAAGTGTCTCTAAACAAAAAAGAAGGTGCTGTTCACCTGTTGCACTTACACATAAAAGATAAATTTATATTCAAAACATCTTCTCTACTGGGTGTATATTTGTATCTATATACTTGTGTTTCCATTTCCAGTATCTTAATAGTATTTCATATGTAGTCTATTTTCTTTAGTGTGCATGTGCAGTATTTTTCAAAACACTTACACAATTTTAGAATCAGAGAATTGTTAAGATTGAAAACTGCAGTTAATTACTAGACATTGCTACAAAATATTTTTAAAAAGAAAACAGACTGTGATTACCATGTGCAAATAAGGTAGAAGAATAATGTAATTAGAAAAATTGAATCCATATTTTCCAGTAGACTGGATGCTTTATGTCTGTAATACAACGATAATTAGGCACTAATGTAGAAGATGTTTGAGAGAATGGTTACAAACACTATTCATGAAGTGTAGCATTTTTTGAAAGACATGTCTGAAATTCAAAATAAACCTATAAATAAGAAAAGAGCACCCATATAAGGATATTTACTGCATATGTCTCAGAAACCATACACCACAGAGTAGATCTTCATTAGGCACAGGAGTTCATATGAATGTTATATTCTTTCACTTTCAATTAATGTTGAATATTCTATTTTAATTTTGTTAATTGTCAAGGAGCAAAGAAAGTTGTGGCCTTGACAGTGTGCAGCCCTGTGCTTAGTATCTCAAAGTTGTGTACATGCTGATAGTTCTCTGTACTGCCTTTGTATTCCTTTTTGATAATCCTTTTAACACCAAAAATCAACAAGAACATTTTGACAATGATAGATGAAAAAAGGAAAAAGCTACCAAGTCACTTCTTTCTCCCAATAAGTGTTGCTGCAAAGTATATGTCACGGTCAGCAACCGTGCTTATGGGAAAACTCTTCCTTTATTTCTGTTTAGTTTGACATTTCACATAAATGAAGGACAATTTGTATTCCAGATGTCTGCAGCTCATCTGAAGAAAAGACAGTTTTCAGAAGTTGCTCTTTATTTTATCACCATTATCTTGTGAAATTATTTGTCTTCAACCCTTTAAGGAAATGATCAGTTGGTAAATCATTATCAAAGAATAATTTAAAGGTTCTTTTTCTCATTTCATCTTCTTTTCTGCTTTCAGCATTCATTTGAGTAATTTTACATCTCTATACCTGTAGTAGCATCTGGAGATAAAGCCAAGTAATGTTTCTTCATAGCTTTTTTCTGCCGTGGCCATGGGAACTAGAGATGTAAGAGGGCAGTGTCCTGTATCTCAGACTTTGAAAATTCTACAGTTATTTCCATTGAGAACACGTGGAACTACAGTGAACTCTGTTCTTGGCCTGCAAAACTCTGAAAAAAATATAAATAATGAAGTGCAGTGGTTGTAGCAAGTGTTACTGAGCCATGCCCAAATGCAGTCTTCTGTTCAGTTTCAGTGTCGATGTCCCATCTTGGGTGTCTCCTCTCTCCATCTTAGCCTTACATATTGCACATCATCATTTAATGCCATTAGGCAGCTGATCACCTCCTGGTGTTGATGGGGGAGAGAATTGAAAAGGGGAAATTGGGAACAGTCATGAGATAAAGACAGTTTAATGGCTAAAGCAAAAGGTTTGTGCACAAGCAAGACAAAATGAGGAATTAATTCAGTCCTTCCCATGAGCAGGCAGGTGTTCAACCACCCCCACTTTATCAGGGCACTATCACACACATCATTTACTGGGGAGAATAAACACCATAATTCTGAATTTCCTTCTGCCTTCTTCCCCCAGCTTTTGTTGCTGACTGTGCAGCATGAACATCCCTTGGGCCAGCTGGTGTCCCTTGTCCTGGCTGTGTCCCTTCCTAAATCCTCGTGTACTCCCAGACTCCTCATTGGAGTCACACCATGAGCAACAGAAGCACCCTTGGCTCTATATAAGTGTTGCTCAGCATTAACTGTAACTTCCATGTGGTATCAACACTGTTCTGGACACAAATCAAAAACACAGCACCATGTGGGCTTCTCTGAAGAAAATTACCTGTAACCCAGCTAAAACCAGTAGTTTGCACTTATTTATTTTCCTCTTTTTTTTAGTATGCCTTGGTTTTCACTTTGGACTTAGAAGAAGGGTCAGTATTTAAAGTGTGCAATTCTTGCTGAGAGAGGCAGTCATTAGAAGCAATATGGTGTGAAAGACATGTCATACAGCAGAGGAAGAGCTGATACACTTAAGGAGCACACATCTTTTTTTCAGGTTTTTTCATTTGCAAATTTTGAGCTAAACATATTTCGATTTTGTCTTAAATGCATTAATCTTCCAATCAAATTGAAGGAAGATGCATGCTGTCTGTGTAGAAGAGAAGAAATAGGATTGTAAGTTCAGAATCTTATAATAGAAAGTACAGATAATTCTATGACTTTTTAATCACTGTATGTTGTTATTAGTAGCCATAATTCAGTGGCTTATACTTGTGATCACAATGAAAAATTTACTTTCTTTGTTATATAGATGTATACAATTAATAAAATGAAAATATTTTTGCTATTATGCTTATGCTTAAGTTTACTTGAGAAAATATAGCATTTTACTACATGGCATAAAAACCACTGAATCTTTTATACTTGGTTGTCTGAAATGCATGTCGGAAATAAATCTTTTAAACTCAATGCATTGTAATAGAGTCATGAATGAAAAAAGTGTGGATACTGAACATCAATTCATACTCAGGACTGATGTAAAATGTCAGTATCTTTTTCCTGGGAAACATATGATGAATTATGAGAGAAGAGCACACCATGATGTCCCTATCAGATGCTAACATACGGCAGGGAAAGCTGGCACCCCGTTTATTCTCAGTATCTGTCACACTGCTTAGTGAAGTGCAGTGAGAATGCTGTAGCTTGCATTCTTTTCGGGGCTTGTGTATCGAAGATACTGTTCTAACACCACCATCTGGAACAAAAAATATGCTTTGTTAGTTCACCTCTTTCAAGGCAAACTAAAATCCTGTGTATGAAAACCTGCAAGTCCAGTTCAGTTAAAGGTGGTTTAATGTTTTTCATGCTCTATTCTTGATGAATGACAAAGATTTACCATTTTATGGGGTGCTTGTATTTTTTTAAGAAAGTACTCCTTTGAAAAAAAAGTGAACAAGTTTTTTGCTTTGAAAATCAAGAGACACTATTACAATAGTTTTCTAATTTCTCAGATTTTCTGAGAAGAACAACTTTATAAGATCTCTCAAAAACTTGTCCATAATTATATGCTGCCATGATAAATGATGGTAGAAAGAAGAAAAGCTTTTCAAAATAAGTAAATAATGTGGGAAGGGACACAGTCAGTGTTGAAACAATAGAAACAGAGCTGACTATAAATGAAGAATAAACCTCTGAAAACTTTCATTTTTTTCTATGGTATCTGAGGATGCATCTATTTAACTTGCAGCTGCTTGGCATATATTTAAATGACTGGAAATACTCAAGTGCTGTTAAAGAATCAGGTGAAAGGGTGAAGTTGGTCAGGTGATGCCTTAAACAGCTGGAACAGAGGGTAGATAGAGTTAAGGGGAATATAAAGGATATTTGCTGAAGAGCCTTCAAAGGCCACACGCTGGCAGTACCAGAGCCACAGCTTTGGCTCTGCCCAGATGGCTCCAAGATGGAAGCAAAAGAGGGCTTGGTCACAAGATCTTACATTTTTATAAGTTTTGGTCCAATTACAGCCCCAGCCCATGAAGTCCCATCCTTCTTGTTTTTTCTCTCTTCAGTCCACATTGTTTATACTCTTGGCCCTGCGATCTGGATCGGCTGTCCTTGGGTTCCCAGCTAGAGAAGGATTTGTTGTGTCTACCTACTCTGTGAAGAGAGCTTGCTATCCCCTTATATGAAAACCCAGACCCACACACCAAAGTAGCACAAAATCAAAAAAAGGAAAAAATAGAAAAGTTAAACCCCAAGGTATCTCAGTGAAGGGTGTTTTGTGATCCTTACTCACAGTGACTAACACTGGGCCAGTGACAGGCCATTGGTGCAGCTTTTGGACACAAATTTTCCGTGGAAAGATGTACCAACGCAGTGCTTGTAGCCTCTCTAACCTGTTGAAAATCAGCAGCATGTGCAGGTGGCTTGCTGCTCTCCACCATCATCTGGACACTTTTGAAACCACCACAGTGAGAATGAAGGTCCTGCAGGATTTGCAGTTGTATCAGCTGTGCTACCAAAATTGCTCTGTCACAGGGCAAGGGGAGGAGAGCGGTAGCTGAGGCATCTGTTGAGTTGCACCAGAGAGTTGCACTAGAGACAGCAGCTAAAAAAGACTGTTTGTATGACTTGGGCTTCAGAAAGATGTGCTCTCTAAACAGGCTTTTGGGTGTACAAAATACCAAACTAAATACCTGCTGTGCATTTTCTGGGGTGGAGTGGGAAGTTGTGGTCAGCTAAGATACATGCAAATTACTGTAGTAATGTTAAAAAAATTTCCGTTTTGATGGAGAAGGTATACATCTTTTTTAAAGTTCACCACAGAATACTTGGATAACTTCTTTTCCCTTGCCCCCCCATACCTCTGAAAACATTGATCTCTGCCTTTGAAAGGAGATTAGCAAATATTTCTCCGTTGTAGCTCACATGTACTATGTCTGCCTGTTTTTGTGTGAGATCAAGTTTAAATCTCTTCAAAACAGAGAGTGTTCTATGAACCTCCATTACCAAAAGGGTGATGCAGTCAAATCAGGCTTCCTGATCTTTATGAAGAATTGGATCAAATTTTCTGTAGTACAGGTAAAATGAAGGGGGTTTTAGTATATATTTTGCAGAGTGTGAATTCTAGCAAAAATTTAAAACTAAGACAAGAACATTTTCCAATTCTTAGATAATGTTTTCATAGAAGAGTTTCCAGGTTTTACTTTTCATCCACGTATACTTTCTGCATATACATACAGCATTAGGCTTCAGCCTCTACTTAAAAAATTATGATTCTTGTCACAGTCTAATTTATTGAGTACTTGGTCTGTGTGCTGTGGGCATCATTAGGAAATCTTCCCAGTAAAGGCATAATCCCATAAAATGGGAAGAAAAAATTGTAAAAAAACCCAAAATAATTAATACCTGAAACTGACTTTCTAAAATTTTTAGCTCATGGTTAATTATTTGATTTCATATTTCTGCTTTATACATCTCATTTTAGTTTTCACTAGTGTATTTTAACTTTTTTTTCCAGATTAATCTTTTTTGATCTCAAAAGGGCTTATGTTTCAGTGAGTGTTGGCCTTCATTTTTTATGTCTGTATGAAGCCAAGATATACTTATAGAGAAAAAGCTAGTATTAGAGTGTTGCTGTTGGCTCAGGTGGTTTACCAGTACAAAAACCTTGCTGGCTTATTTCTCTTCTGGGAGACAAAATTAGTGAGAGGTGCTTTGTAACTGGTTTGGCTGTTTTTGTCACACAAACCTGTTAACTTTCTGAAAAATGTGAATAGTTTTCCTTTGCTGAACACTGTAATAAGTAGCAGCAGTGATTTTCCTGTCTACCTTTCCATGACTGTAATAGCTCACAGAACTCTACTCAAAGTAATGCTTGTAATTTTTGCTGACTTTCTTGTTGCTTTCTGTGGATGCAGTGTAACAGATAACCCCAGTTTGAGCCAAATATTCCTCCTGTATTTCTAACCATTTGTCAGAACTCATAAAAATGTGATGATTAGTCTTAAATTTAGTTTAATTTCTGTGGGTATATTCCTCTGGGTTTTTATATAATTTTCTTTGATGATTGTATCGATATGTATGAAAGTATCGATATTCAGAATAAAAGAAAGGGGTGTTGGGTATGTAGGTCTACAATTAAATAACCTACTTCCCTAATGACACAGAACACCATTACTGTCACATTAAGACAGTATCTCATTCATATACTTCCATAAAATAGGAAACATCTGTGTTGTGTTTCTTCTAGAGAAATATTCCAACTGTTATGTACATCTGGTGCTGCTTTCTAGCATTATATATCATGTAATTTGTAGCAAAACCCCCAAAGTTTTTTATTTTCTTTTCTCTCTAATTCCTATGCTGTCTGTACAGTTAGCTTCTCTACTGCTATTCTTGCCAGTGCCAAATCAGACTTTCTGCCCTGAACAGACAATGGACATCATCAGCAAAGCCATTAAAAAGCTATACGAAAAGTAAAGACAGAAGTAAAACAACTACAGTTAAAAATATTTTTTATCTTAACTAAACAGTTATGAAAAAAATAATTACTTAATGCACTGACCAAAATGATATCTCTGTCCATGGCAGCTAAATCTGTAAAAATAAACTCTTTATGCCTCTTCTGAACTTAAAATTCCACTCATCTCTCCCTGCTCACCCCCCTTCCCCACCCTGACCCCCACTTTGCGGTCCATGACTTACCATTTTTTGATCCTAACAATTTTTTGGGCTTAAAACCCTGCCAAATCTGCTCACAGGATTTTTCTAAAATTCCAAGTTTTCTGAGTTGGACTCTTAAAGTGTATGTCTGGAGCTGGTCTGACTTGAGTGACTGAAGTAGGTGATATTGGTCTGAGTCAAAAGACTCAAGTAACTGCTCACAAAGAGCAAACAATTCTGGTGACATTTGGATTTTTAGAGGAGAAATGGCTCTTCATAAATGTAAAGGTAGCTACGGAAGCCCAATATTAGGATTTTCTTGGAACTGAAACTTGTGGTTTTAAAGACTTGTTTTAATGTCCCCATATGTACACATGACCAAGTATTAACATGTAGAACTCTGTTACAGATCGAGCCACAATATCAAGAAGCAAATAATACGATTTAATTTTTACCTTTTATTACAACATCATATCTTCTTTCAAAAAGCCCTTGCATTGGTCATGATAACGTCACACTAGTAATTTTATATAGAGGAGTAAAAGTAGAAGTCATGAACATCCCTTCATGGGATTGTTCCCTTCATGGGGATGTTCAAAGAGCCCAACAACATTTCACGTTCCACTATTGTGCTGAATACAGTAATGTTTAGTAGGAGTGTGACTTTCAGCAGCCTCCTGAAAGGTTGTGTATTTCTAAATGGGGACATGGTGAAAGCAAATTTAAAATTAACAATTAGAGAGCATGAATCAATGATGGAAGGCTGATGGCTGAGGATTGAGGTGGATGACATTCAAGTAGTTCAATTATGAAAAATAAACATTCTTTGGTAGTGCAAAGACGCCTAGTTTGGCCACATAGGGTTGCTGTTTGCTGTGAATCCCTCTGAGGTCAGATTTGTAGAAGAACAGGACTGGCAATTGAACTCTAGGCTTCCTGAGGTGAAGACACAAATGGAAATTGTAAAGTCCTTTTGTCAGAACAAGCAGGGGAAAAAATCAGCTGCATTCAGTTGCAGTGCAGTGCAGAATGAGTAGGCTAAATACATTGACAATTTATGGCAGGTGTAGCTGAAGTGAAGCCCAGTGGGGATAAAATTGGGACTTTTAGAGTTTAGTGTAACAGAAAAGGTAATTCTGCAAAGTGAAACTAATTCAAGTTTTAAACAGATGCTCATCAGTTTCCTGCATGTATTCATCAAAATACAACCTTATGCTCAAAGACGCTTACTCATAATGAATTCTTCAGATCATAATACATTCCAAGAAGCCTTATGCAAATTACTATAGCTTGTATGATGCTTATTTAATTGTACCTACCAACTTAAATATTTATTAGAGCTTTAGTGTCTTGAGAAGATTGTGGCACACTTGTTAGGAATTGGAGTTGGTGCAAACCTCAGTTTATTGCACATATCTCTTTGCAGAATTGACAGTGCTTCCCATGGCTCTTAGTATTTAGACTTAGTATTTAGAATTCTGCAGTGCTCTCTTTTTTAAATTGTACTTAAGACTCACTGTGCAAGCAATGTCTCATCTTGTAAGGATTAAGTAATATTAAGTAGACAAATGAAAAGCAATATTAGCAGAGAGTAGTGTTTTGTATTCCCTGTTGAGGAAGTTAATAGAAACAGTTTCAAGGAAAATTGTTCACAAATGGCTTGCAGAATTTAACTAAACTCTCTTGCATTTCTCTATCAAAAATGTACTCTTTTGCAGCAAAGCAATAATGCTCTCCAGTATATTCCATGACATGTTCCTTTCTTTGTACTTTTCACTGCTTGAATTGTTTGCAGTTACTGTCAGCTACCATTATTATGAATCATTTTTGCTTCTTTTTGCTAAGTTATTCTCAATTCAGTCATCTTCTTAAGAGAAAATAAGAGCCTTAATAACAGAAATTGAAATGCTGTTCTGTGAAGACTTGAAAAAAATATATCTCCATTTTACTTTGTCTCTGTATATTTTATTTTTACTTTTCAAGTCCCAGAGTTTTTTGTCAATAAGATATTTAAAACTCCTGTGGCCTGTACAAGTATGGAACGTAAAATTTAATGACAAATGAATGATATAAAATTATTTTTAATATTAGCAAGAAAGCTACAGCCCTTTGTTTCTGTTTCATTTGTCCACTTCTCTAAAATAATTTATTGTGGTCTGAGTTTTGACTGGTTTTCATGCTGACAATTTTTGAGAGTGTTTTTCCACTGTGTATGGTGAATACATTGACAGTTTATGACTCTTCATGCATAAAATGGTAACATAATATATCAAAGCCTAGACATTTCAAAAGCAAAGTGTGAAAAATAGATGGATAGGGCAATTAGCTCTGTGATTTCCTGCAGTCTGGAGACTTAAGGAGATGGTTGTATTTTATTTAGTGCCCTTTCATAAATATGTATAAAATAAGGGGTAGCTACCAAAAAGTTACTTCCTGAGTATGATGGGGAGACTGCAGATCAAGTACTTGACATTAGCAAATCAAATCAATTTCTAGATCAGAAGACCCATAACACAAGTTTTTAAGATCAGCTCAGCAGGATACTTCACATACCATTTAAGCAGATTCCATCTCTGGCTCACTCTTATGATCTTTTACAGGATGAGCAAAGAAGAAGTATGTTGCTTTTCTGAGAAAGTTTTTTTTTTTTCAAGTAAAAATAGGCGATACTACCATCTTCTAGAGAAAGGTAGACTTTCTCTGCCATATTGTTTAGTCACGCTCAGGAACACTGGACTTTTTCAGTGCCAAGTGGCAAAATTTTCTTTAGAAAACCACTTAATCATCCTTGTCATTAATGCCTGTCCGGATCTCTACCAATGCCAACAGTTTACCATCTGTTCACAAATACTTGTGGAACAAATATGTGCAAAGACTTATCTACACCTACAATTTTCCAAGAAGAAAAAGACCGACCCACAGACATAGCCTTATGTGAAGGCCTCCATGACTTATATTTCAAGAAAAAATAATTTTAAGATGTCTGAATAAGAGATCTAAATGAGCAGAGCTTTCAAAACGAACTCTGCCTTGGACATTAGTCAGTAAACAAAGTGGAGAATATCTATGTTGAATTATACTAGACAATCAAATAAACAAACCTGTGAGCCTTCGAAAAAGGATATTCTTTCCAACAAATTCTTTTTTTTTTTTTTTACATAAATCAGCCCTATTTATCAGAGGAAGGAGCAGTTAGCATGTTTTTCATTCCCTTCTGAAACATACTGAAAGCAGTGTGTAAGTTGATTGAGTGCCTAGACTAATAGTCAGGGACATTCATGTGACCTGGTGTTTCACATGCATGCCTTCTGTCACATGAGACACCTTTATCTGAAACAGTTACTACTTTACTTAGGGAAGGGGGACTGCGCAAGTATGGGCTTGGGGATTCACAGAACTATTGAAACTTTCAAGGTCTAAACAGAACGGCAGAGTTCAGAACTTTTTTTCTATTTTTTTCTCTATTTTAGAAAGAACTGCTTCACATCGACCTCAAAATTGAAGCAATCCACAAGCCTAGTGTCTGAAGTTAAAAGACTAGTACTGCAAAAAGCATAACTGCAATCAGGCTAGAAATCTAAGCTTCCCCAGAATCATGTACAATATTAAGTTGTGCTGAGAACAGTTCAAAATTAGGTGTTTTGAAAAGTCAATAATAATCTCGTGGAGACGAGACAGGGATAGATGACCTTGAGATATAAGGCAAGTAATCAGCTTGTTTGTAACTACTTCAGCCTTTGCAGTATATAATCTTTATTTCTACTCTTCTATTCACCCTACTCTTTGACTGTCAGTGAGCTCTGTTGCTTCCTAAATATTTTTGTTTTATTCTTACAAGTCTGTCCAGAACACCTCCAATTGCCAATTGCGCCCTGTTTGAAACTGCTACTAATTTTGGTTTTGTCTTCATAGAATTATTTGTGTAATGTCATCAAAGCTAGAACATTATGTATTTGAGGTAAATTTCTTGCATTCCTATTCATAATTCATAAGCGAATTTCCACTACACTGGAATGAGTCTTGCAGTACAAATTCTTTAAAAAAACAGTAGAAGTTTTAAATTTCTTGATACTTTTTGCTTTCCTTTTCCGTCAGTAACAGAAAAAAATGGTAACTGAAAAATAATTTGATTTTAGAACAATTATCCTATTTTTCTGCCTTGTATATCCTGTTGGATATTGTTAAATATATTTAACTGTTATTCAGTGACCAGTCTAACCTGACAATTTCAGAGCAGAATCCTTACATCTCTAAAGAGACTGTGTAAATAAATTCTGATTAATATCTTCAAGCAGCCAGAGTGGCATTTTCAAAAGTATACTGTTTTGGTTGAAATCCATCTCTGAAATCAATGCAAATTTTATCACTAGCTTTAACAGGAATATAGAAATAAAAGAAGTGCTGAAGTCATGGAAACCAGCTCTTGGACTCCAGAATGGCACAAACAAAGGAAGAAGTGTGTTTTTCATCCAGCCAGCAGTCAGAAGGGTTTAAGTATTCCAGGCAGTACAGGCGGATGTTTAAAAGGCAAAATTCAAAGGAGAAAAGAAACTAAAGCCCCTTGTTGCTACACATTCACTATTAAAAAGCAAAGGTAGCCTGAGGCCAAAAAAATAAAGCTGTGCTAGGTATGTGAACTTTTTTTTCAATCTATATTTCTTTCCTACCTTGATGTCTTATGGCACTATGTGCTAGCTGCAAATGAAGGACTGTCTAGAATTGAATTTGTGAAAAAATAAACAATATGTTTGGACAATATAAGGAAAAACTGTGATTTCTTGGGGGAAGGTCTTAAAGAGCATGTTCTTGAAAAATATTTCTGGAATCAGTAAAATAAGCACAGAGCATCCTAAAATAATGAAAAGTAAATATTAGTAAGTATAGCTGTGAGATAGGCACCATGAGAGGGAGTTCAGTTTGGATAGCCCTAAAAAAACAACACACACCAAAAAAAAAAAAAAAAAAAAAAGCTCCAGGCTTGCTAAGAGTGGGTGCTGTTGCCATTGTGCGAGGAATAAGGAATGGATAGGGCAGGAGACTGAGAGTGGGAAAAGGAGGGAGCTTCAAGGAAGTAGCTAAAATCTGAGGAAAGGTCTTTGGAGTAGGGAGGACCTCTAAATGTTCTTGATTCACGAAAGTCATTGCCATGGTATGTTAATTAAAGTAACTTATTTTTGTTGAAGGAGCGAAACAGTAAAGTGTAAGCTTTGTGTGTAAACTCTTAGAGCTTAATGTGTATAGCTAGTGATGTCATACTTGATGTAGAAGCACTGTAACTAAATAAAACTTTGATTAGCAGTTGACAGCATGTGGCTGGTATGAAAACACTTTAAACAAAAAAATGTAAATAATGATAATAATGGGGGGGAAAAAAGGTATCTGAAAAATACTCTATTATTTGAGTTTTGTCTTCCACAATGTCACCACATACATTTCAGGAATTTAATATTTCTGTAACTAAGTCAGTAGTTAAAGCAGAATCAAAAAGATGCATTTAACTAAAGCATGAGTGCTGTTTGATTAATATGACTGAATATTTAGTTTTGGACTTTTCTGTAATGTGATACTTTTCTGTTATGTGGCAAAATATTTTTTACTATCCACTAAGCAATTAACTTTGAGTATTGTCAACTGAAAAAATTTCACACAATGGAAAAGTTGCTATCCCGTTCTCAGATCTGACAAACTGAATAGGGCAAACCTCCTGTCTCACAGGAAAATTGAAAACCAAAACTCCTGCCTGAATTTTTTTTTATTACAATGCTGTTGATTTGCTGCCTAAAGCACAATTTATGTGTCTTTTGTCCCTTGCTTTTGGGAAAGTAAAAGCAGAAGCACATTAACAAAAAGTAAATATACTTCAAATATTAGATGTCAACCAAAAATTGATGCTAAAAAGCTCTAAGCATAAGCAATACTTTCCAAATAATTGTGGGGCTGTCATAAAGTTAATAGCTTTAACATATAAATAAATTATGTGACTCATATATGAACATAGAAAATGAATTGATGGACCCTTTAATCAGATTATCAAGATCAACAGGTGGTCTGTGGCCTCTACCATTTGGAAATCCAGTTTTGTGTGCCTGTGTTTATATGTGTGTCCATACAGTTTAATTTCTGCTTGTTTTTGTGGAGTTAGTTGGTCAATGAACTTAAGACATAGCCATATATTACAGTAACTCTAGCCACAGATACGTAGATACAGGAATCTGTATAAAGATTCCTTTGTTTAGCAGATGATGGCAGAAAAGAAGAGATAATGGTATAGAAGAATTTGTAACAGTTTCGCTTGACTTTTGAGGTTGTAAGTTTGATGTTCAGGAGAAGATTTTCCAGAATATCAATATGAGCAAATTCTCTACAGGGCTGGAGAGGGCTGACTTTGCTGTAACACCCTGGTGATGGTTTTTTGATGGGTCATCCATTTTGTAATTTCCATGTGTTTCAGAGCACTGAGAAGAGAGTAACTTGGTCAAACACTGGACATTGTGTCTTGGTGTGGATTTACATGATGAGGAATCTGTGTGCTTTCTATTCCTTTTGCCTACATGCAGAGGAAGAAAACTCCTGGATTTAAGTGTATTTGAGTTTTCGTATCTCATTGTTTCTATCTCCAGACTAACAGGGGCTTGGAGAGCGTAGAAAAACTATTCTGGGTATCCAATCAAACATTTACAACATTGCATCATAGGATGTTCATTCTGACAACAAATGTATAACTAAAAAAGGGAATAAGAATGAATTTAAGGTGTCTGCTGTTAGGTGACTATTGTGCTTTAATAAATGTTTTATCCTATATTAATTTACACTATAGTTAAATCTGGGTGGCGAAACTGTTACTGTTACATGCAAGTGATGATTTGATGATTGCAATTTCACATCTTCCTCCTTCATGGCTGCATGAGTAAATCTGTTTATGCACATGCAATTTAATTGAAAACACTGTTACAATGTACATTTAATTGAATTTTTTACCTTAATCTAAGTTATGTGTATTTAATTACAATGTATTCTTGATTTAGCACAAATCAAAATTATCTTATTTTTTCTCATATTTTTTTCTATTAATTAATGAGAAGAGGGTTGATTCCCTGAGATAAATGCTTGTGCCAATGCGTAGGATATAACAAATCCCATGATGTGTTATTTTCTTTTGCATAGTAAGAATATTGTTTTCAAGGGTTCCAGTGATTTTTTGGTATATAGTAGTAGGTAAGGAAATCAGATTAGTTTTTTGCTTATAATTGCTAATCTGAAAATCCTATTATTTCCTGTTTAAGATGTAGGTATTTTAAGCAGATGGACACTAAATTGTAAATTGCAGAAAGATAGAAGGAAAGCTAGTAAGAAAGATATCAATTCACATCGGTCTTCCTGTGATCAACGTATAATAGTTGAAACAAAAAAGTCAAATAGGATGTATTTACCAACACTGCGAAGCTGTGATCCTAGTAAGAAATCTGACTAATACTTAATAAAGTCCAATCATCATTCATAAATATCCTGCAAGTAATTCTGATAAAAACTAATAAAGCAGTAGCTGTTACTTTGACAATGGTATATCTTCTTTATTATTGCAATGCGTTATCTATTTTTTAAAATAGATAACAGTTTTTTTCTAATATAAGTGATTTCTTTGCCAAGTTTTCTCATAGGCAAATCCTATATATTATTTTCCAAATATTTTATCTTGAATCTCATAACTATGAACTTTTGAGTTTGCAGTTATATCAGATCAGGTTGAGGATTCAGTTTGTGCATCTCAGGTGTCACTAAGTTCACAGAAGCACTGAATTTTGTCATGTAAATGCCAATGAATAACTTCACATAGTTCAGTTGAGTTTGTTCTGCAGAAATATCTTAGTACTGCTTTCACTGCACTCAAGGTTACCTTTACATGTCAACTTGTCATATTCAAAGGTAGGACCTTGAAAGTGAGCTTGCATTTGGATCCTTCCCAAGGTAATAAATAGACTTTGGAATTCTGAGGCCTGTGCTGCAAAGTCACATCTCTGGAGATCCATACTTAGTGTAGAAGAATCACTGCTAAGTTATAAAAAATTATATTTGTAGAGCCAAATGTCTCTGTCAAGGGCTGGGCAAGTGCGTGGGTATTATGCTTTCCAGCTCTCCTGATTCTGACTGCTGTCTGCTGAGAACTCTAAGCCTGCTCTGCATGGGGCTGTCCAATCAGACTTACTAATGAGCGCTGAGCTGCTTCCAGCCAGACCCTAGATTTTTAAGGTGACGTATACGCAGTGAATGCCTTGCTAATAAATCCTTTTGGACCCTTGCTGGCCTGCATCAGACCCAGCTGTATGTTCTCAGTAGCAGTGATTCTGTTTATCTGCAGTTAGTTCAGACATATTGCTCACAGAAAAGTGAGGCTGCAGCACATGGAAAAAAACCTATTAGTAATACTTTAAAAGCTTTTCTCCTGGATTTTTAAAGCATTTTGCCATGCTTCTTGCAAGAGATTGAGTGTATCTTCTTTGGAACTGTGTCAGGAAATTTTCTCATCTGTACTCTGCAGGTTAGCTAGTGTAGCTCTTAGCAATGGCTAAAATAGTTTTTACAATTATAGCAGAAATGAAATGGTATCTGCCAAATATATGGGGGTTTCTGCATTGGAGTGAATGAAACAAAGGCATTTATCCTCCATTATTTTTCTGAGACCTATTAAAAGCCCAAAAGTCATAAGTTACTTGGTCCTGAACAAATGACTTAGCTTTATTCTTCACTTACCTGTTTTATAAGGAATCTGAAAGGCATCTTCATTTGTTGTCACGTCGAAATGACAATCAGTTTTATGCTCTCTTTTTTCTTTTGCTAAATTCTGATCAAGTGTGATGATTTTCATATACTTGTGGAAGTTTTATAAATGGTATGAGTGTATTTAGGTATACTGTCAGTGTGCACTAGCTGCTCCTTATGACCAGAAATTAAACAAGAGAAGAGTTTGGAGAAGCCAGCTCTGTGTTCCAGGGCTGAGATGTCACAGATCTTCTTAAAATCTTTTATCATAAAGTTTGTAGTAGTTTTGCTCTACACTGACTATGGGCTTTTTGGGATTTGGTAAAGAGAAGGGGACAGCCCAAGCTGCAATCCATAACATGTAGTTATTTGAAAATGAGTAGCAACTCCGTTTATTTAAACAAGTGAATTGTATTTCTTCCTGCTTTCTTTTCAGCAGAGTTTTTGTCATGAATTTATATAAATTAGAATTTCAGACGTAGTGCCATGGAAGTAGGCTATGTTCACTTGCTGCAAAGTGAGTGGTTCTTTTAGACCAGACAAGAAAAATTTTATTTCCTCACTATGACAGCAGATTAATTCAGTTAACTCAACTTACTAAGGAATTATAACAGGAAACTGGTTTAGTGCTTAGATTTTACATCAGGGATTTTTGGCTGGAGGATAGGGGGATTAAAGAAGTTGTGCTACCATGGTTATGTTTCCAGCCTGTGCTGCCCTTGGAGAAAGGAACAGCCTCTGTGTGGAGAGAGAAAGTTCTTTCACTTTGCTACAAACTGGTAGAAGGTCTTGTATGTCAAAAGTCTGTACCTGCAGACTGGCTCTGCAGTATCTGTTCTCACATCCTTGGGTGCAACAGGGCCATGGAACATATTGAACAGAACCTCTCCTGCAGAGGAAGCCATATAGCAAGATAATAAAGCATGACTGAAAAAGTAGCTTTCATATTGATTCTTTTTAAAAATGTGCAGCTGTAAACAACTTCTGTGTCTGAATTTCTCAGAATGTTAATAAAGCCCTTCTAACTGCTGGTCATTATCCTTGGCCTCCAGATTTTTTCTGACTGCTGAATTTATCTTGCACTGTCAGCTTTCCTCATAACAAATGGTGTAGATCCTCTGTTTGCAGAGAAAATTTTAAATGTATACTCTTAGGAAATCATTAACAATTAATACACGTGGTTTTATTTCTTTATTAATCTGAGATGGCTACCTTTGCAAGATTCTTGAGCTGCAATTCTTATTTAAAAAATGGGCACATGTAGCATTTACCTTCATCTCCCTTAGTTTTGATCACTTTGTTGCAACTTCACCTTCTTGAGTCTGGCTGCGTTAATGTTATTTCTGAGTTACCTTGCTTTTGATGCAGTCTAGTCGAAGTCCAGACTAATTTTCATGCAATCTGTTCCAAAGATAATACTAAGGCAAAAAATATTATCAAAAGTGGCTTATCATCACCTATCTGAAAATTTACTAATAAACAGCAGGTAAAACAATCTATAGAATTTGATTTTCAGCAGCAGCCAATCAAGAAAAATAGTGTTCAGAAATAATTTTTTACTCTTTCTAGAAAGCTACATGTGTTGTAAACAAAGAAGTATACATTTCTAAATTTATTTTTCTAGAAGAGCTGCAGGGCAATATTGATTCCATATCATTTTATACAACTCTGCAAGCAGAACCTTATGAAATCCATGTCTGCATCTCTCATTTTGACAAGATGAATGTTTTTTTTTCTGATCGATGTAGTGAGATAAGTGTTTTAAAGGGAAAATAAGAGATAGTTTTGTTCTTGTGGTATATTTAAATAAAGCCAGGAAAGTGAATTTGTAAGAGCAGCATAGATCCTATTCACCATCTAGAAAACGCAATTGCCGAGCACAGCACCGAATTTCCTTTTCACCAATGTTGCTGCTGTGAGCTCTGAGAAAAATTGTAACTCTTCTTCATTTTACTGTTCAAGTTAATCTTGTGGATTTTAAGGTACTCAGTAACTGTAGTTAAGACTAGTTAAAGGCAAATCCAGTAGGGGATGGTGGGCCGTGATTCTTCAGTGGTAAATCAAGTTTGTTTGGCCCAGAGTTCTATATACACATTTCAGACATCATTGCTGTCACTTATTCTTCAGAAACAGATGAAACAGGGCTCTAAACAAGTCTGCAATTTCCATAGGGATACTATTTTGACAACTGCCAGTACCAGAAACCATACTTTTAATCAATATTAAAATGAATCCATGGGTGTCTGTCTTAGCACAGAACTGTCTTAGAAGTCTAGCATTGCCTCAGGATGAAAAAAATATAAATAAACCCTAACTGAATATTTTTATCTTAATGTGTGTTTCGATATTATCCAGAATCTTTTTTGACAGAGAGAAGATAAGTTTTTTCTATAAATTACTTAAATCAAGTAACATATTAAAGGAAATGATGAATTACTGATAGCAAATTATCTTCATTTCCTGAATAACATTGTCTGTCATAGCATTTCATTTATAATAAATAATGAATAATAAATAAGTAAGTATTTCCATGTTTCAACTCTTTTTGCTTTTAAAACTTTGATCTCAGTAGGTTTTGGGCTTTGTCCCAAATGCAGCCTCAAGACACCCATAGAAATGAATCACCAACTGTGAGCTAAAGCAATGCAGGAAGTGACATGAATATCAGTTACTGTCTTAGATTCAAATGTCTTGTCTTCTTTTGGTCTGGCTGTGGCAAACCAGTGTTGTATTGTGCTGCTGTGCTTATGCAGCCATGAGCATCTTTTACAGTGTGGAAGAGAAATGACACCACCATATGTCCTAATTGTTGGAACAATGCACTGCCCTCCTGTGGGTTGTCATTATTTCTTCATAACAGCTCTGCCAGACATGTAATCATCATTCTCAGCCATGACTTTTCATCCAAGATTTAGAGTGTGTCAGCTCAACATTCTCTGCTTCTCTCTTCCTTCTCCACTTCCCCCAACACTGCACTTTAAAAGAAGAGCTAGAAAACTTTTGGTGTAAATGTGAGTGATATGAGGTGTTTGCATCAACACTTCTTGTTTTTAAGTGTTGATGTGTCAGCCTGCATCACTGATTCTTGAAGCTTTCTCCCAGTTTCCTATTCTCATAGGATTTCTTACAGCTTCCTAAATCATTCAGATAATGGTGGCCTTGAATTGAAATGATGAACACAGGTTTTTTTTAACTCATTGTAACTTAAAGTAGCTGTGTTGTCTGGAAAGCAAGAACCTTTCCTTGTTTCCTTCTTTCCTGTGTGTCTGTGTCAGTTCAATTAATGTATTGGCTAAAGATGTATCAAAATTAATTTTAAAGGTATCCTACTTATGACTATCTTTCACAGAATCACAGAATGACTAGTTTGGAAGAGACCCTCAAGATCGAGTCCAATCCATGCCTGAATACATCAACTAAACCATGGCACCGAGTGCCACATCCAGTTGTTTTTTTAGACACATCCAGGGATGGTGACTCCACCACCTCCCCAGGCAGACCATTCCAGTACTTTATCACACTTTCCATAAAAAACTTTTTCCTAATATCCAGCCTATATTTCCCTTGGTGCAGCTCAAGACTGTGTCCTCTGGTTCTGTCAGTTGCTGCCTGGAGAAAGAGACCAATCCCCACCTGACTACAGCCACCTTTCAGGGAGTTGTAGAGAGTGATAAGGTCACCTCTGAGTCTCCTTTTCTCCAGACTAAACAGCCACAGATTTCTCAGTCATTCCCCATAGGACTTGTGTTCCAAGCCCCTCACCAGCCTTGTTGCCCTCCTCTGGATGCACTCGAGTGTCTCAATGTCCTTCCCAAACTGAGGGCCCAGAACTGGACACAGCACTCCAGGTGTGGCCTCACCAGTGCCGAGCATAGGGGAAGAGTGACCTCCCTGCTCCTGCTGGCCACACTATTCCTGGTACAGGCAAGGATGCCATAAGATTCAAACGTTTGAAGATATGAGGATTTTTTATTTTCAATGTTCTGTTCATCTAGACTTAGTGTAGAAAAGATTTTGATGCTAGAATTTAAGCTATTCTAGAGTTGAGTTTTATGTTCTTGTACCATTTGCTTAAGAAGGTAATTTATTCCATTATAATCAGTTGCAATACTGAAATCCAAGACTGTCAAGTGAACAAAGTAAATTCCTTTTTAGGAAATATCTGATAGGATTTTAGGGGGCTGAAGAGATGAATTTTTTTCAGAGAAACTTAGACCAGCAGAAATCTCCTTGCCAGTAATAATTTATAGCAGTTCTTCAGAGCAGACCAGTTTTTTTGGTATTTTTGTTGTATGTTTTGAAGGGGTAGATGTTTTAGAGGACTGGAACTATTTTTTAGACTATTCAGTGCTGCAAGAGTATGTACAGCTCATACTTACTGTGGCCAGGAGCTTGCAGTAATAAAAGACTGAAAACTAAATTTTGGAAGCATTTGTTTTAGCTGATATTTTTCAGCTTAGTTGATAAATGGAATAACAATATCTTTAATAATAAATAGATAAAATATATTTTTAGTACTTTAAGTTCTTGGCAGCCCCACAGCTGTTAGGCTGATGAAAAACAGAACATTCAGATTTAAATTTCTGTATTTAAATCTGCCAGTGTTTGATCTTTACTGTATATTTTTGATGACTTGGGAGGTTTGCTTACTAATTTGGAACTTTGCCTAATGTTTTTGTTAAAATAGAACTTTCTATCTTATAATTAATCTCCTTGTTCTGTATCTTCATACAATAAAAGTGCAGAACAAATGATTACTTGAAATGCTAGATGTATAATGAATAGTTGGGGTTTAAACATAACTATTTTCCTGACAAGGACATGGTACTGCTATAACCAATTGGCTGTCTTATGTAATTCTTCTGCCAGGTTCCTTTTATTTATTTAATTTTTCTAAAGATTACCCAATAAGAAACTGCAGATAGTCATGACTTTTATAAAAACATGAAATGAACTAGTTCACTTCCAAAAACAAGCGAATCTACTTTATTAATTGTTTATTTAAAATTCAAATTCCCTGATCTTATCTCCAATGTGAAGAGATAAGTGGGAGCTTGCACACAGTGGGAATAAATGTGCTTTTTTTATCAGTTTATGAATAGAATATCCAGGGGGAAAAAAGAATATAGTCCATCTGCTCATGAGGAGTGCCATCTTCCTTTCTTAACCAACTCAACCAGTGAATTTAGTCAAGGATGTCGAACTATATAAAACCTACTACAGAAGTAACAGACTAGGTTTCAAGTTCAAGAGGGCCTGTGCTTCTCAAAAAATATTGTGGATTGAATGAGAGGTTTAGACAAGCCCTGCTTTAGGCTCAGATTTTGGGGCAGCTCTGCTTAAGTGATGTGCACCCAAATCACTCTGGGTCGCAAGTTCTCAAAAATGGCTGTTCAAGTTATAAAATTAGATTTTTTTTTTTTTTAATAGACAGGAGATTAACAAAAAAAAGGCCTTACTTACTACACAATATAAAACAAAAGAACTACTAGTAGATTACATAAAAAAGTGAACAACGTAAAGGTGCCTATTTGTGGCTAGCACAGAAATATCAGAGTGTAGATTAGGAGTCAATGTAACTTGCCACCAAATTGATGATGGTACACACAGCGTCCTCTCACTCAACCCTGGAGACAGTAACTCAAGGCAGGTATCCCAAGCCTTGAAGAGTCATCCCCACACACTTCCAGGGAACGTGCAGAAGCTTTCTGCTTTGTGAAAGTTTGGCATAGTATTTGTAGTTTGCAAAGTGAATTGTCTGTCGGTGAGAAATTCCAGCCTATCTTTCTACAATCTTGCTTTCAAGGTATTGTCAGCTGGGAGCATCACTTCCATGGTGTTAAAATAACTCACTACAAGACAAGCTGTCCTGATTGAGTTATTTTACCAATTAACAAATTCATGTGAAGGGGAGATGCCCTGAATTATTGCATCAGCAAAGAGGCAACAGATAAGCTCTCCTGTGGTGGAGGGAGGGAATATCTGCTACAAAGGGAGAGGTTCGACTTTATCACTCCACTTCTTTCATTCACCTGAGCTCCTCCCACTGGCTTGCTGTTTCTTTTGATGCTGTCTGCATTCAAGGCTGGAAGGGGTTTAGTGTCTCAGTCAATTAGATCTCCCATGTACAAAAATATCTTTTCTATAATGTTATGTAGAAAGTATGGGCCTAGACTATTACAGTTCTGTCGGATGTCATGTGGTTGTAGGACTTTCACAGTACATCTAGATAGATGCCCATGCACAATCCAGTTCAGAACCTTATTGAAGAAAACTGGTGGTTGGGGGTTGACATGTCCACTATTGCTTTCTATTTTTTCAGTCAAAACTTTCTATTTCTGAAACTGCCCAACGGCCGTCTCATAAATTTGATCCCAAAATAAGATTTTTGGTGTTTGCTACTCCTTATTGACTTGACTGTGCAGTGTGCCGTGGAAACATTATGTCATGTCAAATGCAAGGCTGTGTTTAAGGTAGATGAATTCCATCTTCTGTAAGCACATTTGTACAAATTATGTTTTCTTGTATGCATCTCAGTGCCACAAATTCATAGTTTTTTTTCAAAACCTTGTAATTTAATTTCTTGTATGTTCTGGTGTTATTTGATTGCACTTTTCCTGTTAGAATCACTACCTGTAGTAAAGGGCTGTGACACGACTTTATTAGGTGTCTGAGAAAAAGACCTAAGTACAGGAGTCACATTACACCATCTTATGCAGGTCAAAGTACTGCTATGTATTGAATAGTCATACTTAAGAAAACTTAGGCTAGTGAATAACATTATGTAGTTCATAATAATAGCTCCCAGCAAAAATCAGGGATTTTTCAAAGCAGCTGCTCTGTCAAATGTCTTTGAAGAAGGCTTTTTTTCTCAAACTAAATGTGATTAAAAAAAAAAAAGTTTCATGAAAGAAAATCTCTTCTCAAGTTGGAGTACAAATATCATGGAGCCACACTGCTATTTCTGACAAAACAGTGTTTGTAATTGGAAGCCGGTTGTCTTGTCTAAATCAGGTCTTTAGTAACTTGTGGAATTGACCAGGATTATATGTGGCTGAAAACTTTTCTTTAATGCCATTTTTAGCATTTCTAAACCTAATCTACTGGAAGGCAGCTCCAAGGAAGTAGAAGGGAGACTTTCACTGCTTCCGAATTTGTCCTTAAAATGTGTTTTAACTGTTTGCAGTTAAATTTATTGTGTTGCATAGAAAACATGACAGCCACAAAATGCAGGACAGTAATGACTATTTCTACCTTAATTATAGCTAGGTTATCTTTTACCTATACCTAGGGTACCTTTTAATGTTGGAAGTCGTGTCAGGGAAGTTGTGTTTAGGCTCTTACCCAGAGGGTGGTTGGGCACTGGAACAGGCTCCCCAGCAAGGAGCCGGCAGCACCAAGCCTGACAGAGTGCAAGAAGCATTTGGACAAAGCTCTTGGATACATGGTGTGACTCTTGGAGCTGTTTTGTGCAAGGCCAGGAGTTAGGCTCAGTGTTCCTTGTGGGCCTCTTCAGCATGTTTTGTGATTTTGTGATAAGAGAGATTTCTCTGTATTTTACTCATGCCTGTCCATTTAGCTCTGTTCTGATACACTAAAGGATACTATTTGCTATGGATGATAATAAGATCATTGTGAGATTATAGCATGATATTCCAAAGGGACAGTCTGCATGTTAGAGCAGAAAAAATGGGGGTAAAAATAATTTGTTGTTTACTTTGTGGTTTAACAGCTCTAATGGTGCTATTTTCTGTGAACATCTTCAACTAGAAGGTGGACAGAGATAATTTTTTGAAGGCTGTTGAAAAACCAAATGGCTATGATGTCTTGCTTGGGCCACATATTACATGCAGGTGCAAAAATTAGAGAGATTTCCTGTACTGACAATTGCCCAATCCTTTCAAAATCTAGTTCAGAGGGAGATTAGTGAAAATGTCTGCAGTCTTTCAGAAAGAAATTTCTGTTTCTCCTGTAACACTATATTTTGGTAGTCATGAAAAGACTATCCAAGAAAAAAAAAAGGAAAACAAAAAATCATTTTGGTGCATGAAGGCAAGTTGTGCAATATCTCAAGATAATAAATTACATCTGATCCTAGAAGTGACTGTGGCAGAGAAGAAGGTCAAATGGGAAAAAGATCCAAATAATCTGAACACTGAAAAAGTTCCATATGTGATGAACATTGTCAAATATTATCAGGATAAATAAAGCTATTTAACATGTAGGACAGAGGAAAGCTTCTTTTGGTAACAGATGTCCTTCTGAATGAATATCTTCCACTGCCTTTTGTATGATGTAGTGTGTTAAAGTTTATCAGAGAGAAAAATTCAGCTGAAATTCCAGACAGAAATTCAGAATATGAACCCATTCACTTTTGCTGATGTTTTTGGATTTTTAGTTCAATTTTATTTTAGCAGTAAATCACAGCTTCACTTAGACTGCTATTGCTGATGTGCAAATTCCTTTTCAAAACCCTTCTTTTATTACCAGAAGCTTTTATTATATCTTCTCTACTTGACTTCGAGTATATTTTGTGATGTAAAAAGTAGGGAATTAGAGCTGGAATAATTATTTTGGTTAAAAACCAGATTATGGACCTAAATCAGTTAAACAGAATCCCAACATTTATTTTCCTGCTGTAAGAAACCATTATAAAATGATCCGCTATTCATTCCCCATAACATTATGAGGCTTATTACTACATATTAGTTTTCATCACCAGATATGCAATATTTGAATCTCAAAAGAGTGAACTGGACAGACAGAAGAAGTTGCTTTCCAATTAACACGTAGAAGACTGAAGACTGAAGCTTGTGTTTTACATTAAGTTCAAATATTCTTGACTTACCATCAAATTCTAAGACCACAGTGCTCTACCATAGTACTGTTATATTTAAATCTCCTTTTCTGTGTTAGAGCATTCTTGTACCCTTCTCTGCTTTTCAAAGGTGAAGCTAGCTGTTCTTTGGTGAGGACTTTTCTCAGAGTCTCACGGTTTTTTGTTTTTTCTTAAGCACCAAATAAAATTATCTTGTTGAATATTAGTTCATTCCTTTTTTTTTTCTATAAAATACATTTTCAGATTTGTTTTCTGTGCTTGATTTCAAGCTGTGGATTCAGTATTTTCTCACCTGTGAGCTGACAAGGTTGTTGATTTTTGAGTGTTATGGTCTTCCATATATTTCATATGTGGTTTTTAATTCTGATTTATGACAAATACAGATGTTCAACTGAGACCTTTAAACAACCTAAACCAGAGAATAATTATCTAAAGATGTTCCATTTCCTGTCTATTTTCTTTAAAATTATTAGTCATATATCTTTAACATAATTCTTAGCTGTTCATTTTTTATCTTCTTTTTTATTGTGAACAGTAAAAGAGTAATATCTAACAGAATTATTACCTTATTGGTCAAACTACCAAATCTTGGTAGTAAGTATACAAGTTTTAGCATATAAAAGAAGAAAATGAAAAATGAATCAGCAGTTAAAATTTCTCTGTTTGAAAATGAGAGAAAGCAAAATTTTAGAAGGTCTCTCACTTTCTTTTTACCTCTAACATTTTAGGCTGTAGCTCTTGATGTTTGTTTAGTTACATTTTATATATATATAAATAAATATATATATATATAAAAATATATAAATATATATATTTAAAATGACAGAGTTTTTAGTTTTTACTTACAGTTATATAAAATAGACAAGTATGTTTTTAGGATTTAGATGAGACTGGAAGTTCAAATGGTTTTGGGGGCACTGTGTTCATATAGAAGTTCACTGTGAGGAAGATGAAGCTCATCTTGAAGTGCCTGTATCTCTGATATATTTGCTTTAATGTCCATAGGCACTTGGATAGCACCTGAATTCCCTCCAATGGTATAAATAATTTCGAACATCTTGTGCTTGATTGGAAGCCCATAAAAATCAATTTCTTTGTCAGAATGTATTATTTATGTCTGCCCTTCTTTTCTCCTCTTTCACTTTCCAGTAATTGAGTAACCAAGGACATTTTGGAACAAGAGATTGAGATGCTGTTTTGCATATACTAAATTATGTAAATAGAGCTCCTACAGACATACTGTAGGACTTCCTAGCATTCCTAGAACCAGACCACTCCTTGGTCTTCCCAGGCATTGAAAATGTCATTAGTCATACAAAATGAAAAAAAAAACAATCAATAATTTGTTTACTATATCATTCAGTCCAATTTAGTCTTTTCACTTACCATGCAGTTCCAGAGTACGGTTTTTGAATGGCAAAGTTAGAGTTTTTCTTCCTACTTTTTCCCCCTCAACCTCGCATGGTCCCTTCCCTTCCCTTCCCTTCCCTTCCCTTCCCTTCCCTT
>LTAT01000005.1:91894684-91918232 GCA_003286495.1 Chlorodrepanis virens
CCCGCCCCGCCCATTTTCTTTTTTGTGAATCTGGAAACAGAAACTCATTAAGTAAAACAAAATAAAAACAACTGAGTGAAAGGGGAAGGAGAAAAGATGTTTACCTGGATTTTTTCCAGTGTGTTTAGTTAGAGTCACAAAAACTTGAATTGTCCAAATGAAAGTTTTGGAGATGATTGACTGAAAGTTTTGGAGATGAGTACTGACAGATAGAAAGACTCTCTTCCTTTTTGCAAAAAAGAGAACTATGCAGGGAATTCTTGAAAATTTGTATGCTGTGTCCGCCCTAGATCGCTGAATCAAATTTACCTGACTGTGCAATCCTCATATCACATCCAGTGTCTGTCACACTTCCACAGAAATTCTAGTACCTATTACATTTTCTACAAAATACACAGAGCTTTTTAATTTTTTTTGGCAGGCCATTTACACAAGTGTCTGCTGGAACATCTGTAATGGATGTAGAACAGAAAAAAAAAAAAAAAAGTTTTCTTTAACCATTCTGCCCAGGTCTTCCATCTTCATCTTTGCAGACTCCTTTTTTTCTGCTTCTCTAGAGAACTGCTAAAGTACAGTTTTAAATTAGTTATTTTAGCTGTTATGGCTATAATTTAACTGGGTAGTCAGTCATGTATGGGCTGTTTGACTTCCCTATAATGCTATGTTTACACATAAGGTAAACATGTGAAAGTTTATGTGATTTCCATCTTGATTTCTTAGCTAAACTAAAATAAAAATAGCAAGGATTTCAGCCTTTCTTAAGAAGCCAGCATTGCAAACCACACTACAGCTCAGTTTGGAGAAGTTAGGCATTTTTAATAATTCACCAGTTTGGAGCCATAAGTCTTTTCTGGAAGACCAAAATTAAAGGTCTTTTAATTTTGGGTTTGGAAGAGGAGATGGTATGATAGATAACTTTCTTTTCTTGCTGTAAACTCTGAATAGATATCCCCAATATTTACTGATTTACACAATGGTACTGGATTTTCTACCTCTCTTCCACGAATTTTCCAGTATTTTATCATTTGTTGTTCTAAGTGAAAGAGAAAAGAGAAAGAGGAGAAAAACATGTTCAATCAAATAGATACTATTTTACATGAAGCCTATTTGCACCTTTCTTTTTAAAAATTAGTGCATGTGCAATTTGCTTAATAAATCACGATGAAAGATTTGTGAAAACTTACAAGGAAAATATTTACTAAGGATTAGTGGAATTAAACTAAAAAGATGTATCCGAAATCAATGTCAATTAATCTTTTTCAAATTTATACTGAACATTCTAAAGAAGTACTTTGAATCATAGAATTGGACATAAATATCAAATGATAATATATATCAAAGCCTGCTTGATACATAGCTTAAGGTTTTTAGATTAAAGTACTAAAATACCTGAACTGAATTCTCATTTATAAATAGTAACAAAAAATAAACAACAGGTATTTTTTTAGACTAATTTCTGAAATTGTATTTTCTGAAAAAAATTGTAACGTCATGATGAGAGTACCGGAATATTAAAAAGAGTAGGCAATAGTTGTCCCTATTATCTAAGAAGAAGTTTCCAAAGCACTGGCTTGTAGTTAATTTATTTCCAAATATTTTTATTAAAAATTCAGAAAACACTTCAAGTTGTTGTTTAGTGTGGTATATCTAACAGTACTTAAAATGGGTATCTGAAGCTGTTTTTCTGAAGTATGAATAAATTTGTTTTGTTTAAATGAGTAGTTCCCTATTTTGGCTATAATGAGACTATTAGTATACTATGATAGAAGAACTTGTCTTATGGTATTTCCTCTTACGCTTGGTAACTTTATGGGAATTACTAAGGTCAGTTATGTAATCATTTTAACAGCATGAAAAATTAAATTGGACAGATTTAGAAGCATATCAAAGTCTCTAAAGATTGATGTCATTAGAAAAGCTGTACACGCTCAAAACATGATAAAAATATAATCTTTTCCTGTGTTGTAGTTTAACCCTGCTCAGCTGTTCGATCAATGTCCCCCAATGGATAGGGAAGAGAATTGGAAGGGTAAAAGTAGAAAACTCATGAGATGAAGACAGTTTAATAGGGAAAACAAAAGCTGCACACACAAGCAAAGCAAAACAAAGAATTAATTCACTGCTTTCCATGTCAGGCAGGTGTTCAGCCATCTCCAGGAAAGCAGGGCCCATCACAGCTAATGGTGACAAATGGGAAGACAAATACGATCCAAACATCCCCCACTTCCTTCTTCTTCTCTCAGTTTTACCTGCTGAGTGTGATGCCACATGGACTGGGATATCCCTTTGGTTAGTTTAGGTCCCCAGTCCTGGATGTGTCTTCTCTCACTTGGGTGCTCCACCCTCCTCACTGGTGTTTGAGAGGCAGAAAAGACCTTGAAGCTGTGTGAGCAGTGCTCAGCAATAATGGAAACATCTCTATGTCATTAATACTATTTTGGTCACAAATCCAAAACACAGCACTGCAGGGACTGCTGTAAAGAAAATAAACTATATTCCAGCCAAATCCAGTATATTGTTTATTGAATAAGTACACATCACAAGATGCATCCCTTTCCTTTCTAATTTACTAATTTCTCTCTATCAATTTGAAGTTTCTCATATGATATGGAAAGCAGTATTAAAACAATTTTAATATGTACATGGCTATTTTTGTGTCGTATTACATCATCTTCTTGAAGTGAAGTTCATGGATGATAAAAATTCCAATTCATCTTCAACACAAGGTTACAATGTCATATTGATCCTCAAGCTGATTGATGTTATGTAGCAAAATGTGTTTTGTTTCTGGGAGAGGGCATAGAAATTAAGTCATTAAATCTAAAAAGATTTTTTTAAACAATATTGACTCTATTACACCCTTTTAAAACAGAAGTTCATTTCCTAAATACTGTATATGGGAATGCAGCAGCGATTTGTAACTTCTTTTTGCATGCCTAATCTATGAAAGGAACATTCTCAGCAAAAAGGGGATTCATGCTGTGTTCTCAAATGCAATGAAGGTCTGTCCTGCATAAATCAGTTTTCTCCTTTTGGGCTATAATTCTACAAAACATGCCAAATGTCATCTGTTTATGTGCAGAAAAAGAAAATGGGCCAGTGTCTATGTTTGTCTTTTTTCAGACCAATGGATTTGGCTCTTTATTGGCAGTATTCATTAATGTCAGCATCTCTGAATTAATGAATTCTGCCTATTCCAGATAAGTGGTTATCTGTTATTCTAGCATTAGTTTTTCAGATTCCCATGAAAGGGAATATCTAAAATATTGCATTATGGAACAAAACCCACTTTTTTCAATACTGTCAAAAAGTATAATTCAATATTAAAATGACCGTAGGAATTCACTCCCCAACAATGTAGATTGGTAAGGTTCTTTGAGATAAAGACATGAAAATTAAAAAAAAAAAAGTCTGAAAACTCAGTTGCTAATTTACATAGAAATCATAGATTAAGAGATGATATGGAATTAAAAAGTCCAACTGGGCATGCATTTTCCTGAATAAACCTGAATACAATATTAAGGCCTTTAAGACATGTGACTCACTGAAAAGCTCAGCTTTATTCCTTTACTATTTTCAACACAAATAAACTTTTCAAATTGTTAAATTTGGAAAATTTAACATTTTCCAAATTTAACAATTTGGAAAATGTTAAATTTAGTTGAGTAACATTTATATTAACATGCAGTACCAGCCTCATCTTGTAGTTAAAAAAATTGTCATGCCACTTTAGACTGCTGGAATCCTCTAATTTAGAGAAACATGTCCTTGTGAGGTATATGTAAGCTTCTGTTTGGAAATCCAAGTAGCAAAGCATGAGCTGACATCAGCATAGACAGTTAAGAATCATGACAGAAGGGTAGAGTTTGTTTTTCTTGTGCAAGTTTTTTTGTTTATTTCTTATTTTCTTATATATTGTTTGTCCATCTCTTTCTCTAAATAGCTACCTGCAGATGTTGAGTAACAGCCTCTGCTATTGTCTACAAAGCAGAAAATATATTTGGAATATTGGTAGTGGTTGATGGTGGAATAGAGTAATGCCAATAAAAAAGCAAAGGTTAGTTAAACTGCTTCTGATATTAAGGCAGAATTGTTTGTTGGAGGAAGAATAGGAAGAAGGAGTAGGAATGGAGGGGAGCTGAAGAGGCTTTTTGCCTACTGAAGGACTGAGGCTGTGCTCAAGGTGTGAATGAAATGTACTGTTACTGAACTGGTAACAGCAGGGATAGAATGAGCTAACATGTTGTTAGATTGAAGTACCTTTAAACCAAGCTTAGGAGTCTGATCTGTTCAATCAGAATGATTGTTATTTTTTATAGGAGAACTGTGTTACATTTTCTCTCTTTAATTTTTTATAGAACTGTGTTGCATTTTCTCTCTTTGATTCTGGAAAGCTTCTGTTGGGATTTGTTAGGGCCATTTTAAAGTCTGCTCTCAGAACCTATCTTTTTTCCTATACCCAATTAGAAGCAATGAAACTAATTTTAAGTGAATCACAATGACTTAAAATTGAGCAGAATGTTTCTTCCATGAATTCAACACTGGCAAGCTAGCTGTGTATTTCAGTATTTTTTTGAGGCTAATTTTGAAAGCATTTTTGTTTATTTTCATGTCTATATTCTGGGTTTTGATAGCCTCTCTCTTGCTAGCTATTACATCATACATATATTGTCACCAGTCTCTGTAGCTGAGATCTCTGATGATGAACAGCAGAGATTTCTCTCATGTTTATACGTCTTAGAAGTATACTTACATGGAGTAGAATTCAGCTTTAAATTAAGAACTCCAGAGCTGCCTTTGCTATGTTTTTACTCTCACAAATACTCCACAGAATCATGCCTAGCATACATGTTACTGAAACTTCAGCAATAATTGTGGCAGAATTGAACGTACAGGGTGAAGGACAATTGTGCAAGGATGTTGTAACACTGATTGCAGGCAGAAATTGTTCATAAATTATTTGAGTAGTGAAAAAACTTGTATAGGAGAAACAACTGAAGATGCAGTTAGTTTTCTTTAGGGCATATTCATGAGAAATGTGATTTGTGGCATGCACTTTGTTTATAAACGTTGCAGGGTCTTTCCATATTATCTCTTGAGGTTGTAGCTGTTGGCCATTCCTGTTCATTAATCTCATCCTGTCTGAGAAAGCACCATTGAAATGGGAGGAAACTTACTGTTGGCTGTAATACAAGTCATATCCATGCTCTGGAAATTAAGCTGGTTGTGATATGGAAGTTCCTACTTATGACAGCGTTCCCTCTGTAATGGATCAAGCACGAACCATGCCATTAACGTGTATTCACTGCTAGGGAGAGTGTGAAGAAGCACTGTGGATCCTATGAGGTTGAGATAATGCTGTCCAGGTGGAAACAGCTTTTGCTGGGCACCCAGTCACCCTCTGCTGAGCAGATGGGGAGCAGTGAGTATGCAGGGATATAAATCAGAAAATGGAGCAGCCTTGGTCAGGCTGTCGAAAGGTTTGAGAAGTTGGGGAAATCTTCAGTGTGCTACTTCTGGAGGACTGGTGTCCATTGCTTACACAGGGACACATACCTCTGCATATCTGCCAAAGCTGTTAACTTTTTCCTGGAGTTAAAATTCTCTCCAAAATCAGGCTTTTTAAATTTTTTCTTTATTTTTTCTTTTTTTTTTTCCTATTTTGTTTATTTTGGTATGAAGTATAAGATCAATGGGATGTCATGGTGCTCTTACCTTCACATTTCATGCATCCAGTCCTCCACAAATTCCTTTATCCTGGATTCGTGGGGTTTTTTCCTAAAAATTGTGCATTTAGATTTATTTAGTATAATCTCTCTTCTTGCTGTCTACATAAAAAGAACCTAAAGATCTTGATCAAGTACATAACTGGGTTATTTTAAGGTCTCTTTGTTAGATGGCATTTATCCAAACATTGTAATGCTAAAGTCTATAAACCTGACTAACACAGCTTGACCATGTCCTCATACAAGCAACGTCAATTACTTCCACCTGTGACTGGAGCTTTGTTAGTTCAAATGTATGCACTTACAATTCTTTGAAAAGAAGTCAAAGAAAAAAAATGTATATCTTTTTAAGATATAAAAAGAAAGATAATGACAAAAAAACTCACCACACCTTGTTTTTCCACAAGTACAGAATAGGAAAACATGTAATCCTTATATAAATATTTTATATTCTGAAAAAGGGGGGGGCAATGAAGTTGAAAGCATGAACAGCTGATCCTTTTTTTTTTTCCCTGAGTAATAAACCATAACTTTTGCACTCAACGTTTTATTAAATAATAATTATTAGCTTCATCCAAGAAAAAGCCCTTCCCTTTTTGGGTCTGACTTATTAATTTATAAATATTATAATTCCCTGCTAACCTTCAGAGTGCATAGGATCTTTTAATATACCATAGGAATTTTGCTAATTTCCTTGATTTTATTAAGTATCTCTGTCTTCACTAATCAGATAGAAATTCTCATAATAGATGGATCCTGAATGTGATATGGTGAGTTGAAGAGCTACAGTGTATTTATAGAAAGATGGTAGAAACAAAATCATCAAAGAATGGCTTGGAAGGGACCTTAAAGATCATATCTAGTTCCAACCCTCCAGCCATGGACAGGGATGCCATCAACTATATCAGCTTAATCAAAGCCCCATCCAACTGGGCCCTGAACTCTTGCAGAGGTGGCACATCCACAGCTCCTCTGAGGAGCCTGTTGCAGTGTCATTGAGCAAAGAATTTATAATCTAATGCAATCTAATCTAAAGTCTCTCCTCTCCTCTCTTAGTTTAAAAATATTCTCCCTTGTCCTATCATTGTCCATGTGAAAAGTCCCTCTATTTTATAATCCCCTTTTCAGTACTGAAAGGGTGCAGTGAGGTATCCCTGGAGCATTCTCCTCCCCATGCTGAGCAAACCCTGTTCTTTCAGCCTGTCCATAGGAGAGGTGCTCCAGCTTTTTGATCATCTTCGGGAGCACCTCTGGACCTACTCTTAACAGACTCATGTTTTTCTTCTGCTGGGACCCCAGAGCTGGATACACTGCACGGGGCTGAGTACAAGGAGATAATCACTTCCATTGACCTCCTGGCATGCTGCTTTTGATGCAGCCCAGGATGCATTTGTCTTCTGGGCTGCAAGTGCACATTGGCACATAATGTCCAGCTTTTCTTTCAGAAGAACATCCAAGTCCTTGTGCTCTCAATGAGTTCTTCTCCCGGTCTTTACTGGTGCCTGGGACTGCCCTGACTCAGGTAGAGGACCTTGCACTTGTACTTGTTCCCATAGGCCCAATTCTCAAAGTTGACCAGGTCCCTCCAAGTAAAATCCCATCCTTCAGTTTTTTCAACTGCACTGCTCAGCTTTATGTCATCTGCAGACCTTCTGAGGGTGCACTTCTCACTGTGTCACTGATCAAGGTGTTAAAGAAAGTAGGTCCCAAGGTAGAACATCATATATATTAGTGGTATGGCATTTTTTTACACTTGCTGATCTAGATTTATCAAACTGAAAAAAACATAAGATTGAAATTCTGGAGCATTGATAAAAAAATATCCTTATAAAAGAATGAATTAATGCTTTCCATAATTCCTTTACTAGGAAACAAAAATACTTTTTTATAATCTCTTTCTGTATCTTCAATCAGTATCAGCAGAATTTCTTTTAAGACTTGGAAATGTAGAAAAAAATTCATAGTTTATATTATTAAATTTGAAAATATTATAAGATTATTTGTGCTATTTCCATATGGAATCTTAAGTCTACATGAATTTATGTATGAATTTAGACAAAAGCTCCATTTAAGCTAAAACCATGTCCTAACCACTGACAATAGAAATAGCTTTACTGCCTTTATGTGTAGTTTGCTTGTAGACAGTTTATATTTAACAGACATTATCAGAGCTCTCTCATATAGGTTTTTATAGTTCAACAATGTGTGTATAAAGTGTGGTACTGTATGGAAAATATTTCCACCATAAAATTGTGTGTCATGTGAAAATAATCCTCTTAAATATATCCCCAGTAAAATTCTGAATGAATTGTTTCATCAACCTTCTTAAGGTTAACTGAAGCTGACATGAATTTTCATTTAGCATTTAATAGCATCTACATGAAATATACCATTTAGCATGGGATGAAGTTTCTGCCACCTGAAAGAGATAGACATGGCAAGTTTGCTGTGGCACTTCAAAGAAATAGCAGTTATTTATAATCTTGGATAAGTAATTGCCCAAGAAGATACTCAAGTGGCATAATGTGCATCTTAAGGAATAGATAAAAGAATAGTTAAGAATCACTTCAGCTTAAATGTAGGAGGAATATCTGGCAGTGAAACTTGTCTTGAAGACCATCTAACACCACAGGTTTTTTATCATATTTTTAAATTTCATCTGTCAGTTTAATAGCTTCTGCAATATGTGAAGCCAAAAGCCTACATGGGCAAGTCTCCTTAATGCACTTCTTTATTGGGAAGATTGAGATTTGCATATTAGCTACAATTCTTGATGTAAATGTACAGAAGAAGGGGAAAACACCGCCATCTTTTCAATTAATCCCATTGAAATGAAGCTTTTAGAAAATAAAAGAAGAAATAAAGCACAGAAACACCTGGAATCTGCTGATTTCTGGTGATCATAGCCAGTCTTTAAGCCTAAAATTAGCATGAAATCAAAAGGAAGACAAATGTGGTAAAATTGGTTCAGAAATGCATAGCAGCACACACTGAAAACACTACCTTAAAAAAAAATTAAGAGCAGGAATGTATACAGAATCTCTATCCTCTCTTTGATAAATACATATGATAACTTGCTGCATTTTAAATACTGTGATTCTATCAAGATTCTAGAAATCAAAAATTGGACTTTTTCATTGGTTTTTCTCCATTAAAATATTATTTATTCATTTGTAGAGATTCATCATGGAACCATAGAGTCATAGAATACCAGGCGGGAAAGAACCTCAAGAATGATCTGGTACAACATTTCTTGGCAAAAGCACAGTCTAGACAAGATGGCCCAACACCCTGTCCAGCTGAATCTTAAAAGTGTCCTGCACTGGGGATCCACCACCTCCCTGGGCCAATTGTGCCAATGGCTGATTATGCTCATTGTGAAACATTACTCTTGGGTCCACCCCTCACCTTTTTTATGTGAGTCTTTATAAAAACAATCTTATAAATACGGATTCAATGTTTACAGATCCACATTTTACCCTGAAATTTAATATAGGAAATTTCTGACTCATCAAGAATATTGCTTTATGCTAACTCATGGATAATACTGAATTATACAGATAAATCAAGGTCACCTGAAAGATATTTAGCATATTAGTCATAGGATCTATGGTGGAGTTCATTAAACACATTTACAGACTGCATAAAGTGTGCTCTCTTCACAATGGTTCCTTGAAGAATTATTTCCATGCTGATGAAAAAAAGCACAGTATTTGCTAATTACACTGTTTTCCCCATTTTTGTTCTATTATTTGTCTTTATGGTTATGGATATTATATACAAATTCACAAAGATAACTTAGGAAGCAAAAATAACTAAAAAATGAAATCCTAGAATGTCCATATTAAATAAATTTATTGGCTTTTATATTGTCTGGGGTGAAAAATATTACTCTCGTATCCCTTTTGTTTTAGTACTCTAAGGTCAGGAATGATGTAAGCAATAGTTCATTGTATGAAAAGCAATGCAAGACAAAGTATTGTAAATTAGCTATACTGTACAGTGGTGATATATCTCTGTTGGGATGCATTAATGCCAGGGAATTTATGCATCTGCTGGTTATTAAGTGTGGCAGAGGACTTCTGAAAGGAGTGACACATTTTGGATATCAAACCCTGTACCTCTATTTAAATGTTTTCATACATTTTGATTGTTTTTCAGTATCCATTTACATATGAAAATCCTAAACATTCCCAAATAAAAAACGCCAAACCAAAACAACCTAGAGTTCTCCATTCTTAAGGGAATGCTCCAAGATGAGACTCCAATTTCCTGTGGCTGCAGTCAGATTCCTTGTGGCTTGCTTGAATTTCTGGCACTGTGACCTGCAGTGGATCAGCAGTAGTCCTTTTATGAAAAAAAAAAAAAAGTGTTTCAGAGGGGATATTAACTGAGGAATGAAAACTCTGAATTTTAATCCTGTTGAGGCAAGAATAGGACCCAAGCCTCCCACACAGTCTGAGTGCTGTAACCAATAGGCTGTTGCACAAATACCCAATGGAACTGAGATATAAAGTGACTGTGATTACTGTGCTTTGTGCTGAGTTCAGTGCTATCAGTGTGTGGGAGGCATCTTCAAAGCAGACAAGTTGGGTCCAACTGTGTTGTTTTGTTTGTAAATCACCCAAAACCTTAGCTATTCAGATACTGTCTTGAGTAAAGGTGTCTGAACTTCTGGGAGTGTGCACTAATGCACCTTTTGGCACCAGGGGAAGAGGTGAAAATCTAAGCACTCTACAGACTCATAGGCATTATAGTCAGGGATTTTTTTGCATGTTTTAAATTGAATTGCCTAGATTTTATATTGGCATGCTTTAGTCCTTTTCTGGGCTGTGGTAGCTCATTGCAGTTTAATAAAAACTCATCTTAAAGAAAACTCATATCTATATATAAATTGATTTTTTTTGGTGATTATTATTGCTGAGGACAATTTGTTTGCAAGAATGGTTGTGGCAGTCAGACTGAAAATTCTTGGTCACTCTGAGGGTGGCCAAGGAAGGAAGGAAGGATTTTTCTGTGGAATCTTTTTCTCCTCAAAACAATTTGAAACCTCAATATTTTTGTTTTACAGCTGTTTCCAGGTTTGTCACTCCCCTTGTTCTTTTCCCCCTGCCCCACCAAAGGTACCTGTGGGGTCTTTTGGGTTACTAGTGACCCAGCAAGGGGAAAGAGTAGAGCACTGATGGCTGTACATAAGCTATGGCATTAGGATCATAGTTTAGATTGGAGAAGACTTCTGAGATCAAGTCCAGCCTTCAATCCAGGACTTCCAAGTCTACCGCTTAAATATGCCACTTAGTTTCACAGCTGTGCATCTTTTAAATAGCTCCAGGGATGGTGACTCCATCACTTCCCTGGGCAGTCTGTTCATGTCCTTGACAGCCCCCTTTCCAGTAAGAAATTTTACTATCCAATTCAAAACTCCCCTAGCACAACTTGAGGCCGTTTCAGCTTGTCCTGTTACTTTTTACCTAGAAAAAGAGACTGACCCCACACAGCTACAGCCTCCTTTCAGGTAGTTGTAGAGAGGGATAAGGTTCTCCCTGAGCCTCCTTTGCTCCAGGCTAAACAACCCCAGGTCCCTCAGCTGCTTCTCATCAGGTTTGTGTTACAAACCCTTCACCAGCCTTATTGCCCTTCTCTGGAATCCCTCCAGCACCTCAATGTCTTTTTCAGTGACGGCCCAGAACTGAACAAAGGATTTGAGGTGCAGCCTCAGAAGTGCCAAGTTCAGAGAAGCGATCACTGCCTTTGTCTTGCTAAGGTTCCTCCATTAAGTTTCCCAATTAAGTCTTGATAAATGCTTATAACTTGTTTTGGCTAAATCAGTTTAACCAATTAAGTAAAATTTAAAATAACAGCAAAGGTGAGAAAAATGAAGATTCTAACCTGGATTTGCCACAGTGGGTACACTTGCATGGGCTGCCAAGTGAACTACTACTCTAATTACCTTGTTTCCAGTGCTTTTTGTTACTTAGTCTAAGTAATTAGCCTAACTAATTGGGCTAGTGAGCATTAGCTTTTAAGAGCATGCTTTTTTTTTTTTTCTTCATTTTCTTTTTTTTTTCACCCACAGTGGGTCCTGGGAGCCAGCAAAAGCAGAGCTACATAAAGGATATTATATTTGTGTATTTTTGACTGGTAAGGTTTAGTATTGTTGAACATACCATGCACAGAATTATAAGTTTGTGGTAATTAGTTCATTACTTTCATTGACAAACTGAAACAACCTGTAAATATTGGAGAGAAACCTTCAGAACCCTTTTGAATGTTTTGTTGATTCCTTTTCAAAATGACGTGTTGAGCTTTCCCTGGATAGCTAACACAGCTTCCACTAGATCAAAAAGGGCTTACTTCACTATTCTCCAACTAGAACAGGAGTAGAGCAGTAAGTAATTGAAAAAACTTGAACAGGGCATGCAAATTATTTCTTAATATAACTTTTGGGAAAAGAAAGTTAAAAGCATCCAAAAATGAGTGTTTTCTTGGGAAGGGAATGCCAGGAAAATTAAATGTTCTTCAGTAGTTAAAAGCCTGGAGGTTTTGCACAAGTCTCTGCAATGGATGTTAACACAGTCATTAAATGAAGAAATATATGTATTCTGCATCTCTTAGGTCCATTATTAATGGAAATAATTTTGCAGACGTATCTTCCAAAAAGTCATATTCGTTTATCCAAAATGCCCAGACAGGTCTGAACAAAATTCAGTCCTATGAGTTTTTGATATATATATATATATTGGTTGGGTAACAGAGGAAATAGTGCAAGGCTTAACAAAAATTCTTAGCTTTGGGCGCATGGGGCTTCATATGAACTGGACGGCATTTTATGAATTGTAAAAAACCCAAACTAAAAAAAAAAATTGAAAAGCAGATGAAAATTGCACACACATATGTGTATATCTCCATGTTACATATTTGTGCAGAGACATGATTTTGTCTCAAAAAGAGTAGATGAGTCACAAGCATCTGCAATGCATTATTTTAAAGGTATGTTGAAGTATCTTTCAGGGTGATTGGATTGGCTTCTTGGGCAAAAAGGTTGCAAACAGCCCCTCTCCATTAATATGCCAATACAATTAATAAAACACTACGAGCCAATTTTAACTTCTATTAATGATTTCTGTGTTTCAAGGCCTTTAAATCTTAGGAAAAGAACTGTAAGTTGATACTTAAGAATAGCTTTGTTCAGTTTAGTAATATTGTTCTGGAAATGACAGTATCAGTACTTAACTCTATATCAGTATTTGTTCTGACATAGTTAAAGGACTTCTGCAACAGTTATACACCACAAGATGCTTAAGTAGAGGCTGACAGTGGAAGCACAAGGTAAATAGACCAGCTGTGGATACAGAGTTAGATAAGCTATTGTAGCTATTAATATGCTATTATAGGTTACTCTGAACACTGATCCCTTTCCTGTGATAAATTAAAAGGTGTAGGAGAACAATATTTTTCATCTTTTGAAAAAATGAAATGAATATTGCCAACATAGGTTCTGCAGCAGCATTGTATTCAAGCCTACAATAATGCTGACTTGGTCCCAGTTTATTGCATGGTCCTCAGCATGCTACACTTTTATTCATCCCCACAGTGAGTTGAAGGCAGAGTGTGCACTTCTCTGTTAAACAAATACACCAACTTGCATTTAATAATGGCTCTAAATGACTGCTAAGTAGAACTACTATAATGCTATTAATATGTTTCTGGTTAGTATTATGTTTTGACAGAACAAAATAAGTAAATCTTAAGACTATGAAATTAATTCAATTTACAGCTTTTTATTCTGAGAACAAAGTAAAAATAGATTATTCTGATCATTAGATAACTTTAATATGCCTTCATTTGAAAAGTTTTGGCATAATATTTCAGCAAGCTGAAATTTAATACATAGGAGAATCGTGTAATGGGGGTAAACAGACTATAGAATAAGTCTAGACAGGCAGGTCTTGTGTTATCTCCTCCCATTAACTGTGCTGCAAGAACAAGAGAGTTCAGCATATGATTGCATTATTGATTTAAATTATTAAAGTTGTGCAATCAATACTATATGAATACATTAATGGAAAGAGGCCATGTCATCACATATAACAGCTTGGGAGCCTTTTTTTTTGTCTTTCATAGATAGTGTTGATTGTGCTGGTAAAAGAATTTGTGAATTCACCCTGGCATGTGATTTGATGTACTGACTTGATTAAAATAGTATTTGTTTCTTATTCTCTGTTCTCTTTAATCAGAATTAAAGATAAAGTTTGGATTACAATGATTCAAAATTAGTATTTTTGCATATATATAGGGAAAAGCCTACTTGGAGAGCACTGAAACTGGCCCTACCTCTGTGAGAAATGCTGCTTGAGAACACATGGTTATGAACTGATGAAAATATATGGATACTCTCATTAAGTAAAGCAGTTTCTTGTTCTGAGTTTTGGTGTAGAAATACTTCTTAGTGATTCTTGAGTTCTGAAAACTTGGTTAAATGCTTTCTTCTATACTTGTGATTAGGAATTAATTTTAAATATTAAATTCTTTAAAGATTTTGTCACTGTTTAATTTGCATGTATTTTTCTTCATTTTTGAAAGACTTCACTATTTTGGTGCAGAATTTACATGCTAACTGGGATGTAAATGTAATGGCAGATCTTCTGTGTTCAAACTGTGTCTTGTAAATGAAAACCAATGCTTCATTTTTAGGAAGGTCCTTCCTTCCTGACCTGACCTGAAACAACTCCACATAGTGCCACTCTTCAAACTGCCATGTCCATTCTCTTCTGACCTCTTACAGATTTATTTATTTTATGTACGTATTTTGGGAAAGCTTCAGAAAGTACCTTTGGATTAAAGTAGCATTTTCCATTTCATATAGAAACTGAATACATTTGTCAGAGGAGGATTTGGACTCAGTGGTGTATTCTGAATGCATAGGATGAAACTGATACGTGTGAACTTGAGAACTGCAGTGAGTGAAACGAGTTTATGCCACCAACAGACTAAGTATGGAAATACACATTTACCAGGGTGAGATGGTTCTTTCACAAAATAATTATCCCTAACCTATCAATCCTTTTCTTGAAGGAAACTTATCAAGTGCGTTTCAAAATCTGGGGACCTAAAATTCACAACTGCTGGACACCAATGTCCACAGTTTCAGTGCCCAGGGGTTTTGTATCTTATTCTAATTTTGCCTGTTTTCAGTCTCCCAGACCTGCTCACTAGAGCAGTTAATAGTCTTAGGAGTTTTCAGTGTGCTTCATACATAATGACTCTTTTGCACTCAGTTTTCTAAATAATTACTATAGCTTTTAAACTGAAAATGAGAATTCAATTTGTCCTCAATATTGTCCTAGTGCAAGCCACAATGTAGCATCCTCTGCTGCTTCTCCTGTGCTTCACCATTAGGCCATGGGTTGAATTTTCTTAGCTCTGTGACCTGATGGGAAATTAATTGTCTGAAAAGTTTTTTTAGCTCTTCCTTGGATAGACAAGGCAATGCTTTCTCTAAAAACAGTGTGAGGAAAGTGGTTGAGGAAAGAATGATGAAGGAAAACAGACTTGCCATTTTAGCAGGAATGTCTCCTACTAGGTTCAACATGACAATGCATCTGGAAGAAGAAAAATTTTCCAACCTCCATTTAGCTTGGAGTTTCTTTTCTTTTCTTTTTTTAAATCTAATTTCTGACCCATTTATAAATATCTATAGTACAAAAATTTGACTGCACTTTTCACATGTAAGTAAACATCAAAGAAAGATGCTGCTTTTCTCTACCAAAATTAATATTCTTACTTTGGTAATCTCCTATTAACCTGTGAGATTTTATGCATATTTGCATTTGGGCCTGAGAATAGATTTAAAATAGTTGTAGCTATGTCATAAGAGAACAATTATGATTATAAAGAGACAGCTACATTTTAGGGGAAAAGGTTATATATGTGATATAGCAATACACTCATAAGTGTTTTTGTTATTACTTGCTTCCATCAAATTTTAGACTTTTCCCTTGATATTGATAAAAAGTTGTAGACTTTATTTAATCTTGAATTTCCCATTCAAATGAGCTGTTTTGCTGATGAGAAAAGATCTGCTCAGTAAGCAAGAGCTGATAATAAAGACTGTGGAGTTTCTAGTAACCTCAATAAAAATCTTGCAGTCTTCCAGAGAAAGTATTAGGCTAGATACATATGTCTGTAGTATCTGTGCTCAGAGATAAGAAAAATATTTTATGACTCAACACATAAGTGACTGTAGGTTATTTGGCCTCGTGCTTTGTTCTGAAACCAGCATATTTTGTTACTAGAAAAGTATTTTCTGAAAGAAATACACAACTTATCAGACACATAGGAAATATAAGATTTCCCTACATGCGAAAAACTTTACAAACATGCAAACTAATCAATATTAATTTGAGATTAAGCCCAGGGATTTGCCAGAACTCTTTCTATTTGGAGGTTCTGGGGCTGATTCAGGGCTTTGAACTCCCCCTCCCTGGGTGGCTCCTGATCCACAAATTCAGTTTTTGTTAGGGTTTTTTGTTCTTTTTGGCTTTCCAGTTTGATGGTTTCTCATTCCTAAGTCAGGGCTTCAAAGTTTCCAAGGTATTCATAGTAAGTCTAATATGTTGTAGACACAATGTTTTTTATTCAGGACAGTGACTAAGTTCCTGAAATGCATAAAAGGAGCCAGCCCTTTCTGTAAAGGGTCCTACTGCAGGCAGGAAATATCTGAACCACCTCCACCTGCTCAGAGGTCTGAGGTGAGGGAAAACTGTGGTTTCTTAGAGCCAGCTGTGCAAGCTCATCAGAGAGTGGAATACATGATCCTATTCAAATGATCCTGTGCAAACACCAGGGACAGGTTGGATGGAGCATGGAGCTACCTGGTCTAGTGGAAGATGTCCTTGCCCATGGCAGGGCGTTTGGAATTAGATGATCTTTAAGGTCCCTTCTAGCCTGAAACATTTTAAAATTCCGTGAAACCTTTCAAATTACCATGAATTCCTGCATATTATCTGGAGCATGACTAACCCCTGTATCTAAGCGTATCACTCTCTTAGGTTCTTATTTGATAATTTTCAGTATTTGGTTATCAGAAGGAGCAAGGCCTTCTACTGGCTAGGAGACAGAGACAAATCCTCTGGCCTGCACAGATTAATAACTCACACTGCTGCTTCAGATACCAAAAAAGTAATGTACATGGTAATTTCAGTGTTAATATCTGGACTGAGGCACCACAATATTCCTTATATGCACACTGCTGAGGAATTCCATGTAGTCAGCAAAGCCATGGCATATATCTACTGTGTGTGCATTGTCTTTACATTCTGTTCTTCACTGTATGTTACTGTGGTCAGATGGTGTCACAAAATTTATGGAATTCAGAAAGAGGAAAGAAAAAAAAAAGCTTGGAAAGCTCTTTTAAATCTGGAGGAAGCACAGATTTTTTTCCACTCTTTTATCATTAACAGAACAACAGGACTCAGCATCTTTCCTCAATACATAAGAGACTTGAGTATGCATGGGGGATTTTCACATTACTATTTTTGTAAACAATGCACTTATGCAGCTTTTCTGATGCATGGAATGAATTTTCAAACCAAGAATAGTGAGAAACAGTTGAGAAGAAAGCTCTCACTTAAACAACTTGATCACTATCTCTCTATACATAACATGATCAATACACAGAACAATAGGATTTAACTTAAAAAATCAAAGTGAACATCAAAGAGAACATAAGATTAGTCTTTTATATTCCCTTACAACTCAGATTAGTTCCTTCCTTTATTAAAGACTGATTTGTAAATTTTGCAACCCTAAAGGATGTGCAGTGATTAATCACTTCCTCATCCTTGTGTCCCTGTTTAGTTTTATTTAGTTTCATTTTTATGGCAAGAAAAAATTGCCAAGTTGTTTCTCTTCTGTTTTTTTCCTGGGCTTTCAGAAATTTTGATTTTTGCTGATCCTTTTTTTCTCAGCTGTTGAAATTGATACATTTCTCATACTGTCAAAATAAATATACTTTGACAAAAGTGATCTTAATGCCTAACTGTAGTATATGGTACCGGCAATATAATTTAATAAGCAATTTATTTTTGAAGTCAATTACAAAGTGTTCCTACAAATCCAAAGGGAAGATATTAAATAATTTCTCTAAGGAAAAGCCTATAGAACTATTTTACATGGGCAAACTATTTTAAAAAAGCAGTTTCTGTTTCCAACATAGTCCTGAAAATTTGTGTGTGCAATGTAAATATATACACACACATATATATACACTATGTATGTGTATATATATATATATATATATATATATATGCACTATATGTAGAAATGCATACATTTTTAGCAAGTTTACTACTGCTTCTATTAAAAAAGTTGCTGAGAACTTACCTCAGTTGCTGCAGCTGTGGTATGCCTTCACAGGGTTGAAGCCAAGAGGTATAGCTAGTTCTTTTAAAGATTATAGATTAGAAAAAAAAAAACCAGTACTTTAAAATACAATTAATACAGACTTCCAACTTCTTCCATCAAAGAAGAAGTCTCTGCTTAATTCATTAGACTAATGCTAATAATATTTTTCTTCTTTCTCAACATTAAAGAATATCTACTTATATATACACTTGTCTAGAGGGAGGTCTCATAAGTGTGTTTTATATTTACTTACATGAAGGAGATTTAAAATTATAAAGTTTGAATTAAGCGTATTTCTTTTGCTTTAAATTAAGCATATTACTGCTGGTTTCCCAGCAAGTAAAGATTTGTAAGGATTTCCCTTTCAATTTTAATGCACTTAGCAATCAATTTTGTCTCTGTAATTTAGGAAAATAATAACTAATCTTTTGGTGCTAATTCCTTTTGATAGAATGCTTAAAATTTCTGGTAAGAAAATGATCTATAGAATATTGTTGTCAGGGTTCATATATTAGATAAAATTGTCTCATTGCATAAATTTCACAGAGCCCACAGAAGTACTAAAAGGTTTTTCAACAGTAATGGGTCAAATCCATGCTCAAATTGAGCATAAGAGGTTTCCTAGAGGGAGGACTGGAATGAGTTGTTTTTTCTAAGTTTGATGCATAGTTAAATGTTAATATTGTTAAGTTGGAAAGGTGGGGTGGTATTTAGCATCTCATCAGGTAACCACATAAGAGTTAGACATCTAGTCTGATCTCAGTTTGTTAAAAAGACAATGGAGAATGACATTTATAGGTGATTCATATCTTTGTAAAGTTTATATCTAAGATAAAATTGAATGATTCACACTTCTAAAATTCTCATCTATCTCTAAAATGAGAGACTGATGATTAGTTGAGATTACATGACTAATTTTGAGTGGTTAAAGTTAAGTGAGAGTAGTCCTGTCCACAATGATTTTACATATAAGCATAATCTGACATTTACAAGACTTCTAGAACACTGTGCTACTGAGTTCAGAGGAAGAATCAAGTTTGTGCCAGTTGTGTGTTTATAAATCACCACCACTCAGTGAAGTTGGGAGAAAGTTCTCCAAACCAATATTGGGGAAAAAGAAAACATGTAGAACAGATCTACATTGAGGAACGCCTTGACAAATCGTTGTAGGATGTAGTCAGTTGGCTGCTGTATAAATTGCAGATGGAAGAGGATTGAAGTAATTTTGAAGCAATATCTTTAGATTATGTTGCAGATGAAGAAGAAATTGTGGTCGCAAATTAAATGATACATGATAAAGGGAAAACATTGCTCATGGGAGAGTTTGAATTTTGTGGATTAAAACAGGGTTGTTAAGTTTAAAATGAGACTTTTTATACCTTCATATTGCATATTTGTATGTGTTCTATTTTCATTAGAAAACCAAACAAAAACAAATCAAAAGCAAAAACCTGACATAATTTAGTCTCTACAGTAAAGAGAGACAAGGACTACAGAGAAGGACTTAGGATGCTGGTGGATACAAAACTGGACGTGAGTTGACAATGTGCAGTCTTGAAAATCAACCATTTCCTGGCCTGCAGCAAAAGAACAGAGAACAGTGGGTTGAGGAAGGTGACACTGCTCCTATGACACCCCACCTGAGCTGCATCCAGCACTGGGGTCCTCAGCACTCAACACAAACCTGTCAGAGCAGGTCCAGAGAAGGGCCACAGAAATTATTAGAGGGCTGGAGCACCTCTCCTGTGAAGACAGGCTGAGAATGGTTGTGGTTGTTCAGCCTGGAGAAGGCTCTGGAGAGAACTTATTGTGGCTTTAAGCCTTCTTGAAGTAGGCTTATTAAAAGGAGAAAGACTTTTCACCAGAGCCTGTAGTGACAGGAAAAGGGCCAATGGTTTTGAATTGAAAGATGGTGGATGTAATGGAAGAAATCTTTTATGATGGGAGTGGTGACGCAGTAGAACAGGCTTCCCAGGCAAGCTGTGGCTGCCCCATCACCAGAAGTATTCAAGACTTGAAGGGATTTTGAGCAGCCAAGTAGAGGGTGTCCTTGTTTCTGAAGGAGGTGTGGACTATTTGGCCTTTCTGGCCCAAACCATTCTGCCAACTTAAACTTGTGTTTAATTGTCACAGGGGTCATTGCCTCATAGTTTTCCTCTAGCATAGGATTGTGAAAACCACGAGGTCTGCATAATTGAGAAGCTTTGGTCAGCTAGACCTCACATAGTTTTTGAGGCAGTTGCCTCAACTCTGTAGGGGAAGCGGAATTTTTTGCATACTTTTCCATAACATTTATTGAGTGCTACATTCCTGGCAGATTTCTCTTTGTGGGGAAATTTCAATCCCTCTTTAGAGGAAAAATGTAATAAGTCTACTTGCATAAATTTTCTATCATAGTAAATATTAGAATTAGGAAATATGAAGTGGCAAAATTGCAATGACCTAACTGAAAGTTCCATATTTTATTTTCAATTACCTGCTATTTTTTAAGAAGCTTATTTGTGTGCAGAGGAAGAAACATGTTTTCTTTAGGAGAGAACAATAATGACATTGAACTGGAGAATGTTTACAAAGTAAGAGAAGTGGTTAAGGAATGGAAGGAGACTGGATGTGAAGGAGAAAATTTAAAAAGTATGGATATGTGATCATACAACTAAAGACTGTCAGCATGCATAACTAAAGAAGTACCATCCATGTTTATATATTTTTTGGTTTTATTTTTTATTGGGATTAAGGCAAATATTTATGATTTTTCTCAGACTTTTAAAAACAAAGCCCCAAAACCTAAACCAAATATTTTGCCTTTCTTTGTCACAGCTTTTGCCTATGGATCTAGTTTTTTGTCCCACCTATTCTAGCTCAGTGTTTATTTTTTCCCATTCTGCTAGTGGAGGGTGTGAGAGAGAAAGAGAGAGAGAGAGAGAGAGAGTGTGTGTGTGCGTGTGTGTGTGTGAAGCACTCATGCACACTATGGTGGTTTTTGGAAATACAGCCCCTCTTCCTCTCTGTGATGCCATTCATCTCTCCAGTATAAAGAAACTGGAAGCATGCAGCACCAACCCATCCTACAGCTGGGCTTGGATACACACTATTAATGTGTGAGGATGAGGGAAACACACTCACTGTTCAGTCCCAGAAACCACATGGAGCCTTAGCAAGCTTCCTGAGGAAGGACTCAGTGGAGATGTTGTCTGTTCTAAAACTAGAATTCAGATTCAAAATATGTCAGTTGTCATAACTGACACTGGCTGAACTATATTTTCATACAGGTAGCAGAGACATACAGTGACTCCATCTCCCAAGCACATTCTAACACAGAAAAGATACTCTTTTCCTCTAGTTTTGATTTTTTTTTCTGAAGTAGATCTAGAGAAAGAAATAGCTATTATATTAGAATACCCAAGAGAAATAATAAATTTTAATGTTTGTTTAGGAATTGGGAGAAAATAGCCTTAAAACATGTCATGCCACTCTTCCAAGAAATGGTGCAATTAAAAAAAAATAATGGGCACCAGCAGTAACTGCAATACAAAAATGTCATCACTGCATTTATCCTTGATGAATACTGCATGATCTCAAATCAAAATATTTGTATGAATAGAGTTTCATTGAAAAAAGCTTTTATTTGCAACTGGTTTAAGTGCTAAATAGGACCAAAAACCACCTTTATGCTAGCAGAAAAATTCACCAGTCAGGTATTAAGAACATAGAACTGTTATCCTGGAGAGGAGATCAGGATCTTCTCACTTGAAACATTCAACAATACTCCAACTGAAAAAAGTCAAAACTCTGCACGTACTAAAGTTTTCTTTATTTTCACTCTGAAATGAAAACAGCTTTGTTACAAATTAAACAGATTATTAGGTCTTATATATAGGCTAAATCTGCAGGAATGTATCACCAACACCTGCCTCTTACTTTACTGATTCACCCAGGTCTGTTAATTGCAATCGTCTTTTTTGTTTACCGTTCTGTGCAAATATTTTTATCTTCGTAAGCGGTGAGCTCCTGTCTCTGCTTTGGGCATACGTGGGTTTCACAGTTCTGACCACACATCTTTTGTACAGCTTAAGGAAAATCTGTCTGCTAAGGCTCAAAACTAGTTTTGTTCAAATACTTTGTCAATCATTTCAGTCACTACCATTTTGAAAAGGTAAATATTTTCAAGAAGGCTATATGTGAAAACAGCGGTCTCATGGAAGTTTTTGGTTCAAGGAATATCTTCCCACCATGCAAACCCAGTATTTCAAGGTTCCAGACACATTTTCCCACTGTGATATCTAATCACAACTGTCTTTATTGGCTGATTGAAGAGCTGACCTGTAGTACCAAAAAGTTAGTTCTTTCATGAGAAAAATGTGTGAGTTTTTTCCTTCATTATTCATAAAACCTTTTGTCTTTGTGGGGAAAGACTTTAAAAATTACTTTGGTGTATAAAATTTTTTGTGGCCTTCTGTAACTTGCTGATAGTCCAGCAAAGAAAATATGTCATTCTCATGTGAATGCCAACATCCCAAAAGAAGTTTCCAAGGTTGTTGTACAACTTATAGTGTCTGTAAATGCATCAAGATGGCATATTTGGAAGATTCAGTACAAATTAGGCAGAGTATTGCAAACTAAGAGATGATGTTTAGTGAACAAGATCTGTGAAAATCAAGGACCAAACTGTTATATTCTTACAAACTATTGTTCCTTCCTCATAAATTATTGCTCAGTATAGTCTCATGGTGGCAGTCTAAACCATGTGTATTCCTTTCCTTGCATCCTACTGAGACAAACAATAATAAAATGTTTTACACAAATATTAGCCTGCCAAAGCTCACATAGTATGAATGCTTAATGAGAAACTGGAAAATCCTCTTTGCTATAAATGTGTGATTTAAGAAATTCGGTAATAGCTACTATTGTTATTAATATTGATCAGCTCCTATAACTATTGATCAACCTGGCTATTAATAATGCTTCTTTTCATTTTGAAAAACAAAAAAAAAAAAGGCAAAGATTTTACAAAGAAAAGGGAACCAATATAGATAGCTACGTAAATATTTTCCATGAAGGCAATAAAAGCAAAAGGTAAGAATGGCTAATATTCTCCTCAATAATGTGCAGCTTGTTAGAGCCTTTCAATGAAGAAGAGAACCAAAGTGTTAAAACATAAAACTTAATAATGGGATGTTATTGAGAATCTGATGTGGAAAGCCTTTGATGCTTGGAGGTCTTTCCCTCCTCAGTGATACCTCCCACTTGGTAGGGCTGACCAAAATCCAGTCTGGTGCATTTTATATATCACTGACTAATAGCAGATGTCTAGAAAAACTAAAAATATAAGCATATTTTCAAAGATACGTCTAGGTCTGTGTGTCTGAGAGACTTGCTAAGCCAGAGATGTTTATTTCCTTTTAAAATGATCTTAATGC
>LTAT01000005.1:91918242-91932078 GCA_003286495.1 Chlorodrepanis virens
TTTTTTTTTTTTTTTTTTTTTTTTTTTTTTGCTAATTTCCCTTTTGCTAGTCTAACTGCTTTCTTGTGGAAAGGAGTTCCACTGTTCATTTATACACTAGGTGAAAAATATATCTCCTTTTGCTTTGAACTTATCAGAAGAAGGAGTGTTTTGAGGAGTGAAAACAGAAATTAAAAACAGGACAGAAAAATACTTTTCCTTACCCTGTCATGCCATGGACCTCTCCCACCTTTGCACTCAGCAGTCATTTTTGCAGACTAGAAAATCAGTCTATTTAGGCTCCCTGTGCAGAACCTATTTCTTGCTTTTAAGCATCCTTGTAATTCCCTGTTTACACCTTTTCTGATAAGATAGTGGGTTTGAACTTTTGTACATATAGCAGATTAGGCAGTAAACTTCAGGAGGGCTTAAGGACAGTTCTCATTTTTCCTCTAATAATTTTAAGTATTCTGCTGACTTTTGGCTCTCATGGTTTCATGAACAAATTACTCCAACAGTCCAGCTACTTCACAGTGGTTCTCCTGAGTTCTAATAGGTAGCTTGGAACTCATTGCTATGAGTGCAAAATTCAGATGGCCTTGGACACAGTACCTGTGCCAAAATGGAATTTCTCAGTATCACAGTCTCCCTGCTGCTCTTCACATAGCCAAAGCAAGTGAAATTACAGCTAAATTCAGTATCTATTCAATCCATCATGCAACTAAACAGACAAATAATCTGGAAAAAGGCCTAACAAATGCAGTAAACAGACCTCTTCCCTGCATTGGCTTTGATTACTAGTCATTTATACAGGGGTTTGTCTCAGAAGCATAGAAGTAGCAAGGTAATTGGTAGAGTATCATTAAGAAGATCAGATTAGAGAGTAAATAATAAAATGTCATTGCCAAAAAAGCATTTGAAAATGGAAGGAAGGCAGGAAGGAGATAGAATCATTGTATGAGTTGCAAATTCAACTAGTGTTACAGCTGATCTGATGTGATGTAGCTGGTGAAGACATGCCAGCTTGTATCAACTGAAAATCTACAGAATGTGACACAAAGACAGTTGGCTTAAAGAGGGCAGAAGATAAATAACTGAGATAAGTCAAAGAAATTTAATAGTAAACCTGTTTGTTGAAGATTTTTTTTTAATGAATAGCCCAAATTGAGGGAAATGTGTGGGGGGTGTGTCTCATTCTTCAAGTACTGTAATTCTGTGGTAATACTTTTATGTGTGACCTTTGATGTTCTGTTTGCTGGCTCTAGTTGTTTTCATAGCCTACAGAATAAACACTTCATAAATGTAAACACGGGAAAAGACTTGTTATGTCGAATGACAGGGATTGCAAAAGCTATTTGCTTAATTTTGTTATAATTTTATATATAATAGGTGTAGTTTTGAATTACCAGATTTTGTTTATAAACTATACAATGCTGTGAATCTTATTTTTTTTTTCAAAATCCACTAATACTTCAGATATTTTCTGTGAAATTGTAAGAACATTGTTTGTATGAACTGGATGATTGCTGCTCATGACCCTACCTTGACTTACACACCTTCAGGTATGGGTTGCCGTGACAGAAAGATGATGTTATGGTTGCAGCTAAAGCAAACAATCAATTTAAATAGTCAATAATATAGCTGAAGTATCGCACAACATTTTGTGTGTCCTGCAAGACATTGTGGATAATTTAATTTCAGAATTTCTACCACAGGATCCATATGTTCAGTGTTTTTCACATGGGTATGATCACGTTCCTCCCTGAATAAGGAAAGTTGTAGATAGAAGGGTGAACTGGGAGTCAAGGGGGCTAAGGGCATGACAGATGTGAGCACTTTCAGACTTTCAAGAGTAAATCATTCAGCTGTAGTTTAATAACTATTACAGTGCTCATTGAATTCATAATGTAAAGTTACTTGTATAAAAATTGGGGAGTTGATAATGCTTTTTATTCTTAGGGACAAGAATCTAACTAATTAGAGCTTGTTTTATGTTATCTGCTAATTGACTATTCACCTCAGTTAACATAAACACGCTTTCAAATCACTTCTGGTTTTCTGTGTCTTTTTATGTTTTGTAATAGAAATGTGCCTGTCAGGTGAGATGTGAGACAGCATGACATAATGCAGACTGATGTAACATAAGTGAAAACCAATATTTTAGATTCTTATCCTGCTCTTGTCGAGGGCCATGTGCAGTCTCCCAAAGGCAAGTGCACTTCTGTTGAGCCATTCCAAAAGCTTCACATTTGGATTTTCTTCTCCTAGAAGCAGGACAGATATGTAAATTATTAGAGTCTGTATTTACAAAGTAGATTCTTCTGCCACTGGGGTCCGTGGATTCCTTGGCATTGACTTCAGTGGGTGTATAAAACACCCCTGGACACTTCCATAGCCAGATAAACTGTGCTACTGTTCAGAAAGGCTGGGATCTGAGGACCAATGCCTTACACCCCTCATCACCCCCATACTTCAACTATTTTATTTGAAGTCAGGTGACTTGATTATTGCAAACATCAAAGCCACTAATTTTAGGCCTGGAGAAAGAACACAAAATGTTGTATTTGTACATTGTCTAGAAAATTGTTTGCACTAGAATAAGTGTGGAACCATAAAGGTATCTCCTGTGAGTGGTAAATTAAAAATATTCTAGAGAATCTCCATATCATTTTGTGGAAGCACTGCCTATGGACATTAGAATAGCTCACAGCTCTGAGAGCAGTTCTGCACCACAGACACAGCCCTGACATGGCAGATCAGCCTACATTTCACCCACCCTGGCACAACCAGCTTTAGCAGTGCCAGCATGAATATCATCTACTTGCTGTGCTGCTTCTGGCTCTGCATTTCCTGTCAGTCACAGGGGTTCCTGAGCATGAGTCAGTGATGCAGACAGATTTTTTCTTTTGTACATTATTCCACATAAAATGAGCATAATAAGGTTTTGCTTGTAATATTGCAAAGAGTAGATTTCTTCTGTGTATTTAAATTATGCCTTAATCAAGGATTTAAAATCCATTTGAGAAATTGAGTTCAGGACTGGTCCCTGAAATAGTGCTTGAGTGTTGTGATGTAGACACATTATGTGGGGGCACAGGCTGCATGAAAAGCCTGAAATAAGTTCAGTTTCTTCAATTTCATATCATTTGCTTCTAATAAATTGAATATTTGGGTGATTTTTTTCAATTTCAACAGGATCCATCATAATTCCATTATAAAATTTTGTATTATATAGTTGGAGTGCTGTGCTGTTAGGTGAAGTAATTTAATTATGTAATATCATAAACATATTCTTAAACCTTTATAGTTTCAGTTTGTGCTATCATCTAAGTCTCTTAATTTATTTGAATTCTGCTTTTATTTCTGTAGCATATTTGAATCATTTGCATGGGCTGATGGTATTTAATGAGTGAATAGCCATACTATATATATATATATATACACTATTTTTAATACATTATTCTAATCAGCTGTACCTTAAAGCCAATGCTGATTGCATTTTTTCTTACAGTTCACAACATTTTCTTAGAGTTCACAACATTGCTATTTACAAATATAATTTCTTGAGATTTGCAGAGTGGAAAACCTAACACTGAAACATTCTATTTCATCTGGGAGAAGTAAAACTAGATGTTGTTATGAAACAGAAAGATATCTTATTCCTTCCTCATTTTACTCCACCATCGGCTGGGGGCACCAAATCAGACTAGCAGCATTTTGGCACCATTTTGAATTAATGTAGATAAGGCCAAAGGACTGGAGCAATGATGAATCAGACCTATAGTTACTCATTCAGTTGTGAATGTTATTGATGCTGCAAGATGGTGGTTAACTACTCCAGTCTGAAATAGCTGTGCATTAATCTTAGCTACTGACATCGTGACTCAGGCACAGCAGCTGCATCACCCTTCATGCCATCCCATTGCCCCACTAAAATAAGAAATTAATACTGTGTACCCATACAAGTACGATACAAAACATAAGGTAATAAATTTCCTGTGATTAAGATTATTAGGAAACATCATTTCAGTTTCATTCATGAATGTCTCACACAGCTGTACTTAAATTTTATAATTTTGAGGGACTTTATGTATGCTGCATCATTCCAACTTTGGTGATGTTAATGAAAGTCACAGATTCTATATGTTTTGTGCTTGCAAATTTCTGTTTTATGCCTGCATGTGTTGCCCCTTTATCTATGTTTTGATTATATTTAACTTGGCTAAGGCTGCAATACTGCACTCTGCTACAATGTTAATTTTTTATTCTTTTTTCTTGTATATACCCTGCATAGTGCAAATATTTTTCTTTGTATAAAATTCACTTCTAAATCAGAAGCACAATTATGTGCGTAGAAATAACGCATCTGTCCAGAAGAATGTTTCCTGATTTCTTGCAATAGATCCATAAAATATAATTTTTAATGTTGTGGATAAAATTCTTCCTGCAAAATGTGCTTTTATTAACAAAGTGATGGTTTTAACATTAAAACCTAATTTAATGTCATCTGATCTTTCCAAATTAAATTCTAAAAATAAGTCTTCCATCTTTGAAAATGAAAATTCTCTAATGACTATTGAAAAATTTATTGTCACTCATTCTTTTTTCTCATTATGATTTAGCCATTTAATTTAGAAGATAGTATTTGTCCTTCTCAGTTGATGTCAGCTGACTCCACTCTGTTTTAAATGCAAGGAAAGGATGAATTCAAGGAACAGGGATTACAAATATGAAACTTTTTCTGGACTGGTTATATGTGGACAATGGAAAAAAAATCACAGAATTTCCACCATTTCTGGATAACAGAAGTGGTGCACAAAGTAGTAACTTTCAGGGAAGAGAAAGTAATTGATGTAGATGATGTTCATGGAGCAGTTGCAATGAGACAAATGGATTTTTCCTGGTCTTCAGAACTGGGCCTTTTGACAATAAGTTCTTTAGTAGTAGTTTGAAACCGAACTGCTTACACTATGATACACTTTTCAGCCTCATGGTGCAGGCATCCTGTGACAAAGATTATAAAAAGAAAAGCCTCTGTAAGATCCTGAGATGTGAGCAAGGCTGTCAGTGAAGTGGTCTGGGAAAGAGGCATCAATAAAAGGCATCAATAAAAAAATGAAAGTCAAGGTGACAATGCTGAAGTGATCAGATTTGGTACAGACAATTATCCTGTATGTTCCAGGAGTCTGACAGAAGAGAGGTAAAGAAATCCTCAGAGTAGTTTGCCTACAGTTGTGTTGCTCTTGTTCCAGTGAAGCTCAGAAGAGCCTTTCTTTTATTGTTGGAGTATTTCACAAACAATGAAATAAGCACTTTCCTTTTATCTACCTGAGCTGTAGAATGCTCTCTAATTCTTCCAGCTGTTGCTAAGCAACTGTAACAGTGATGTTTACTTAAAGCCTCAATTTATTTTACTTTATCTTAGAAAAGTAGAAAAATAAAATCCAACCTGTCCTCAGTGGTCTCCTTTTGCAGAATGAGTTTGCATCTATGAAGAATGGATGAAGTCTTTTTTTCAAGGGTACTAAATCTACACTTAGCTCAGAATTTTAAAATATAGGGTCTTAGTCTCTGTAAAATAACTTTTTCAACACTACCTTCTACATTTCTCAAATCTGGTATAGGACTTGCTTTGCTTTCCTCTCTTTTTGATGCATTTTCTTTCCTTCATTTTGATGAATCTGTGAATTCAAAGGAGGAAAGACGAGTGTGCAAAGATATTTGCTTTACTGGGATAAAACATATATTTTCAAAGGAAAAGGGATAAACCAACTTCATATAATCTAGCTACTTTTAATTAAGAGCTTATTGCTGTGTCAGAAGGAAGCACTGTCAAGCTGTAGCCTTGAAAGAGTTATTATGGTCTCAGTATTTTTTTGCCTCTACTGAGCAGTGGCACTGAGTTGATAGTGTTATACACTGGATTTTCTTTTTTTAAATTTCCTACAGAGATAATATTATCCTATATTTTATTTCCCCATTAACCCTTTTGAATACTGATTTATTGGTCTTTTTGGGCAACCCAGTATTAAAAAGAGAACATGAAATACCTTTTTCTACATTTGTAATGTCAATCTAATCCAGTTTATGTATAGTATACATTTCAGCTTTTAGAACTTCATTAATATAAAAACTTTCACATACCAGCAATTAAGATGTTTTGCTCTGGTACGCAGCAAAGCTAGCATTGTGGCAGAATTGTTTCTGAATTTCTTGCAGAATAGTAATATTAATCTTTAACCTTTAGGAAAATTTCATTTCAGTTGAATTCTGGATAAAGACTTAAGTATACATAGGAAGTGGTCCAAAAGCTAGTGCCTGACTTTCATAGTACTAATCTGAGACTTTAAAGACACCAGCTTGTAGTTTCATCAGCACAATCCATGAATATATATCCTGTGACTGGAAGGTCTGAATTTAAAATGTTTTATAGATTGATGAAGTTCCAGTCACCTTGTGAATGTCTGCATCAGAATTTAAGATTATTACGTGCATTCAGGAATCTCATATGAGAGGGACTCCATGAACGTCCTAGATTGGTCAGAGCCAAAAAATTGCAGGGTTTGAATAGAACTGTATTTAAAAGAAATCCATCTCATTTTTTTTTATTTTAGCTGCCATTTCCCCTCTTTTTTTTTACCTTTAGTGCCAAGCTACAGAATATTCAATGATTCAGAAGCAGCTGATAGTGTTCTTGACTCCAGCAGCCAACAGAGGTGAGGCTGCCCCATCTCTTTGCCAGACGCAGGCAATGACGAGGCTGAGCAGCTTTTCCCATGCAGAACACAAGAATGCACCACTTACACACATACACAGCTGGCTGCATGGATGAACAGAGTCAGACACGCTCACATGAGCTCAGGCAGCACCACTGGCCTCCCTTGATTCCACATCTCTGCCCTGGGGCAGCTGTGTTCAACTTACCCACCCACAGCTACAATTCCCCCGGGCTGCAGTAGTCACCCAGCCCAGGGTCTTGTCCTTGAAGAAACCTTCCTGTGTTCCTCTCCTTGTCCCCTGCTAATCATCACATCTGTCCAGAGGTTCACCAGCACCCACACACTCACATATCTGCCCTGGCTCCTGGTGCTGCCCTGCAGCCAGGCATGGTCCCATCTGGGGCTGGCACCAGCTGTCACTCACTGAGGTCTCCCCAGTCCCTGGCCCCCAGACATTAATTATTTCAGATCAAATAATTGTGAAAAAAATCTCACTAATTCTCTTGAAACTATTTTTGCCTGTCTTGCAAAAAGTAAATTTACACTGTTCCCATTTCACATTGTGCTAGGACTGTCTTGAGTATGTTTAAATATCTGAAGTACTGAAGCCTCGTGGTGCCAATTCTCCCTGAGGCTGGAAAGTGATGTCAGGCACAGCAAGAGGACTCTGGTGTGGTGCAGGTGCCCTGTTTGTGAGATCTCTGTGCTGGGGCATGCTCTAAGTGTGCCAGTAAAGATGACTGCTTGCTTGTGAATAACTCTTCAATGATGCCTAAATTAAAAGGATCTTAATACGATCTGATTTGATTAATCAGAAAGTGCCTCCTAATGGAGGGGTTATGAGTTTTTTTTTTATGGATTTTTAAAGGACACTTGAAGAAGCTACATGCTATTTAAAACAGTCCTCAAAGAATAGTGCCTTTGCCTCTCTGGCCATTTGAAATTTCTGTTCTTGACTGAAGTTATTTAGGAAACAGCAGTTTTACTGAGTAGTAAGATGATCAGAAGGTGCCTTGAGGTTATACTAATGAGGGAGAAGTGATGAAGGCCCAGAGCAGAGCACAGCCAGCTGATGGTAGGGGCTGCAGGGCCTGCAGGTGTAAGTGCTGGCAGAGTACAAAGTGCTCGGGAGAAGAGAAAATAAAAAGAGAGAATATAAAAACATGAGATAAAGGAAAAAGAGATGGTTGAAATGAGGTGTGCAAACCACTTGTTCAGATCTTACAGCTCTCTACTGCTCCCCTGTCTCAACTGATAGCGGCAACAATTTAAATCTGTAGTTATCTGTTGTAGTTCAACAGGAAATCTTTTTTGTTCTATGTGTACATACCACACCTATCAGGAGCACTATCAGGAGCATTTTTTTTAATACTTTTTTTTAAAGTCATATTTAAGAAGCTGTTGCTGTCATGCACTTTTCTGATCAAAGTCATTTAAGTTGTGGCTAACACTGCAGTAACAAAGTTCTGCAATTGTGCACATGTTTGAATTAAAGGAGCCAAAATTGCAGGCATGAAGTGCTCTGGGGCCATGAGATGGGTGTCTGAATTTGCTGTGAAGGAGGGAGGATTTAAAATCTTTGAAAGCTCTAAGTATCAACTCCTATAATTAAGGCCTCACAAATAAGAATAGTGGAGACATGATGGGATTCATCCTGTTATATATCCAAAGCAAGTGGTCAGTGATGTTTTGTGCCAGAGGGAGATAATCCCAAGGTAAGATGAGTGAAAGCAGTGAGATCCCAATAAGATTTAGGGGCTGCTGGGCCCTCTTTGAAAGTTTTTCTGGAAATAAAATAATAGTGTCCAAAAGCATTGCATGCCAGAACTGTAAAACTGAAAATTACTCCTCTTTTGAACACAGGTGGAGCAAGTACCCTGCAAGAGATTCTTGCTGGGACAATAACTAACAACATAAAAACAAGATTAGGGAAGACAGCAAAAAATATATATGCTTTGTAATTTCCATGCCTGAACTGTTGACTGTGGAAAATTCCTCATTACCTCTGTTTAAAAGTCAAAAATTTGGTAGAACAGGTTATGGAACAAACAGACAAAATAAACAGTAATGTCACAAGCACCATGTATTATCCAGACTTTAAGAGATGATTTAGGAAAAAAAAAAAATGTTGCATAGCAAAAGTAATCTCCAGCTTCAATTCACCTTGCATGTCCATAATGAAAAGGGACCGAGGGGTGTTAAGGTATAAAGGCTGGAACACCTGAAATTTGTGTTAGAAAACTCTATTAAGGAAAAAAATCAATTGACACATGATTAAATATGACTTATGGAAGAAAAAGTTTAAAATTATATGCTTTTCAAACCTACTGGAGTTCTCTGAATGAGTCAGCCTGATTGTGGACAAAGGTCATCAGAATTCCAGACAATATTGAACAAGGCTCCCCAGTAACAGCTGTAAAGGAAATAAATCATGTGGGGCCTAAGAAATTTGTACATTGCTGAAAGGTTGGATAAAAGTTGTGCCTTAGGAGAAAATAGATTTTTTTTTTACAAAGGAAGAATCACCATGGCCTCCCAAAGAAATCTGTGTTGGCATGTGTGTTCAGTGCATTCATAATTGTTCTACAAAAGAGGGTGAGCAGTGAAGTGACTGCAATGATAGGAAGTCATGAGTTACTGGAAATGAGGAGCAATTGTGAAGAATTAGAAAAAATAGCCTTATGTGATCAAGTAAGGGGATATTGGAGTAGTGAATAAAATTCAGAGTAGACAAATGTGATGTACATAATAATAAACTGTAGGAAATCTAACAAATTACATTTTTCTATGTAAAATGACAGAGTATAGCCTCACTGTGATTCCAAGAAAATAAATCTTAGTTATAATCCATAGTCATATAAAATTTCCAGCTACTACTTAGAAAAGAAAATATGAAATTAGTGGAAAAGAAGGAAAAGGATTAAAATTATTACTGTATAAATGATGTATACACATTTTGAATATCCCTGTCTCATGCAGGGTATGACATAGCATCAAAATTGTGATAAAATCACTTAGGTGCAAAGATCAACAATATGAAATGGAACTTTTGAACTTGGAAATAAAAGAAGATGGAACATGACGAAGGTCAGTGAGATACTAAGTAGCATAGAAAGCACAGGAAAAGATCATCTGTAAGTTCTCTTTTCATGAATAAACTTACTAGGGTGTCAAATGAACCTAACAGATGGTAAATGCTGAACAAACACAGAAAAAGTTTTATTTTGTGTTTAAGATTTCCTCAATACCTGAAAGACTCTAGAAGTTAGTATAGACTCAGAGGATGACTCAGAGATGAGTTTATAAAGAACTATAATATCAAGGACAATTAAACAGAAAGACAAGGGTACCGGAGTGTCTTCCTTTGAAGAAATTCCTGAGATGCTGCTCATGAATGGGAGGGATATTTTTTTGTTGAAGTCCTCCCTCCTTTGACTTGCTGTTGGAGAAAAGGTACTGAGCAGAATGAGCCTTTGATCTGTCTGAGTGAAGCTGTTCTTACTTATTCAACTTTCTAATACAACAAATTCATATAAGAAACTATTCCAAGGAATGAGGAAGGTCCAATCTTGCTAGACATATTTTCTCAGTCTCTGTAGCTGCAGAAGGGAAGGTGCTACTTAGTCATAAGAATATGCATGACTTCATTTTCATTATCATGATTGATCAAAATATCTTTAGCAGCACTAACTTTACTAGAGTTAGTTTTGATGCATTTTATAATTTTCTTGTTCAAAATACATGTATCCTGCAAAATTTCCTAAATACTATTATGTAAATATGTGTATGTATACATATTATTAGTCTTCCACAGACTATCTTATGAATTACAAGAGAAGTACTCCTTTTTGCATGGATTTTTTTTGTAGAAGCATTTGAAACTTGAAACAAACAAACAAAAAGAAGTCAATGAATATGGTAAACAGGGTGGGAAATATGTGTAGGGGGAGTATGTGATAAGTAAACCTAAAGGTCCTAAACCTTAAAACTCTGATTTTTTAGAAAGTTTTCTAAGTTTTTCTTTTTGAAGTTTGTTCAAAGTCTTACAGCAATGCGGTATTAAAATTATACTGATTCCCAGTGATTCTACCACCCATATGACACCAGTATTTAAGGCAAAATTGCAGTGTTTTGTTTTCTCCATTCGGTCTCACTTAAGGCTCACGACTGAAAAATATTAAGCTTGAGCAGGTGCAGTAGGACTGGTACAGGCCATGCCAAGTAACTTTGAAAACAAGGATAACGCTGTTTATTCACTTTATATATTATCACTTTAAAATTTTTTCAACTACAACCCATGAGCATCAGGTTTATACACTTTTTGTATCATAAGGTAAAAAATATCTGTCCAGAAATATCTTCTTACGGACAGCATATGACAGAAAAATAAAAATAGCTGCATAGTTTATTCTCATATAAATAGTTATGTGGTATCATACAAACAATTGCAGTCTAATACACCTTTAAAATATTAAAATAAATCAGTGTACTCCGGTTATACTCAATCAGTGACTGCACATCTTGTGAAAAATGGCAAAATTATTTTATGTTTTGAAACAAAGGCCAAAAATAAAGTGAAATGTAGGAATAAACCTTTTTGGGGTATATTCAGTCTACATTCAGCCCAGCAGAGCTATTTAATCTCTGCTGATATTTTTAACATTTTCCTGTTGATGTGTTTATTTTCTTTACTTTGATGATTCTTTCTTCTCTTAAAATCCACATAAGAAACAAAACGTTCTTAGCTAATCTCATCAATGTAATCTCACTGATCTGTGGTGTCTCTGCAATCAAAAACTGCATTATTTCTTGTGGCATATTGGATGCTCCACTCTTATCTAATTTGCTACTGTTATCCTGAGTCTCTTTGTTCCTGTTCTCCAAGTATATCCTCCAACTGAATCTTTCTTAAGTGGTTTGATGCTGAATTTTACTGTTTTGAAGAGCTGTAACATTTGAGAGTTCTAAGGTTTTAGACTTGCACTTGGCAAAATAGGTATCATACAGATAGCAGCTGGCTTTTTTTCCCTGCATTCTGCTCTTTTAACATGCTTGTATCTTAACTAGGCAGGGACAGACTTAGAAGATGTGTTTTCTGGGTCTGTATAGCTCTTAGAACCTCTTTCAGTGTTGCTTACTCAGAAGCAAAATTTTCCTTGAAATTGTGTGTGTGCAGCAATGAATTTTCTGGGAGTTAAATGTGTACTAAATTTCTCCTAGGATTTTTACTTGTTTTTTTACTGAACACTAAGTAAATAAGTATATATTTTTATATGCATATAAAATTAAGAACAAACCTAAATAGCATTTCACAGTAATCATTTTTCTTTATGATTCTCCTTTGCCTTAAGTTTTTTTTTAGGTGAATAGGCAATATCTGTATGACTAGTTTCAGACCCTGTGTGTGACTAGTTTCAGAACTGGAGGAATATATATACAGGAGAGTAAAAGCAAAGTGGAGCAAGAAAGGTGTCTGGGTTGCATGAGATGTTTAAGTTAAACAGTGGTAAATCATTTTATGCCTTATTCCCCATTACAGTCTGTTTATCTTCCAAAATAATGACGCACAATAATCTGTATCTACACATAGTAGGACAAAACATCTTCTGGAATAAAACTGGGAGTAATCAATGGCAGTTGACAGCTTCTGCAAGTAGGTAACAAGTGTCTGTGTAAGGAAGCTGCTATGTGATGGCCATGTGGGGTTGAGAGGGTTCACTTAGTACCCCAGCAATATGGAGTTTAAGAATAAAGGTTAATAAAATTTATATTATAAACTTTATAACAATATAACTATAAAGTTATTAAAGTTTAAAAATAAAGGTTAATAAAGTTTTACTTTAAGCCAGGTCTAGGGCTCCCGAAGAGATTGGAGACATAATTTGTTTGTCTTCATGGATGTCAGGAATGAAGTTAATACACTGCATTTACATACGCTGTTACACATGGTGTACTGTGTTCTTTATAGACTAGAATTACAAATTTCTGCTCCTAAAATGGGGTTCTGTCTTTGACAGGTTTTAGAAGAATTGCTAAGAAGCACTCCTTTTTCAGTGCAAACCTTTCACACCCAAATGGTAGGAAGGCTGCTGTGCAGCACAGCTTGCAAGGGGCACTTACTTACTGAAACCAATGTTGGAGACATGAAGTAGCTGGCTAGAGTAACAGGGTGGTGGGCTGTCACTGTAATTTTCCTTTTCTGTTTTCAGAACATCAGTTCTGTAGTAATTAAATTATTTTAAATTGTTTGTGGCATTTGTATGACATTTCCCCTGCGGTTGTAGGAAGAAGGATACAATGCATCTGCAAGTGTCGGCAAGCATGCTGATATAATTTTTAGTGAGCAGTACATAACTGAAACACTCATGCTAAGTTCATGGTGCAAGAGGTTCCTTCTCTGCAAATGTTGGATAATAAAGATGTCTTATTAAATTGAATCAAATGATAGGTATACCAGAGAAGATTTTTATTTTAAAAGTTTCCTGAATCACCACAGCCTTTTTATCTCTTCATTAGATTTATTATATTTGAAATTTAGTTAAAAATGTTTACTAGTAAGTTCTTCAGTTTTAGGACCGAACACCTTTTATTAAATCAATCTCTTTTAGATTTAGAAACCTCCAACAAAAATTCGACAGCACTTCTCTGAAAGATTCAGTGTGAGAGACCCACTGCTGGGAAGTTATTAGTTAGTCAGAAATTCTCTTCTGGTTTAGGTGTAACAATAAAATATGGGATTTCACTTGTTCTGAACTGTTTAAAGTGCATATAATATTCCAAAAATTGCAGTCCACAGAATGTCCTTATATTTTTCTCTGTTTGAGTATTTCATTAATGCTTCTCTCCAGCTCAGAGTCAGTACAGCTGTTATGTGGGGAATTAACAAAATCAAGTAGGAAACTAGCAACAGTGTGCACTGTAAGTCAAGGTTTCTTGCTGAGGACCTCCCGTTAATGAGCTATCATGCCCTCACAAAGTCTGTAGGATATACCAACCAGATATAAAAGCATGTTGAGTAAACTCTTAGTGTTATTTTTTAAGATCCAAAGAAAAAAAAATACAAAGCAAACTCAACCCAACCACAACAAAAAAAGCCAAATCAAAAAAAAAAGAAAAATAAACCCCCAAAAAACCAAAA
>LTAT01000005.1:91941600-91952850 GCA_003286495.1 Chlorodrepanis virens
AGTTCTGGGCTCCTCATTTCAAGAAAGACATTGAGGGGCTGGAGCCAGTCCAGGGAAGGGCAGTGGAGCTGGTGAAGGGTCTGGAGCACAAGTGCTGTGAGGAGCAGCTGAGGGAGCTGGGGGTGTTCTGCCTGGAGAAAAGGAGGCTCAGGGGAGACCATATAACTCTCTGCAACTACCTGAAAGGAGGCTGTAGCCATATGGGGTCAGCCTCTACTCCAAGGCAACCAGCAACAGGACAGGAGGAGATGTCTTCAAGTAGCACCAGAGGACGTTCCAGTAGGACATTAGGAAGAAAATTTTTACTGAAGATATGTTGCATCCCCAAATTCTCTGGGCAATTTGTTCCACTGCACAATAAACAGTTTCTTCCTAGTATCTGCTCTACATCTACTCTCAGTTTGAAGCCATTCTGTCTTGTCCTGTCACTACATGCCCTTGTAAATAGTTTCTCTCCACTTTCCTTGTAGGCTCCATTTAGATACTGAAAGGCTGAAATTAGGCCACCTCAAAACCTCCAGTTCCAGTCTGAACAAACCCAATTCTCTCAGGTTTTCCTCATATGATCCCTTTGATCATCTTGGTGGCCCTCTGGACTCACTCCAACAGGTCCATGTCCTTCCTGTGCTGGATTCCCCAGAGCTGGATGCAGTGCTTCAAGTGGGTCTTCGCCAGAGCAGAGCAGACAGGCAGAATCCCCTCCCTTGCCCTGCTGCCCAGACTGCTTTGGATGCAGAGCAGGATACCATTGGCTTTCTGGGCTGTGAGCACACCCTGCCAGGGCATGTTCAGCATCTCATCAACCATCATCCCCAAACCCTTCTTGTCAGGGTTGCTCTCAGTTGTTCGTTCCCCAGCCTGGATTGATATCAGGGCTGACACACCCCGGGTGCAGCACCTTGTACTTGGGCTTGTTAAACTTCATGAGATTCTGGTTCCTCTTGATGACATTACATCCTTCAGGTGTGTCAACAGCAGCACTCAGCTTGGTGTCACCTGCAAATTTGCTGAGGGTACACTCTATCCCCTAATCTCATTAGTGATTATCCTTTGTTATACATAAAAATTGTAACAGTTTGGTGGTTTGAGAGCGTTCATCAGAAGGAAAAATGAGACAAGATCATTGCTTTGTTCATGGTGATAAAGTAATGAAGTAGGGATTCCCAAGAGAACTATGCAGGGACCATATGCTCCCAGATTCAACGTAAGGAGGACTGACAACCTTCTCACAGTTCATAAATTTACCATCATAAAATTAATTAAAATTTCCTATTAAAAATACAGGGGTTTTCTTTGCATTTAGGTTGCCATATGTCAAAAAATTATTCAGATATTCCTTTGTGACAATGAATGAAACATTTGTATACCTTTTTGAAATTCCACCTTTTTCACTAAAGGGAAGATGGTTGCCCAATATCTAACAGAAGAAATTACAAAAACTATTTGTCTTATGATGAAGGGCAAATACTGTGGTACAAATACATTGATTATTAGCATTATTTCAAGTATCAAAAGAGGAAGAGTTATTGGTGTTTTACAGAAAGCAAATGATTTTAAAAGAAAATTGCTTTTAAAGGTAAATATTCCTTTTTTTTTAATGACAGAAGTGTTAACTAGAGAGAACAGCAATATTAAAGAAAATGATGTTTCTATTAAAGTTCAAGGCATTTGAGTAACCTGGTCCAGTGGAAGATTCCCTGCCCATGAGGGGTTTGGAACTGGATGATCTTTAATGTTTCTTTCAACCCAAATAATTCTGTGATTCTGTGTATTTTGTATAATTAATTTCACAGGGTTTTAGTTAGAGGCCAATTCTTGTGTGCTATTAGATGTGTGAGACAAACCTGTGCAGCCAATTTAGAAAACATCAAGGGCAGTAGTAAAGCAACCATCCTTTCACACAGTGAAACCATCATTTCACAGCCGCTGTGGAGAAATAAAGATTTTAATTCATACTTCTCACATTTGGTTTTCTGTGTTAGGGCTTTCAAAATCCTAATACCTGCTAACAAATGACATAGTACATTAATTAGATTGCTAAATTTTGTTCAAAATTATGAGCTGAAGTTGTGGTATTATTGTGCAATTATCAAACATCCCACCTATCACTTTTGTGCCGCACATCATTTTATTTAATATTTGTAATAGGAAAGAGTTATTTACAGAATGTATACCTTCTTAATTTATCTTATCTTAAAAGAGGTAAAGTACTGAAAAAGATGTTTTAAAAAAATTCAAAGTAACCTTGAAATTTCAAACAGTGTCACTGAATAGCTTAACATCGCTCTGTACAGTAAAAGAATATGTTGCTTGTTTAAAACTTACAGTGTGCAGTCCTTCAGTCAATGTTCCACAGCATACAGAATGTGAGGCTCTGAGAAGCATGGCATTTAACAAGAAAAACCTCTCTCAGACATAGCTTCATGTTTTTCCCTTTAGAAATCACTGAAAATATATGGAGAAAAGACTCCCTTTCCTTATAAACATAAAACACCAGGCCATTAAAACTCCAAGCCATCAAAATTTCCTTTGTGTGCTACAAGCATGAAAGAACAAATTGAGCATAACAAGTAAACACAAAGATCATGAATAAGATTTTTTGTTTGTTTGTTTGTTTCTTTTTAATGTTTTAAGGCCTTTAGCCAAATATTCTAATATCATGCTGTGTGAAAAAGATGTTGGTTTCTCTGCTTGCTGTGGGATGTTCCAAGTTTGGAAGAAACTGCCACTCTGAAAAAACATGATGAAAGAATACATTACCGTGAATAACTCAACACTCTCTAGTGAGGGAAGAAAAGCAAGTTATTTACATATAAAATGAAAAAATTACACTCCATCAGTGAATGAGAATTTAATATCAGATTGAAAAGGGGCCAGTTTTGGGCTGGTGCGTGGGACGTTTGCATGTGAATTCCTAACTTATAATTAAGTGGATCGCAGCATTCAGTCTACAGTGACCTAGCACTGACAACAGTGAATGGAAACAAATGGACGCAATTGTCTAGCAAACTGAATTTCAACCTTGATAACAGTTAAGCATCTTATTATCAAGGACTAAGATTTTCAGCGCTATTTCAGAAGAGGCGTAAATAAGAACTTGTAACAAGAGCAGAAACTACGGCTTCAAAGAGAAGTTTTGTCATAGTGGCTGCACAGCAGTGACTGAAGTTAGAAAGGCACGAAGAGCAGCGATAGTGCCGCTCTTTTCCCATTGTTCACAATCTCCACAGCTGATCTGTGTCTTACTATTTCTTTTCAATCCAAGGTTTCTTAATGTTTTTGTATTCATCTACCCATAATTTCTATGGAAATTCCTTTTGTATCAACCTGGGACCTATATATGGTCCCTCTTATGTTTTCCCTAACTCTTTTTCCTGGTCTTATTTCAAATTTCCTACCCGTGTTCTTTCCACATCTGCCAAAATAAAACTTGCCTCATACGCTTACAAAAATTTGAATTTTTTTTTTATGAGAGAGAATCTTGTAAACATGACTGTTATGAATCAATATTTGGTAGACATGTGGAACTGGAAAGTTAATGCATTTGAGTGGACACAAACTAAGTCTGTGCAACTCTGCAAATTATAGGCAGCTACGGTCTTTTTTTAGATTCCAAGAAGCCTAGGATTCAGTGATCCAAAAAAACTCAGATTCCATAGACAGAAAGAAATTTTTATGTAAAGAGTTAGAGAGAAAAAAGAATCTTTTACAAACTAAGCTTTCAGAACCTTTCTTTATTTGAATGTTTATTTCAAATAGGACATTTTGGAGGGAATGGAAAATCTCAGGACACATATGAAAGCAACGGTGAAAATGTAGATGTGAACTGTAGGAAAGTCTAGTTTAAAATATCCAAAACACTTAAAGCACATTTTTTACTACTTCAAACAAAATCATAATAGAAGAATTCTATGAGACAAATAGCCACAGGTGGGAAAGAACAGAGGATCAGAAGAACAGTGTGTTGTTCTAGTTGTCCTAGGACTCCATTATACTACAAATCATGAACAATATACCATACAGTGGTATATTTCAAGATTCAAATTTGTTCCTCTGGCACTAGGGGGTATAGTTCCAATAGATTTAAGGAACAATAAGGGTATAGTTCCAATAGATTTAAGGAAATAACTTACCTAATAAAATCAACAATAATTAACAAAAGAATTTGTGAAATGATTTAATTAAATTTTTTAATTTTTAAATAAGCACTACTTTCTAAATTTTTAATAAAGAATACAGTGATTCATTTTACAAAAGCCTGTTTTCAACTATTCAGCATATTTGGCAAATTTTTGCTGTCTGTTCAAGCTTACTTTCACAGTATCATCTTGTCCTCATTTATTTATTCTTGCTGCAACCATTAATCATAGGTTCTCTCATTCTTTTCATAAAGAACTTGCAAAACGAAGGCTTATTAACTTCAGCATTTCAAGACACAGAGAACAGAAAGGAAGAGTTATTTTAATATTGGGCCTTAATCATTAGTACTGTTCCACTGTTTTCTCTTTGTGTTTTAAACCCTCTGTCTGGTCACAAATGGAGAAAGGATTTCTTTCTGCACACAGTCTGAACAAGTCTTTGTAATCTGATAAGTTCACAATAAAGGTGATAAGTTCTTCTTCTCAAGAGGAATGTGTTAACACATTCTTGCCAGAAAGCTTCCTTTTCCTATGCTCAGAGTTGTTGATTTTGTGTAGGAAGATTCTGCCTAAAAAATATTATGAATGTGCTTAGCTAAAGTTTTAGCTAAAATTATTTATTTTGTTTCATGGCAATGATATTTTAGGAACCAATTCATGACTTTGAAATTAGTTATTTTTCTTATTTACATATTTAATACAACTAGAGGCATTTGATATCACATTGTTGGAGTGAATTATGATGTATACTGGTACAATATTGATATGAGAAGACAGAGTTTGAATTATTGAATATACAATTTGAGGTTTAATTATCATAAGAAATTTACATAATTACCTTTTTCTTGATTTTTTCAAGTGGGTAGCTGTAAAGATGAATCCCATAAAACTTCTTTGCCTGTCCTTACTGCCAGTATTTGTGTGCTGTATTGATTAGTATGAAGGTATAATAAAGTTTCTGCATTGCAGAGTAGACTTCAAAAGACTTCAATTGCTATTGTATCACCTCATTCATGTTTTGTATTTGAAATCACTTAATTGGTCAGCTACTTCCGTACTTTATAAAATTGTGTTTAATTTGAGGAAAAAAACCCTGAAATAATAACTCCCTTACCCAATGTAGGGTATGACACATTACTTAATGAATGCACCTTAAATGTCATATGTATCAGAAATTGAAATGTAAGTTGCCTGAAATATACTTTGTTAGTGTCATTTCAACTCAATCTAACTCCTGTTTTCCTCAAATAATAAAAATTTCACATTCTTTCTATCATCATTTTGTGTAATTAAGTAAAAATCTCAGTCAAATAGTCAGGTCTTGGAATCAAACTTAGAACAAGAGATCTTTTTGTTTCTTAAAATATAATTTAATCTCCATTTTATTGTTTGTGAAAAATAGTATAGGTGTGTTTCACTAATAGGTGTGTATTCACTAATAGGTGTGTTCTCTTGCCAAATGCTGAAAGATTGTCAAGTGTCTTGCAGTGGAAGGTGTAGAAGTATAAAATAGTATCATTGCTTTCCTTTGGCAAAAGGAGATCCCATTTCCAGAGTCTTCACATTCCTTTGGTTTTTCAGAGACTTCAAATTGCTGGGTCTGCAAATCTGTATTTTCTGAGCATCTTTTAACTTTATTTATGTTTAAAGGTTTTTAGAGCCCTGGGACCATAATCCAAGGGAAGCAAGCTGCTAGCACATGTGGAGCTTTCCCAGCTCAGCAGTAAGGCAGTCTAGTATGTGCTAAATCAAGTCTTTTGTTTGTAATTGTAAAGACAGGTCCAATGAAGGCAGCTGTACTAACACTAAAGTGATGTTTAAGGGCAATAAAAGACACACTTTTGACGTAACAACTCTTGGATCTTTGAACAGAGGAAATAAAGTGGATATAGAGCAGGAAGTATATTACCTCAGTGAATGCACACGCACAGCAGAGGCATTGGGGCAGGTTGCAGTGTGTACTTGTGTAAAAGATGATGAGGAGACAAGTATGTCAATGGAAAATATCTTCCTGATGCCTCAGGGAGTCATGGAAATGTTGCTTTGCCCTGTTAGTGTTGGCAGTTCCCCAATACTACCAGAATATTTAATAGCAGAGCCAGAGCTTCTCTCAGATTTTCTGAGGCCTTTAGGAAAACAGGTGAATGTTTGGGTCTCATGTTTCTCTTTTCTTCCACCACAACTACTTCAGTCATTTTTGTTTCTTACAGAAAACATTGTGAGATTGAATGAGCCCTCATACATGCTGGATGTAGACCCACTGTCTCAGGATTGGCTCTATGTTCTCTGTAATTCCAGTCAAGCCAAATCATGTGATTTAGTTAATTGGATCGAGTTTATGCTGGAGTGAATTTAAGAGTTCATAATTAAATGTATTTTTTGTGCGTACATAACTTACCCTTTTTTTAGCAGACAAAAAAACCCATTCACCTAAATTGGATAAACACCACCATATATAAAAAGAGGGTGGCAGAGCTAATAAAAAGGGGTTTGTGAATTCAATAACCATGCTGATAGAGTTGGCTTTAATTGGAATGATAAGCATCTTCTCAATGATTTTACTGGATGATCATATCCTGAATGAGGCAGGAAACAGGGCAACTTGCATCCTTGGCTTAAATTTTTTTAGTGAAGTCCATGCGTAAGGTAAATAATGAAGTATATTACATTTAAATTTAGCATTTAAATTTTAGCATGCAAAATTGCATGCCAGAAAACAAAGTACATTTGTTGAATAAAGCAAATCCCTCCTTCCCATCTTCATCCTTTTTACCTTAATTTTGACCATGGCTTCCTTCTTGTGCTTTTTGCTCTTTTCTAATGTAATTGTTTTCTTTTATTCTTATATGTAAATTTCTCTTTAGGTACCATGAGTCTAAATTATATAGTAAGAATTTATTTGCCTCATTTACACCTGGCTTCCTCTTACTTGGGGCAAATTTACAGCTTCTCTGATTCTATCTTGCTCCCTTGACCACCTCAAAGTGGAACACAAAGGAAGCAGATTGCTTGAATTGGGGCTTACCTGAGAAATTAAGGTATAGTAAATTCAGGGGTGAATTTAGAGCATTCACCAACTAGAGGGGTGAGAACACTCGGATTGCTCACAGGAGACTGAATTAGTTCATTGTACCTTAAGCACTGGCAGCATCACACCCCTATATGACAAGTAGAGTCCAATCTGCTTTATACAGCTTTCAATTATGTTGTGCTCAGTGTGGCATCATGTGTTACTAAAAAGCTTCCTGCTGGTTCAGAGTGTCAGCAGACTACAGCTTTTAGCTTTCTGCAAAATACCTCCATAGGTGTAACTACAGAGCACCCTTAGGCAAAGGAACTTTATTTTAATTTTAAAAAAAAAGTATCCAGCATTTAGTTTACAGTAAAAGTGAGAAATCAGTGAAAAATAGCTAGTGTGCCTAATTTTATTGTGCATTAACATTTACTGGCAGGTAGATAGGTTTTCAGCATACAGTTTCAGAGTGTGGTTCAGTTGATATATATCCTTGCTTAGACTGGAGAAATTGGCCCTGATACTCCTCTCCACCCAGCTCCCATGGGACTGTTTAGCCACACGGCCTTACACCAGCACAGTGGTGTATTTAACAAACCTGTGTAATTGCTACACTGTCAAAAACCTCTTAGTGGTTCTTCTGTCTTCATTTAAATACTTAAACAAATTTATCATGATTGAACATAATGCCAGTTACCACTGTAAGTTTGGAAGTGGCAAATGCCATGGTAATTCAAAAATAGAGATAAATGGAGCATTCTAGCTGGCTCATTCATCTTGCTATCCATATCCTCAGTATTCAGTAATATCAGTTTATGTGTTTGGTATAAATTCAGAGAAAGTAGCATTAGGAGAAGAAATAGAAGTATCAGAAATTTTCTGACAAACAGATTTTTATTGGAAAATACTGAAAGTCATCTTACTTGGACTAATAAATTACCTTCACAAAAAAAAACCCCAAACAAACTTACATTGAGCTACACATTGAGCATATTGTGGTTCCATGAGTTCCATGATGTTTAGGACAACCTGAGAAATGTCATATTTCCATATTCAAACATCTCTTACCCAATGAAATTAGTGAGTAAATGAGTAAATTGGTACTGGAAATCTGATTCCCACCAATAAGCTCATTAAGGGGTGGGGAAAAGATAATGTTCCTTGTTTTGGTTTTGTTTTTTTTTAGCTTGTGAAATTGACAGCTTTAAGAAAATAGGTAGAAGATAAAGCTTGGAAACAGGGATACTGATAAGAAGCAGTAGCCAGAAGAAAAAGAAAAAAGCTTTCATAACCAGGATATACTTTCCACACCAACATTCTTACCAACATAATTGTAATAAAAATAAAAATAATATAAAAAGGCTTCCTTGTGTTAGAAGAAACTTTTGCATTTTCATGTAAGATTTTATCAACTCATTTATAAAAATGTAATGTTATTTGTGAACAGGATGGCCAAATATAATATTCCAAGTACATTACCTTGAAATTAAAACATCTCACTATAGTGGGAGATGGAGAACTACTTAAGCTGTGCCTGATAAGGCAAGGCTTCCCCCATTACCTTTAAGTCACACTTCCAAATAATTCTTTTTGTGAAGGGAGCTGTCAGAGTTCTCTCAGATCCATTGCATGAAGTGCTTTGAACAGAAATGAATCGCAAACCATCTTTACTTTCTCATTTGCTGATATATTCCATGGAAACTTTTGTTCTCTTCATGTATGGAAAAGGAGTAAAAGAATACCTTCTTTTCTCAGCATTTGGTTTTGTTTCAAATCTTTGAAGTGTAACAAAAAGCTGTTTGAAGTAAACACTAAAGTGTACCTCTTTAAGGCAGGTAGATCCCTTTAGCTTTGGTTTTACTTACTGGTAATATAGAAGATGTTGTCAGGTCTCCCTGGTGTTTTATTTGCAGTGTTTCACACTGCAATTGCCTTTGTTATTTCACGATCACACTGAAGTGAAGCTGAGCTGGTAACTTTCATGTCTGATAGTGTTTTTTTGCTTGACAGATTTTTTTGCAAGCCCAGTCTTCCATTTAGTTTATCAGTCTTTCCTCACAACATTAACTTCCATAAAACATCATCCTAGAGAGGAAAAATATCTGAGAAGTCATGTGAATGTGTCAGCATTCTTCTACTTTGTACTTTAGAGGGGTTTATGAGGTAGGGCTTTTTCAGTCTGGTATCCATTTACTTTTGCATTGAACTTTTGCAACTATTCTTGGTTTAAATACATTTGATGTGGACAGTCATAGTTAACATGAGATTTATAGGACTGACCTCCAGCAGTCTTCTCTCCCACATCATCAGTGGGGACCTAGAAGATAATCAATGTAATACTCTATTTTTGGGTCACTGGACTTTGGAAGATGAACTTGAAGAAAATGATTTGTAGCTGAATATCTTTGAAGTTCAATAGCACCTGAAAGCTTACCACTTTTGTTAGCTGTCAAGAATAGCTGAAAGAAGATGAAAAAAATGCCTGAAAGGAGAGGAGCAGGCAAAGACAGAAACTGAGAACCAGGGAATCTGAGGTTTATTTCTGAATCCTTCTCTAAAACATTTTGTGACTTGAGAGATACCACAAACACTTTTTTTGTTTGCTTTTTCAATATGAAATACATGGTCAAGATAATTTTTGGTTAAATAACTTTTTGTGAAATATCTTCTAGAATTGAAATATATATATATATACATATAAAGCATAGTTTTAATTTAGTCTTCTCAATGTATTTATACAGTGGCAGTGTAGCTCAAGTACATAAAGGCTTTACATGGGCAAGGATCACTTTGAAAATGCAAATTCACAGTTAAATTGTATGTAGTCTCTAACACAAGAAAGTGAGAAAGAGTAAGTGTCAGCAGCAAAAGAGCAGCTTCCAGAGAAGTCTGAAATATCACCAAAGTTCCTCTAAATATTTTTTTCCCTGCATTATTTTTTTCTCTGCAATTCTCCCAAGGTTATACAGAGAAGTTAATTCTTATGGAAAGAGAAAAGAAATTTATGGAACACAAAATAGTAATTGCTCATTGGAAACAAAGATATTGTCTAAAATATGGCCTTTTGTTAATGTTGTTTGATCTACACAACTCTGAAGAGCCAGTCTAGAAATCATCCAGGAGTATCTATCCTGGAGTAGAATATTCTCATGTTAGCTTTAAGGAAACAGAAACCTATTTAAAGATATCAATGTCATAATCCATAAAATCATTGGTGAGATTTGCAAGTAATAAATTTTGATTTAAAGCATCAATATATCCGGTTTTATGACGATACTGAATACCTCTATTGAGAAGGGATTTTATAGAAAATTTTGATCTTTGTATTTTTTTGGGACAAAATTCTACTATCACCAGTAGACTTCAGGCACTGTTCAGTGAATTCACACACATTTTGAGAGGAATTGTAAATGTCATTATAACTTCTGGACCTGATTTTGGATTTTGAGAGAAAATAAGAGAAAAGTCTTGGAAAAATTTTGTTGTGATAGTATCATGTATACTAAATTTATAAGATAAAATATTATGTACTTATGTGTCCTTTGTTTTCTTTGCAACAAAACAATATGGATTCCATTTATCTTAGATGTATATATTACATTAATGAGAAACTGCCCTCTGAAATTGCTTAACTCCTCTGATTAAAGAGACAATATCAATTCAATGGTAAGCCTTTTTTATGATTTAAACAGCAAAGTGTAAGTAAGATGAATCTTACCAAAAAGAATGCAGGAGGAAAGAACAATAGCTTGAAATATAAATTTAATCCTCAAATCTCGTGTTTGGAGCAGTGTGGGATCCCAAGACAGAGATTTCTTGTACTTTTAAAACTGCTTAGTGATTCTGTGATTCTATTATATGGTTGCTTTCTACCAGGATAAATTACAAAGAGAAAGAACACCTTTTTCAGATAGTTCAGTAGGTGTATATGTATTGGATCAAAAGGTGATCTAAGAGGACAATACTGAGTTTCTCTATTATCTGGCTTCAATGGGAATTTCGGTTTTGTGGCTTTTTCCCCAGTTTTAGTCCTTTTCCAACTAAAGTAAAAAAAAAAAAAAAAAAACAAAAAAAAAAAAAAAAAAAAAAAAAAAAAAA
>LTAT01000005.1:91985550-92013230 GCA_003286495.1 Chlorodrepanis virens
TTGCTCAGTAAAGTAAGAAAAACCGGCAAGAGATTTGCAATTCAAAAATAGCATTTTTGCATTATTAAATTACAGAATTAAATTAGTTTTAATTTCCCAAATTTTGTGAAATGTATTTAGTAACAAATGCTGCCTGTGAGAAGAAAAACTCCTGGTCCATTTTTTTTTATGCTCTGTTCATCTGAAATACTGCTGAGTGTTAGAAATTAAATTTGATTGTTAATCTCCAGTTATACTACAGAATATTTATGATAAAATTTCAAAATTTTATACTATGCCTATATGTAAGCATAAATATATGTGTATGTATGCACATATTCATATTTTTTATATATTTCTATACTTATGCACCAACTGAGAGTTGAATTTAGGAATTCACTTTTCCAAATAATTTTAGCTGAAACATATTGCTGTGTTCTTTACTACTGTGGTGGAAGCAGTATTAAACTCAAGTAAATTTCATCTGCAAAGAAGTCCTAGAACATTTCACCTTCATAAGAGACTTAACTTTAGTGAAGCTCTTTTTGTTTCTCACTCTCATTTTCCAGTGTGGCTTTTCTCTATTTTCAAAGAAACATTCCTTTCCTGGATACCTTTTAAGATGAGCTTCAAGCTGAATGCTATTTTGACTCTTTGACAAGGACAATTTCAACAGCTGTCATTTTGTCTTATCCAAAATCCTGTTTCTGTGAAAACCTCGAAGAATTATCTTATCATTTTTATGGTCTTTACATCACCTGTCCTTTACTGTAGTTTCAACAGCAGTCACAAACACATTACTAAACCATCCTTGCATACACACCAAAGGCCTGATTACTGCTAGTAAAATGAATTATTTGCCTTCATGGCTAGTCTGAGTTTAGTATTTCCTTTTCAACACACACCTCTCCTTAGAAAAAGAAGCTGAAAAAGCTAGCCAAAACTGAAGTTACTGAAATAGAAAAGATGAATTCCCAACATGTGAGCAGGCATGTTTGAATGGGATGGCAGTGAATCTGATGTTTTAGGAAAAACTAGAATCATAGAATCTCTTGAATTGGAAGGGACCCACAAGGATCATTGAATGGAACTCCTGTCCCTGCACAGCACTATTCCCACGAGTCACACCTTGTCCCTGAGAGCATTGTCCAAACACTTCTTGAGCTCTGTCAGGCTTGGTGCTGTGACCACTGCTCTGGGGAGATGTTCCAGTGCCCAGCCACCCTCTGGGTGAAGAATCTGATACCCAACCTACACCTCCCTTGGCACAACTTCAGGCCATTCCCTCGTGTCCTCTCACAGCTCACCAGTGAAGAGATCAGTGTCTGCCCCTCTGATAACCCTCACAAGGCAGCTGTAGAGCACCAAACTGGACAAATTATGCAGGTACTCTGTGAAGCACATGCACACTCTGTGTCATTGCTCCAGCATGTACAGTGCTGCAGGCCTCATTTCAAGTTAAGATCCCAAAACCTCAGTGCAGTAGGCTCTTTCAAGAATTTGTGCTGACCTGCCAGTGAGGAGAAGAATTAGAGTAAAACTACCTAAGGTTAAGAATGGGTTGAAGACAACTATTACAAAAACGAGCATTTAGCTTCTATAATTAAGTAATTTTGACCTGAAAATAACCCCCACAGGTTATTAATAGGATTAGTACCATATGAACCTTAAAGCTGTTTTATGATAAAAATATTAAAAGGTTATTTAAAACCAAGATACTTTGATGGCCTCTGTTTCCCTTAAATTGGGTTAGAGAAAATACTTTGTCTCTGTTACATTGTATATTGTTTCTAATGACATTAGATCATCTGTATTAATTTTAGGATACAATAGTTTCAGTTGGAAGAGACCTGGAATGGTTATCTAGTCCAAATTATGATATTCATCAGTCTTAAAGTATTTTTATTTCTTTGTTTCTGGTTCCTTTATTAATTAGAATTATTTTATGGGTTTTTTTTCTTTTCATGAAGATGTGCTGAAAACTAAACTTTATAATAGAAATTCAAAAATGTTTCCCTAATATGCACTAAAAATATTTTAAAACTGAAAATCATTATTGGTGTGCTGTTTAAAAAAAGGAAGAATAATGTTTTCCTTAAGGGAAAAAAAACCCAGTTACATTTTCTTACTAATGTTTCATTTTCTGCAAAATGCTATAAGACTGATAATTCGTATAATCTTGAGAAAAAAATAGTGATATATAACCCATTTGAATTTTTTAAGTATCACATAAATAGCCACCCAGTATGTTATTTTCAATTCTTTTCTTTCCTCTCCCCATCTGACTCAGTTATTCTTGGGCCAAATGCTGATTAACATGATTTCCAAAAGTACAATGTACAAAATTATAGCACTTTGCTAAAACAGTGATCAGTGTTCTGGAGGATACAAGCTGGCAGAAGAAAGCAATAGCGGGGATGAGAAAACATTTTGAAAATGAAACATGATTTGGATTTGCTGTCATTGACTTCAGACATTTACCTAAACAATGTAAAATTCTGCTGTAGGGGTTGAGGCGTCTGTCATATCCAGAAATTTTAAAATGGACATTCAAAAGAACTGAAAATAATAGAGAATAGAACAGATAAGGAGAAAACAAGCCGTCTTCTGTAATGCTTTTCTTCATAAAGGCAGGGCAGACTGCTTTAGTTGGAAATATAAAATATTGAAAACTATATAAAAAGTGAAATGAGTTTCTAAAGTGACTTTATCTTACTACGATTGGCATATTGGTAACATTATTTATCAATAGGGATTATTCTTGGTAGGTACTTTGTAAAGGCAAGTTTTGTAATTTAGTCTGTGGATTTCATAGACATTCTTTAATCATCCCAGTTTTTAGGCGGCACTAAGTGAACTTGAGAAATGTAGGGCAACTGCTAATTTTCTGCTGCTCCTTTTTTATGGTTGAAGAGTCCACAGGTTTGTGGAAGGAGAGATGAAGGGAAGGAGGACGAGAAAGAAGGAAGGGATATAGGAAGGAAGCTGTGAAGAGCACTCACTCACCAAACAAGCTAACAGAAGCTACTATCGCAGATACTTTTATAGTTTTTGTTCCAAAAACTCAGTCCAAAGAAATAAACAGGGCAAATAAATCAAGGTCAATTAGAGAAGAATCTTCACATGACAAATTAAGTGTTTTAAACCAGAATGTAGGTGACCTTAACTGTAATAAAATGAAATTAAAATCACCCCACTGGAACACACAAGAGCTAGAATGAAGAGTGCAGGTCACAGAAGATGATGTTATACATTTACTAGCAGGTTTCAAGGTGAAACATAGCAGTGGAAACAAATAAACTACAGGGAAAAGAAAATCCTGTTGGAGTTCAATTTTTCTACTTTCTAATTTGACAAAAAATTAAGTTCAGAAGGTAACTTAGGTGGTAGAATTTACCATGACTTAACTAGAGTTATCCTGGTATTTATACCAGTAATAGCATGCATGGCAGAAGCTTAAAGGGCACCATTTTTTGGTGGTACATATGTAAAAGTCTGGTACATACATCTTTATTTTGCCATTTTAACTTTCAGAATAATTAGAAGAATTCTACATCTGCAATACATTTAAGGCAAAGCATACTGATTGTGCTTGTGTTTTATGTTTTAAAATGATTCAATATTCCTAGTCAAACAAATTTTCCTTGTGGAACCCAAGAGTTTCTCATCCAAGTCTCTACCCTCATGATGGCATCTCCTAGGGCTGCTTTCTGCAGATGTGGGATATACTCCTTGATTGTTGCTGTCTCTGCTGAATACCTAGTGTTCCTCCTAATATAAATTCCAGTCAAGAGGATTTTTCATTTCAAATCATAAAAGATACAGATTTGTTTTCATCTCTTCTTCATTGAAGCAAAGCCAGCTACAAATTAATTGTCTGTGTTACCGAGGCCATTTATCTGTGGTGTCTACTGCAGCAGTTGGTATGTGTTTTATCACTAGATTCAGAGGAAATACTCCTGAAAAAATATAGCTGAGATGTCCACATATGGAATCCATGTGCCACAGGTTTTCACAAGACATAAACACTTGTCTATTTCAGGTATATAAAATATAACTTATTCAGATATATAAAATATAACAAAAAACTACTGTAGCACTTCTGTGTCTGTCAATTATGCTTCATCTCTCCTAAATCAGAGAATAACTAGCCAGGGGTTCAAGGAATAACAAAACCATCTTTTCTTGCCTTGGAGAGAGCAATTTTTGTAATCTCAACTTTCATAAAAAATGTGAGCAAATCAAATGCATGTTTTGCAACTTATAACATTTGAAAACAGTTTGTTACATGATTGCATTGCATATAGATAATTAACAGTCAATTCTAAACACTGAACATCTGAAGTCTTTAAAAAACAGGAAAATAAATATTGCAGTTTCCTTTATTTGTCTTAGAAATATTTTTTATGCTAAATTTATAGAAGATAGAATTGGATTTTTGTAAAACAAATTTCTCTAGAATTTAACTAGCATGATTATCCATTTAAGAATACCATCAAATACTTATCTCTTTAGGAAAATACCTCAATGGTTTAATTTTTATCCATACATGTATTTCTAAAAAAAGCTCCTCAATTATAAATGTGTCAAGTAAACAACTAAATCAAAATAATAAATAGGTCAAATAATCAACTCATTCATTTGTATATGATATACTACCTTAGATACTACATGGATTAAAGGCATCTATTTTTTCAGTAATTGAATACAGATGCAAAAAGGAGAAAACTGTGGGTTTTACTGCACTTATAGATTGGAGGAACATAAAAATTCCAAATTTCAAAATTCTATTAGATTTTATGGCATGGAATAAACAAACCAGAGAACATAAAATTCATTCTGAATTCCCCCAAAATTCCATGGGGAAAAAAAAAGTTCCTGGAATAGTTTAAATCCAGTTGTATTACAGTTCCTGTAATAACAAGAAGCCCTTGTTATTTTCTTATGTTAAATGTGTAGATGGAGAATTTCTCCATATATTCCATGAATAATGTTGTGATGTGTTCTTAATGAGATCTTTTTCTAAAATTCAAACAAAGTATTTTAGTTGGTTCTTCTGCTCTTGGGCTACATCAAAGTTATTTAAAAGCTAAATATTCAAAATTGTTAATCAAACAAGGAAGCATGAAATCATAGAAACATTTAGAGTGGAAAAGACCTCAGAGATCACCAAGTTCAACCATTAACTCAGCCCAGCCAAGTTCACCACTAAACCATGTCCTTAACTGCCACGTCTACACATATTTTAAATACTTCCAGGGATGGTGACTTTTCCATTTACCTGGGGAGTCTGTTCTAGTGGTTAAAGTCATTTTCCATGATGAATTTTTTTCCCAGATATTCAATCTAAACCTCTCCTGGCAAAACTTTAGGACATTTCTTCCTGACCTGTCACTTGTGGCTTGATATAAGAGACCAAGCCCCTCCTCTCAGGAGTTGGAAAGAGCAGTGAGGTCACCCTGAGCCTCCTCTTTTTCTCCAGGCTAAGCTCCCCCAGATCCCTCACAGCACTTGTGCTCCAGACCCTTCACCAGCTCCACTGCCCTTCCCTGGACTGGCTCCAGCCCCTCAGTGCCTTTCTCACAGCGAGGGGCCCAGAGCTGGACCCAGCACTGGAGGTGTGGCCTCAGCAGTGCTGAGTGCAGGGGGACAATCCCTGCCCTGCTCCTGCTGGCCACACTATTGCTGGTACAGGCCAGGATGCCACTGGCCTTCCTGGCCACCTGGGCACACACTGGCTCATGCTCAGCTGCTGTCAATCAGCACCCTGGGATCGTTTTCCACCGGACAGCTTTCCAGCCACTCCTCCCCAGGCCTGTAGCTCTGCGTGGAGTTGTTGTGACCTCGCACAACTGGCCTTAGTCTGTCAGTCCTGAGCCTGCACATTAGTTGTCACGCACATGCTGTGTGAGGGCACTCCAGATGATCTTCTTCATGACCTTCCCCAGCCTCAAGGTCAGACTGACAGGCTGCAGCTCCCTGGATGTTCTTTCTGGCCTTTCTTGTGGATGGGTGTTCCTTTGCTAACTTCCAGTCATCTGGGACCTTTCCTGTTACTCAGGACTGACAAAAAATGATGGTAAGAGACTTGTTGAACACTTCCACCACTTTCCTCAGTACCCTTGGATGGATTTGATCCAGCCCCATAGACTTTTGTGTGTCTAAGTGGTATAACAGGTCACTGACCATTCCCTCTGGGTTTATGGGGCCTGTATTCTACTCCCCAACACTTTATGATGCATAACTACCTTAACACTTCATTTTTATAGCTGGAAAAATTCTCTTAACCTTTTTATTTGAGAAAAATAACACACTTCTGTAAATAGGCAAGGATTTAAGATAACTGACATAAATACATATGAGACTATGAATACTGCCCTGTAGTTGGGTTTTGATGTTTTTGTTTTGATGTAAACCATTTCGACATTGACCCTCAAACAGCCACAATTCTCTGCTTGATTTCTGTAGTATCAAATGGGCTCTCCAAGCCAACTTTAACAAAAATGAAAATCACATAAATATTAAAAATACAGTCATCCTTCAAACTGTGATTCACCTTGCCTTTCTCTGGCATCTATTTTAGGGGAGGATAAATTGTTTCATTTTTTAATGCTGAATGTGAATGGATCTCAGACATTCATCTCGAATCAGATACCTGGTTCAGGTGGTAGTATCATATTAGAATGCTTCTTACTGTATAATACCACAGTTTTAGTTTTTAGGGTTTTCCACGAAAGTGAATTATTGGTGATTTTTATTAGTTGAAAGCATATGTTTTATGAATAAGTGCTGTTTTCAGGGGAGTTTCAGAGTTACACCCAATTATATTCTCTAAGGAGTAAGATGTTCAGGTTTCCATTCTAAGAAAAATACTTCTCTACCCAGCTTCTAGCATCTTGTCATCCTCAGCAATTTATTCCTTACTTTTGAATGACTAAATATTGTAATGTCATAGGGAAATGTAAATTATTTTGTTTTTGTGAAAAATAATAATGGAGCAGCTAATGAAAAGGTCCCCACCATGAAGAGGTTACAATTTAAACTCAAATGTGACATAAAAAGAGGAAAGAATAAACAAGAACAACAACAAAAAAAAAGATAGAGATGTGACTATCACTTCTATAAAGTGTTATGCAATTAGCTGTCAGACATGTCTGCATTTCTGATTGCTGAGTTCATTAGTTCCTTTAATGGAAGATTTTGGGAGAAAGGTTTTAGAAGTAGTTTGAACGATGAAAGAACAAGGTCTTAAAGTAAGAATTCAGAGGCCATTCCATGAATCTAAAACAGCTTGAAAGAGAGCATGAAAATAAAATGGTAGAAGAAAATTAAAGCAGTGCTGAATTCATGTCCTTAGCACATAGAAGACAAGGCCAAAATTATAGGTTAAGGCTGAGTAATTTGGGTCACTAAGTGTCAAGAACAAGGAATTTGAACTTGTCCTAACAGAAGGATATCGTTAAGGATGATGTAATTGTAGCATCACACAAACTGTAGAGTTGGCCACATTTTATGCCATAAATTACATTAGTATGTTCTGAATCTGTTGACTGAGGTCAAAGAAAAAGTGAAACTATATGGCTTAGATTTAATAAGTGGATTTTCATCTATATAAAAAATCAATACAAGACAAAGTTGTTGATGTTGATTGACATTTATAATTTTTGGCATCTTTAGATTCTTTATTGCCTATTCCATTATTTTTTGTGAGCTCATTATGTCAATGGATTGAATCATTATTTCCTGTCCAAAGAGCAAACTGAAGAGCTGAGAAGTAAAACTGAGCTAGCTGTTTTTCTGTGGTTTTCCTCTTTCTGCATTTTTCGTGGGACTCAGTTTTTCAACATTATTTTTTCTGCTTCAGTGAAAAAATCAGAGAGGTTTTGTAAATAAATTAATTAATTGAAATTAATATGATCTATTGCAACTTGCTGGTTAGGTTTCTGATTTGTGCAATATAGTGGTTCTCAAAGATCAAGATTACCACGTAATCATTCAATGTTTGAGAGAACAAGTAGAGAGAGCAAAATAAGCAAACTTTTTTATAGCACCTGCATAAGGCATATTGGTTTCCTTCATTTGCATCTCAAGCTTAGCCTAAGGAAAGCAAGTGTAAAATTGGATTTCTATCCTTCTTATTGGTTACCAATATACAATATATCTAATATGTATTAAGAAGAAAACTAGGGTAGTTGTTGCCATCTTATTGCAAAAGTTCCACACCTTCTTGGTGATTTCTCATGGGCAGCTCCTCACAGCACTTCCTCTTTCTTCTTCACAGCCAACAACTCTAACTCTTTCACAGCACAGCCAACAAACTCCATCTCTCTTGTAGCACTCTTCTAATTGGATACAGCTGTGGCCTATTAAGGGCAGGCCTGTTCCTAACCTTTGGTGATTAGTACAGCTGCAACGCCTCAGGTATGAGAATACCTTCTGCACCATCTTTATTTTCTTACATTCTATCCCTCCACTGGTAGTTGTAGTAGGTGACTCTGTTCTATGGGGAACAAAGGCTCCTGTATGTCAACTGGACCCATCCCACAGGGAAGTCTGCTGCCTCTCTGGGGCCTGGGCACCAGGATTTCCCCAGGACACTCCCTAAACTAATTCAGCCCTCTGATTATTTTCCACTGCTGCTTGTCCAGGTTGGCAGTGATGAGGCTGATAAGAAAGGTACTGGGGTAATAAAAAAAGGGTCATGAGGGGCTGGCAGAAGAGCTCACCAAGTTACTTTCCATCAAGTTACTTTCCATCACCAGTCTTGGCTAACCAAGGAGGTCCTAGGTCACCAAAAAGTGGCCAATGTGATATGCATCCACAAGAAAGGCCAGAAGGAGGATCCAGGAAACTACAGGCCTGTCAGCCTGATCTCAGTGCTCTGTGACATTATGGACCAGATCATCCTGAGTGCAATTGCATGGTATCTACAGGATGGATGGGGCCTGGCAAGCATGGACTTAAGAGGGGCAGGTTCTGTCTCACTGCCCTGATCTCCTTTCCTGACCTGGTGACCTTCTTGGTGGAGGAGGGGAAGACTGTGGGTGTTTACCTGGACTTCAAAGCATCTGATACCAGTTCCATGGCCTTCTTCTGGAAAGGTTGGCAGCCCACAGCTTGGACAGGAGCACTCTTTGCTGGGTGAGGAACTGGCTGGATGGCTGGGCCCAGGGAGTGGTGGTGAATGGAGTTGCATCCAGGTGGCAGTCAGTCACCAGTGGTGTCCCTCAGGGATCAATGTTGGACCCAGTCCTGTTTAGTATCTTTATTGATGATCTGGATGATGTGATTGAGCTCACCATTAGCAAATTTGCAGATGGTACCAAGGTGGGGGGAATATCAATCTGTTGGAGACTAGGAGGGCTGTGGGAGGGACAGGAATAAATGGGCAGAGTCCAACAATATGAGGTTTAACAAGGTCAGGTGCTAGGTCCTGCACTTTGGCCACAACATCCCCCTGCAGTACTACAGGCTGGGGACACAGTGGCAGGACAGTGGCCAGGCAGAAAGGGACCTGGGGATATTGATTGACAGCTGACTGAAGATGAGCCAGTGTGTGTGTCTTGTCACCAAGAATGTCGATGGCATCCTGGCCTGTATCAGGAATACTGAGGCCAGCAGGAGCAGGGAGGTCATTCTTCCCTGGTACCTGGCACTAGTGAGGCCACACCTCGAGTGCTGTGTCCATTCTGGGCTCCCCAGTTCAGGAAGGATGTTGATATGCTGGAGGGTGTCCATACAAGGGCAACAGAGCTGGTGAAGGGTCTGGAGCACAAGTCCTGTGAGGAGCAGCTGAGAGAGCTGGGTTTGTTTAGCCTGGGAAAAAGGAGGCTCAGGGGAGACATCACTCTCTCCAACTGCCTGAAAGGAGGCTGTAGCCAGGTGAGGTTTGGTCTCTTTTCCCAGCCAACAAGTTACAGGACAACAGGACACAGTCCTAAGCTGAACCACAGAAAGTTTAGTCCAGACATTAGGAAGATGTTCTTCACAGAAAGAGGGTGACTGGGCATTGGAATGGGCTGATAAGGGAGTAGAGTCAGTGTACCTGAAGGATTTTTTAAAAATATTGGATGTAGCACTTTGTGCCATGGTCTGGTTGACAAGGTGATGTTCAGTCATAGGTCAGACTTGATGATCTCAAAGGTCTTTTCCAACCTACTAGATTCAATCTCCTAGATTCTGTGATTCTGTGATCTGTGTATTTTCTTCAAGCATAATTTTTCTAATATAGTTTAAATGTTTCTGTCTACTTTTAGACATTCCTAAGACACTCTGAAACAGTCATCTGTTTTACACGTCTGAAAGTTTGAATGCATTTTCCCACTGGTATGCAGTACCTTGACAGCATATTGGATGCTGCTGCTTTATGTCTGTGGGAGTGAGAAATGAAAATGCCAGTTTTATGACAACATGATGCATTGATTCTGCTCGCATGAATATCATTAATGTCATACTCTGCCTTCTTGTCTTGGCCAAATTTTGTTTTCAGCAAAACCAAAATAATGTAATTCAGATTATTTTTATTTGAATGATGCAGTATTTAATTCCTTTTAAAATCTGCAATGAGTGCTAAACAATGAAGACTACTCTTAAAGGGTATGCATGCTTGTAATGGAGATTGTCTTCTATGCAGTATTAATGTTGAGGACATATGCAGAAAAAAAAAACCCAGAGTTTTCTTGACTGTTTATTTTGTAATAATCTGTAGATTTGTCAGTCCCAAAAATCTGCCCACCAACATTTTTCAGGAAAATATGCAGATCCATTTTGAACTTTATAGTCTAATCCAGTTAGACTATCTATAATCTAATTTAGTTAGACTAGATATAAAAGTATCCAGACAACAAGATCTAGTCATTTGTAACGACAGTACTCAGAACAGGTTCTTGATCCTCTATGTTTCAGAGAAGTTATTTGATCTTGGAATTAATCCCTTATATACCATGGCAGCACTACATGGTGGAAGATGCATCTCAACAGTATCCACTGTTCAACATTAATGGCCATGGCAATAGAATAAGATTCAACCCTTCTTGGATCTCACAGCTCCATAGGACACAAAGAAAGTAAAGGGATCCAAGAGATTGCAGCAGGAAATTTTAAATTTCCTTTTTAGTCACCTGAGAATAAACATCTTAGTTAAACCAGTCCTAAATATTCAGACTAGGAATATTTAATCTTTTTTTGTTTATACCAAAAACATCAAACTGATTTTTTTTCTTACATTTTGAACTGAAAGTTTCTACTTTTCAATGAAAAGTTTTCTAATTTTGCTTTTTCATCCATTCTCTTCAGAACTAGAAAAATGAATTTTAAAAACCTTATAGGCTAGAGTTTCTCTTTTCACTGAGCACTAATTGAATGTTTCAAGTAAAATAATAATAATGAAAAAATGCAGCCATTTATTCAGAGTAGATGATATTTGTGGTTTCTGAATTTTTTAGTATGCTGTTACTTAAGAAATAAAGTTTTACATAAGAAGTTTCAGAATATCTTCATCGAATGTGTTGAGTTCCTAATTTTAGCAGTCTCTTATCTTCTAGGGCCTCATCAGCATTTTAAAACGTCTAATTTTCTTCAAGCACAACAGAAATAACTAAAGCTGTGTCTAGTTGCATTTTGGTCCAGAGCTTTCAATATGCACAAGAGAAATTGACCAAATTTTGCCAGATCATCTGAATAACTTTGTGAAATTCCAGGCTAGTCTACCACACAGCACTTTTCATTTACTAATTCTCATTAACTCTTAATCTTCACAGTGTTCATCCAATATTTTGTTGATGAAGTTCTTCTGGCATTTCCTAGGGTTTTGCTCTGATAAGAGAGAATGAAGTTTAAAAAAGGGGATCAACTCACAAGTGGGAATGTTCTAAGAGATTGTAAGAATCAGGATATCCATCCATTTTTGAGGATTAATTCTTGGTACAGCCAAGTTTGCTGAAATGAATAACTCTTCTGTGCTGTTTTGCGCTTTCACTTGATAATATATCCTTTTATTTTGAAAACTGGCTTTGTAAAGTTAATCAAAGATTCAAAGTACTTTCTTGTCATTCCTGGTTGCTTCACAGCTGCCCACAGTTAAACAGCTGGTCTAATCTTCACACCTTCAGTCCATATTTACTTTTGAGTTAAGAATTAATCATATTTATTTCCAAGTAATTTAGCCATGATGTAAAAAAATAAATATATTTAAGTTACACATAATGATTTTTCTCTTAGATATCTTTTTTTTCAACACACAATATCTCATCTGGTCTTATACATGGACGAGTAAAACAATGAACAAAAGTAACAGCCATTACTATGCCCAAATGAGATACAAAGACTGGAAAACATCACAGTACCTGAATGATAATAGGAAAACTGCATTTTGAAAAAGGGTGTGTTTCTTTTTATTTGGAGAAATAAAAACATCTGGAGCCTGTGGTGTAGCTGTGAAATTATTTGCTGGAAATTCATCTTCTGCAAAGTATTGGTACCTTTGAATAGGCCATTATAATAAGTGATACATAAATGTGTGTAAATTAATATCATTAGGAAAATACTATTTCAGTAACTGTCTATTTGAGACTACCAGTTATTTTATGTGCAATTTTAAATTTCTTGAAAATAATGTTTAACTTTCCAAAGGACTCTGTAGCACTTAATTTGAAAGGATAGGGTTTTTGTTTTATCTCTTCATTTTCTTTTCAAAAATATTCATTCTGAAGTTTGCCTTCTAATAGAAGCTAATAAAACAAACAGAAATTATCACAGTCTCAAGACAATTTACCATTAATTTATTCTTCTCCTCCTGTGCTTGTTTAGTGTCTGCCCTGTTGTTTGTCAGCATAGCTGCAGATTGCAGTTTTCTTCTTTGTGCCATACCAAAGTGGTGAAAGTGAATGCACACTTGGGATTGAAGCCATCTATTGTGGAAGCACTGGAATAGGTCATGAAGAGGACATGACTGCTCAGATATATCAAAGAGCAAAACTGCACTGAAAAACATCCCCTGTGCTGAAATTCCCAGCAAGGAATGATGTTGTAGTACACAATATTGTTTCAGTGCATCTGAGGGGATCAATGCAATTTTGGAAAACAAAGCATGTTCTAAGAGGTAAATCTTTTTTAGTTCCCATTTCAGCTTCAAATTTATAAACCCCCTTTCTTATTAGCAGGTCACCAGTGAACAATATGTAGTGTTTTGGAGCTTGTCTAAAACTCAGACCTTCATTTTCCTATTTGCTGTGAGTAGGCTTATGATCTAAGAACATTCCCTTGGAGCTAGATCCAGACAAACATTTAGGATCCTGCACTTAGGCAATGCAGTACCTGATTTTTCCATCACACAGACTGAGACAAGAACTTGAGAAAGATAGAAGGCCATCATGTGTGGTGGATGGGAGGATCTTGGCAAAATACTGCTGAACCCTTGTGAATAGAAAAAAAAAAAAGGTAAGATTCATAAAGCAAAGAAAGAAGTATAACAATGTAACCTGGAGTTTGAGTAGTTCAGACTTGGTTTGGGAGAAACCCAAATACCAGAAGAAACAAGAATTGTTTCTTCATTTTATGTGATATAGTCTTCACAAAATGACATCGCAATCTTCAGAACAGGAATAGAGCTCTGCCTTCCATCTGAGCTTCTGCTGGGCTAAAAAAATCTACTTATTTTTGTCCATATGCATAATCTGTCTAGTCTTATAAATTTTCACATTTTGCACAAAACTCATACCTAGCAAAAATATGAATAATTTATTTCGAATGCTTTTCTGATCTTAGAACTGAAGGTATCATGTTCCTCTAGAAGGTGGGAGAGATTGGTTTCAATATTGGTTGATACAATAGGTTATTATAATAAAGTGAGTTTCCAGCCCCTTGAAAGCAAAGGGTACCTCTTACAGCTTGATTTTTGAGAAAGCAGTTGCTATTCCATATCAGCAGGAGCCCCATCCTTTCTTATATACTGTGATTGTGAAATATAAAGCAATGCTGTAATGTAGATACTTCTTTCTTTAGCAAGTAGTTGCTGCAAATCTAAGTTTTCAATTTTTCTTGCTTTCACTTAAACGTGGATAGCACAAGAACCCCCAGCAGCAGACACAGTAAGTGGAGTCTTGTGAAGGAATGCTGGAAGAGCCAGGGGCCTAGAAAGACAAATGGCTTTTCTAAGGGTTTTTGAAGAAAAGCTTGTGGGAATGATCAGTAAATTTGGGTGGATGTAGGAAATGTCATTCAGAGTGCCAGGAGAAGGTGAAAGCTGGAGGAAGAAGAGAGCAGCCTAGCTCTGCCTATGATCCTGACCAATTTCCAGAACTTTTTTCTGCCACTGTTAGGGAGAATGGGGTCAGGAAAGCACAATCTGCGATGTGATGATTCTCCTTGCAGGATCCAAAAGCTGAGTACTGTCTGAAGTTGAGACACAGATGGGCTTTTTCAGCCTGGAATGACTTATATTAATAAATTATGATGTTGGCTAAGGAGGAAGTTAGTTGCTCTGAGAAGCTGTTTATTTTGTCAACTGCTTTCCTCCGGCTTTCTTGGTAGATCCCACTGTGGATGACCTTACTAAAAAGCACTCCTTAGTGACCTCTTCTGCCATCTGTAAAAAAGAGACTCTTGGAACCTCCCTCCAAACTGAATATTCCTATGAGGACTGCAAATATAATGATGTTTTGAAGAGATGAGAAATACTAATGAATAACAATACATAATAATATTTGCGATGAAGACAAAAGAGAGAGGGACCTTCCTATTTTCTTTTCTTTTTGAGGGGAAGATTGTTTTGTAGCACATCTAATAGAACTCAGTTGAACATTCAAACCTTTTTTTTTTTGGAAAACATAAAAATACGCATTTGAGCTTCCTGTGGTTTCTCTCTTCTGTTTTTCCATTCACATATCAGAAAAATTGCAAGATATTCCCAAAGCGGGTTAAATCTTCATCATTCCTGAGAGTATTGTGCTGAAAACTGTTGCCTAGTTCTAAAAGGCCCCTGGCTGAGGCTCACTCAATTAGCCTACACTGATAGTTGCTGACAGGAACATGTGTATTTTGGACATCGACAGTGGAGTGCTGAGTCTGGTCTGCAAGTCTGTGCCCTCTGCACAGGGTGACAATGAGCTGTGCTCTCAACAGTGGCTCTATCTGCTAACGGGCTCGCAGGACACATGCTATGGGGTCTTTTTTCACACCATTAGATTTCTTTATCTGTGGGATTCCTATAGACAGAAAGTTGGATCAATTAAGAACTCAGTCTATATCATATGCTGAAGTGGCACTAAGAAGGTATGACAGTCTTGGGCAAAACATGTGCAAAGCTATCAATCCACAAAATGCCAGGCTAATTATTCTGCCTAGTGTAATTGCTCTGAAATATGCTTTTATAATGGAAATGCTTTAAAAAGCATTCCTACTTTTCTTTTTTACTACCAGTGGTATTCTCCTTCCTGTAAGAGAGTTGTAAATTGGTGGGTTTGAAATTTTCTTCTCCTGTCACTTTTTGTGTCAAAGAAGAACTCATGTCATAGACATCATATGAATCCTATGTGCCAGGATCTATGGAGCCAAACTTGATTGCAGGATGTCAAAATTTTGCTTACAATAATCTTGTTAAACTTCTTCAATTCTGCTTTTGACCCCAGTCATTAAAGTTTGGACTTTCAAGTTTCACTCCTCAAGGAGCATTAAGAAAGTAGATGGAGTGCTTGGTTTGTGTTCTCTACACCAACAGTGTTTCTTTTTTATAGTAAATCCCTTTATATTGACGGAAGAAAACAAGATAAACCTTTATTTCTTGAATATCTGTCTTCTTTACCCTCTCTGACCTTTGTCAGACAAAAAGTTCAGGGCTATAACTGTGATGTGAAGCATTTTGTATCATCCTTTCTCTTTTACCCTTGTTCTTTAGGGCATTCTGAAGGATACTTTATACTCTACCCTGTGATCATTATTAGTGTTAGAGGCCAGAAAAAGCATTTTAATGCATCCACGCTGGCAGGTCAAGGTCATGTCACTGGAGATGTGATGCCTGACAGGTAAATCACTCTGAAGTTGTAAGTTAGGAAATAATCTTTTACAGCTGTAGCATGTCGCCACCTAGCTTTACTTATTTCTTTTTCTCTTTTAAAATTTAGTATTTCAAATGTCCTAGGTAATTCATAGAACATTTTATATTCAGAGAAGTGTCTTCGTATCTATCAACTACCTGCTTTTTTATCTTATGCCAACAGACTCTTTTTAATCTTTTAACTTATTTGGCTCATTTTGTCAATCCTGAGCTCATCTCATTCTCCCTTTTAAGAGTCTGCACCCAGTGCAGCTATTCCCATATGAGGTTTAAATTAATGGTAAAACCCAGTGATCTGTTGAGGATTCTTCTCCCAGTTACCTTTTAGGAAGGGAGAAGGAATGTGTACAGTCTACTATGACAGAAACCACTGTTGTCCTAGACCACTTCTGTAAAAGTTCTCTACTGATATCTGCCTCAGCCTGCTCAGCTTGGATTAGTGTGGAGAATAATGCATTTTGGATTTCTAAAAATGCAATAGCATTGGACTTTTTATTTTTAATAGTTAATTTTTTGGATAGAATGGGAGCTGGTTCTGCTGTTTCCTTGATTGCTACAATATAGTGACAGTCTCTTCAAAACACCATTTATATCCTGTGCCAGATCAGCATTTTTTATTGAATGATCTCAAAATAATGAACTCAAATAACTTTGAGTTGCTCCAAAATTATGAAGATCATAATATATTATTGTCTTTTTTTCCATTACTGATTATTTTCATAATATTTGCCATTATACATAAAAAATCAAATGTGATTGGAAGACAGGATTATTTTCTTAATCTGAATATCAAACTCAGACTTTTACCTAATTTTAGCTTTGTGAAAGCTAGAATTTAAGAAATTAATTTTATTGCCATTCAATTTCCAACAACCATGTTGTAAAATTATTTTGTATTACATTGTATTTGTATATTATATTTTTGAATATTTATTTTATATAGTTTTGTATTGTTTTATAAACTAATGGAGATGATTTTTTTTTAACCACAGTAATTAAGCCAAGATTGGTCTCACAAGATGCACAAAGCAGATTGAAAACAATGGTGGCTTAATCATGTATAGCATTTCTATATTTGGGGATTCTAGAGGATTTGCCTCCTTTCCTCTTGTCTGTTTTAATTGTTACATAACTTTTGTGGTTTGCCCTACAGACTTCAAGGTCAGCTGGAGAGCAGGCAAATCCTTTCTCTGCTTCTTTGCTTTTGTAAGATTATGTAAACAGACTTTCAGAAAATATACCCCCTTTCCCTCCTTCTCCCTCCAAGAAACTAGCAGTTCAGCAGGTCAATACTGGGGAAAATATTTCAAGGCTGACTAATAATTAGATGCCCTTTAGAAAAATGGGAGACTTAGTATAGCAAGAGCGCCACAAACCACCTCAGTGCTCTGCTGAAGAGAATTTCTTAGATTTCTTAGCCTTTCTCCCCAGTACGTAGAAAGATGCAGACTCTTAATCCTTTATTCTCAAGGGCTCCTCAACTGAAATCTGAGCCTTGGGAAAATTTGTAAGAGCATCCAATAGCTGCAAATTTAGTTTAGGAACTTAGAATGACTTCAGCTGATGTTAGAGGTAGGAATATTTTATTTAGTAAATGGAACTGTCTAGTTTTTGGGTTTGTAGGCTTGGTTTAGCATTAAATGAGGAGGGAGTTTAGCTCTCCAAGTTTAGTTCTTTCTGAGAGTGCCTAAGAATCAAAATTTTGGCCCCAGTTCACCTACTCATGCTCTCAAAAGGTGACAGTTTTCCAGTGCTCAGAATGGGAAAATTTATGTTTTCAACTATGTAGCATTGAGTGAGATGCTAACATTTAACATGTGATGTAAAAACATATGAGTTTATCAGGTTACACAGTTGTGCAAAATAAAAATAAACTGCAAATAAAAGATAAAAATATAAGTCAAAGGATTTTTCAGGTTAGTGCAGATAGTAATATTCAATGAAAACTATTTTTAACCGCTGGTAGCTTAGGTTCTTGAGGTGTGAAGCACAACAAATGGACTAGTCCTACATCTTCATTTCTAGATACAAGACCACAGTAAAAAACATATGGGTTACATGTGTTTATAGTATAAATAGGTTACATGAGTAGACCAAATCCAGTCCATCTCAGGACAATAATAAACCAAGTTATCTAGATATTATTGTTCACAAATTTTTTAGTTACTGAAGACTTGGCTAAGACTTACCCTTCAGGAATAATACTTTCAAAGCCTTTGAAATGTCCGCATTTGATTCTGCTTCAGGATTTGCTTGAAACCTTGCACAAACCACACCAGTCAAAGATTATATGTGTTTGATGAGCATCTGTCACAACTAAAGACTGAAACAACTCTGTAAATTTTGAATTAATTTAAAAATTGCATTATAATTTAGGTTTCTTCTCATCAGAAGGATAAAATCAATTTTCTTTTTCATTCCATCAGACCATCACATTATTGTGCTGTCATTATTTGATTATGTAAATCAGAAATATAGATACACATTTTGAAAGACTGTGTTTTGTGCCAAAAGGAATTTGTATCCTTTTATGAGCAATCATATTTTTTCCCCCACTTATAATCTTACATAAGAACAATTAATTAATTCAGCATGTGGTTGATCTGAAATGATGACAGGAATTCTAAGAACAATAGCAGATAAGAGACATCCACATCTAAACATGATAATAATTAAGGTATGTCTGACAGAGGTCATAGAAAGACATTGGTAAATGTTAGAAAAAATATTCTCCAATATTTTGGAGAAAAAATAGAACTTCTCTTTCTATGTTGCAGTTTTTGGTAGGGTAATGGATGGCTAAACTGACATGGAGTGCTTGCTGTACTGTTGTAACCCTCTCTTGGATGCAAAGTGCTTATAACAATATGTGTGAACCTGCACAACTGCACAAAGCTAAAGAAAGCCAAAAGAAACCTTGAGGGAGGCCAAGACTAATCCACAGAAATCCTGATTCATGTGGAGACCTGTCATGGGAACACTGGTCTGTAAGGCCATCTTTGGACATTTTAATCTCTACCGATGCTGAGCAAAATTAAGATACCTATTAAGAGTGAGGTGTTATTGGCTTTCAGCAACCACAGTTCAGAAAGGCCTTTTGACATATTTCTTCTGCAATAAATATTGATTTATTTAGTGATGAAAAACTCCTATGGAATCATTGTCAGTGTTGGTTGCTTTTTTAGAGAGAGTTATTGAAAATGATCCAGAACCAGAGCTCTATGCATCTCCAAAGGCTGCTGCAATTTTAGCTCCAAAATCCACAGCTCATAAAAAAGTCTTCATATTAGAAAATCATGGAGGTAATGTTTATAAAAGAAAATTAACTCAAACCCCAAGATTTTATATGAACATTAGCAACCTATTACATACAGGGTGTAATTCTTTAGCCATTTGTTTTATTTTGTGAATCCAGTTCCTTCAGCACAACATTCTTAAGATCCTGACTTCTTATTTTTAGACAAGAAACTTAGTTCTGGTCTTTGTTTCCATTGGTTTAGCACAAAATAAGGAGGGAGTCTTTAGTTCTTTCTCAGAGTGCCTAAGAAACAAAATTTCATCCCCAGTCCACATACGCTTGCTCTCAAAAGGTGACAGTTTTCTAGTGCTCAGAAGTGGAAATGATGATTTTTATGTTTGCAGCCAAGTAGCATTGAGTGCTAACATTTAACATGATATGTTAAAACACATGAGTTTATCAGGTAAGAGGTTATGATAGTCTGGATAAAGCATATACTTGGTTCCTTTCTTGAACAAAATTTATTCATAAATAGGAAATTAGTTTACGTAAACAATGTCTTGCCAAACAAGGTGACTTGCTTTGGTCTCAGAACCTGTTTTTCTTCATTCCTTTAACAGATACAAATATATTTTATTGTTTTCTGTATGATTTTGTCAAAATGGTCTTCAGGTTGTTTCTATCCAGTTATCTTGAAAGAGCAGTTTAAGCCTCCCTTGCCTGTTCAGACAAGTTTTAGTTAGAGCAAGGTATGCACTTTAGTTATGTTATTCTTTTTACAAAGAACACAAACCTATTTTCCTTTACTACTATTACTTGCTGGACTGTAAACAAAGATCTGTATAGTTATTAAAGATGCATAATTTAAAAAAAATACACATTTTCACCTGTTGCTATAATTTTTTGTTATTTTATAGGTGTCTGTATCTGCCCTTGAATTTTAGAGTCAACCATCTGTAAAAGGAACTATTCATAAACTTCCAAATATGTCTAACACTAATTGAGTGCACTTTTCAGTTCAATATTAAATTATACTGTTTTTAGAGTACTTTCTAAAACTGATTAAGTTTCTTTTGTAATTAACCTGAACTCAGAATATTTACTGTGCATTGTTTTTTAATGTCAGATGATGAGAGAACTCATGTGTCTTTAACAAAAGCAAATTGTTTACTCATTCAAGGATTCTGTTCAGAGCTCTGTATCTGAACGAATTCCAAATCAGCAGTTCTATTGAGTTGCATGGCAATCGATTGCCTTTTATATGAGATGAATGGTCGTGTTCAACACATTCCCCCCCGCCTTGTCCCCCATCCTTTTTTTTTCCTTTTGGCCCACCGCCTTAGATGCCATCACCCAAAGCTGTTAGTCCCAAATGAGATTCTGTTTAGTGGCTATCAGCCACTTCCAGATTTTCACTGCATATAAATGACTGTATTAAGAATTGGAGATGTGATGTGGAGTTATAAACATGAGCTGTGGAAAAAAAAAAAGTCCAAATGTGTAGGGGAATTTTTTCAATGGGGCCCCTGAGAGGATGATTAGCAGAATATTTTTTTGTTTACAACTATAGAAATGTTATAAATTGTAAAAGAGATTTTTTTCTTTTCATGTGACAAGATTATGTATCCAGCTTATGGAGATGTTCATCCTTTAGAAATGCATGCCTTTCCTTTTTTCAATAATGTAACTTTTTATGAGCCTGTTTAACTGCATTGGACAAAGCTTGTAACAGTTCCATGCTGCATGTATTGGAGGGCAGGGACAGTGATAATGTTTTGATTTATTTAATGGTTGTTTCAGGAGACAGGCTATGTGTCTTTCACTCTTGATTCGTTATCAAGAGTCCCCATTCTTCAAAGTTTTACAGTTACTAGAATCCTTTCTGTGTTCCAAACAACCCTGCAGGAACACAGTGAAATGCACTAAACATACACTTTGCAGCCCAACAGTGGCTTTTAAAAAAGTGAGTGCATAAGGCATCCACAAACATGAAACCATACTTGCATAGCTTCCACTTCAAGCTACATTGCAGTGTCATATAAATATCGCTTTTGTATTATCTGACAGTAAGATAACTTGATATTAACATCGCGATTTCTACAGTGATGTTATCCCCATTCTGAACAGAGAATAGTTGTATTGATGGTAATAAATTCCTTTTAGTAATGGACGTACTAGGTTCATTGAGAGTGCTTGGGAACACTCCATATTTTAATCATATGAATCATCATGCCAGGTGAGTATTTCTACAAATGATAACTGGTTCATGTTGGTGTACAGTGAAAAGTCTTTATTCTTGAGCACAGGCATTCAAAGACTTTTTGATGTATGTTGAATGTTTAAATTTTTCTGAGAGAATACTATGATTCTTTGTCTTTTAAAGGGTATTCTGACGTGACTACTGATTTTGGTTTATGGTACTGTTAAGGATATTTTTATCTGAAAAGAAATAAATATCTGTGTTAGTTGTGCCATTGTTTTGCACCTCCATGTAACTCACAGTATGTTCTCCATTTCTTGGAAATTTATAATTCCTTTTTTCTGCTGGTAGACTAAGAGTTCTTTCCTGAACTGCCTGGACACGTGGTTGTGAAATGGGTACATAGCCCTGTCTCTAAAATTCAGCACTACATCCTTCTCTTTAAATCCTGAAATTCTCTTCCTTGGATGAACATCTTTAGATTCGACAAGCGTTTGAAAGGACTGCAATCCTAGTCTAGGGTTTCCATAGATTGTGTAACTAATCTACTCCCCCTCTATCCTTCCCCTCCTATAAAATCTTCTACTCCTCTTTCTAGTATGCCATTGCCCCCCCGGAAACTCTTCACTGACTTCGTCTTTGTTCTTAGATGTGAAATGCCAACCTTTGTTCTCCTCTTTAAACTCAGAAGCTGTTCCACAGTGCATCTAATTTCTGTTAAAGCACCTTTGCTCTGCCCAGTCTTCTTTCCTCTGTGCCCCTCTTCACACCCACTCATTTTTCTACTTTGATAGTTCCACTCCACAGCGTAGCAATGGCATTCTCCTTCCTATGGTCAAGCACTCTGTCTTTAAACTCACTTTTTTCACTTCATTTCATACTTTTTACTGTAATGGATTTACACCATCTCAGTCTGACCCAACTCACACCTCATTATCCCATAGAGGGCTGCAGATGCCTCAGTCCCAAGTGTTTTAAATCATGAATAAGTGCATTATAGACCATTAAAATGGTTTAAAATAGTGAATTATAAGCATAGAAAATGGCATAAATAAGCTTAAAGAGCCCTATGTTGACTTTAAGAATGGAACTAGATGCACCAGTGGGATGAGAGCTTAGCTGGGTATTAGCCTCTACATCAGCACTTCCTACTTTAGCATGTACATGGAGCATTACCTGGCATTAACTGTCTGGATTTATTTTTCCTCCATTAGCTCAGGCTTGATTTGGCCATGAAGACCAAAACATCACTTTTGGTTGACAACAAATATGTTTACTTTAGGACAAAAAAACTGTTGTAGAATGTGAGCTCCCATGGTGCTCTATACAACTCTGGTATACAAGTCCAATTTTCATTCAAGCTCCTGATAGACTTAAGGCTTTCACAGAGGCTGTAACTTGACATGCCAGCATAGGCAAACCCAGAACCTACTTTTTTAATGTATATTTATTGTTTACTATAACAGTAGAAATTATTAGAAAAAGAAATCATGAATTATAGATGCATAATTGTTTTTGTTACGCTCAACTAGTCTGGAGCAGGTAATTTGTTTGTCTTTGCAAAACGCCATGCAATTAGAGTGCTCAGGATTATCTACAAGAAAAAATGCCTGACAGAAACTGAAATTCACTATTTCACATATTAACCCAGCTCTTTTTTTGATTTCATTGACTGTCAGAACTTTTCAGGCAAATTTGCAATTGTCTCTTTTTTGGGTCAGTTGTGTACTGCATTCTCTAAAGATCTATAGATCAGAGGTCAGGTATGATGTGATTGATATAAACCACAAAGATCTGAAATCGGGGGCAGTTTTTGCGAATTTTCCTGCTTCACTAAGAACTTGTGTTAATTTGGCTGCCTCAATGCCAACACAATTTTCAGTTTTTAGAAACTTAACAGGCCAAGACTAGAAATTCTCAGTAAATTAATATGTTTAGCATATGAATGAGATGAATACAAAAGGAATAAAGCTTATTATCTGAGATAATTGATGAGCTAGAAAACACTTATTATGGTCTCTTGTGTGTATATCTCTCTCTATGTGTGTGTATATGTGTCTGTGGCTCTCATTTACCTTATAGAAGAGAGTAGTACTGAAGGACCATAAATGTCTGTTGAAATGTATACATTTAGATTTAAAAAAAAAATGAGTAAAATTGCCTATTTACAACTTAATAATTTCTTTCAAGACATTGCACAGTACTTTGACATGAGCAGTTGCAGGTTGCTATATAAGTCTTTGCCATACATAATTATGTACTTATTCATGTTAGATATTTTAACAAAGCTTCTGTGTAGATGTGGATTTCTAAATGTTACTGCTCTTGATCTTTCCCACATAAAGTGAATAACGGAGGGGACTACTTATAAAGTAATTAATTGCAAAATATTTCCTCATGTGAGCTGCCAAAGTCTGACACATAGCTTAAATTTTTCAAGCTGGAAAAAATATTAGATTTTTAATATGAAATGAAAACCACATGTAACTCTTTTTAAATTTACTTTTGACAAACATAAAAGAATTTCAGTCACTTCAGTTGAATGATGTTGTGATTTTGCCAGAGTGGTGGCTTGCATTTTGGCCTTGAGAAACAAAGACATGCTTTTACCTTCTTAAAGGATTTCCCAGAGACCTTACAATTTTGATAATTCATATTCAGCATTGCAACACTGCTTATTACCTATGCATTTAGAATGGATTTTAATCTGCTCAGTCATGTTTATGATTAACTTCTGAAAAAGCTTTAAAATAGGAGACTCAGGACCTATTCCTCAAGAGTTTTATTCTGTCAAACATGTGACATTCAAAGCAGTGCAAGGGGTTTTATTGTATTTTGAATGATTGCCATAGAACCCACTGTCAAGTGAACAAGGCAGAGGATTTCCATTGATAAGTTTTATACAAAATAATGATGAAAGTGTCAATCTTCCTGTAGTTTTCAATTCAGAAAAGGTCCCCAAAGACAGAAGGGTTCTGATACAATTGTTTTCTGATACAATTGTTTTTCACACAGGGTTTGGTAAGATATCTTTCCTATCTTCTGATAGCCAATTCCTCTCACTCCCAGAGGAACATGAATGTAAAATTTCCAATTAGTGCTCATACAATCAATATTTTTTATGTGCTGAGGAGTCCACTTTCATATGAAGAAATTTCCATTTTCATGGCAAAGTGTTCTAAACCTTCCTCAGGAGTATCCTCACTGTATAGAAATGCATCTGAAGAAAGCAATGTTTAGCACTACTTCTGCTTCTTCCAACTGCTGCTCCTAGAAGTACAAATACTTTAGTAGAATTCATTTAAAGATCTTGGTTTGTTTTTATTGCTATGGCTTTATTTGTTTTTTTTTTTAATGTATCACCAATGTATTTTACTGAATGCCCGACAGAGCTCCTTACTACTCAGCTGTAAAAAAGAAATAGGAAAGACCATCTTTAGGCATCTCTCTTCTACCCCTGTTGTAAGAATTATAATAATTTCAGGTACTTTCAGTGCTTGTGAATAAAGTTCCCAGCTCTTTAAGTGATGCCTTTCAGAAATAATCTACCTTAAGGGAATTTAGCTTAGTTCAGCTTTCTTCAGCACCTGTATAAGCCCCATTTTAAAATGTGCTGAGTTGGGGGTCTATATTTCTGGGTGAGACATCAAAAATGCTTGATTAATATTTGCAGAACCATAGAATGGTTTGTGTTGGAAGGGACCTCGGAGATCATCTAGCTCCAACCCCCATGCCATGGGTTGAAACACCTTTCACTAGACTAGGTTGCTCAGAGCCCCATCTAATCTGACTTTGAACATTTCCTGGGATGGGACATCCACAACTTCTGTGAGTCACAGTCTGTTCCAGTACCTTACCATTGTTGCAGTGAAGAACTTCCTCCTTAAAGCTAATCTAAAACTACTCTCTTTTAGTTTGAATTCACTCCCCCTTGTGCTATCACTACATGCTCTCAGAAAAAGTCCCTCTCTGTCTTTCTTGTAGGCTTCCTTCAGGTACTGGAGGACTGCAGTTAGGTCACCCCAAAGCCTTCTCTTTCCAGGCTGAACAATCCAAACTCTCTCAGCCTTTCCTCATATGAGAGGTGCCTCATCCCTCTGATGAACTTGATGGCTTCCTCTGGACTCACTCAACAGGTCCATGGCCTTCCAGCACTGGGAACCCTAGAGCTCAGTGCAGCACTGCAGGTGGGTTCTCACCAGAGTGGAGGGGAGGGGCAGAATCCCCTCCCTTGCCCTGCTGCCCACGCTACTTTGGATGCAGACACTTGGGACTTTGGGCTATAAGTGCAGATTGCCAGCTCATGTCCATCCTCTCCTCTGCCATCATAATTACTGTATTTTGGTTTCATATTCTGACAATTAAAATGTTATTATAAAACCAATGTGGAAGCACAACTAATAACAGAGATGGAATCTATCTTATATAGACATGAAGTTTTCTACTCCAAAGTGACAATTGTATTTTGCTCATATAAATACTTTTAATTTGAGTATATTTTGAAAATAAACAGTTTAGGGAAGCCTTTGCTTTTGTGAAGGAAATTAAGCCATTGCTGTGGTAATAGAGAAGAAATTCTATACAGATGCAAAATATTTTCAATTTAGCAATTTAAATCCAATCATATATGCCTAAATACATTCATGGTTAAGTATCACTATGCATCACATGTAAAATATTGGAATGAAAAGACAAAGTTGGGATGATTATTGGACATGGTGAATTGCAGAGTAGATCCCAGTTTTAACTGGCGGTCAATTTCTCTGCTGTATCAGTTTAATTACTAAAAGAAGGAAAAGGCAATGTTGATAAAGCTTTGTAAGCTCCATGTTTGATACAAGCATGCTAAGCAGTTAAACATGTCACTCAAAGGACTACAGTGCTGGGTTTTTATTTACCTCTGCAGTGTTTCAAACTTACATGGTCTGTGTACATAGGTGGGTGATTGCTTAAAGTTTATCACAGTGAGTTAAAGGAATGTTAGTAACTCAAGACAATATCTGTATTATAAGACGTGTTTCTTATATTACAGAAAAAAAAAAAAGCAATGTAATAATTGCATAGTATTGTCCAGCTGGTCATTTATTTAAAATATAAGATGCATTCCTTGGAATCAGTCTGCAAAACTGGAAGAGAGCATGTATGCAGGGAATAAACCGGAAGTGAATACATCCATGTATGGGACTTTCAGGGTGTAAGACCTACCTCAAATGAAATACCCTTTTTTCAGTAGTAAATGTGTATGTCTGGCCTTTACCTCTCTAATACTTCTGGGGAAAAGATCTTGCAGTTTATTTCTGCTGAATAAGGAAGTTGTTGCACTAGATGACTGATGTTTAAAAACAGAGAAGTTTATCTTGCAACTATAATAACTAAAAGCACTAAGTTTTCCTGCTTCAGTGTACCAGAAATATAAATAAACAGAAGCCAATTTGATAGTGTTTGTAGCTATATGCAGTTGTATGTTATTCTTACTTGTGAGATTTAAATTGGGTGTTTCTCCTTGTATGCAGAATTAAAATAGTTACTGTTACCTCATAATTGCTTGTTGATTTTCTCTTATGTAGGAATCAGTCAACATTCAGATCTCAGTTTCTTGATATTTATCTAATGTTCTTTTAGGTTCTGTTTTGACACTTACCTTAAGACTAAGATTGTAGCTAAGATGTCTAAGTGGATGAAAAAAAAAAATACTATTACTGAGTTTATTGCTAAGTTGCTTTGATATTAATTCATTGCAAGAGAAGAAATAAAACTTTCAGTCACTAAAAAATGACCAGCTTTGTAAAAAAAATGACCAGATTTGTAACACAGAAGCAAGAATGGGCACTAGGGCTTCTTGAATCCAAGTGAGAATTGTACATTCTGTGTATGAAATTTAAGGGGAACTGAGGACAAAAGTCTGCATATGTCATCATCTCTCTCATACTGGTGAAAGGAATCCAATTTGTACCAGGCAATTTTAAATGAATATGACTTATTGAAAATTATTACTTTGATTTGAAGGCCACAAATCCACTGTCAAAGCCAGCTCCACCACTTCTTGTATTGAAGCTCATGGATTTTTTTCCTGGAATGTTGCAACCCTACTTGTAATTTTTATTCATTTCAGACCATCCAGATAGTGTATGTGCATTTTAGAGGCTTCGGAATGCAGAATTAAGGATTTTTTAAAATCTTATTTCCCTTGAAATTTATAAAGTAAAATTAAA
>LTAT01000005.1:92013240-92090016 GCA_003286495.1 Chlorodrepanis virens
ATTTCCCTTGAAATTTATAAAGTAAAATTAAAAAAAAAAAAAAGAAAAGGAGCTGTCAGTGCGAAGGCATTTATTGAAATAGGTAAGGAATATATATGGTATTTTTGGGTTTTTTTGTGGACAGAATGAGCTAAGGAAAAAGTTACCTCATGTACCCCTAATCAGCTGTGCCCACTGTAGCTTTGCAGTTTGTACTTCAAGCGCTGGTGGAAGGGATTATTTGCTCCAGGGTTATAATCACTGTGGATTGAAAAATCAGGTGATTTTTCTTACTGGGTGTTTTAGCCTAGGTTTCACATGGCAGTTCAAAAGAAATTCACATCTTTAATTATTTCATTACCTCTGTGGTCCTTAAATGGATATGTGTGTATATATTGCTCTTATTATAGCTACTTATATACACTTTGTTTTCCAGCAAACTGTTGTCACAATGCTCTTGGTTGAGCCTTTCCTCAAGGAAAGATTGTAGTCTTGAGAATTTACTGCCTAATTTGAAGCTCCAGCTGTGCAGGAAGATGTCAGCTTTTCCTGATCTAGTTTTGATGATAAAGCAGGAGGCAGAGGTGGCTAGTATTCAGTGTCTTCCATGTGGGAAATAACTGCAACCTCTTATGTCTTCTCATTAGAAATTCCATAAAAGCCATTTTAAACTAACAGAACACATCCCTTCAGTTACGGTACACCTACTCCTATCAGGACCTTCTGCTGTGATTTAAAACACCATATGTTCATATGTGCTTGTCCTGAAATTTGCACAAATTATCCAAGATTTAATATGGGAATTAAAAGCAAACAGCTTCCATTAGAAATTCTCTAACTCTGAGGAGCTCCATGAAGTCATCCAGTGCTTGACATTCTTGTTAATATTTTTATCCCTGTATAGTCCAGGTTGGCATCATATCAGTCACAGCAAAACAAATCATAATTATGTGTTTACTACTTGAAGCAACTGGAATTTAGAAAGGTGAACTCATTTGCCTAAGTCAGTTAATAGAATCAGCTAATTAATGCTGTTCTGCTGTATATCTCAGATGAAGCTGATGTGGTGATTTCTGCTTAACTTCATTCATTCTGTTGTTTTAGGTGCAGAATCACTTTATCCTGTAGTTTCTGCATCATAAAGCTTCTTTAATTCGATGTAAACAATAGTTTAATGTTCCTCTAATTACCTCTTATTTTAGCTCTAGCCCTGGATATGTAAGTGGAAACACTGATTTTCCAGAAGCCATGGGTGGAGGTGTTTTTTTTTTTATGAGACACAATTAAACCTAACTATTTGGAGTAAATTAATTAAATAGTTTCTATTTCTTCTTATAGACTGACTCTGGAGATTTTAGGAATGAACTAGTGTGATTATTTCATAATTAGTAGAAACAATTTCAAATGTTTTAAATTACTTCCAGAAAAGAAGAAGAAATAAACAGCATGGTTAAATCTTTGGCCTCTTTTCAATTGCACTGAATTGTATTTTGCCCTAGATATTTAATTTTTCATTTTCTTGAAGAATCTTTATAATTATATGCATATCAGAAACTATTAACACTTTTATGACTTTTTATGATTGTTCTTGTCTTAGAAGACACTTTGTTGCTTAGCTGTATTTAGTACTATCTTAGTGAATAGGTATGACTAGTTTTCTTTTCTGTGGAATTTCTTCCATTAATGTCATTCTCAAATTTGTCATTCTCAAATTTTGAAATTTGAGTCTAAAAATGATGAAAATAAATGTAGTACAATGATTTATATTGTACGGTTCCTATTCAAACAAATAAGAGTATCTTTGCTTTAGGAAAGTTAAATATCCAACAGTTCATGGCACAGTTTTGCAAAATGCTCTGTTTTTAACTAAATTCAGTCATATTTCCTAGTTGCAATGACTTATAGTACTGAGTTTTAAAGATCTCTTTGGGGAAAATCTATTCTTTACTAACGCTTGGCTGTGTTGATTCCTGAATTATGCAACATGAATTACAGAACCATTCTCATGCTTTAATGATTTGAAAGTTTCCTAGCTAATACATATCACAAATTTCTAACAGGTGACACCCTAAAATTATTATTCTTCACATCATTCACTCTGAATGTTGATTGCAATAAAAATAAGAACTTCTGAAAAAAGTAGAACAAAAAAACCCCCCAACACTCCCAGGAAAAAAAAATCCCCAAAACAAAAAACCAAAACCAAACAAAAAAACAACCAACCAAACAAAAAAACCAGAAAAAACCTAAACCTTTTCTTTTCAGACTCTCCTTGTTCACATCCTATCATGTCTCCTTCCCTTAATTCTCTTTCTCTCAGGAAAAGGAAATTGAAACAGGGAGATAAGTGACTTGTTGAAGTCCACAAAAAGATTGCAAAATCAAGATATAAATCTCAGAAGCCTGCTTCTTAGTCCTGACCCTCAAGTATTAAACCACAAATAACACATAGCACTGAATTTCATATCCGAGAGTTCGATCTCGTCTCCAAAAGAATGGCTGGGACCTCTCAGGAGACCACGCTGATGAACTTTTATTCCCCACAAGAGAAAGGCACCTTGCTATTCAGACTGAAATTGTAAAGGTTCAGTCAGATGTTGTCCAAAACTTTTCAAAATATTGCATCTCATAAATACACCTTCCTTTTTCCTTCCCTGACCACACTGTTACCTGGCAGTGTTTAACAGTCTTTACCAATAGTCCAACATGAATTTTACACTTGGTATCACCCACAAGATATAAAAAGCAAACCATTAATTTAAACACCTTTTTGTCAACTTTTTATCTCTTTAATGACAAACAGTTAGCGTTTATCAATATTACCATTAAAATGTGCTCTTTATTTTCCAAATACAGAATAAGACACCTGCCAGCAAGCACTTTTGCAAAAGAATTTCCCCAAGCTGCATGCCCTGTTATTTTCAGATAAACAGGAGCACAAGCCTGCTTGCAATAGTGACATCTAGTGACTTCCAGTCACATTTATATCACCCCCTTCACCAGCTTTAACTTTTTGCAGCCTTCTGCCCCATCACAGATTGAGTATTGCAAATGAGCTAGCAAATATGTCCTTTTTCTTTCTAAAAGACACTGGAAGAAGCAGGAGCCATTGTCTACAACAAAGACTAGCTTAAAGATGCATGCATTTAATCCCAGTGAATACAATGATATTTAAAAGTAAATGATAGTTATTTACATTACATGAAACGAGATTTTTTCTGACTGTTACAGTCCACTCTTTTCAATTCATACTGTGATGATCTAATCTTGCTTCTAGGCATGCTGATGTTCCCACAAGCTCAATGTACCTTGACATACGCAAAGTGCTACATCTGGTTCTTTGACACGAGCCATTGTGTCACTCCACTCTGTGTATCATGTCACTGCGTGCTCAGTGGCATTAGCAAACCGTGCCCTGACACAGCCTCTTATGTCAGTCTCTTCTCAGACAATATTAAGGGCTTTTATATGGCACACATGCATTTGAATGAGCACTGTTGTTCATATTTCTGTAAAGCTGCAATTTCTATGCTGATAGAAGCAATGTTTTTAATTAAATTTGTGTTTTAATTAAGACCTAATTAAGAAAAAGATATGAACAGCTGTGAATCAACAGACGTTTTCCAAATAGTTCATATCTAATTGCATTTTTTTCTTCATTTATATTACCTGAGCTTGTTCAACACCAAAGAAATTTGTTAAAAAAATGCACAGACCTTTCATTTAAAATTGTCATGAGAAATCTGTTTTAAATCACACCTTCCTAGAATAACATCTGAGAAGTCTGGAGGGATGCAGCAAATTTGATGTCTTTTAATACATACAAAGTAATGCTGTCTCATGCCTGCCTCTTCAGCCTTTTGAAATCTGTAAAAAATGAACCTGAAGTGACTTACAAAAATGTAACTATCAGCCTTTTCATCTTGTTAGGTACATTTTCTTTACCATCCATAGTCATGTCAGAGCAAGACCCTAATGACGAGGTGGAGGGTACTTTGTTTTTATTTAAGAAAAAATTGCGGAAGAATAATTCAGGTCACTATGAATTTATATGCTCAGACTTTTTTTTTTGCATCACATTCCAGGAAAATGTTGTCATATTTGTGGCATACAGTCACCACAGCTTTTATTTCCAGTTTCAGTTTTCAGCACATACAAATACAAACTTCAGGTGTATTTTCAATTACTACCATGAGAAGAGTTCTCTCCATCAGCTATATGAGTGGGGATGGTTAATTTAGCTAATTACAACTCATCATTCCCATCTCAAAGAGTGAATGCTTAATATATGTAGAAAACTGTGATCAATCCAAAGAGGGATTTTAAAGTTTAAGCATTTGCTTATTTGAGTAGACATGAAGAATCAATTAGCAGCTGGGCAAACAAACAATATAAATTGAGCAATTAGTTTCTATTATTTGCTTCAATCTAGTAATTTTTACCAGGGCTTTCAAACATTAAAAACATAACTACTTTTTAAAGTGTCTATATAGTTTTGATATGCTTTCACATCTATCATATTTGTTTAAAAAATCCCTAACCTGCATACGAAAAAACAAATGGAAATTTACCCAACCATAAAAAATAAATTTAATAAGAAGTAAGCTAGATTGGTCCTCAGATTATTTGATTTTAGAATTATATGATTCCACAGTCATATTTTAATCAGCACTTAAACAATTATCTTTTTATAGCTGGAGTCAACAGGAGTGTTGGAAACCTGGTTTGATATGAAAGTTAAAACAAAGAAATGGTAGTTCCCTAATGTACACAGATACAAAAACATAAACACAATGTGTGTCCCTTTGGACTCGTGTAATTATTTTCCTAAAATTAAAAAAAAGTCAAAAGCTTGGAAGACAACTGGAAGTAAGCAAGTAACTGGGAATTAGAAAAGGCTAGGAATAAAGTGCTATTTGGAGAAATGTGCAAGACCCCCTCAGGAGAAAACAGAGGAACCACTTGTCTGCGCTGGCGAAGTGTTTGCTCCCTCTGCTGCATGTCCTGCAAAGGGTGGACCACCAAGCTGAGCTTCTCATGAGTGAACAGCAACTGAAGAGGGAATGATGGAGACGTGCCAGGGCACTGAAGCAGTTTGGGACCCTGCAGCAAGACACATGACCCTGCTCCAAGTCCAGATGCTGGCAGACACACACGGGCCATTGAAGGAGTAGAAACAGGGAAATAAGGAGCAGCAGAAATAGAAACACAGACTGAGTGGGGCAGTCATGGGGTGCTGCTCCTCACAGTGAAGTGTGCCCATGAAGCCAGTCTCAAAAAGGTGCATTGAGAGAAGCTCCAGGTAATTTCATTCATCACCAAAAAAGTAACAGCTGTAGTTGAATTCTAAGGATTGACCAAAGTTGAAAAATACCTTTGGAGAAATATTTGGCACCTTCAGCCTCCCATTTTTATTTGTATTTGAGGATTTAGAATGTCTTACAGAAGTCTTCTCCATTACAATATAGCAATTTCTTAAACAAAAGAGCACAGTATTTCTATGTCATATATTTATGTTGAACAAGAAGGAAATCAAGTCAGCATTTTGAATTGCCAATTTAGGTGTTTGTTGTTGGAATCGCTAATATCATACTAATTATATTTAAATTGCAAAATATATTAAAATCAATGCTCTCCCATGGGATGTTTTAGGTAATAAGCAAGCATTATTTCTTCATCTTAAATTCCTAATTTAGTGTTTTGATTTTTTTCTCTGTGTAGAGACATGAATTATATGTATATGCCCTTGCTTTAAAACCCTTTGGTTTCCCCTAAAAGACAATGCAGAGGATTTTGCTGTGGAACTCTAATTCTTTATGAGGGTGCTCATGTGTAAGATCCCATAAGGGTTCAGACATCATTTCTCCTGTTCATATCCTCTGCAATGCTGGTGAGGTTTTTTTGTGTTGCACTGTCATTCATATAGAGCTTATGTTCCCCTTCTTTTTACAAGGGTTTTTTTGGTTTGGTTTTTTTTTTTTGTGATTTCATTATTGTCCCCACATTTGTGAAGTAGTTATGAAAACACATAATTTTTAAAAATATTTGCTGTTACTTAATCCTAAAAAAAGAAGCAATACCGTGAAGTACTATAAAGTAATGCTATGAAACACTTGGATAAAGAACATGTGGGGATAATAAAATTGTGTGAATTCACTTTTTCTAAGTGGACAAATTGCCCCTGGTTTTTCATGCAAAATGAACACAAAATAACTGGGTTTTTTCATGTACAACTTGTGATGAAGGCGGTTGCTTCACTTTATGCTGGTGGAGTTCCCTAGTTTTGTCAATATAACAAGCTCAGTTTAAATTATTCTGTGAACACATCCTAAAAATTTCAAAGACTTAACCTCTATCCATTTGTTTCAAGGGCTTACATAATCCTTTAGTAGTCTCAAGTGCAGGGTGCTATTAGTGCTCTGCTTCCATTTTTATAGGTGCTGTTCACTGACAGTCCTCAAACCCATAATAATCCCAGTATGATAAAGTGTGTTTTTTCAAACCAGGAAGCAACTGCTCCCATTAACTGCCCTGTAGGGCACCTTTGGTATGCGTGACACTTTGAAGAGCAGCAGCACTTTACAGAAGAATTGTGACTATTAAAGATAGGGGTTTTAGAGAAATTTTATCTGGTGCCCTGTTTTTGGAATACTTTCTCTGTAAAAATTCACTCCAGCAAAATGGGCCTAGATTAACAGTCTAGAATGGTGCATTATGATTATTGTTTTTATTATTATTTAGGAAAAAATCCTGGAATAATTATTTAGAGTGTTTATTAAAGGTGATTTTTTGGCTTAGAGCTCAGTTCTGCCTTAAAGTGCATACTGACCATGGTTATAGTTGCTGTAAATGCACTGCCTGCATGTTTTCCAAATGACTTTCTCTGCAGCATTTTATTCATTAGAAGACAATATTCTCTAAAACTTGCTTCTTTTAACTGTTAATTTGCAAGATAAATGAAGTGAGACTGAAACTGTGTTGTCAGAGTAAACAAATACTGCTTATGTGTTAATCACCAAAATAATAATATTCTTTGTATGTAACATAGTGTGCATTATAGTAGATACAAGTATATCTGTGAAGTGACATTTTATTTTTTAACAAAATTGTACAGGTAGAAAGAAGCATGAATCCTATTTCCAGTTATTTATCTTAGTGTCTTTATGTGCCTTTCTTTTTCTATGTTTAAAACTAATTAAGTTTTGCTACCCCATTTAAAAATAAGAAAATAACATAAATGCTAAATGCAAATATTCTTTGGCCAGTGGAATCTTTCACCAAACTTTCATATTATTGAGGTTAACAGAATCTTTTACCTTGAAAACTTCCTCATTCCCATGTGTTGTTATAAGTTGAAATAGAGCCCAAGGGAAACAGAAGTCACACAGTAAAGCTTCCAAACTGCTGTGTGAAAATGTAGACAATATAGAAGACTCATTACCACAGATAAAACAGAACCAATTCCTAGAGGACTTTTTATAATAGTTTGGGCAATTGCATAAGAAAGTTAGTCTATAACAAGATGCTGTGACTTTTATACTAATGAAGGGCATTAAGGAGATTCTAATTATGGTGATTGGCCTGAAAAATTAATCTAAGATTTAAAAATCTGAGCTGTTTGAAGTAAGCGTGACTGTAGCCTCTAGTCAGGCAGGACAGCGACTAAACTTCTTCTTTTGAAAGAATTATGATGAATGCTACTGCATTTCACAATTGAGGCTATGAAATACCATTTGTGTCAAGGAGGACTTGTTAGCTCTCCGCAAGTACATAACTTGTTTTATTAAATGTATTTTCGAATGATGCATAATTCTAATTATGAATTTTGTGCCCTTGTACTACCTTTTCTTATCATCAGACCATGAAATTTTTGCACAGAAGGGCTCATTGTAAGGGTATGATAAAATTATCATAATTTTTCAGTACAAGTTTTTAAAAAATTTAAAATGTGTTTTGAATAGTGGGGATCTCTGGGTTCTTTGCTGAACCCAATGGGGATCTCTGGGTTCTTTACTGATCAGCATCAATCACATATTCTGTTGGGCTGAATGGAATGCCCCATCTGCTTCCCTAACACAAACAACATTGCCTGCTATGTACTGCCTGGGAATATATCAACTTACATTCAGACTGTATTTTGGGTATTTTAACCTTGAACTGAATCCCGCCTTAATCTCTGTTTTCCTTCACAATATTCCCAGTAAGCAACTGTGCCATGTCAGTGCCATTTCTTACAGCTAGTGCAGATATAAACTAAAAAAATGATCGGATAAAGTCAGCAGAGAAGATGCAGACTAGTGTTATTTTTAGGGTTTACTTATTCATGTCTCTTGCCTACTGTTGGCCATTGACAAGTCCAGGAAGCCAAAGTAAATAACTTCTTTAAAATATTTTTTTGAGCCAAGTACAGCTCTTCCTGTAGAGAAGTGTATGATGATACTGAAATAAACCATAGGTAAGGGCATTGTCAATTCCTATTACATAGGATAGAATAAACTGTAGCACTTTTGCTGGTTTATTGTTTTACTTGTCAGGTATCATTCAACAGAAACTCAGGCTTTTGTTTTCTTACTGTTAAATAAAAACAGTTTTTCCCAGCACAGGCATATGGACATAGAGCAGCAGGCCAAAAGCCTGTTTAACCTGTTTTTCTTTAGCCAGGAAGCTCCTGTAAAACTGTTTATCAGACTTTAAGAATACTGCTTGTTTTATATATCTGCTTTCCAAGCATTTCTCCCTTCCTTGATGCTACAGAATTAGGATTTTATAAGATTCTTATTGACTATGCAAATCACTTCTGTATTTTTTACTTCAATTCTACATCAATAAGATATACATATTGACATTATTATTACTACAAATTAATCACATGGACAAGTTCTCTAAACTCTTTATACAAAATCATAGCTGGCACTTCCCTATATATTCCTGCTAAACATGTTATCATGTGCTGTGTTCAACTATCCAGTCAATTGTATCTTCTTCTGGATAAAAGGTCTATATATGTAACTTATGCCAGATAGCAAAACTCCTAATTAGCTAGGCCTCTCATGCAACTCATTTTCCTAACTTGTATACCTGCAAAGTTAAATAATCAGTGGAGTCACCAGTATAATTTCATCTACTGTCTAATGACTGTTTTGAAAAACAGACTGTAACAGGTTTTTGTCAGTGCATCAATAAGCAGTGAGTAAAGATGGATCAGAACAGTTTAATCACTGTGTTTAAACAATTTATGTACCAGTTATTTGACATCCCATTTTAACATCTTTTTAGAATGTTAAGTTTGATTACAACTTTGGCAGGGCTCTGAGGTCACCATTCACCCTCAACACCTCTGTCCAGCTTCACCTGGGGCCTCCTCCCAGCACAGCCTATGGGTCCAGGAGCCCCATTTCACCTCAGCCTGGAGCCACCAGTTCCTCCATTTTAGGTGTGCTGATCTCCAGCCCTTTCTCTGTCCTGTCTCTTGGTGGGCCTAAGGTTTGTGCCGTTGGAAATTTCTCCTGGAAAGGTCTTTTGGACAGAAGTTGTCTCTTGTCTCTGTTGCTGACTCATTGATGGACTTTGGGTTTGTGCTGTACCCTTGTGTCCACCCCTGTCTTTGATACCATCTGTTTTGCTCCTGGCCTGGACCATTGCTTGCTGGGTCTGGTGCTGTCAAGGGAGCCAGTGGACCAGCCCTGGACTCTGCTCACAGTGTTGAATTCCTGCAGGATTGCTTCCCTCCAGTGAGCTCTGACGTTTCTGGGGTCACATGTTCCTCCCAGGTGGTCAATAGGCCAAACAGGCTGGCCTTTGCTGCTCCTTGACAAAAATATGTTATTAGAAATTGAGTAGTTCTTGTGGTTGGTGTAAACTGCCTGGTCTTTATTGTATATTTTAGCTATTTTAAAATGGTGAGGGGGAAGGTCTTCCACTGGAAGCACCTTCCAGTATATACCCTCAGATCCACTGGAATCCAGGAGCCACGTGCCCTAGTGTAGCATGTATCCTCCAAAGCATAAAAGTCTCTACATTAAGTGCTAACAATGCATTTACACCTTTGTGCATAGTGTCTCCTCAAAAAATCAATTACATTCATAATTTACTGCCAGAGAACAGTTCTGATTAATTTGAATGGCCACATAATACCTAAAATTTTCATAAAGTACTGGATATCTAGAAGAATTTCACCTTCACTGAAGTGGAATCGTCAGAGAGTCTTCTTCTAAGAGAACTATATACACAGCCAGGAAAAGATGTTGAGGAAGTGAACCCATTTCAGGGTGCTGGGGATTAGCACCCACTCTCAGGTCATTGGCTGCAGACAGCACAACTAGTCCCTCTCCAAAACATGGCTTAGGACCAGGATTCCCAGGTGACCCAAATCTGTATAGAAACTGGACATACCAGATCTCTAGGCCAACGGGAGCTAAGGACAGACTGCTTTGTCAATTAGTACAAATACATCTGTGACTTTGTCCTTAATATATCTCTTGAAAATACATCCTGAACACATCAGAAACTGAATTTAGAAGTGGTTGGATTGTTCCAAAATTCATATTTCCACCAGGAGATGCCAGAATGCAAGATGCCTCCCACACACTCTGTAACATCTCAGAGCACATGTGAGATTTCCTGCATAATATCTGTTATCACATGATATCCTTCTGTACATATGTCCATAAAAAAATCTGCTTCCAGGAATTATTGTAAAACTAGTGAACCAGTATAGATGTAGGTTTTGCTGCTTTCTCTAACCAGTTGCTTAACAGTGCAAAGGAACAAGATTTACTCCTTATTCAAAATCAAAGTGGGTTATTTCCATCACTGTGGCATTTAGTAATGGCATAAGCCGGAAGTTCTTGCTATATGGAGCATGGATAATTAATTGAAATTTAAGTAACTGAAAGAACTTTTGTAGAGATACTTTTCTTGATATTGACTTTGATTCAAGTAGCTAAAGTCTGCTTTCTCAGTGGTTGTGTGATTTCAGAGCATTCCAGCATGGGTCCTCTCTGTTAAATAATCAGGACAATTAACAGACAACCAAGAGGCAATGAAGCATGGAAACTAGATCAGAATTCTATTCCTTTATAAAAGTCAGGCAGACGAAAAAACATGTTCAATTTTGAACAAATTAATGATCTTTGAAGATGATGTAAAATATATGTTTTTCGGCAATGGTTTTATTTTTGACTGCCATTTTTTTACTTTAGAAATAATCTGTTATGAAGTACATCCTCTATATCAAATATATTGAAATAAAGGAGCATTTTGTCTTCCACACCACCAGTCAAAAACTGCATAAACCACAGTAACCAAATCAATCAATGACTTATTTTAACCTACATATTTTCTCTTAAACCAAGAATTACTTTAATTCAAGTTTCTGTTAAGGTTAGTTAGGAAGAAACCTACTATAGCCAAAATCTGTATAACAGTAGCACATATTTCTTAGCTAACAACATTTAAGTAAATCTAACAAAATCTAGGCTACATAAAAATTTTGAAATCTATTTAAAATCAAGATTTCTTCAAGGTGTGGTTTCATGTTTATCTCGTTCTGCTGCGACAAAAAAAAGCTTCAGTGTAGGCACACGGTTTGTGGTAATTGGGAGTGGGGCTGTGGCTGAGCCTCATCCCCAGTGGGCTACAGCTGTGAGAAGCAGGTGAGCAGCACTGAAAGCAATGAGCCATGGAGTGCCCAGGTGCACTGTCTAATCTCCAAAGGGAACAGAGGGCACACAGGTGCAATGCATGAACCATAGGAGACATAAAAGTTTGGGCTAAAGAGGGTATATGCCTGAAACTTTCTAATGTGGTGTGGGGCTGCTCTGCATGGGTAGATGCCTGAAGCCGGTGTGGTGTGGTGTGGTGTGGTGTGGTGTGGTGTGGTGTGGTGTGGTGTGGTGTGGTGTGGTGTGGTGTGGTGTGGTGTGGTGTGGTGTCACTCTGTACAGGTGAGTGTTTAAAGCCTTCTGAAGTTGTGTGGTGCTCTATATATCATGGCAGTCTCAACTGCAGCATGTGCTGTGATGTATGCTGTGGTACTTCAGTGTGTATATAGCAGGAAAAAGAAACATTATTGGAAGATGTAAAATGAACTCTCTTGTTATGGTTCTGATCTCTTTAATTTCATTCATTGAAACATGGTCAGAAAATAATGAGCAGTATTTAGAAGCCCAAAGTGTTTTATTTATCATTACTTTGCATTTCTAATTTTCACTGAGTCTGGTGTTGCAATGTCTTGGGTATAGTAATATGATGATAGCTATTTTAATCTGGTTAGTGCTGTTTACTTTTTAATCCTATGATGTGCTTAACATGTCTTTGGTGTTTATGAATTTTTTTTCTGTATGTACAGACCTTGTTGACAAAAGGTATAAACTTGCATCCTTACACTAACTAGCTACTATTAGTTTATCACAGGAGAGACCCAGTTGTGAAACCTGAATGCTATCAAATCTCCTAGAAGCTGCCTTCCAGTGACTGGGATAGTAATGACTTCATACAAATTCCCTCTTTTTTCTTTAAATAGTAAATTAAATTTAACCATCTCTTACATGACGAATCAGTTACATTATTGCAATACATCAAATATAGACCTTTTTAAAAAGCATGAGCCAGGCATTCATATTAACCTTTCAGGTATTTCATTGGAACTTCTCACAATGCACAGAGCTTTGAGAAATTGCTAAGAAGTCTTATCTATAAATCTGCAATATATCCCAGACTTTAAAATGTGTCTAAGAACTTAATATTCTAATTCAAACTTAGTGAACCAAAGAAAATGCCCTATTAACTTTCACATAGGCAGAAAATACAGGCTGCAGCAGATTTCCAACATTGGTTTACTGCAGACTGCGTCATCTTTTCTATCTGAATAAGACTTAAGAACATGCAGTTGTGTAGCAGACTCAGGTCTATGCTGTAGGACTGTAGTTTTAGTCTGATGTTCAGTGGTAAAGTTTCCAAAATGGCTCCCCAACTGTTGCCTAAACCCAACAAACAAAATTTCAATCTTTGTGTCTTACCTGAAAATTTGTCAGACAGCTATGGTAGAAATTAGCCCACATAATCTGGTCTAATCTTCTTATACTATAAGATGCTGTCTTCCTAAAGTGAGAGCCTAATTCTATTTACAGGCAAAGGGAATGAGTCATTTTCTTGTGAGAGCCTCCAGAGGGTGATCTTCTTTACCTGAGTTTAGACCACAGGAATGCTCTCTTGGTTTTTCAGTTGCTTATATTCCCTATGAAATATGTAGGTATCCATCTCCCCTCATTTTACGTGTTGAAGCTTTATCATTACTCAGCAAGGAATGAAGTGTTTATGAGTCTACAGCCCTTTGTAAATTAAATAGTTTTTACTGAGCTAAACAGTCCTTGGCAATATATTCTGTAAACTAGGAATCTGGGCCTCTTTCCCTTGCTTCAGGACTTCTGTGGATTTGTACCAATTTATTTTAAATCCAATTTCTTTTCATATAAAAAACTACAGTAGAAATTCTTCAGGCAGTAAATGTAAGGCACTTGCTGCCAGGTGGGGTACTAGCCTAAGGGTTATAACAGAAAAGATGGGCATTAATTTTCTGGCTAAATCTGTGTAATACTTAGAGGGAGTGGGGATTTCAGGGTTCCTGTGTTGAGGAATGTTGATGAATTTTTAATGAAATAGCAGCTGTATAATGTTGGTATGATTTGTCAGGAGAAAAGGATGGAAGCCACAGTCCCTTCACCTAGTTGGCCTGCTCCAATTGTCACTGGCATACAAAAACACGTGTCTTCACTTCCATTCTGAGCAGTGGCACAGCTTATCTGGAAGCAATAAAACATATTTCTGACTAGTTCAGAACTTTGTTGATGAGGTTCTCAGATAAGAAACAGAAAAACTGGTTTTAAGACACCAAAGTCGAAAGAAGAGCAAATCTCACCAATATTTATATTTGAGTTCTTTAGTACATCCCTAGAATGTTGGAGAATATTCTCTACAGGTGATGTTGGCATCTAATTTCATTACTGAAATAGAAAGGGAATCCTTCTGGAGTGACTGAAATGTACCCATTCTTATCCTAAGTACTTGGAAGGATCCTAGGCTATGAGGTGGTTTTTGAAAGTGAATCCTTATTAGACAGCTGTACCAGTCTGCAATAAATTTATTTAGGGCACCATCAACCTTTCCAGGGTGAATAATTCACCTCATTGTTCACTGTCATCTCCAGGTTTGAGATATTTAACTCTGCAGTGCATAAGAACCTTAGATGCTGAATGCAGTTGAATATGGCCTTAGGGATCGGACAACAAAACCAAGTTCTTCAAGGCTAGAAAACTGGTACCTGTGTGTGTCCCAGCAGCTAAACCAGAATAATTTTTTAAAGAAATGTCTTTGCAAAGAAAAAATACTGCCTGTTAAATATTTTAGGACTTTTGTACAAACTTATTATTAAAGCTTTATTTATATAATCATAGATTGGAATCACAGAATGCTTTGGGTTGGGAGGGACCTTAAAGATGACCTAGTGCCTATCCCCCTAACATGGGTAGAAAGACATTTCACTTGACCAGGTTGCTCAGAGCCCCATCCAACCTACCCTTGAATACTTTCTGGGATGGGGCATTCCCAACTACCCAGGGCCACCTGTTCCATTGCCTCACTACCCTCATAGTAAAGGACTTCTTCCTAGAATCTAAACCAAATCTCAGTTTTAAGAATTGCCCTTGTTGCTATTACTACATGTCTCTTAGAAAGTCCCTCTCTAACTCTCTTGTAGGAGTCCTTCAGGTACTTGAAAGCTCCAATTAGGTCATCCAAAAGCCTTGTCTTTTCCAGGCTGAACAATCCCAATTCCCTCAGCCTTTCTTCATAGGAGAGATGCTCTATCCCTCTATTTGTCTTAGTGGCTCTGGACCTACACCAACAGGTCAATGTCCTTTCTGTGCTGGGGACCCCAGGGCTAGATGCAGCACTGCAGGTGGGATCCCACTTGAGCAGAATGCCCTCCTTTGACCTGTTGTCCCTACCACATATTTACATATGTAAAGCACTTTATATAAAAGGAGCTAAAAGCTATTTCTAAAAGCAATTGAAGTAATAGGTGGAGTCCAAGCTTGCTTATGCAGTTTAGGTGAGTCCATGTTTAACCTGAAAATTCTTTAGGAAACTCTGCGTCTTTATGTGTATAGAAATGCTTATATGTTGTGAATGAGGACACTGAAAGATTATTCCTGTATTAGCAAGTAATTAGATGCAGTGGGGGCATGCCATTAGAAGTGGCTGATGCTGAGTCCTGTGCCCCTGCATTGTATAGGGTCAGGGGCTTTGCTTCTCTCTGTCTCTTGGGCAAAAAGCTTCTACTAAATATAGGGCATCCTGTATTTAGTGGAAGCTCACTGGAGACAAAAAGTGCTACGTGCACACTGGATGACTCAGATGCTTTAGCTAAGGGGCTGGTTTTTAACCTAATGCCCCCTTGTAGCACTGGGCACATCTAGTGCATGTACATCAAAACTGCTCAGAGACCCAAACCTGCACGTGGTAAGTGAAGACAATGACAGGCTCACAGTAAAATCACACTCTTTCTTTGACTCAATTTGCAACTACAGCCAGTAACACAAGATAGAGCCAGGCACCATTACTTTGCTCAATAAATGGTGTTGCATCTTCTTTTAAATCATCATTGTGGGGATGCTGGTACATAACAAAGGTGAAATCTACAGTGCCACCAAATACATAGAGAGCTATTGGGGAAAAATCTATTCACACCCTAAGAAATTAAACAGACAAGTGTTATCTCTCCTCACAAATTGTATATCACCAACACAGATTAATGTTGTATTTTGCATTCATTACTTATATAAGAGCTATATAGTACAACTAGTTGCAGATATGGGAAAATCTTACATTTCACTCCAGGGCATCTCACTTAATTTCAATTTTGATTGAAAAAAATAGTTCATTTTGTTTTGAAAAATATGGGTCAGTTTAAATTTACTCACAGCTTATTTTCAGTGGATATAAGATACCAGGCTTCAGTTATGAAAGTGCTACTCTCAAACTGAAATCAGCTCTGGTTATTAAATCATACCAGATGCTTTAAGTCTGTGTAAGTGATGAAATAGAAGTATTCTAAAATTCAGCTCAGAAAAATCACAAGGGGATAAAAAAGAGATACCATTATTATCACTTGCCTGAAAATTAAATATAAATTAGGATTCAGTGTCTCAGCCACCTACACAAAAAAGTGTGAAGGGCCTTAACAATCAGAAGGTTAGAAAGGGAAAAAAAGCCAAAGACAGAGCATTCATATTTTAAAAAGCTGCAAGACAAACTAAATTAGGAGATCATTATCAATTGTGAAAATTAGAACATTCCTGCAAATTATGCATAAGGGTACAGAGGAGCAATTGATAAATATACAGAGAAGCAAGCTTCCCAGAAGCTTGGGAAGGTTAGATAAACCTTGTTGTATTGCTTAATTGGCAGAAAAAAACTATTCTGTTTTGGAGGTAAGAATCTTCTAATTGAAACAAATTAAAAACCCTAGAAAATTCAGTAGGACCAGCGGGTTTTTTACAGTAAACAACTTGGAACGTTTTCAAACCACTATCTATAATAAGACTGCACAATAGCTATTACAGTGGAATCTATGAATGAAATACCATAGTCAGACATTTTACTTTCAGAGTTAGAAGTAGTGTTGAATTTTTCACATACTACTAAAGTGTGCTGAGTCTAGGCTGGGGTTCTCAATTCACGTCACAGTTTAAAAGAAACTTCTTCTATACCATCACTTTGCAAAACCACTCATTTTTGTCACTCTGGTGCCTGGAGTGCATTCATGGGAGTTGTTCAGAACAGATTAAAGTGTTAATGCCATTAAGTAATTTATCTGGATTGTAAAATAGAGCTGGATTTCAGCAGCACATTCAAGATATATTGGTCATTTTCTATTTCTTGAGAGAATATTACACTATTATGTTAAAGGGGTGTATCAGAATGAGTACTGTCTACACTGAAAAATTAAAGCCTCATAACAGATTTTAATTTCTTGAAGAGTGAGCAATTGAGGAATTTTTTGATGTGGCTTTTCAGCACAAGGATTAAAACAAAATCAAATCAGTACACAAGAAGGAATTAAACTAAGCAGAGAAAATGCTCTTCTGGTGCTACTGTCTTGTGCAGTTTTTCAGAATATTCTATGATTCCAAAACCTGTGAAGACCTGCAGTTTATACTTTATTAAATACTCCTAAACTAACAGCAGCTAGATGACTAATTCAGGAGTAAGGATGGCATTCTAGAAAAACATACAGGGCTCTAAGTTTTATGGTTTTAGTTTGTATCAGCAACTGTCAAATTGTTTTGCAGGATAAAAGAAGACAAAACTCCATGTTGGTATGTATGAATTGGAAAATAGACTTCTGTGAGCAATGCAAAAGAAACCTTGATTTCCTTTTAGCACTGGAAAGACCTTAGCTGATGCATGGTATCCAGCTTTGGAGAGCTAACCTCAAATTCAGTATGTAGTAAGGGGAGAGAAGCTCATTAAAAAAAAAAAAAAAAGGTTGATCTTAGGTTCAAGGCCTTTGGGAAAAAAGAATGTAGTAAAAACAATAGTAAAAATAAAACCAGGAAAGTTTTGCTTGGTGGGATTTAATTTCCATATATCATGTTTACTTGCTCAAATCTGTGTCTATAGAAAAATGTGGCAGCAAAGTAAGAAACTGTGCAAAATATATGATTGGAAAAAATTTTCCTTTTTTTTCTCCTCACTGTCCCTAGCTGTGATGGCAGGGTAGTAGTGTCTAGTTTGCATTTTCTGCTTAATGGTGAGAGGCATTCCTGAAACGGTGATTTTAACTGTTCTTTTTTATAATTCTGATTTCATGCTTTGGCTGGTTTTGCTTTTGGCAAGCTAGTCTTGAATTCTAATGCTTCATATTTATTTTGAACTTTACTTTCATTCAGGCTAATCTTTTTCTAGGATGGTGTTACCTGCAGGATACAATTTAAAGATCTTTTTCTAACAAGTGAGAGGTCAATTGATTGCATTTTTGCTACATATTAATAGTATATATGTTCTCTTCAGTAATGTAGCAGTTTTTCAGCATGATATCTATAGCTATCTATTCTAAAAGAATGGAAAGAACTATTCATATTTTATTAACAGTATTTTTAAAATCTAAGCAGCCAATTATTCTGCTGAGTATGAATATATGAATTATCCTGTATTTGTCTCTCACCAAGGCAGCTGCCAAAGAGATTTCTTCTTCAGACTGCTGTAGTGGCTTAGGTTAATAGTCTGACCAAACTTGTCAGACTGATATGATATTCAGCATGGCATTTTCAACTGCTCTTCCTTCTGCTAAATTTCCAGTGTTACAAGAGTAATGTTTACTCAAAAAGCACGTGTTTATTATGTAAATACTCCACAATACCAATATTGTTAGCCTAAAGTAGAGGGGTTGGCACCTCTCAGGAAAAAAAAATAGTATGATCAGAGATTTTCAGGGAGGATGACTTGAAGCAATGGCTTGAAAATATCACTGTAATTCAAGCAGAAGATGTCGATTCTGGCAGCTTGTGGCAGTACCAGCAAACTGTCGAATCCTTGGTTTAAAGTTTGAATTGCGTTGTGCTGTGTAGAATTGTGTAGAGAGTTATTTTATTTTCCTAAAAGGGAATTCCTTTTGAATAGTAACACTAATGAAAAGTCCAATTTTTTTTTCATAATTTACATCTTATATTCAATGTGACATTTTTCTTGTTGTAGCTCTAGACTGCTGTGTCTCATCCTTTCAATGGGTACCTCAGAGACAGGTTTGTGTCCATCTCGCATATTAACCATGGTTCATAACTTTAGCCTACATTTTTACTTCCCTTTCTCTGCTTCTCTTCTTCAAAAAGATCATGCCCTTCTACCTCACAAATTAATGGCCTTTTTCTGAAGTCACTTACGTGTGTCAGTATTAGTGGGAGCTTTTTGATTTTGTTTTAATTTTTTTTATTGTATATTTTAGTTTAGGGTTTTTTTGGGGGTGTGGTTTTGTTTTGTTTTTCCTATATTTCATTTTATTAGTCTTTGGAACTACACAACTAATTTTATCTGTGTAGAATTATGCAGGCAGTCTAGTCGTCTTCCTTCAGAATCAATGAAATCCTAGTCAGTGATTAAGCCTATCTGATAAGATGTCTGTCTTACTTTACCATACTTCTTACAATTTTTTTTCAGTTTTATTAATAAAATAATTCTCATAAGACTAGTCCAAGACTTGGAACACACTGCTAGTAGTTTCCCTTGTCTGACATTTCCCTTTCATGTAGTCAAATGATCAGGCAATTTATATCCACTGACTTATGAATTTCAATATATGATATCAATATATCATCCATTGAGTAACTTTAAATTCTTTACTTCTCAAGCATCAGAAAGTGAATTTACATTTAAGAGGCTGTGACTGCAAATTATTTTGCATTATTCTGTTATGTCATTATTATTGTATGCATTATTCTTTTCCATCATTAAGTGAATGTGTTTCCTATATGAAGGACAGGGTTAGAATTACTCCAGAGCCTTTCATTAGGGGATCTTTTTCAATAGAAATTATACTGTTTTGTCAACATTTTATAAGCCTGCACTTAATTCAGTAAAATGTAGAAAAGGAAATTGCTCACAATTACAATTTTTTTTTAAGTAAAATGAAAAATATCCTATTATTGCAGCCTCTACCACCTGTATCAGAAGAGACATTTTTTCAGGAATTTTCTCCTGAGATGTAGGAGAGTTAAAACTGTGCAATTTTTCCTCATTATTTATCAAAGTCTTAAAAAACCTAGTCATAGGTGAACAATGACATCCCACAAATTCTTATCATTTAGAAGTAAGAAGAGGATTCTTTATTTATTATATAAATTTTCATAGAACAGAAAAAAATCATCCCAAATACACATCTTGAGAGGAATCATACTCTGTCACCAAAGAGACTAGAAGGAGCAGCTAAAAATTAAATGTAGCCATAAAGAACACATTAACATTGCTTTACATATCCTAAAAAAATATTTCATTTTGTTTTACCTATCCTGCATAATATTTTGCATAAATAACAAAAATGTTCAATGAGAATCACAGTTATCACAGCAGTTGTTCTTTTTCATATGGTAACAAAACCAAAGCCACTTCCAGAATAGACGCTGACATTGAAGGAAAAGTGAATTATTTTGACAGGTGGAGTTTCACCATGGAATGGCAGATCCCAGATCAAAGGACACAAATAGCATAAAAATTTTTAATACTAACAAACAAGGAAATTAAAATATCAAAGTGCTCTCATCTGCAGTACTGAATAACACAGTTCCATCAAGAAATCAATAAAGGATAGGTTTTTTGTTAGCCAACAGTACCAATAAAACTGCAGCTACAGATCTGTAGCAGATAAAGCTGGAACTTCATTAGGTTGCTTAGTCCGCATACCTCTTTCATTCTGTGATCAAATACAGGTTTCTAAGGAAAGGAGGTTGAATAATGGCAGACTAATAAAAGCAATCACTAGAGTCTGCTAGTAAGGAAGTGTAATAACACATCACCCTCCCACCCTGCCCTTTTCCCAGCATTAAAATGACAGCTCACTAAAGAAAAAAAAAAAAACAGACTGAAATGGGAACTCAAATATTTTTATCATAGTACAGTATTATGGGAAATACAAAGTGGAAGGAGAGACTAAAATTGCACCAAAGAAGTTAGGTGGGCCAATTCTCTACCTTTTTTTTAACATATTAAGTATCCCCTTTAACTTCATTAAATATCCCCTCCTATTTTGCGTTTTCTTTTTTGAATTTATATTTGGAACTTCAATTCTCATTTTTGTTGTTAGAAACAGGGATCCTGCGTTTACATTGACACTTGACATCTGAGCAAACCTTACCTCTATAAACCATGATGGCTTTAAGAGGAATGGCAAGAAAGGCAGCATTTACAGTTGGTTCGTGTTCTATCTTCTTGGCTGAAATTTGCATTTTTATTCTATTTCAGTAGCAGAAGGAATTGCAAATAATCTTACACAGTTTTCTCACTTGCCTTTCACACCCCCATATCATCTCATCTCTCATCTCAGTCCAGGCAGCCTTTTCCTTGAGAGGCATTTAAAAATTACAAACTTTTGTCATACTGGTAAATCTGGCTAGGCTTCTTTCATAGCTGTTAGACAAACAGGTTGGTTTAGATGTTCATTCAATACAGGAGTTGAATTCTGGAGACAGGCTTACTCCTTAATTGAATCTGAAACATAAAAAGGAAGTTTAAAAAAAATTCCAGCAAAAATGGATTTCTTCATGTGGTTCTCTGTTTAGTAGTCTCTACTAACATTCGCTGTAATGTCTTCTCTGAGAATCTTTGCCAAATAAGCCAAATTCTCTTTATTTTAACCTTCTTTTCCCTTAAAACATGGCATTCCTCCCCACAGCTTTTTTTCTTCCTCATCTCTTTTGAATAAACAGCATTCACTCACATCTGACATTTTTCTTAGTTGCAAAGAGAGCTTCCCTGAAACTCATTATTATTTTGGTCTCAGTGGTTATCTTGCTTTTTGTTCTATCATCCATCCAAGGAGTAGTTACTGTTTCTTAGCTATTTCATACTTCTCTTCCTTGTTTCTCTACCACTCACTACTTGGAGAGGTCAGAAACCTCCATACTAACACCTTGTCAGGGGAATACCTAAGTACTGCTCATGCCAAGACTGTTCAAAAGGCATGGGAAATCTTCGGCAGTGGTTTGGTAATAAAACCCTTCTCTAACCACAAAAGGTATCAGAGGCTTGAGAAGCTGTCTCACCATAGACATCTTTTTCCACTTTAAAATAACAACAATTTGCCAGATTCAGTGTTTTAATGAGAAAAAGGTAAGTATTACAAACTATTCTACATAAATATGACCCAGTAAAAATATAGGTACACTCAAATAAAAATACAATTCTAAGCAACATGTTTAGCTAAAACTCTTATTCAAATTAATAAGAAAATTTGAAAATTGAGATGGAAAACCGAAAACTAAACACTTTCCTTTAATAGTATTTATTTTATTATTGGCTTCTTTCCTATCAAATAATGTTATATCTGCCCACTCCATTTCTTCTGGTAGGTATTTCTGTGGAGCCTGAAGCTGCCTGTAGGAACTGATATCAGGGTCCTGCAGAGTGCTTCAGCGTCCTGGTGGCACCCAATAAATGTTAAAGGTAAACCCCTAAGATTATTGCCTGTGTCTAGATTTAAGATCCTGCAGCATCTGAACACACATGAGTAGCTAATGGCAGCTTCAGGCAGCTGTCACTGGACCATCTGCAGGAGTAAGTGACACGCAATGAGCTAACAGAAAATGCAGAGCATTGCAGCTTTCCTGCAGAAGTTTAAGAACAAAATTTGCCCAATATATGCCTTGCCTTCTGGTAACTGCAATACCCATTGCTTGAGGCTAATGCACAAATATTATAATAAAATATTAAGGGAAATTTTGCTGAAATTGAAATTGAGTAAAATAAAGGCTTTGCACACACCAATACACCATTTCTTTGGAAGAAGCACTTAGAATGAGAACATTTTAAACTAGCAAAATATGACTCACCTGAACACAGTTAGGGTAAGTCATCCATAAGAAACAATTTGTTCCAAACTAAAAATGATATTACTATAGATAATCTCAATGATGATCATAAGGCCTGAAACGATATATATGTAAGGAGTAAAGGACAGAAGAACAAGATAAAATGTTCTGATAGGAGGAGCTCAAGCATCAAATTATGCATCCTAGGGCAAACCTCTACCGAGGTGACTTAAAATATAAGCACAAAAAATGCTCAGAGAGAAAGATGAAATATCTCTCAATTAAGGTGTATTTCTAAGTTGCTCTTGCAATGTGATTTTTCAGGCTGAAGCTACCAAACTTTTTTCAGTATGAAATTTAACAAGAGATTGTTCTGCTTCATTACTTCTGAATTTGTTGAAGATCTGATTAGAGGGCACAGTGATAAGGTGATACCATAGAGAGGGCACTTTGAAGGTAATTGTTAAAATCTGTATGCATACTAGCAACTTGAGGTAGATCACAATAGGAATTCAGCTCACTAAATGACACCATATACTGCAGTAGAATATACTACACCATATACTACAAGGGAGGAATATTCTGAAAATAAATTGACATTTCAACATAAAGATTTTTGCTTTAAAATTAAGGAAAGAATCCTGGTTATGAAAGTCACAGCAGTCTGAGATTCATTAACTGCTATGTCAAAGAAATATAATGGCAAATGCTAGTGTAGAAAAACAAAGATATCAAAAATGTGATAGCTAAATATTTTTAGCATGGGTGAAAAAGTCAGCACAGATACAAAATTAAGGGCTTCAGTGTATACTAACAACTCCAGCTTTCACAGGTGCATCATGAACTTTCTTAAGTATTATGGATCTTTGCCATGGTATGTGATCCTTGTTACAGGGTAAGAAAGAAGCTGTGCCCCTGCTTTTTCCCTCCAGCCCCACCTATGTACACTCTAAATGGATTCACTGGTGAAAGTCCACATCTCCATGTCTTGATTGCCTGTGTCAGATATTCTTGTATGTGCAGTGCCTCCCTCTTTTCTTTGACAGCCCACTCAGGCTCTACATAAGAATTGTTTAAATTTAAGCACTGAACTATACAGATGACTTGTCTTCCTGAAGATTTTGAATACTGCAAAAAAATGTCCAAAGGAGATGACAAGTGACATAATGAAGAAAAATACAAATATATAATGCTTAATACAATAAGTACAGAGTTAGCTCAAAGCACTCACATAATACTCAAAGATTTCCAGAATTGATCATTATTTCATATTAGTAGCAGCAACTGCTTCTTTTAAGTGCCACTTGAAACTATCAAAACTAGTTAGCTTCAAAGCAGTTTTTTTAAAAAGTTAAATTTAGATAAAATGGACTTTATGACTCACTGAAATACTGACTAGATTTCCTTCTTTTAAAGGACAAACAAACCAAGCAGCAGTTTTTACAGGAGGTATTCAAGTAATAAATGATATATAGTGTACTAAACTTTGAGTATGATGGGTAGAAATAATAGACAGACTTCAAAGGTTTGCGTAGAAAAGGAGAATGTCATAGCTCTTGGGAGTAAAAACATAGGAGCAGAAAGTTAATATAGTGAGCTTTGTGCAGATAGTCTAAACTGTCAAAGCCTGACCCCTTTAAAATAGAGTTGTCAGAACAATTAACTTCAAGGAAAAAAACCAAAGTCATAATGAGGTGACAGTGAAAGAAAATCCTTTCCTCAGTTCTGAAACAGGATACATTATTTTATCAAGTGACAAGTCTCATAGGGACATATTTTTAATATGTGTAACATATAAAAACGCTCTGAGAAGAGTCTTTAAGCTTAGCAGGTACATAGTTTGGAAAGACACAGAAGGTGAAGGAAAGGTGTCACTTGATTGATGCAATAACTTGTGTTTGGAACTTCATCAGTTGTTCTTAAGCACAGCTTTTTGTCTTACAGTTATAAGAAACATTTCCAGTAGAATTCCAAATGATCTGGACAATGCTGAAGTTTCTTTTGCCAAAAATGCATTGCCTAAATTAAGACAATTGTACAGTATTTTAAGTTACTTTTGATTTTACATATTTAAATAAATCCATCCTAGTCCCCTAACTCTGGATCTGTCTATAGGTTGCAATGTACTTGAATTCCTAGAGTCCCAGAATTACAGAGTACTTTGGGTTGGAAGGAGCCTTTAAAGGTCATCTCGTCCAATGCCCCTTGCATAAGCCAATATATTGAACTATCCCATTGCTCAGAGCACTATCCAAGCTGAACTTGAATGTTTCCATGTTTTCAGGGATAAGGCATCACCTCTCTGGGCAACTGTTCCAGTGTTTCACAACCTCAAAATAAAAAACTTCTTCCTTGTATCTAGTTTAAATCTAACCCCCCGCTTAAGTTTAAAACCATAGCCCTATTGCAATGGGCCTTACTAGGAAGTCTGTCCCCACCTTTCTTATAAGCCCCTTTCAAGTACTGGATTGAAATCATTTGCATTGGACAACTGTGATCTGATTCTTCATAATTATTATAAAGATTTCAATCATTAGCATGTATTTTGTATTGAGCAATAAAAAAGAAAAAGCCAGATCATCCAACCTGGGCAGAACACATAATGAAAATCTGCAAAGCAATGTCAGTATTCCAAATTTTCCTGTGTATCATAAGCCGTGTTTGCAGCTTTACACATTTCTAGAATAAAGTTCTGGGCGTAAATATTCAGTCTTCCTTACAGAAGGAGTATTGAACACTATAAAAACTGTTTATTAAATACACTCATATTTGGACAGTAGCATTTTTTTTTAGATATCTCCCTATTGCTGCTAAGGACAAACATGCTGTTTGTATCTGTTCAAATATTTGCTAGTGTATTTTCTTTTGCCTTAAGGACTTTGCCTAAAGTGGAACCACCAAAAAAGGCTAGAATAGGGGATTTTTCAGCCAGCAATAGTACTGTAATCCAATTTGTAAAAACGTTAAAAGAAGCTCTAGAAATTGATATATTTCCCCCCTTCAGGCAATTTTTGTGTGTTGCAGGGTTTCTAAGCAACTTGTTATTCCATTTACACTGACTTCGTGCCACTGATTTTTGTAGAGGTGCCACGATATGCTAATCTAAAGTGAGCCTATAAAAGCTAGAGAAATAGAAATGTGGGTAAGCTTTCAGTTATTAGTATCTGGCCTGCAAAAGGGGTCCTCTTCACAGACTTTTTCCCTGTTTAAATTTCACTTAGTAGAGGCATAAAATACAATTTGTTTTCCTTCGATAGGGTTTTGAGGAGTTGTGAGTTCAAGTTTGCTTTTTAAATTTTGAGGTGGTTTTTTTCATTTGTGGCTTTTTTGATTTTTTTTTTTTTGGTTGGTTGTTGTTTTTTTGGTTTTTTTGTTTTTTTTTTTGTGGTTCTGTTTCCGTTTTGAGTTTTTCTTCCAACTGAAAAGTTCTGTACATTTTTCATTTCCAAACAACTCACAAGTGGGAACAGGAATATAATTTAGGCATTATGGATGTGCTGTAATTGATTTGTAGAACAAAGTTTCAAATAAAATTCAGCCTCATTTATTCTGAAGTTGGAACAATGGTTTGTTGATAAAGAGTTGTTCCCAGTCTGATGTGGAACTCTCTCTAAAGCCTTCTGACCTAGGAAAGGCAAGCTGGCTTCACAAGTTATGCAAAATAACAGATACTTACATACACTCATGTGGATTAATAGTACACACTTGCCAAAAGGATGACTGATGTGACATCCATATGTGAGAGTAAACAGACATAACTCACATAATGAAGCTTAAAATGACTAGTGCAAATGTTTTCTAAGACCGTATCTTAAACTGTTTGACAAAACATTGGTGACAAAATCCCTGAAAGAATCATTGCTTTCCTGACTCAGTTTATGGTTATGTAGTCAATAACTTGGAATACATGACTACGAAATTTCAGCCATTTTTTCTCAAGCACAAAAAGTCATTAGCTTTATAGTAAGTGAAATAACTTACTTCTTTTAAAGGCAAAACATTAGTTTTAGTTCTCAGGCAGTAATGGTTTATGGTATCACTTTGATTTTGACACTCTACAGCATCGATTCATTCTTGTCCAGTTTTATCAAATTTTAGCTGATATTGTCTTTCCATGTCATTTAGCACACAGACATTTGAAACCATTTATGTGGCTGCATTTTGTGTACAGTAGGTAGAAATAATAAGAAAAGAGCAGGCACTTCTGCATGGCCATAGCACAGTGCTGTGGCCCACTGGTTCATTTGTTCAGCAGTCACCAGTCCTGGGGACTGCTGGGCACTTGAGTCATGAACCAGCTGTTTTCCTCGGTTGGTGCCTGCAGCTGGGGGGAAGTGCTGTGATTTCCCATTGGGCAAGTCCTTCTTCACATGAGTGACAACCCCACTAGGCCCATCCTTCAGAAGCCAGTGCTCTCTCCCCATGTGGTCCTACCATGCTCTCTCCCCACATGGTTCCAGAACCACTGGAACGTGCTGGTGGTCTCAGCTTTGCCAGCAGCTGTACCTCCTGCAAGCCCATGGCCCACTTCCCACACCTGGGAGCTGCCATCTCTTCAGTTCCCCTCCCAGCTGTGTGCTGGTTTAGCATTGGACAGGTCATGCCATGTGTTCCTGGTCCTTTAGGGACTCCCTGAACTGGTCACAGGCTGCTGTGCACTGTCAGGGCTTCTCACAGCAGACGTGGACCTTTGCTGCCATGGCTCTTTGGTGGCACCTAGAGAAACCAACTGCTGTCCTTGAGGCCAAATACATCAAAAGCATTCACCTTGTAGCTTATTTCTACTTATTGAATGAACTTGGTGAGTTTGGGTAAAAAGGAACCTTCCTTAATATCCTAGGGTGACTTTATGATGCTGATTTGTATCCCCATTCATCTGTTTAGCCCAGAAATAAGTTTTGCACTTCTAAGACTGATTCCAAGAGCAAAGCGGGGGAGAGAAGTGTGGAGTTAGTTTTCAGAAACTTCACTCACTCCTCCACATTCCTGTTCCTGGACTGTGTTGTCTGCAGCATGGACAGACAGTGGGAGAGAGCTCTCCTTTGCTTTTTGGTTAGCTTTTAGCTAGCTGAGGCAGAGAAGTTCTCTGGACTCTGGTTTTTATGGAACTGTTCTAACCTGCACTGGTCTGAAAACCCAGAAGAACACTGGGAGCTCACACCTGTGGCTCACTGGGGCCTGGGACGTGGCATTTTCCAGTGCAGGAGGGACTAATTGAGCAAGCCAAGTTACACCCCAAAACAAGAACATTTTGAATTGACCAGCTCTTCAGAACAGCGATAAGATTTATTTTTTAATATTATTAATTTTTTATGCTTGTGAATACTTTGCTTGTTAAATAAATGGTTTTTTTTTTTTCACTTTTCTCCAAGGAAATATTTTCCTGAGCCAATTGGAAGAGGGGCCACTTGAATCTGTTTTCTAGTGGGACCCCTTTTGGAGTTTCCTCCCAAATTTGCCCTAAACCAGGACGCTCTACTAGCAAAATATTAATGTTATAATTCCTGCAATTTTTTTTTAGTTAACCTTGAACAATTTGTTGTCTTTATCTTCCATTTTCTGTGACTTAAAGAAAAAAATTGAATCCGGGGCAGTGGGACTAAAAAGAAATTAAATACATATTTATCTTCTGTGACAGAAAATCAATTAAAAATTATGGATCTTGTACTAATCTTATAGTAGGTTCTTGTGCTATCTTTACATATGAGATGCGGTCTCAGGTTTTAAATCTCGACTTCCTTTAGGCAACAGAAGGGACGTAAATTAAGATAAGGCTTCTGTGATTTCACATGTGGAGGTAAAAAAGCCTGGTATTTTGGAATGGATGCGCTGATCTTTTGGCTTTAAGTACCATTTGGTGTCTTACCCTGTGGGTAACTCTTCTTATTGATGACAGACCGTGGCTTTGTAAAAGGTCATGTTATGGATATATGTCCTGTAAATTTGCTGTCACAGCACTGCTGCTTTTTTCTGTGGAATAAGTGGAGTTACCACCTTCTTGTAAATAACTGCTGTAGCTTCTCTTCTGTCCAGATATTCAGGTAGTTTAACCCGATTCTAGTTATTAATTAGTAGGATAACATAATGATTATTTGACTTTTTAATTCATAAATTGAGGCGCACTGAGGCGTTCTCTGCTTGTTATCAGAGAGGCTGTACAGGGTGCGTGTGCCCAGGCTCCCAGGCAGGGGCTGCGGTGGCTCCGCGAGGGGAGCTGGGGCTGACACAGCCGGTTCCAGCCAGGCACAGCTGGTTCCAGCCAGGCACAGCTGGTTCCAGCCAGGCACAGCCGGTTCCAGCCGGATCCAACCGCCCACCACAGGGCGTGGCTGAGCCATGAACCGTGGCTAGGGTGGGGGCACTTCAGGAAACACATGTAAGAAAGGAGAGAAAACTCCACAGAGAAAAAGAGGGGAAAAACAAGTGAGAGAAAGAGCTGTGAGACCTCCAAGGTGTGAGAAGGAGGGGGAGGAGGTGCCACAGGCTCTGGAGCAGAGATTCCCCTGCGGCCTCTGGAAGAGGCCATGGTGGAGCAAGAGGAGGATGTTTCCTGAAGAAACCACAGCCTGTGGAAAGCCCATGCTGGACCAAGGTAAAACTGTGAGGTGGCAGAAGCTGTGAATGAGCCCCAGCCCCATTCCCTACACTGGCTAAGGGAAGAGGTGAAGGAGTTGGGAAGAAAGGAAAAAAAGTTGAGCCTGGGGAGAAAGATTAATCAAAACCCTATCTTTGTTTCTCAGAGTCCAAACATATTTTAATTGGTGATAAAATAAACTAATTTTCCCCAAGTCAAATCTATTTGGCTCCTGACAATAATTAGTAATTTATCTCCTTGTCTGTGATCTCCTGACCAAGGAACATTTCTGACTTATTTTCTCCTTCCCTTCTGTTGATCAGGGTTAGTGAGTGCCGTGGTGTGACACTGGCCAAATGCCAGGCACCCGTGGAAGTCCTTTGCTTACCCTGTCCTGCTAACTCCTTGAGCAGAGGAGAGGGAAAAACATGGGCTCATGAGCTGAGATAGGGATTGGGAGAAAAAAAACATTCTAAGGGAGAGGCATGTTCAAATTTAAAGGTACAAAGTAAATTTAGTATTAACAGAATTAAAGGAGGATAATGAGAAGTAAAGTAAGCCTTTAGAACACCTTTTTCTCTCCCCCAGCACCTCCATTCTTCCCAATGACAGCACAAGGAGGCAGAATGTGGTGGTTTTGGTCAGTTTGTCAGTCAAGGTGTTCTGCTCACCCAGGGAGAGAAGTCTTTTTCCTGTTATGCTATGGTTTTCTGTTATGCTGTGGGATCTCTCCCATGGGCAGTTATTCCAAAACTCTTCTGGCATGGGTCACTCCTCCACAGGGTGCAGTCCTTTAAGGATAGGCTGCTCTAGTTTGGAAGCAAGGGCTCTCTCTCCCTATTCAGGTCTCCCACTAGATGACAGCTTTCTCTGACTTGCACCACCTCTGGCATGAGCACTTTTCCTACCGGCTGTGAGTGGATTTCTGCATTCCCTTTAGACTTCATGCATTACATGGGAACAGTTCATTTTACCGTAGTTCTCACTACGGCTTGCAGAAGAATTTTGGCTCCAATGCTTTAAAGAGCTTTTCCCCCTCCTTTTTTCCCACTGACCTTGGTGTCGCCATGTTGCTTCCCTTCACATGTCTTCCTCCTCTTCTCTGACCAGGAGAAAAACTGCTGCTTGTAGGTACCACTGTTAATAAGTTCCACTAATTTAAAGATTTTTGCAAAATCTCCCAGAGTCGAGAAGTCCGTGTTGTCCAAGTTCCGCATCCACAAACCACTCGTCATGCTTCTGCTGCTGGCCAGGCAGCCCCACCACCATCGTGTGGGCAGCAGTGGCCACGGTGGTGCTGGCACTATTTAACACCTCTCTTCATGTGGGGCACGGGGAAGGGGAAGCTGCCACCACTGCTGCCCCTGCCCTTTCACCTGCAGCACGGCTGGCTAGGGGTGGCCAGGCAGGCAAGACACAGAAGCACCTGGGTAATCTGATAAAGTTTTCTGTTAAAGACTTTTCTGTAAACCTTTTTTGGAGTAGTGCAATTTAAAGATCTCGATAAAATACATTTCAAGTTGACGTGCTTGAAGTTTCCTCACATATTTGCCTTTCCTATAGTTACAACCCACTCCAGAAGATGAGGGTAACCCAGTTTCTTATTAATAGAAACCTTGGGGGAGGTTAGAGTTAAGCAAACTGAATGACTGGTGTTTATATGTGTAGGGTTTATTTTAGAACATTTGCATGGCAAAGGAAAGCAGGTGTGTGGCCCTTTTGGTTGTTATTATCTTTAGTAACATAGCAATGTAAAAGCATAAAATAAACACTTTAGAAAAATGGATACAGAAAAGAAAGAGAGAAGGAGAGGATAAGAGTAGAAAGATACCACTGCCCATGGATCTGGCAATGAGACTTGATTGTCCGTGTCTTGGTCAGAGTCACGGTGGCCATCTTGGTCTGTTGCAGGTGGGGGAAGCCCATAAAGCACAAGCTCAGTGGGTTAACTTAACTTCAGCTTTAGGTGGAAAGCCCAGGTACCACTCCTCGGGATGGGCATTTTACACTCTATGAGCACCACTGGTCTTTCACAGTCCTCTGGTGGAAGCCACAGAACTGAGTCTGGGCACGGTTCTGGAGTCAGGGGTTTACGACACCTTCCAAGACATTGCCTCTCCTGTCAGCATGGTTGGGCCAGTTATGCCCCATCAGAAGGGACAAATACCTCTAGACCTACATATGAACATCCCCTCTGAATGTAAATTTCCCATGCCTTCCTCAGCAAAGGTAGATGGGGGCAGTTTTAGAACTGAGCCAGTTGTGAAACAGGAAGACATTAACGGTAAAGAGCACTGCACTGCCTCTGCAGGGTCTGCTTCTTACCTGCCTTCTCCTGGCTCAAAACCCAGCACACATATAACTCCTTGTCCCCCTTGGGTGGGTGGGTGTGCAAACCTGGCCTTGCAAAGCACCACTCTGCCTCCACAAATGGCAAGAATGTTTTAAGTCATTAACCATTAACATTCCAGTCTCTAAGACTTGTAAGTCTGCAAAACCTTTAAGTTCACTGACTTAGGCTATAAAAGAATGTATTTGTCTTCCTTTAATGTGAATTGCAATGTCAGGCTAAAAAATGATCTTCTGATATTTCAAGGAGGATGCTATAGAAAAAATATATTTGGCTCCTTAGAATCCATATTGTAGGAGTGACACTTATAACAGACTCAAAGCGGTTTGGTGTAGAAATCATACCAATAACTCAGGATGTCTGCTCACAGCTGAGATAAGTTCATTTATATGAACCAAATCCAGAACAAGTAGAGAAAATAGGAATGAGAAAGCAAAAGCTTTGTAGTTCTGTGCTGATACAACTTTTTTTCCTTTTTTTTTTTTTTTTATCTTTCTATTGTGGGGTCTTTTTTAGTTCTCCCATCCAGTGTGAAATGTTGAGGCTAGCTGCTTCTGACTCAAGCTGATTTTCCTTTCTTCCCCTACAATGCATGCTAGTTTCCTGTTATTTAGCAAGAAATGTTAGATGCAGGAAATATTTGTAGTGCTATCCAAAAAAACTCCAAAGCCCATCCCTTAAAACAGGAACTCTTTGAATCACTTCTCAAAGAGGAGCAAGACATATAAGTAAGATCAGAGAATACATACCTAAATTAAATATGAACTGTCAGAGAGTACACTCCAGATGTAGGGCAAAAGAGATAACCACTCTAATTTATTAAATAGAACAAGAGGCACATTTCCCTAAAAACTGCAATGTCTAGTGAAGGTGAGAGAACATACAAAAGCATGAACATAAGATGTGGCAAGCCTTATGGTAGTTCTGCAGTTTGAAGACTGAGGGGAAAATCAACCTGGTTATTTCTGGAATTGGAGTAAATGAGGTGGAAAAGAATAGGAATATTAGTTTGACAAGTACACAGAAGGTAAAAAGATTAGAACAAACAGCTAATTACCATATGGGAGAAAATGTTGTTTAAAATGAAGGGAAGAAATTGCAGAAAGCTTTTTGCTGACTTACGTTGCCTTGACTGTATGCCTTTATCTGTATTTAAAACTCTTACTCTGATCTCTGACTGTTCTATTTGCTTTCCAAAGCTCAAAATTGGCAAGAGATGGGGAACCACCTGACTGGTGCAACTGAAGCATGGAGTTCCTCCTATGTGTTTTCATATATGAAAGAGTTCTTTAATAAACCTAATTTTGCAAAGAACATCTAGTTCAGTGACACTGCTGTATTAGTATATTGCTTACAGTCATTTCTCTTCCGTAGTTCTGGATGCCAATTAATGAACTATAACTTTATTGTACCATCAATTTCAAAGACAAGTTTGTTTTTTTTGTTTCCTTTTTTTTTTTTTTTTTTTTAAGACATGAATTGTCTTAATCCAGCTGGATCATAAAAAAAGGCTTTTCTGGTGTTTTTTCTGTGTTTATTTGGGTTTTTAATGATCTTTTTCAGTGTCTGAGAAGCTCTTTCAGGGTGAAATTTGAACAAGAGCTGGTTTTCTGGCAGGGTAGGGTTATCATATACATACTGAATCACATACCCCAATTGCACAATACAGAAATTAACCAGTGATCAGCCAGGCCACCATTATAGTTTTGTTTTTGTGGGACAGTAATGTTGTCTTATACATTACTTATGAGAAATTAATCATTAAATAACCATTTCAAGAGTATCAGCCAGGTCCAACAAATTGTGTTTAGTGATGTTTCAATAAAGGATCTAAACATTTTTCTTCAATCCATTTTACCCTCAAAAACATCCAGATTTTGGGAAATTGTCTTGTAAGCAATATTGCAATGTAATTATAGCTTATCCAAAATTCCATTTTGTATGCAAAGGTAAGACTACCAGTAAGAGGAGAAATACAAGGTAATTTTTTCTTAAGTTCTTAAATGGAAGTGTGGTGGTTTGTTTTCTAGTCAGTTAATGTTTATCACACTGAGCATATGACACCCATGGTTTTCTGAAGCAGCACCTGGAGGAGAGACAGGATAGTCTAAGCTACATCAAATCATAGGAAATATCTCTGAGTGAGTCAAGACCTTAGTATCTACTTCTAGGTGTCCTAAATTTACCTGTCTTCATCTTAAAATGAGTCCAGACAAACAACAAAAAAAAATCTCCCGTAGGTCTTTCTTTCATTGTTTTCTGAAGAGCACATAGATGTGTTACCATAGGAGAGTTTTAAAGTCAAGGACACCTTTGAAATTTTGCAGTGAATGTTTAGAGATGCGTCAGGGTAAAGCCCATAATGTGTTTTCAATTCCGATGTAAAAACATTATGTTTATCATAATGCTCATGACCTCTACTGATGGGCTTTACTATAAAAATTATTAGTAATTTGTGCCTTTTTATTGCACAGGTTATCTGGATTTCAGCTTCCATCGTCTATTGTAAGCACAGGATCTATCCTCACCCTCTGTTTCACCACAGATTTTGCTGTCAGTGCCCAAGGCTTCAAAGCTATCTATGAAGGTAAGAACTCCTCTTACTGGGTGTTCACTGTACTTAATACATGTTTTTCATGTTAAAATGTGGTGTTTCAATTCTGTTTGGGATTTGAGTAATTGGCTGGTATTGCATTAACTGTGGGGTTTGCTTGGTAACATATTTAAAATGCTACTTTATCATAGACATAGTTTTGAATTTTAAAATTGATTTAAATTGATACTGCAATTTCTGATGGGATTTTTCAATGAAATTTGTCAGGTCTCCAAAGCTGGATTCAGAGATGGACTCATTCAAATGGTTTTCATTTTATTTCCTAAATTATTTTTTTGGAAGCTTCTTTAGGCAATGTTTAACTTAAGCAGTGTAATGATAAAAATGAGAGGAGATATGGATCCTAAATGGTCTTGAAAATGAATCACTAATCTTCTTGTTGGGAAAAATTAAAAATATTACAACAAAAATATCTGTATATATGTAAAATTAAAACAAAAAAGCAGTCGAAACTTAATCTGTGGAAGGTGTTAGATTGCAGTGAAGACGCAGTTCTTGTTAGAAATAAGGCCAAGCATTTCTTGTGTCTACCAAGAATTATACTCATTAAACTGGAATGATACCTTTTGTACAGCTCAAAGTATCAAGGAAATGATTTTATGAGAACTGCAGCCTTTGTTGGGGGAAATTAACAGGTACAGTCATATTAAGTCGCCTGCTTGTTGGATTATAAGGGTGTTTTGGGTGCAATTCAGGATTGTTTTCAAACTGAGTGTGTGGTGTTGCATTGGTTGTTTTCCAAACACACTCTGTGTGATTGGATTTTTTTTATGGCATTTTTAAAATTTATTCATGGAAAATGCAGGACTTCTAATACTGAAAGTTTTAGAAGACTCATTTTCAGATTACTTTTCAAACTTCAAGTGATTTTTTTCTATGGTTTCATAGATCTAACCCTTGACTGAGAGTGTTTATTCTGAAAAATTTGCCTACAATCAGTTAAGTGCCTGAAATGTTTTTATGATGCAGTTGATGTGGAACTGAAGGTAGAAAGTAGTATGGTTTGATGGCAGCTCTTTACTAGGAAGAGAACTTGCAGCTGTGTAAATCCATTACATTGCTCACCACTTTAGAGAAAGTCATAGTACCTTAGAGACTACAGGTACCTTCAGGTGCTTGGTGAGCCTTGATCATGCTTTTCTAGGACTGTTCAAACTACTTTCCTGTCTTGACAGTGACAGAATCTACTCCCTATTGATATATATCTTTCTTTCATATCTCATTATTGTTCTGAAATGATAGTGTTTTTAAAGTCTCTTCTTGAATTCAATATGTATATTGAGGGGATTACATAGGTGTGAAAGATGTGACAGATGGGGCAAAAGAGGTGTCATGAGTAGCTCAAACTTCTTTGTTTTGAGCTTTTTCTCTTTGGGTGGGTAGCTCATAGTATGTCTCTCCTTGGTAGCTATTCCCCCCTTCCTTTGTCCCTCAAAGCCTTACATCTGGTAAGTCAGCTAATCAGTCTCTTATTTTTTAACTAATATGGGGGCTGTGAGAAGACTAAGTTTCATTGCCATAGCCTTTATAAGCTTTACAAGGTAAATTGAAAAGGAACATCAGTAAATCGTGAACACATTAGGAACTGTTTTTGTTGCCTCAATAGGAAGCTGCTTTCTACGCACCTCTATTATTCTCTCCCATGAGATGCATGCAATAGCATATTTCATTCTTTTATGCAATCTGAACAGTTTGTTTTTTGCATTGAAGAGCACAGTGAAAAAGGCTAAAGGACATCTCTTGACTGTCAACTTAGGAACACATGCATGGAGCTACAGGCTGTAATATAATGACACTTCCTGCTGGCCTACTTTCTTGTAAAAACCCCAGCAGGAAGAGTTGTAATTAACAGTGACAGACAGCACCACTTTCTGGTTAAACAACACTGCCCCCTTTCAGATTTAGGGCTGTAAACCTGGCATTGTCAATGAACTTTAAATTGATGTCAAAATGTGACATCCAGCTCTGGAAAAAGTGGTGAATGTCACTCAAATGACAGCATTTTGCTCTAGAGACAGGCAGTGGGTACTGATGGTTCTAGAAGGAATTGTAGCAGTGAAGGGTTAGGTGTTTTTTTGTGAAGGCTTGGAGTGATTTCTGCTGCAACGGTCAGCTGATTTGCCCCATAGTTTAAGAACTTCCATAACTATTCCCTAGACAGTTTTTAATAGTGACAGCTTCTGGCTTGTGTGTCATATGTGATTTTAGGACAGGTGTTCAGTTCTTCTAGGACAGGGGAATACAGACCAGATATTACCAGTCAGTGGAAATTTTTATAATCACTCTGCCAGCTACCCATCCCTGGCTACTTTGCTTTCCTAAGCTGTATGCCTATCCCTGGTTTTGGCCAGCTCTTTCATTCTTCTCTTGAGTAAGTGAACTACTGTTCAGTTGGAAGCAAGGGGAGCACTGAAGTGCTACTGAATGCTGTTGCCAGCTGAGAGTTTGGATATTATGGGTTTGGGATGCAGAGTTTGAAAAACTCAGTAGGGCACTAAACCAGGAAACAAGGCAAGTGAACCACTTCAATGGTGATCAAATGGTCTCTGAAGATATACTCATACTTGGTATCCCTAGCAGAGAGAGTACATTACATCCTCATCCCTGGAATAAGATTCTGACCTATGCCTTAAACTTAGTATATTCTTCATTTATGACCTCAATTCCTGTGCAGCAATGACATAACTGGATCTTTTGTGTTTTTAAAATGTAGAAATAAGAATGAAGCTACTGAAACCACATTATGGCACTGTAAATATGGCTTTTGAATATTGCTGGTATTTATATGACTTAGCCTGGTGTCAACCATATACCATGTGGATATTAACATTAACTAAATCAGATCTTTGTGGCAGTAGACCCGAGAGTTTAATGACACTGATGCAGTTGGGCAGTTACTGAATTCTTAGGCTGAAATGTAGGTTTCTTTACTGGATTGTTGTAGTGCATTTTCTTTGTTTGGCAGGTTCACTGCTTAGTTTGTGGTTTTGTTCACTGTTTAACTTGTGGTTTTGTAAACCCCCTGTGTCGTCCTCCCCCTGTCTTCAGAGTGGCACAGGCTCCTCATTTTGTATCTTGTGTTTCTAAAATTAGACATACTTCCTCCTTGTTATTCAGTTTAGTTAGATGTCAATCTTTTTGTTTGTCACTCAGCCAATCCTTACCAAGTTTTAATCCCCAATCTTCCCTGTTGTCAATCCCTTTTATACCTGCCTCCCACTGCACATCAATCCTCCTCCGAACCTGACCTCTCTTCTGGAAAATTCCCTGTCTATCCTGTGTCTTTTAGAACCCTATTGGTTTACCCAAGCTATGTCCCTCCCCATTGCTCCCTTAATGGTTCAAGTGTAAAATATCCCACCTTCAGCCCCTCTCCAACCACACCCCTACTGGCTCGCTACCCTAAACCCCTCCTCCCGAGTGATGTTGTAAAAGCTCTTGTTCGCCCCCAGTCTTGGTCTTGCCTGCTGGTCATGAAATAAAGCCACCCCAGCTTCACCCCGAGACGCGTGGTGCTGCCTTTTTTGTTCCTGTGTAGCTGGGATTTGTGGCGCTTGTGAGGGGGATCTGTCATGCCCCGTTGTCGTAGTCACCTGGCCGGGGCATGGTCAGCGCCGCGGTACTGGATCTTTTTTTCAACAGATTTGTATGTGTGGTTCTGACATTTTTAGCTATAATTCTTTAATTTTTTTCTCAGTGATCACATCTGCTGTCTAAGTTCTGGTACTTGAACTGTTCTTATTTTCTAGAAATAAAATTATCTGTGGAAGATCCAAACATCTGATTATATCAGTAAAAAGGACTATGAACTTCAGAAGTAGTGAGTTCAGTTTATAGCTTCAGTCAGCTTAAACCGTTAAATGATTTATCAACCCTTACAATCACTGTTTAATATATAAACATAATCTTTTAGCAATGGAATTCAAGAATTGAGAGAGAGTTCCCCTTTCTGTAATATATGTTTGTTTTTTTATAATTGCAGTGGAATCATAGGAAATAGCTTTAGGCTTTGCAGGGACTGCAGAAGGAGAAAGCAAAGTACGTGGACTTGTTTTACTTAATTCCCTGTTAAAATCAGTTTTATTCCTACTTTTCTAGAATGAAGTTAACAAACCGTTTTTAAAAAGGTGCTGTGAGGGCTGCATACAGAATTAAGAAGTCAGCATTGCTGTATCATTATAGTAGTTTTCTTTGGAAAGTCAGAAGTATTCCTCCCATACAGAAAACTTGCTTGTATTTGGCAATAGAGACAAATTCTCTTTAAATTACAGCAGTATCTGAACTGCTATGCATATTTATAATTTGATAGTATTTCTTTTATTAAAGTACTGTGTCCTACTATTCAGAGAATCGAGCTGTCAAATGGAAAAATGTAGTGAAAGTATACAAAACTCATTTCACAGTGTGTTCCTAGTCATCAACATAAAATGAACCATCATGGAGTTTAGTTTATATTTGCATACACTAGCGTCTGTTACTAAACATTAAGATGCCCTCTAAGGCTGATGCTTGGTTCTTTTTAAGGGGTGTTTTTGGTTGATTTGTTTTTTGATTTGGGTTTGTTTTTTTTTTGGTCTAGTGGGGTTTTGATTTGTTTTGTTTTCTTTGAGGGTTTGTGGTTTGTTTTTTGAGGGGTTTTTTGGTATGTGGGGGTGTATGAGATTGTTTTTTCGTTGTTTCTAACCATATTTTGTAGCGTAGAATTGGTGAACAGTGTTTAAACAATATGCCAGATGTACTCGACTTGGTGTTTGTTCATACCTTTCCTTGACCTCTGTTCTACAGAAGCAGCTGTTCCTTGCCAGACAATAAAGCTGGAAGAAAGTCCTTCTGTTCTACTTGCCTGCAGGCCATATTTCCTTTTTTCTTTTGTTCTTTGATTTCTCAAAGCTTTCTGCTCACACCCAGCATTAACATTTATACTGTCAGTCACCTCATTCTCCCTTATGCACCTTCCCAAAGCTTCTTTTTAAATCCCTTTTGACATCAACAGCAGAAAGCAGTGATGCACTTCCATGGTGTATAGCCTTTGAAGAAATTTTCTGTTTTTTTCACCTCTAGCAGGTCTTGTTCTTCTTGAGTATGTTATGTGGTGGGGATTTTTTTTTTTTGGTTGGTTTTTGTTTTGTGTTTGGTGTTTTTTGTTTGGTTTGATTTTGGTTGTTGTTGTGTTTTGTTTTTCTTCTTTTTTTTTAAAAAGTTCGATACTTTTGGCTATGTAAATAAACAAAAAAAGAAACATTTCCCCTACCATCTTAGTATGATTCTGTGAGTTTGCCAAGGTAATTTTCCCAACACTGTGACTTTTTCCAGTTAAAATGGATTCTGGTGAAGATAATGGACTTCTGGACTCAAGCTAACATTTTTTGGGTTTTGCTTGTTTCCCTCCGTCAAGTACCAGAATACCTTTTCTGCACTCAGTTTTAAGAGTAAAATTTTCCTTGTCATTTGTTCAGTGCTTGAACTGCTTGCTGCTTGTTGTTCATGAGTCTGGTAAATGGCTTTGTAGTTCTCTCAACAAACTCTGATACCATGATGAGAGTAGTTAATTCTGGGAATGGATGAATAATCCAATGAATAATCTGAGGCAAATATTTCAAGTTCTCAGTAGGAAGCAAAATTGGCAAGAAAATACCAACTTTATGCAACTTGTACGCATAATGATTCTTGCTATTCAGTGTGAGATAAGTAGTCTCCTGAATCTTCAACCATTGCCAGTTAATCTCTGTGGTTTAGTCATGGGTGCTCTTTTATCTATTAGACCATATTTAATTTTCATAGAATCATAGAAGATTGGAATAAATTGTAAAAATCATCTATCTCAAAACCTCACCACCACCATGGGCAGAGAACCCTTCCGTTAGCAAATTCAATCATTGGAACAGTTTTGATTGTTCCAGTGATATGAAACTGTGAATGACTTGTGAACACTAGTGGATTAGTACATCCGGCTCAGAAAAGCTCCAAAAGATTCTAATATGTATCTAATGATGAAATTCAGAGCTAAGCAGTTTGTTCTATATTCTCTTGTGTGGGTTTTGGGAAGGATTCAGTTTGTCACTCCCAAACCTGTAAATATTTTCTATTCTGCTGTGGTTTTTGGAGACAGAAGCAGTGTAAATTTTCTGAGTTTAATATTTTTAAATGTTAAAGGCACAAACTGCCTTTTTCTTAGGTTTTCTTTGGCCAGAAAACTTAACTAACATTAATGCTGTAGTAAAAGCGGCTGCTGTTGTAAATGTAATATTGACATTTTTGACTTTTTTTTTCTGTTAGTGTAATTTGCCATAAGACCTTTTATAAGGCTGATATATTTCTATCTTTAGTAAAGTACTTCTTGCTATTTTGGTAGTCTGCTCTTTTCAAACTGAGATGTTTGTTGAACCTTTTATCAATATGTGTTGGTATATGCACATGATAAAGTAAACAAAAAAGTTTAAAAAGTGAAAGCAGAGACTGAAAAAGGACCTTTTTACGGCTGAAATTTGTACTTGTACCTATCTAGAGTGAAAGTGATTGTTTTCTGAGAATGAATTTGGATATGGATTTCCTTTGTCAACTGCAGTCCTTACAAAGGAAAATGTTTGGGGCTTTTTTTCTTTCTTTAGCAAATTTTCTTTAAAATAACATATTTTTTGTAATGATATCATATGAATGACTTTTAATGATGACATACAGGAAAGAAATCATAATGCAGTTTAAAAAAAACCCTGATATTTCATGTATCACACCATGCCATAATTAGTAGCAGCAAAATCTCAGGGCAGAAGAGGTCTAGCAGGGCTATGAACCTGTTCTGTAAGACCTCTGCTACCTAATCTAAAATAGTGATTTAGATATGAAAAGATTTTTAACAGTATCAAATAAAGAAAATTATTTTTAAATCTACATAAATTCAGAAAATTCTGGAAAATGGAATACTGTGTTTGTGAGGAGAGATAAGTAAAATATTCTGCTTGTGTTCTGAAGTGTATGAATGGTTTAAAGAAGTGAAATTCCTTTCACTTAAATGTTGAATTTCAGCAATATTCAAAGGACCAGGAGTAAGAAATCTGGAATGTTATTTCCTTAAAATGTCCAGGGGCAGAAATTTCCCAATAAAAGTTTATAGGAAATTCTTTCCTAGAAAAAAATACACTGAACTGAAAATTGTGACAGAATAGACCCTACTTGAATTGTCTAAAAAAATTAAATGTTGTAGTTCTCATTATCAATCCATGAATTTTGTATCTAAAGGAAGAATGGCTTTTATGTTATATTATGACCCTTATGTCAGTCAATTTGTAAGGCATGTCAGCTGTGTTCTGCTTTCCAGCTTTCACACAGGCTAGGTCTTTCCAGCTCGATCCTTAATGAGAGAAAGGCATCCTTCCTGTGGCTGGTAGCCCTTGAAAAAGTAATTACATGTTTTAAGATAAAACTTGGGACTGTCTTTTTGGCTGCCTCTGATTCTGGAAGGGATTATTTTGTGCCTTCTGGTGACTTATTGATCCATGTAAGAGCTACAGTGATTTTTGTCCTTGGTACGTAAATCAGTAACAAACACCCTGTTGTTGGTTTGTACCTTGTAATGATTTAGTGGACTTGTAGCCTCCCTCCAAAAAATTCTTATTTCTGCTACTAATTGAAATCACAAACACAAAAGCAAAATGTTTTGGTAAAAGTGGGCTTACTAGAGAGAAGTATTGAGTCAATCCTCTGCTACTCTGACATGGCAGTCCTAAACCAGAACAGCACGTTCTAGTATGGAAAACAGAAGTAGAAAGTCAGTGCAGTAACAGGATTGCTTCTCTTTCTGTGTAGCCTAAAGAACTTCAGTGGTTTCATGCCGTTGCTACATCCTGAGAGATGATCATCCCAACTGTGCTGATATTAATATCACGTTTCATGTTCTTTCTTGCCTGTCTTCATTGATGTGTGTTTGTATGACTAATATTAACTTGTGAAAAACACTTCAAGAGTTTTTTGAAATGTCACAACTATCTAAGTGCAGTCATTGCCTCATCTGAATGAGTATTAAGGTTATTGTTGGGATTTAGCCCCAGGGGGCAGCTGAGCGGGGGGGCTCACCAGTGCCACAGTGGAATGCAGGAGACAATTGGAAGGGTAAAAGTGAAAAAATGCAAGGGTTGAGATAAAGACAGTGTAATAGTTAAAGCAAAAGCTGCATGTGCAAGCAAAACAAAGTAGGGATTTAATTCACTGCTTCCTCTTAGTAGGCAGGTGTTTAGACAACTCCACAAATACAGAGCTCCATCATGTCAGTGGTTGCTGGGGAAGACAAATGCTATCTCTCCAAACATCCCTGAGCAATGGCAGCCCTAGCCAGACTCCAACCCTGCCCGTTTGATTGCCAAGCATGACACCATATGGTATAGAATAACCCTTTGGACAGCTGGGGTCAGCTCTCCCGGCTGTGTTCCCTCGCAACATCTTGTGCACTTTCAGCCTAGTCATTGGCAGGACAGAAAAGCCTTGACACTGTGTAAGCTCTGCCCAGCAATTTCTGAAACCTCCCTGTGTTATAAAAACTGTTTTCATCACAATTTCAAAACCCCTTTCTATCTTCTATGTAGAAATTTTATTCTGTCATAGCTGGAACCAGGACAAATGTGCAGTGTAATCTAAAAATCCCATAGATCAGTGTTGTAGGTAGCTTAAACAAAGAACCCCAAAGAAACAAAAAAAAAAAAAACCCCAAAATAAGCAAACCCCACTCCTACTGAATAGAAAGATATTAGATTTGCCTCTCCTGTTCAAAATGCTCTAGTCCTCCTATCTGGACTTGAATTTTTTAAGTTAAAATATGTTCTCTTGAAGCTGAAATAGCTTGATAAGTAAACAAGATCAAAACTTCCATAATTCTAAAATTATGATGGAATGTAAAAAAAAATCATCTATATAAGGAATTTAAGGAATTTGTCTCTTCTCCAAGTGCTTTTCTGAAACAAGCCATGCAATGTGACTTAACAGAGTTGGCATTTTTATTTGTTCAATTTTACAGCCAAATGGGATTTGGTGGAATAACTTTTTGTTCATAGCCTTGCAGATTTGCAGTGGATAGAATTTTAACTAAGCAGCCTGTATCCTTCCCTACTCACTCCATATTTATTGCAAGCAGCAACTGATGTGCCAAATATCATTATGCCAGTAGTTAAAGAAGAAACTTGCTTTCTGATCAAACTCCATTTTGCCTGAACTTTAAACTCTGGGCTTAGGCTTTTCCTTTTTACCTATGTGGAACTCAAAATACTGCCAGCATCTTGTGCATATTGCCAAACTACTCACAGGAGAATTTTGATGCATTTATCTATTTGGTTGAAAAGTTAAATCCTAATTTCTTTGTTACTGGATATACTCAGTAGTGCTAATTTACCTTCAGATGATCCCAGATTAATTTCAGCTGTCACTTACATAGATTTTAATGAATCTGACCATGACTTGATTAATTTGTGGCCTTATTTGTAAAGCAAGTTATTTTTTCCTTTGCCTGGCACAAAGTAGGTGAAGTTGTAAGGGGCTTTTTTTTTCAACTCTCAGATAATAAAAATGCATTTCCAGCTATACCAGTTCTGGTTTGTTGTAGTCTTTATATATATCCTAGGGTGACATTGGGATGCTTTTATCCCCATTTGTGTGTGCTGTTTATGCTGGATATTATGTTCTGTGCCTTCAAGACTGTCTCTGAAGAGTGAAAGTTTTGTTTTGGTTTTGCTACCAGCTGCTCCCCCGTGGCTGGTGGGACACACAGACAGGGCAGTACATAGTGCTGCTTTTGGCTTTTTGCTCTTGCTCTTGCTTCTGCTTGCTCTTGCTTTTTTCTTCTGCTCATTAGTTACTTTAGCTAAATAGTCCCGATTTTTTGGACTGTTTCTCCTTTGCTTTTTTGGACCTACTCAAACCTGCTCCGGACTGGGACCTGGGAACACCAAGAGTTTGCACCTTGTGCTGCAGCAGCTGCCCCAGTGGCAGAGGGACTGATAACAGAGCGACCCCCCCAGGAGAGACTTTCTGATTTTGTCATCTTTTTCAGAGCAGTGAAAGAGTGGTGTCATCCGGTATTGTTCATTTTGTGTGCCGGGGAGTGCTGTGCTTGTCAAATAAACAGGTTCTTTCCACCTGTCTCCGAGGAATTCTTCCCAAACCAGTTGGGGGGAGGGGCCGTGTGGGTTTGCTTTCTGGAGGGACTCCCTTGGAGGTTTTCTCCCAAATTTGCCCTAAACCAGGACAAAATATTGCTTATAGTTTTTTGTAATCTATTTTCCTTAACTTAAAGTAGTATCCCTTTTTATTATGAAAACTATATTTCTGCCTTTATGGAAAAGTCCCTGCAGCTTACTAAGAGCTACTGTTGATAAATACTTTGTATTTATTATGAATCTGCCTCCAGTGACAAAGATGACTTAGGGATTTTATGTCTTTTGTTGCAAAAATAAAAAAAATTGAAAAATCTCTATCTCATCTGGAATCCTTGTTTCCAGATTTTTATTCTTTTAAACTGGCAGAAGGTGAAGTGTGATGCTGGGTTGAATCAGTATTTCTGGAAAGAACCCTGTGGGTCATTAGGATAGAAAACAGGAAGTTGGATTTGCTATGTTACTGTAGCCAGCAGCTGTTATCCTGATTAATTAAAGGTTGTATAGTTTGCTGTGTTAGATGGATAGTTAGCATATAAATACAGTCACATACCTTGCTTTCATCTTGTCTTGTATAACTAAACCATTAATAATTGCACTTTGAATTACTTTGTTTTTCATATTCTTCCCATATATTGAAGGTTTCATTTGCATAACTTTCCAAGTTTTCCTTCTGCAGTTCAGATAATAAGGCAGATAGATGGAAGTTTACAACAAAATATACTCATCAAAACAGGCATGTCTAAAGTTTTGCTAAGGTGCTGATCTTGCTTAGTAATGAAGAAAATAGCTTGTAAGTCACTAACTTGTTGATTGTGAAGAAAATGACTAGATTGCTTATAGTATACATAATGTAAACACTGCATTTTTAACTGAAACTTTGAGATTTGTTCAAATCTATCACATGATCCTCACCTCCATGTTTTTGTATTATCTGTTAGACTACTTTGTGTATTGAATATCTAAATACCATTTACTCACCCAAATAATCTCATTAAATTTATTAGGTACATGTGTTGCTATAAATGAGTCTGCAAAACCATTTAGAGTACTTGTTAACTCTCTGTTTTGTATTTGTACCCTTTAACACTTTGAAATCTTTTATCTTGTATATAGTGGAAGACTTCCTAAAACATTTATAGAATTATTTATGCATGGAATACTTTAGAGAAATCTTGCCTTAAGGTTCTTTGAAGCTGGCTTATAGGATTGACTTGAAAAGGGCTATGGAGGCTTGGAAGGTCACACAATCTCCTTGACTGTATTAGATCTTTGCCTTTCTTACAGTTGCTTAACAACACAAGGCACATCTGTGTTGTGTCAGTGGATTGTAAACCTGAAGTCACAAGAAGGTTAAAGCAGCCGTTTTGGATATGCAAAAATCTTATTTATGGGGAAAGAGTCAGCAGTCTTTCTGTGGGTATCAATTTTGGAAATCCAAAATTGTTAAGAGTAATCAGTCTTGAGTATCTACTCATTATTAGCCCAGATGAAATTTTTACAGAAAAAGGAAAAAGAACAAGAGGGTAGTTATAGTTGCACAAACAATTATTGGTTTCAGCTCTTTTTCCTAGTATAATTCTTATTCTTCCTGTGTTCATCTGGGTCCACTAGTTGATGTTTTCTTATTCATCGGTTTAGGATGCACTTGAGGTTACTCTTACTTAAAGTGATTTTATATGTTTTCTCTTTCTTCCATGGTCTGCAATTCCATGTCTCATACATACTTAATATGGTGTCCCATGCATGTTAGCTACTACTCTTTTGGTTTTTTCTTACTCCTAAACCAAATTTTGTCCGGGTCTGAGTTTCTGTAGTTGACTATGAGTGAGTAGCTCATAACTGTGGGCTCTCTAATGCCAAGTCTTTGTCTCAACTCCTCTTGTTCCTGTACATGTATTTCCCTGGACTGTATCCTTTATCTCTACTTCTCAAAGACACAAAGCAGGCTTGTATTTCTCTGAATCATGTCATTGTGCCAGTTGCAAAATCCTTCATTCTGCATAGACTGTTTGCTAGACCTATTAATTTAAAACTCTGGTTGTACCATCAGAAAAAAAAGGGAGGCAAAAATAAAGGAAACCAAATTAGCCTTAGACAGCCAGTCAGTTAGAGAAACTGCTATTGCAGCTAAATGAAGTAAGGCAAAGCTGCAGGCAAATTTGAGAATTTCATGCAGGGTGAACCTGACTGTAGCAGGAATTGGTCCTAGGGCCTTGCAAGCCCTTTATTAAACTTATGGTCTGTTACTGAGGATGGCAGTACTGGATTAGAGGTCTTCACAGTCATAAATCATGGAATACATAAAACAGGTACTTCTCCTTCTACAGCTTTAGTTTTCCAAATTGCCTGTTTTAATAAAAGTTTTCATTAGAAGTCTCCAGAGAACTGTTGACTATGAAATCCTTTCCGGGTCCATCTACTACCCAGTAGCTTGCCTAACTTACTCCCTAAATTTGTGATAACTGGTTACAGAGCTCCTAATAATAGATAATAATCATTAAATATTTCAAAAGCCAATTAACATTAGAGGCCTGTGTTAACATTAGAGAAATAATCTCAGAGCAGAAGTGTCTGTTTGCCTTCTGTGACTTAGCAATTTGAAGGATACCTTAGCTGTCTGTAAGTTGAGCATTTTAATCATAGAATAGTTTGATTTGGAAGGAACACTAAAGACCATCTAGTTCCAGCTGCCTGCAATGAGCAGGGACATCTTTTTCTAGATCAGTTTGCTCAAAGCCCAGTCAAACCTGACCTTGAATGCCTCCAGCAATGGGACATCCACAACTTCCCTGAGCAACCTATTGCTTGATTATGGTGAAACCTAGTGTTTCACCATAATCTTGTAAAAGATGTTCTTATGTCTCATGTAAAGCTATAAAATTCTTTAAAACCTTGTCACTCTCCCTAACACTTCAGACCTTGTTAAAGAGTTTCTCTCCATCATTCCTGTAATTTTAGGTATTGAAAGGTCCCAGTGGGATCTCCCTGGAACCTTCTCTATAGTAAACAAACTCTCTCAGCCTTTCTTAACAGGAAAAGTGTTTCATGGCCTGCCCCTGGACCTGCTCTAAGAGATCTGTGATGTTCTTGAGGTGGGGCCTCCAGACCTGGATGCTGCATTCTGGTTGGGGTCTTATAAGAGCAGAGTAGAAGGGGATAATCCCCTGCCTCACCCTGCTGGTCACATTGCTTTTGATGTAGCTCAGGATATGGGTGGCCTTCTGGCACATCCAGGCAATGTGTACTTACAGACATCTAGGCATCCTATTCACTACTTTTCCTGGATCCCTCTTCACAGGGCTGTTCTCACTCCATTCATTCTTTAGCATGTGCTGATAACAGCAAGTGGCCTGTGACCTTGTTGCAGCACTTGTACTTGGCCTGATTGAATTTCATAAAGTTTCCATGGGCCTATTTGTCAACTCTGACAGCATCCTTCTGGATGACACCCCTTCTGTCAAGCATATCAACGACAAAACTCAGCTGCACACCTGCTGAGTCTGCACTTGATCACATGCGTCCTTACTAAAAGTATTGAGCAGTATCAGTCCTGATGGGACCAATGAGGGGCACCTCTTGTGATCCATCTCTATTGGACAGTGAGCCACCATCTTTGGATGCAGCTATCCACCCAATTCTTTTCCATTGACTGGTCCATCCATCAAACTCACATCTTTCCAAATTAGAAGCAAGGAAGTTTGGGGGACTGTATCAAACATCTTGCAGAGGTCAAAGTATTGCTTTGAGGTTCAAGGACTTGAAAGATGAGGGAAGAGCACTAGCCAGTGAAAAGAGAAACAAAAAAAAGTCATCAAGTAGCTCAGCCTCCTCCATGTCCTCAGGAGGAATTTTTTCAGGGAAATGGTGGTTAAACATTAGAATGGACTACTCAGGGAGATGATGGAGTCACCTTGGAGGTGCCCAGGAAATGACTGGGTATAGTATTTAGAGCCATGGTCTAGTTGACAACAAGTAGATCAGTTGAGGGTTGGATTCCATGATCATAGAGGACCTTTCCAACCTAAATGATTGTGTGATTCTTGATTTATTGGGGGAGTACAGGTTTTTTATCTTCCTTTTCTGACTAACACACCTGCAGAAGCTCTTCATATTGTTCACATCCCTTGACAGATTCAGGTCCAGCTGTGCCTTCCTTTGCATTCTTGATCCCCTCCTTCCATTCCCAGGTTCCATGCCTATATTGTTCTCAGGATTTGTGCCTGCTTCTTAATCAAAGATTTAGACCACATACCCAGCTTTACAGAAAGTCAGCATTTGAACTGAAAGGAACTTTAGTAGAAATATATGCTTCATCTCAATGTAAATCCCTCTTACTTGAAACTTAGTTTGAGAATTATTATCTTATTAGAAAAGTTTTAATTAGTCGACATATTTGAGTTCTTTGGTTCTTTGGAAATCTTTCATTTTAGAGACTGGAGTGAAGTCATGAAACTTTCTAAAACAGAGTGGGTCAGACTCTCCCATTTCTGTTTTGAGATGAAATACTGGTTTTGGAAGCCAAAACTTGTGAGAAAACTGGTATCTCTGCTGCAAAATGTGTGAGATTTTGCTGACTTCTTAAAAGATGCAGCTGATTTAATGTACACTGCATATGTATCTTCCTGATGGCAGCAGTGGAAAACTTGCACAATCATCCTCTTTGAATTTCTTGGGTGACTGTGGGACCTTTGTAAGTGAAGAAGTCTCCTAAACTGACTGGAAATTAGACTTGTGCCTGCCTGCATTTTTACCTTTCAATACAGGATGACTGTAACAAATAAGCTGGGAGCTTTTTGGTTTAGGGTTTTTTAGGAGTTTTTTTTTGTTGGTTTGGTTTGGTTTTTGGTTTTTGGTTTTTGGTTTTGGGTGTTTTTTGTTTAATTTTTTTTTTTTTTTGACTAAGAGCTTCCTTGGGCTTTAAAATCTTATTCTGCATATTTGTATTTAAAAATGTCAATTGTAATAAAGCACTGAGAAGGTGCGTTTGGGGAAAAATGAGTTAAGCAGTGAGTGATGCGACTGTTATAGGGTACTGCAGTTATCTTCAATGCTGGCAAGTCAGCTCTTCTGTAAAGCAAATGGAAACAGTGATTCAGTAAAAGAAAGTAGAACATATTTCAGTGCTGCTCATTTGCTCAATCTTCACCTGGACAAAGAAAAAGCTTTTCCAGCATTGTGTTGTTGTGGTGTGTGTTTTTATTTGGTTGGTTGGTTGTTTTTTTCTCATTCATTCCTGACTTTAATCATGATGAATTCTGCAGGCAAAAAAGCTTATTTAGCAAAAGAAGTCTTTAAATGAAAAAATTATCCCCCCACCCTGAATGTGAGAAGTCAAGTATGTGTGGAGTTCAGTCTGTTTGCAGGTAATTATTTTTCTGGGAGCCTCACTAGAATTCTATGACAACTGCAAATTCTGAAGATTACTTCTCTTTGCTCACTATGTGCTTGCCAGTAGTGGGTTTTCCTCATGTTTAAAATGTAGCTTTTAAAAGAAAATTGAGAATAAAGCAAAAGTTAAAATATTATTCTCTGCAACATGATTTGGAAAATGAAGTGTCATAATCACCTTTTAAAGGGCTAAAGCAGAGATGTTGATTTCAGTGCTTAGGTCATACTCAGCACTTCAAAGCCATTTTAGGGATTTAGCTGCCCCTCAAATCTTCTTTTGGTTTTATTTTTTTAGACTTAGATAATAACCAACAAAAAACATAAATCTTTTTCTTTAAAGATAAGCTCTACATTATAGGAATTTGACTTTCTGTTTGGGTTGTGTGTGCTATGGTCTGTGTGAGAGATAAGGGAGCATAAGTGTGAAGAAAAGAGAAAATATACCCTTGGTAGGCTTAGTGATTTCAAGCTGTTGTTCATGAAACTCATGATCAATTCAGAATTCAGTTATTTATACACAGGTTTGTGAGGTTTTTAATTTTTTTCCCTGAATACTGGTGTGAATGATAAATACAAGAAAAATGTTCTGGTTGGAGTTTTTTGTCTGGGTTTTTTACTTGCTTTTCTGTTATATTTAGTTCCATTTTCTAATGATTAGTTGGGTTTGGTTTATAGGTAGCAGTGGAACTGACTCTGCTTCTTGCACACTGAACCTCTAAATCCTGGTTATTGCAAACTTTTCACTCAGAAAAACAAAAGTGGTAGTGGCATTTAAAAAAAATCCAGACCAAACAGAGCCCAATAGAAGCACAAACCAAACTCACAAAAAAACAATAAAACCCACACAGGAATTTACTAAACTCCAGGGAATAAATACAGAATACAACCTGAATACAGGCTTTGCTAACTAGTAAAATATGAGAGGAGGTATTGGTAGAAGTATTGCCGTAAACTTTGTGGGTTTATTTATTGATTGATTGATTTATTGTTTATTTTATTTTGCTACCCATATGCCATTGGACAGGCAGAAACAAGGCACATACATGTTTGTTTTTCCCTCCACTTCTACTGTTATCAAGTGTAGATCCATTAGAGTTTGCACTTAATAAAATTGTTGTATCTACAGACCCATGTCAAAATAATACTGCATTAACAGATTTAGAAAATCACTAGATTTTTTGGTGGGGATTTTTTTTAGGAAGTTTATGATTACGGTCTTGTTAAAATAATTAATTGTCATGACTTCAAGTATCAGATGTCATATAGAATTGGAGATCTCACAGCCATTAGTAGTTAGCAGCTAACAGAGCTTTCTAAGATTAAGACAGTCCGTTGGTATAACTGGTGAGGATGTGCTCAGTCAGTTTAAAGTGTTCTCAGATGTTTTGTAGAATTCCCTACTCCTACGGTTTAATATGGTGCAAATAAAAAATTGTGAAATTAGTGGAGTAACGTCACGGAAAGAAAATTAGTTCAGAGAGCTCTCATATTACTTTCCTTTTCAAGATACAGGTTTTTCTTGTTTAGTATATTTTAAACTGTTGAGCTCTCTTACATTAAAAATTACTGTTCTCAGACTGCTTATGTCAGTAACTTTTCTAGTTGTCTGTGTTTTTTTCAGATCAAAGTTGACATTATGTGAATATTTAAGAACAGTAGTAGTACACCTCTTTCAGTCAGTGGACCAGCCTATATTGGTACAATGGAAAAACCCACAATTCTTTATTTGTAAATCCATATGGTATATTCTAATGGTAGCTATGAGAATGATGGGACAAAATTAGTGTTTTATTTTGTGTTTTGGTGCTTTTGTATTTTTATGTCATGATAGGTAGACTTTAGTTCAATGGAAGTACAATGCCAAAAATGTAGACTTAAAAAAAAGGTAAGATTCATGCCGTAAACAAGTTAATTAAGCTCTGTATTATGGTGTTTTTAAGTGTCAAGACTCAACAAAACTGGTAACAAGGTTCAATTACTTGTGATACAAAATTGAGAGCAAAATTTAGAAAGTGAGTTGATGACACTATAGGTGGCAGTAGGGCGGCATAAATCCTTTGAGGCCCAGGTGTTGAGGAGTTGAGATCATAGGATTGAATGCTCTTGGACCTGAACCTGTGATCACTAAAACAAAACATTAAAATTAGCAAGTCTGCCTGTACAAGCTAGAAGAAAACATTAATAAGGCCAGTGTTAAGTTTACCTGGTGTATACGTCTGTGAAGTATTCGCATGAATATTAAATGGATTTTTAAAACACCTCAGGGATTTAAAATATATTATGAGTTGTAAAACAAACCCTATGACATTTACAGAACAGGTAGTAAAGGCAAAACTATTAAACTATGCTTAATACTGTGTAAAGTGACAAAAGATAGGCTAAAAAGCTATGGTACCCTAAATTGCAGCTCATTAATGTCAAATTAGTCTCCTTCTGATGACCTGATAGAACTGAAGAATTTTTTAAGGGAAGAGAAAAAGAACATTAGAATACAATAAATGTGAAAACTTAATTTAGATTTTTTTCTTGTTTGGCTTTTGTTGGGAAATAGTTTTCTTTGACATTCTAACTGGTTTAGGGACATAAATTGGAGGCGTGAAATTGGAAATATTTAAAGCTAATTAAACATTGCAAGAGCAATTTGCTTTATCAAAACTTAGGGAACTTCTTTAAGTCTAGACACTTTCTAAACTGTTCAACTGAGATTTACTCTTCAGTTACATTGACACACAGTAATGGGAATCTGTATGGACCTTTCAGGATGGGTATGCTGCATAAAAAAAAAAGGTTGGAGCCCATTCCTCCCCATTACCTTTTGATCAATGTCATGTATATTTGGTTTATTTTGACAGAGAAGCAGCTATAATACTTAAGTTCTCAACCCTCTGATATCACAGCTATATCCAAACTAAGCATAATTCACTTCAATTTGCATGGGACAAATGCCATGAGGTACTAATTTCAATGAAGTCTCAGCTGCTTATACTACAGAACTATAGGTTAAAGAGGGGAAAAAAATGTCTGCAGGAGATCTCCCACTCCACAGATGCACTGAAATGACAAAATATGTGTGAGCAAAAAGTACAAATAATTGGAGAGAATAAGATCTCCACTTGTGGTTGCAGACTATGTACCATCTCTGTGGGTGAGCTCAGGTTCTTCCTGTGCAGCCTTTCCCCTCTGGAGAGCACGAAGCAGGTGGTGTGCACACTGACACAACACAGCTTCCCTCGCACTGGAGGTTCCCAATAGGCTTTTCCCAAATTGCACTGCATGTTGCCAAAAGTGGTTATGTGGCTATAGAAGCAAAATTTCTGTATTCTACTAAGTTAGTGAAAAATGAAGGTTCCCTCACTGGTTAATTCAAAACAAGTCTGTCTTGTACTGGACAGGAGGCAAGCAGAGGACAACCTGTATTGTCAGAACTCTTGATTGCATTGATCAAATGGTGTTTTGTGAGGGTTTTTTTTTAATTTGGTGGTTGGGTGGTGTTTTTTTTTTGTTTTTCTGGGTTTTTTTTGTGTGGTTTTGTTTGTTTGTTTGTTTTCCCCTGAAAAGTCAAGCAATAGCTGCATGTTAGATTAATGTAATTTATAGAATATTGTTAGGAATTATGAATTTTCTTAATATGGTTGAGTTAAACTGACATGTGACTTACCTGAAACAACATCTCTTATATTAACAGGCAATCACTCTGCTATCTCTGTATCCTTACACAAACTTCAAAATATGTGTGTATACGCAGAGCATTTCTACTAGAAGTGAACATCTGAAGCCATAGCATCACATCAAGATAGTCCCAATGTAGTCCAGTCTTACTACTTTCTGCTTAAGAACTTCACCCCAACTTTTCTCCTTAGACTTAGTTCCTGAAAAGATTCTACTGTAAAATATTAATTCTGGTATTTTTTTTCTTCAGAGAGTAGCTGTGAATCAAAAGGTGAGTGGTCAATCAGCAGCTAAATTCTGTGTTGGTCACTTCACTCTGTCATCAGCTTTGTTCTAGCTATAAAAGGGCAATTAGTTTGTCTCTTACAGGGATTTTGAAATAATTTATTAAAAAGTATCACAGCAGAATAAGAACCTTACTCCTATGTTGTATATGGGGATATTCAATTGAATCTTAGACCTGTAAGGAATTGAGACATGTAGTAGACTTATTGTTTTTTTTTTTTTTTTCTTTTTTTTTGCTACACCATAGCCTTCTGAATGTTGGCTGGAAGAATCTAGTGGACATGACTCCTAAATGATTACAGGCTTCTTCCCAACCCATACAACCATCTCCTTCAGCCCTTCTGTTTTGTTTTTGCTAATGGTCATATGTAAAGCCTCCATTTCCTAGAAAATTTTTTAGTTTTGACTTATTTGTTCCTGATGACCTCAGCTGACTTCATCTTGATGTCTTACTATCAAAAAAAAATTAGTGTTTATAATCAGAGCTCATTCGAACATTTTTCTTTAAAGTCCTTTAAGGACACGTTTCTGCATACCTAGAAATCTTACATAAACTGAACTAAAATGAATTTTTCTTTCAATTCTGTAAAAAAATTCTATAAAGCTGTATTGTTTTATAAGCCTACAGTTAGTTTTAGATATCTTTATGGTTGAACCACATATAATATGTAGTGTCTACCTATAGTAAAGAAATTACTTTAATGTTAACATTCACATTCCTTCTCCTGGTTACTTCTGTTGTCAGAGATATTGAAAAGACAAACAGGGAGGTAAAGATGCTTGCTGTAAGCAATTGCATGGGTCATTAGTTAAAATGAATTTTTAAATGGATAAATGATGCCCTTCAGATTATAAGCACAGACCTAAATTATTAAAAACGTGTAACTCAGCACAGTTTTATGATCACTAGTAGGGTATTCAACCCCTAGCTGAAACATAGAACTAAAAATCCTTTAAAGTACTGTATTGTATAATTAAATTTGGTTTTTATAACATCTGATACATTATACTATGATATTGTCTGATACTTGCATTTATACTGAAACATGTTAGAGTGAATAATATATTACTCCTTATATTCAGGGAACTTAGGAAATAACACAAAAATAGATGGAAATTTATGCCTGCCTTCTGTTGCTTCTCTTGTGTACAAAAAGTAGAAAGCCAGGATGCAGTTATAAAAACACACATGCATTGTGACATTAATAAAGAAATTAATTCCGAAATTTTGAGCTATGTTCTTGTTGCAAAAAGACTGAGTTTTGATCAAACTCTCTGTTTCTTCACTTATTGTTCTTCAGATCTTCATGTATATTCATATAATCATAAATCAATGTGTGCCTGCAAATTACTTAATTAGTCATCCAAGCCTTTTTTTGTTTTCTTTTCAAGTGTGTTTTGAATGGCAGGAGTTAAAAATTTTAACTTGTAATTAGGTAGGTTTGCTGCTATACCTCTTTGTGAATCTTAAATTTAATAGGGCATTGATGGCAACTCCACTTTTACTGAGAGGCTACACAGACTGAAGTTAGAGTAATCTAATCTTCTGTGAGGACCCAATCAAAATACTTCACATCATGGTACAATTTCTTTCCCTGAAGTTAAAAATTGAGAACAAACTATGGAAAGCCTTAGAGGCCTTTATGATTTGAATGATGTGAAGAGGCTCTTGTGTAACTGTTGGTGTTCAGCTCTCATTCTGACATGTAAGTGTACTTCTCCTAGGTTCTGTCTTACAACAGAACAAGCCAGAAACTAAGGAAGCCGATGTTGATCCTCCCTTCTTTCTGCAGGAGCTGCACAGCAGCATCAAACCCTCAGGGAATAGCAGAATGCTTCTTCTGGTGCAAGATCATACTTGAAATGCAGGGATCATGCCTAATTTTCAGGCAGTGTTCCAGTTTGAGATGTGTCGTATCTCTGTTCTGCTTTTTCAGAACAAGTAGATTGCAGTCTGTTGGGCGAGTTTTTGTAGATACTGAGCGCCAGGACCTATATAAAAATACTGTTAGGTGAGTGGCAGACAGAAACAGTTTTTAAATCAGCAAAGTGATTTGCCACCAAATGAAGTGATGGGCTGAGTGAGATCCAAAAATATCTCTCCTCTGGACTGAGAAGTATTCAACACTTTTGGAAGCAGCCTGAGGAAGAAACAGGTACCATTTCATTGCAAATTGCATTAAAGTAGCTGTAAGAGCAGGATATAATGATATAAGCATAAACAAGGGAAATGATCTGCAGGAAAATAAACTCTCTGAACAAATAGGATGGCAGTCAGAAAAGCAGAGATAAACTTTTTTACTTTTATATAGTCAGAATCTTTGTATATGTACTACACATTTCAGGAGAGACCAGCTAGAAAGCGTTACTCTAGGAAACAGTTTAAAACCTTGTAATGGATCATGGGTGAGAATCATTCTACTGGGGGGAAGAATCAGTGCTACAGTTAGAGGCAGAATAAGGTAAAGAATTCTGAAATACTGTTCTGTAACTTCCTGCTATGGGCTTGTATTTCACTCTAGGCAACACAATTCCAGAAACATATAGACAAAGAATTTCCACAGAACAGCAGCAGAAATAATGAGAAAGCAAAATTACTTGGCTGAAACTTCAAAAGGAAATAATTCTCAAATCTCAACAAGAGTAAGAGTTGATAGTCTTTATGTACATAAAAAAAAAAAAAAAGTATGAAAAGAAAGTCAAATTAACTTTCACACATCTGCTCCAGGCAGAAAGAATAAGCATCATTGCATCATTCACTTTTATCTTAAGTATAGTTATGAAGTTCCTTTTCTAGTAGTGTGACAGTTGAAATTTGTTTACCTTCATTCTTGGACTGTCACTGAAGAGCTGCTGTTGTTCCAAAAACTGTATGTGTATGGAGCTGTACTAGGAAACAGAAGCTGAAATAGATTATTTTAAACTGATGAGTTGTGTCTAGTTAAATAACCAGAATTTTCTTACACAATTCGTTGTTTATTTTGTGCCATTTTGATGAATTCTAATTTTTTAGAAATCTTTTTATTTTAGTGATTCTAATTTCATGAAACTTCATGTACAAAAAAGAACAGAAATGGGAAAAATCTTCAAGTTACCTTGTTTCTGTCACAGTCCAAATATCCTGAAACTTCAGTTTCTTTTGAAGTGGAATATGTTTTCCATAGCTTCAAGCTTTTGATACTACTTTGTTCAGTTTGACAGTGCCTGATGAAAGCCATTCTTTTTTTCATTTTTTTCCCAGTTTATCTGCATTGGGTTTGCACGGCCAGGTTTTAGGGGGCAGATGCAGCCAGGGTCAACACACCAGATTATCATTCTTATTCAGAGCTTTAATTACCACACAACTATCCTATTTTAGCAGTATTGTATTTGTAGATGTGTGGTAAACTTAAGAAACCAGTTGTGTATAGTGTGACAAAGATAAAGTCTAGGTATTTACACAATTAGATATGAAATTCATGCCTAAAGATTGTCTTCTTTAAAATATGTAAGTTATTTTTGAGAACTATTATAAATGTGTTCATAATAGCATCTAAAGTATAGCATGACATGGAGTAAAAGTGTCACGAAGGACTTCCTGCAGTTACATGAATTTAGTATATGAGAAAAAGAGAATAATCTGATGTTGTAAACAACAGTTTGGTAATTACATTATTAGTTATTTCAAAAATGAATTATTTTCTAAAACTCTTCCAATTTATTAGAATGATGTAGAAAGCTTCTGCTTGTTTCCTTTCTGAAGGATTTGGAAAGGGAGAACAAAATCTGGTAATTTGTACTCAAGTTGGTCAAAAAAACCCCTTTTTTATTCTAGCCATGCATGTTGCAATAAAAAGGTTAATTTAGATAATACCAGATGGGTGACACTTAACTGCAGTACAGTTTTTTATTAGAAATATAACTAATAAAATTTTCAATTCTTAGTGTCTATACCTAATTATGGGGTGATTTCTACCTTACTTTAAATTTCAGACAGGTTTTTTTCAAGAACTTAGTGCTTCACCAAATTGTCAAAAGCTAGGCACAAGTACACCAGACTTCTGTAACTGATCTGACATGGTATCTTGGAGTGCAGTTGTCAAAGTAATATGCTTTTATCTTCCCTGTATCACAAATAGTTTCTGGAATGTGTAGGGATAGAGAGAAAAGAACAGCTTTCCTGGGAGGACCTCTGGGAAAATAGGTAACTTGAAGTCCTCTTGCTTCAGTTGTTCAGACAGAACATGAAATCAAAATTTGCAAACACACATAAACATGACTCCAAGAAAAAAGAACTTTCATCATCTTTCAACCCCAAGGGGCAATGGGCAGACAGTGGGAAGGTGGAAAGTGAGAAAAGTTGTTGGTTGAGAGAGAGAGTTAATTTTCTTCATTTTCTCCTTAGTACCTATTAAACTATCTCAGCCGAAACCAGCCTAACCTTTTCCTGAGTTATTAATTTTGCTTTATTCACTATACTTCAGATCTGACAACAACTTAAGAAAAATTGCATTGTTTCTCAGTTGATCAATTAAATATTAAATTTTTAAAACCAGTGTTAGCTAGATCTTAACACACACTGATGCTAGTAGAAATTCTCCTGGGGAATAATGGTTAGTACTGTGTTTATCTTTTTTTGAAATTTACACTTTTAATTGGTGATTTTTTTTCTTAAGGAGCTATTCATGTGGTTGTATTTAAGTATATGTAGGTTATGTAGGTAGAATGTGTGCCTGCTAATGCAAAATCTTTTTTTCTCCTTAGGACTGTAACCTTTTCACTCCTATCTGGCTAATCCTCATATTTAAAATACCACACAAGGTATATTGTTAATTGCAGCATAAAAGGAAATAGTATACTAAAAATCCTTCCCCAGCTGTCCAAGGGGGGAAAAAAAAAAAAAATCTTGTTAGAAGACTTGTGTAGGCTTTTGAATTTTTTTCTCACAAGGATTTAAAAGTTACCATAAATTAGTTATCTTGTTATAGGAATGCCTTTACAGTATTTTCTCTGATTGCTTGTGCAATGCTAATAAATGAGAAGATTAATATCAAAATAGAGGTTTTGATGATTTATTAGATGTGATTTCTGTAGTCTTACTCTGCTACTGCTTTCATATGAGTCCTTAATTAACTCAGATCATCTGGATAAAGTCCATAAATATTTATATCATTCTGAGAATATTTGCCATAGCAGGATGCTTCTTCTTGTGTAAACTGGTGTGAAAATTTACATAAAATAACACAGATGGACAGAATCAATTAGGTTGGAAAAGACCTTTGAGATAACAGAGTCCAATCTTTGGCTGAATGCCACCTTGTCAACTAGATCATGGCACTAAGTGCCATATCAGTTTTTTCCTTAAACAGTTTCAGGGGCAGTGGTTCCATCACCTCCCTCGGTGCCTCTTCCAGTGTCTGATCAGCTTTTTTGTGAAGAAATTCTTTCTAGTGTCCAACCTCCTCTGGAGCAGCTTAAGACCGTGTCCTCTTGCTCTGTCACTAGTTTCCTGGGAGAAGAGACTCATCCCCCACCTGGCTACAACCTCCTCTCAAATAGTTGGAGAGAGCAATAAGGTCACGTGAGCTTTCTTTTTCTTCAGCCTAAACAACCCCGGCTCCCTCACAAGACATATGCTCCTCACAGGACATATGCTCCACACCCTTCACCAGCTCCATTTCCCTTTTCTGGAGTCACTCCAGCACCTCAATGTCCTTAATGAAATGAGAGGCCCAGAACTGGACACAGCACTCGAGGTGTGGTCTTACCAGCGCTGACTACAGGGGAGAACCACTCCTTCAGTCCTGCTGGCCCACTATTCCTGATACAGGCAAGAATACAATTGGCCTGCTTATTTACCTGGGCACACTGCTGGCTCATGGTTGGGGCCAGCAGTTTCACCATTTCACCCTTCTGTTCAAAATGCAAAAATGCCAGGTTGTGTCAGAATATTGTATATAAGTATTTTACTACTACGGGAATTTTCCATAGGAAGTAAAATGGTTGGATATGGTTATTTCAGCAGTGAGCGTAATGCTCCCAGCAGGGAAAAGTGATACAGGAATGTGGCCATGAACTCATCACCAGGTGGGGGCATTGGGCTTCAGGGGAAATGACATCCAGTATTTCAGCACTCTTGTTTTAACATATACAGAAGGAGTAATGACACCAACCTGGGGGACATTCAATTTGCTTAAGTTGCTATCTAGGTGGCTTTGATACTGGAAAAGTAGCCAAAAATGTCAACAAGGACAAGTATTGAATTTCTCACCTGTGATAGATTAAATCCCTTTCCCAGTTTAGTGCGCGGAGTGGCTGGTCAGGTGGCAGCTTTGCTGAACGAGAGCTGATGTCCTGGCAGGCTGTCAGCAGAACATGAGCCAGCAGTGTGCACAGTGATGATGAAGGCTAATGTCCTGGTGGGCCTGTCAAAAGGAGCATAGTCAGTTGTTAAGGAAGTAATTTCCCACTTTTGCTCCCTTTATTTAGTGTTTATTCACTTTCCTACAAGAATAATGCATCCAATTTTTGCTCCCTTAACACAAGGAAGGATTAACAGACTGGAATGAGTTTGGTGTAGCGCTGCCAATCTGCTCCACTTACCCTGTAAGGAGAGGCTGAGGCAACTGGGCTTCCACAGCCTTTCAGAAGAGATGGCTTCAAGGGGACCTGGCAGCATCCCCTTAATCCCATACAGGGACGTTTCCAGTAACACAGAGCTGAGATCTTTATTGAGGGAAAGCAAATGGTCATAATGGGAAACAAAGGAAATTCCAGATGAATAAAATAAGAGTTATGATGAAAATAGTCCTGAAAAAAATCAAGTTTCAGAATCTTTGTCTTTGGGATCTTTCAAGACCTAAGGGGAAATTGTCCTCAGCAACTGGGACTGAACTCATTGTTGACTCTGGTTTTTATGAAAGTAATTGCTTGCATTTAAGTAACTTGAACTGTGTCCTAGGTGTTAATTTTATGGTAAGCTGATTCATTCTGCTGAATGGGGATTAGATCTCTGTTGACTGTAAAGAACATTTAAACAGTCTGCATCTGTAGGTGTCTTCATCTAAGTTTCTTAATCTTAAACTGAGTCTTATCTCTAAAAGTAATACAAATCTAATATGGGGAATTTGGACTCCCTCTTTTAAAGGAAAGAAATAGACACCTCTGAAGAGCTTTCATCTCAGTTCTTTTTGCAAACTATTTTAGGAGGAGGTGAATCACTTCTTGTGACATTTCTTTTCTGTCCCAAAAACCTATATATCAAAAAGGAAAATCACTTTGAGATTTCAGCTTTTCACTTATCAACACGAAGATCTGAAAACCTGATTTTCAAAAATCCTAAGCACTGCACAATCGCTTAAAAATATTTATATTTAAAAATCATATCCTCATGTTCAACTGAAATTTTTACTTTTTTATTTTGGAAAATTTATGATAGAGTCTGAAGTCTTCCTACACTGTTTGGTGTTTAAGTGGAAAGACTGTGCACTGATTAACTTTCAAATGCTCATTGAGGTTGACTCCTTTTGGAGCAAAGTGTTCTGCTCCAAAGATATAACCTTTGTACTTATAAACAATTTCATGTTTCAAAAGGTTTGCAAAGAAAATAAATGTTTCTGGATAATACGGAGACATAAAAACATTTGTCATTTTCCTGTTTCATGTAGGAGAAGAAGACTTAGGTTGAGTTACTTGTTGAGAGTGAAAGAAAAAAGATTTAGCACAGCAGTTTGTGACACTTAATTATTTGCTTCACTAGGCTGCTTTGATTTGCTGAGCAATTATCTCAATTAGGGGTAGCTGCAGTTAGGGCCAAGTACCAAGTTGTTCTGGTGTTTGCATCAGATAGCATGCTATAAAATACAGGTGTTCTGCTAATTCCTAATTGCTTTGTTGTAGAAGACAAGGTATTCAGCAGTAGAAATTGTCCCCATTAACTGATGGATGGAGGACAGATTTGTCATGGCAAATAAAATAGTTGGCCTGGTGTCATATCTTGAAATCCTGTTGAACTCTACCACTTACAGTACACAGCAATGTCATCTGGGAGTTGTTCTGTGAGACTGCAAATTCTGAGTAATTTGGGAGTTGCTCTTCCAAATCAGTAAGTGCCCTCAATGTCAGATGACTTCACCAGAAGATAATTTTCTTCAAAACAGATGAGATGTGTTCTCTTTAACTTTAGTACTTATTCTATGCAGTATAAAAATGCCGATTCAACAGCAAAATTTGTTACTATTTTTTAACATAGTGAAAAAGTTTGCGAGGATATATATGTTCAAGGCATGTATTTTTAGCATGTTATAGTTGTGTTTGTACTTTACACAGTGGCCAGTAGAAAATGGCTTTGGAAAAAAATATTAACATATTTAAATGAATTTTTTGTTCATCCAGAGCATAAATATCAATTTTTTTTATTCTTATTAGTTGGCTATTCAGAAATAGTGCTTTATTTATTGATATATATGAAGTGTTATTTAAGACATCCTTTCTGTTTATTATGTAGAAGTTGCATGGACTTTATTTACTATTACATAAAACTTTGCTTTTGTACATTGCATCATAAAATTTTGTTTAAAAGTGGTTTTTTTAACAGTAAATACTTGTGGCACGATCCAACTTATATTGAAAAAGAATTGCAGTGCTCTTGGTACTTAATGTTATTTAGTCTTGCTTTTCTTAATAAATTATCAATTAGTTTATCATAATTAACAAATCTAGTAGTCAAACATTAAAGCTGTTTGACAACTAGTTTTTCATGCATAAAATGACTGATTTTATAGGCTGTTGTGAGAAAATAATTGCAGGTGCTGAGAACCTCCTCTTAATTCACAGGCCTTTTTTTTTGTCAGCTGGATTAGTTGGTTTGGGATGTTGTTTGCTTTGATTCAGATTCTCAAGAGAATCAGCTTCCATCACTCACTGAATTTTCTATGTGTATTCTTTTCAAGTTTACCTCTCTGAAGGAACTTTTTTTGAAAGTCAGTCATCAAGCTCATTTCTACTATGTAAAAACAAGAAACCCCTCAAAAATAATAATATTCTCTCCTTCAGTTCGCTGCTAATGAAAGAGATTCAGTCTGAGAGGCAGCAGACAGCTGCTCCATGAGATTTTGTTCTTACTGGACAGCTGACAAACCCTTATTCCCCAGCTAGGCTCAGCAAATGTTACCTGTGTTGCTTATGTGTAGACAAACAGCTGGGGAGCGCAGCAGCTGGTGCTACTGGAGGAGAGGGCATCCCAGGACTATCAGAAAGAGTTTGGCAGTACTTTTGGCAGGGGAAAGAGCAAATGAAGTAGTAGAGTATGAAAGGACACTTAACCAAATACTTCAGAGAACCAAAATATTTTTCAGAACCTTTATTTCTCAGTACTCTGGCAAAATCATTATCTAGAATATCCTTTGTTCTGTGAATTAAAAAAAAAAAAAAAAGGCAAGACTTTCCAAACTTCTTTTGCTATATTGTTTTATGCTGAGTATATGAGAAAGCAAAATTTCTCCTAAAATAGGTTGATAGGTTGTAAAGTAAATTTAGAAGTATAAAATATTTATTTCTAGCTGAAAATGTATAGCTACATTACTTCTGCAACCTACTGCAATTTTTTTTCTTTATTCATGTGATCCTCCCCCTGTACAGTGCTGTGAGACCATGAAGTCTACATCTTAACTAATTCATAGACCATGCCAGGGACAATTTTCTGTCTCAGAGCTTGATTGTTGTGCATGGGACTTGCATGCTGGTGACTAAATTCTTTCTTATCTCCAAAAGCTCAAGAAGTTGCTTACATCACAGCTGTTATGAATACTGCCCAGCATATTCCAAAGTTGTTTTAGGAATCAGGTCTCAATTTAACAATATTGATAATAGATCAAAGCTGGTGTTCAGTTCGACTAAGCCTTGTTTAATTTACTAGATGCATGTGACATAAAGGTCTGAGTGTAAGAACTGGTGTAGTTAGGAGTAGATAATATTACCTCATTATATTCAGTCTGCTGTTAATTCTGCACATTTATAAGTCTTCTTTCGTCCTAAAAATACACATCCTAATAGAAATTTCCTACCCAGTGCTGGTAAAATTTTTGATGAATTAAATCAGTGGGGGGGTAAGGGTGTCATCTGTGTAGCACCTCTCCCATTGCCTGTAAATAAGAATATGGGCCAAATTTCACAACAGGATTGAAACATACTAGAGGTTGTACTCACAAGTATCTTAGTTTGAGATCAGAAGATGTAGCAAGCCCATGTTTCTTCTGAGGCTTTCAAACCTTGACAAGAGCTGTAAGAGGGCACTGTATTCTAAAGCTTTATTGGCCCAGTCTCCTCTAAGTTCCAGAGACACCTCAAGACATCCTAAATATGTTGGTCTGGTCTCTCAGACTAATAAACTACTTTGTTTTTATCGATATTAAGTTTTTACAAGAGGCTTTGCAATTCATCTGAAATAATTCTATAGCATTAAATAACTGATTTTGAACAAAACATTCTGTTCACATTAGTTTTAAAACTGATGTTATTGGCAAAATGGTAAGGAAAACATTTGAGTCTAAAAAAGACTCAAAATCCCCCAGCAGATCTAGATGTGTCTATGTTTCTTTTATATCTAGATTAACCTGCATTTTATTATCATGAGGTTCAGATTGAGTATAATAGTGAAAGATAAGATTATCAGGAGTCTGTGATTTACACCTTTCACATTCCATGTAAATTCAGCAGTGTGACATAAGCCTAATGTTGTCTATAATACTGTAAAATCTTGATCAACAAACTTTGAAGGGGATGATGAATGCCAGGAAAATTCAGAAGGAGCAAGGGGAGGGAAAAGAAAATTCTGTTAGCTAAGACCCACTGTGGGATGGCAATGTCTACAGTGACCAACAGAGCAAATAAAACAACTAACCAATGCCTAACAAAAATAGTTCTGCAGGAAGCTCATTAACATCACAAAACATCTGCAACATAAATTAATATTTTTAATGAAGGTGTATCAGGATGCATATACAGTGACTAATGAAATAAATTTTCTGAAACCTTTTCTCAGCTGTTTTATAAGCATCAGTGGTGTGTACATGTCAGTGTTATGACAATTCCCCAGCAATGTGTGTGAGGCTGTTTCAGGCTGGGGAAGCCATAGTCCATTAACACAGAGAATATTTTGCCACTGGTGGAGGAGCATTTAACGTTGTTGGTGGGAAAAATTAGAGTGTTGTTGGTGCATCTAGAAAGTAAGATGGCATAGGATATTTGCTGTGTGTCAGTAACCATTTAAGCAGTTTCAGAGATGGGACAGAACTGGAACTATGTTATCCTTTCTGTACATTGAAGGGGCTGAGAGATGGCTTGAGAAGTTTTGTAATCTAGTGTTCTGATGTGAATGCAGTATGAATGCATATTCTCTATGGAGGGTAAGAACTTCTACTGGCACTGTTATGGATTGCTAGTCTGTCTGTGCTGAAACCATCTGAGAATCTGAGCTGTTCCTGCTCACAAGGTGCTCTGTAAATTATTATGCACCAGCTGGCAATATGCCACCTCCTAACAGGATGTGGATCAGCAAAAGGCTATTTCTAGAGTTTTATTCTGGGAACTGCTTCATCACTCAGAGCCGTGCAAGGATGCTCTTTTTGAAAAGTAATAATATACAATCTCTTCTATATTATTTTATACAGCCTGTGTTGCTCCCAGTTAACATGCTTAGGTGATTTTTTGGACCTCACTCTTCATAGACAATAAGAATCTTACTCCCAGAGATTTTTCATATGGAAAGCACTGTTAATACAAGAGAAAGGATTATCCCCTCAATAGAGGGTTGACCATGGAGTCTCATGCCTTCTAACCATGCTACAGGGAATATAGTAGAATGTAACTTTGCTTTTTGTTGCTAGAGTATTGTTGAACAGAATTTGATTGGCACTTTCCCAAAAAAATAGTCTGTGGGCAAGGAACTTTGAAATTTATGAGAGAGAAAATTTTGTACAAACAAATGTCTCATCAGTGGCTTACACTTCATATTTTGTTTGAAGTGTAACACTGCTAACAAAACTAACTCAAAAAATAATGTCAAGAGATCTATTTTCTCACTATATATTCATTGCTACCTTATTTCAGTATCAAACCCACTTTTTATTGCATTTCAGTTGAGAGACTAGGATAAATAGTACTTAGGGAGCTCAGCTCTGTTTTTTATGTGCAGTGTCAGCAGAATGTTAACCAATTTCAAACTGTTGCTCCAGCCAGCAAATATACTGAAGGTTGATTGTACTCTGTACAGGCTCAGAAGGGATTGTTTCTTTCATGGAAATTCATTGCTGATGCTGATGTGAAATAGGACTCAGATTATTTTAGAAATCACAAGCAGAGATGTGAGACAACCAGGCTTTTATTGTAATGTATAACCTGACTTTCCCCTCTGCCCATCTCACATGCAGTGGGATTTGAAATTTATACAAACCAGAGTGTAGAAACTGTGAGCCCCTCCTAAGACTGAAAAATATGAAGGGCAAAGGAGGGGATTGCAAGCATAAAGTAGAAATGAGCAAAACTCTCTTAGTCAAAGAAATACTGCAAAATGCTAAGGTATGTAATGTTTTATATACCAATTTGCTGCTAAACTAGCTTCAGCACTGTCTTGTTAAATTCTTCACTACCATATGATGTTTTATTTTGAAAAGACTGGCAAATTTGCAGTGTCCCTTTTTTTAGCTACTGGGTAATTGTGCACCTCCTACACTGAGCTGGCATTGTCCTGAAGCAGTTTCTCTTCCTAAGCTTCACTTATTTTCATATTGTGTTTGAGAGTGACAGTAAGTGGTAGCCCTGTTATGGGGAGGGAAGAAAGAGGGAGGAGTTGTTGTTCCAGGAATATTTATAATTAATATTTAAAACTTCACATGCAATTAGCAAGTAAATATTTATTAGTGGCTGCATAAAAATGGAAATAAACTCTTGATGACATTCTGAACAATATAGGTAGTACTTAACCAAGTAGCTTAATGGTTTATGCTGACCTTCTGTTACTGCCATTTCTCACTTTTAGTGCTTTATTTCCAATTGTTAGGTACATTATCTAGAAAAATACAGTGACATATAAGCAGCACTGTAGAAAACATCAGAAGACAAGATGAAAGATTAGTCTTAACTGAAAAAAATAGAAGAAACTGAAAATTAAGATGAAATGGTAACTGGATGTTGATCTCACTACAGTGATGACTTTGCTGAAGCCACATTATTTTCTGCTGTCTCATTTTTCTGTGTGTGATATGAGGTAATGACTTGTGTCTTCTGAATAGCATGGTGGCAAATTGAAAACACAAACAAGGCTCTAGGTATATTAGAGTAGGTATTTTAGAGCAAAACTCTAAGGATACAAACAAAAAATAGTTTTGAAAAGTTGAATGAATTTTTACCAGTAAGCTTTTTTTTGTGTTTGAATTGAAAAGAAAAAAAAATAGGCAACGTTTTCCTAAGAAATATGCTCATAACTTTGTCACCTGTGTAATCAGAAGTGGCAATAAGTAAGAAGCTGTGAGAGATGAAGTACTGTAGAGAACTCTGGTTTATTATACAAAATGACCAGCTTCTAGCTTTTCTTGGACATAGAGTGACGAGTGACTATATGCTTTGTCAGTAAGTTGCATGCAGAGATCTTACATTACCAGATAGATGTATGTGCTAAAAAAGGGGGAAGGCTGGCTGGAGTATTTCTTGATTTACTTTCCCAACCAAATACCTACACTTCTGTTAAATGCATTTATTTATTTTGACAAAGAAAGGAATTTAATAGCTAGAGTGTAGTAATTTATCATGTATATGGAATAGTGGTTGAGAGTTTTGTGTGTTTGCTTAAAGGATGTTGTATCCAAAGTATTGGTATATAGCTCATTTTGTATAGATAAATAATATGACTAAATAAACTGTGGAAGATACCAGCAGTTGACTCACCTAAGTAGTTTGTATTTTCCTAAAAGGTAAAACTTATGTATAATATGAATATTTTTATCCTTTCATTTTTCATTCAGTAGTGATTTCTTTATTTGCTTTGCCTTTCATTCATGAAGAAAAAAAGAGGTAACAGACTTTAGAGTCTTGATGCAGTTGAATGAGCTTGTTTCCACAGTAAGAAAAAAATCTAAAACTTAATGCATGGTACATCCACGAATTACACATTTGTTATAATTTATTTTATGTTATTTAATTTTCCTTTACATAATAGTGATGAACATAGCATAATCTCACCTAAAAAATATTATGTGATATATTCTACTTTAGTGAAAGTTTTCATTTTTAATTAGAGGAAAAGATTCCCATCCTTTTTTCTTTTCCTTAGGGGAGAAAATATTGTGCCATGTCATTAACAAGTTTCTCAGGGGTACATTTTGCTTTGATGAATTTGTCATAGTGAAGGAATGCTGGTAGCTTGCCAGAAGATATGTGGCTTAGATTTGTATTGCAACCTCTGTATGTTAGAATTTAGGTGTCTTGATAAGCCATTGATAAAGACATGTTTGTTTTTGGTTTAGCTGGATGCTTCTGTTTCAGATACTTGTTGCACAAACCTAATGAATTTGACCTTATAGAAAACTAAAAATGGAAGGGTATGGAGGGGACAATGGGAGAACAGGGTCATGAATGTAGTCTTCAAATGCAAAAGTCAGTAATATACTCAAACTGCATGAAGATAGCTTGAGGTTAGTCTTCAGGAAAAACCCTTTCAAACAATAATGGTGAAGCAGTTGTGGAATGGATTGCATGAAAAAACTGATTAATCGTCTTGGTGGAACACAGATAAAAAAAGTTATCCACCAGAAATTGCATTGTTTTGTCTCATTCTTTCTTGCAAAAAAAAGTGCTGCAAGATGTCTTTTTATGTGTTCATGAAGAAATCTTTCCATAAAAAAGTTTTTTAATAAATCCTTGTCATAGTTTGACAACCCTCAAAGCTGAATTCTTGTCCAATGATTTGTGCCCTCATATATGTTGAGAAATGAGATTCAAAACAGCAGATATTTCTTGATATTAACTGTGACTCTTAGTATTGTTAAAAGTAACCTACTAATTCCTTTAGAGACGAGGGGGCTTCTTTTTTTTTTTTTTTTGTTTGAAGGAGGGTATTGCAGCTGTACACATTGAATAAAGACTGGCAAAAGTTTACTTAATGTAATTTCTCAACTGTTAGAACTATTAACTTATAACATTAAAAAGGAAAAAAAATAAACCAATAAAGAATTTCCCTGTCCCATAATTTCGCTGATTTAGATTCTGAAGTGCTACCACTTCTAAAAAATATTTTATTTCAGGATTTTTTTCTTATGTATAACCTAAATAATTCAGTTTTTCTCAAGGGTTGAGAGAACCACAGAAAGGCTTGGTGTTTGAAGGGACCTTAAAGTTCATTTAGTTCCAACTGCCCTGCCATCTGCCATGGGCAGGCATGCCACCCACTCCTGATATTGCTCAGGGTCCCATCCAGCCTGACCTTGAACACTTCCAAGGATGGGGCATCCACACTATTTCTGGGCAACCTTTTCTAGGGCCTCATTATCCTCTGGGTATTTTTTTTTTCCTAAGATCTATTTAAAATCTTCCCTTGAGTTTAAAACTATGCACTTTTTTCTCACTGTCTGCCCGAGTAAAAGCTGTTCTTCCTCCTTTTTATAGGCCTCTTTTAGGTACTAAAAGGCTGCAATGAGTACTCCCTGGAGCTTTCTGTCCTGCAGCCTGAACATGCCGTGCTCTCTCAGTATGTAGGAGAGGAGCTCTGCTGTCTGATCATCTTTGTGGCCTCCTAGATATCTTTGTGACCACCCACATATTTCTTGTGCTGAGGACCCTGGAGATGGATACAGCACTCTAAGTGGGGTCTCAGAATAGTAGAGGGGCAGTCATCTCCCTGGACCTGATTGCCACTCCTCTTTTTGTGCAGCCCAACACGAAGTTCATTTTCTGGATGGCAAATACACGCTATTGGTTCATGTCCAACTTTTCCTCCATGAGAATCCCTAAGTCTTTCTGTGTAGGCTGCTCTCAACGATGACTTCTCCCAGCCTGTACTCATGTTTCGAATTGCACAGGCACAGCACCTTGAACTTGGACTTCTTGAACCTCATGAGGTTCCCACAGGCCCACTTCTCAAGATTGTCCAAGTCCTCTTGGATGAAATCCTTTCCTTGTGTCAAATGCACCACTCAGCTTCTGGTCATCTACAGATGTGGTGAGGGTGCACTGGATCTTACTGTATCATTGATAAAGAAATTGAAGAGCACCAGTCCCAAGACAGACTTGAGGAACGCCACTTATTACAGGCCTACGCCTGGACACAGAGCCATTGACCACAACTCTGTCTGTGTCTGTCCAATTCTTTGTCTACCCTTCAAACTCATGTGTCTCCACTTTCAAGGTAAGGAAGCCCTGAGGAACTGTGTCAAAGGCCTTAAGGAAACCTAGATAGATGGCTTTGCTTGGTCCTTCCCTGGCTGACTGCTGCAGTCAGTTTGTCATTGAAGGCCACCAGATTGGTCAGGCACAATTTTCCCTTAGTAAAGCCATGTTGGCTGTTTTGGATCACCTTCTCCTCTTGTATGTGCATTTAAGGAACATTTCTTCCATGAAGGTCTGCTCTGTGATCTTCCCAGGTGCAAAGGTTGGGCTCAGTAGTCTGCAGTTCCCTGGGTCTAGTTTCCCCGGTTTTCCTCTCTACCCTTTTTAAAAAATAGCAAGGATGTTTCCCTTTTTTTCTGCCCACTGGGGGCTTCACCTGGTCACCATGACTTTTCAAATACTATGGAAAGTATAATATCTCTAGTAGAAGAAAATGCATGGATTGTTATTCACTTGTTTTTCAAGAAGAACATGGAGGTGCTATTGCCCACATATGCAAGTTAAAACGAAACAGCATTAAGTATGAGGGTTTGTATCAACTTTTAGGAGGTTATTAAACTGCTTGCATTAGAGAACAGTGGCAAATGAATCTGGAATTTCTCTTCATCTGTTGTCTTCAATTCACAATTTGACCTGCTTCAAGAAATGAATTCCATGTGAAAAATGTAGTTTTGCCTGCACAGCATAATTTCTGATAAATGTACATGGTTGAAATTTGGCAGTGAAAAATTCAGTTAGCCCCTTTCCTGCTGTGGTGGTCAGAAATGAACATAACAATTCCTGTCAAGGCATTAGTTAGATAATACTGTGCAATTGTTGCAGTGCATGTCACGACCTATGATGAGGGATGTCATTATGTTGACTGGAGTTTGAGGAAGTGCAGTGGGGAATCTTAACAACTAAGGAAAACTCTCTGAGGCAAATGAAAGCTCTCACAGACTTACTGAAACATACTTGTCACTGAACCAATAAACTTGAAGGAAAAACTTATGTACAATTGGTTGCCTTTTCAAATCATCCACTCAGAATTTATTAAAGCCAAAAATCAAAGCCAGTATTAAGATGCATGAGAAAGACACAGAAAAATAATGTTAAAATTTTTGTAGATTTAGATGGCATAAGAACTTGTTTGCATTTTTCTTCAGAAGTATTTTTACAGATTGTCTGCTTCTTTCAAAAAAAAAAATTAAAAAAAAAATAAAAGGAGCAACAAAAACTAAAAGCACAAAAGATTTTCTGTGCAAAGAGACAACATGATTATGATTACTTAATTTCAGAAAGGGTTGAGAGGAAGCAAGATCCTTACCCTTCTTCATACTGTAATGTAGGACAGACAATGTAAAGGAAAAGAATATAATGAAGCCAAGAGCTTTTAATAATTTGTTACAAAAATTCAACCTGTGCCACTTGGAGAAGATATAATCACCTATGGCTAGTTATCTATATACAAACTAAGAATATTTAGGATTTCTATGACAGAAAAAAAACTTTTGAAATGTATAATTTTTTTTTTCAGTTAAATGGTTTGTAATTGAGAGGCATCTGATAACTGAACTTGTCAGAAAATAAAACAACACACATTATTAATCCTGGTGATGTTTTGGAATTAGAGACAAAGGCTGTCTCTACTCTTCTGATGCTGGGGTTCAGAACCAAGCAGATAAATTGTTTTCTCCAAATTGCTGGAGCTTCTCTGGCAGTCTTGACCCAATACACAGTACTTCTTGTGCATAATGGACAAATTCTCTCATTCCTGGCACTTTTGCCACAGATGATCTCAGAAGCTGACTCCTGGAGGATGGAGAGGAGTACAGTGGACATGGTCAGATCATGTTGATTGAACCCAAACTCAGCAACAGGCCACAGAACTTCTGAGGTGGCTAATTGATTCTGTAGCCACAATGTTTGCTAGTTTAAAATCTAGAGTAGGGATGGATATGTAAGGGCTGAATTGTGTTGATCTCATCTATAAGGAAATATTTATCAATTTTTGTTGTCTATTCTAGAAATAGAAATAGTCTAAATGACCATAATTTGGTGTAAAGGTGCAAAACAATAGGTGCTTTGTGTAAGCAGCTCCTTCAAAATCTGTATATGCGAAAATTATTTTGTGACATAATTTTTGTCTATTTTGTGACATAATTTTTTTAAAAACTTATGATTCTTAAACATGAATCTCTAGTTTTAATGAAATTTTAAAAATTTTTAATAAAACTTACTAGCTTTCCAGTCACAGACATTGGAATGTTTTTATGCTCTTGTGTGTAAGGAAAAAGAGAGGAGTTGATGCCTCAGAGGAAGAAATTAGTATTAGAATATTTTATTTTTTCTTTGTATCTCTACTGAATGTCTCAGTTCAAAACCTACACTTTGAACTGGATTATTCTGGGAAATCCTTTGCCACATATGACATATAGAACTAAGGTGCGTTTTAAAATTTCTTTAACAATGCATAACAAAAGTATGTTTCAAGGATACAAAACTTTGCAAGATAAGACTTTGCTGTTTTCCCTCTGGAACACAGTAACTATAAAGAATGGTTGCCATTACAGTAGACATACAGATCCTAAATTGTGTTTCTTTACCTCTGTTTCTATGAGTGAAAATATGCTTAAAGATAAAATGAAATATTGAATAAAGAACAAAATAAATATATTTTTATTTATTTGAAATTTATAAACATAGAACAAGGCAAAAAAAGGAAAGCTCCATTTGTATATTTTTAAAAATATGATTATTACAAAGAATATTAGCAGCAAGTGAACAGAATTCTACAGTTGTGATAGTAGCTCAGTCACTGGCATGAAGATTTAACCCAATGTGGACCAGGTTTTAGCTTGGAATAAAAAACTTTATGAAAGTCCACGAGCAAAAAAAAAAAAAAACAGTGAGCAAAGAATTACAGTATTTTCTTCAAGGGTTATCACAATCATTTTTCTGATACACTTCACCAAGTGTTAGGCCACAGATTTTTAGTGTAAGTATGTGTGTAACAAAAGGCAATTGCAGTACTAACAAACATTAAGTTACTTTGATTCTGCGAGGATGGTGTTCAGCTGACTGATAATAACATAGCAGTTACACAGAAGAACTTGCTGGTCTTGTACTCTCACCACAGTCTAGGAGGCCATACAGAGGAGAGGAGGCCAAAAAAAAGGTTCTTTAAATTTCTGTTCTGTGGGTTGCTTCTGATTTCTTTTGTACAGGAAAAAAGCACTTACATTTTGTGATTAATTCTTAATAAGCTTGACCTGAGGAAATGAACATAGGAGAACTGCAGTGGACACAGCTAGTACTGATAAGGGTGCATAGAAATGAGATGTGTGAAAATGTATTTCGGTGAACATTATTATTTCCACAAACACCTCAGTGTTGGTCATGCATGTATAAATTATTTCCCTTAATATAATGTTATCCTTGTCTGTGAATAATGTAAGAATTCATTGCACATAAAAAAAAAATCAAATTATTATCCTGTGACTCCTGTTTGCCTACCACTGCTGCAATTAACCTTCAGTTTCTAGAAGATGTAGAAGATAATGTAGAAATGTCTACACAGTACTGTGGCATAGTGAAAAAATCTCCAATCCAGTGGAGGGCTAAACCAGGAAACCCTGTGTGTGCCCAGAGGTTTTGTGCAGCTCTGAGCCTGACCTGACAAACTCTGTGCCAAAAATACTGCCAAAGTGCTGGGGAGAAGAGGAGATCAAAGAAGCACATCAAACTAAACTGTAATATTGCCTTCAAACCTAAGCTGATTTATTTAGAGCTAGCTTTGATGTCTTTGCACTCATAAGTATAGCTCCAGAAAGTTCTCATACATTAGCAACTAGAAAGCTCATCATATATCATACATATTTTTTAATGTTTAGAGGAGTCGCAAAGTGAGGATGTTTCTTGACGCAACACAGCATGCTTATTAAGCTGGTAAAAGAAAACAATTCTAAAGGAAATCTCAATATATTTTATAAAATAGTATTAATTCTTACCAGGAGCAAAAAATGACATTTGGAAGCTTTTGTTTTGGGTTTTTTAACAGGAAACTGAGCATTTGGAATTCTCTTTGGGAATAAAGTAAATGATAGGCTCAAAGTTAATTTAGTTTTCTTTAAATAATGTACAGCAGCTTGTATACAATACATGGGTTCTCAGTTCATACTATTCCATAGAGTGGGTGTTAATTTATCTCTAATAAAGAAGACTTGCGGAGTGAGAAATATTAAATGAGGGAGAAAAAGCCCATGAAAACCTAGCAGTCAATGACAGATCCTCAAAATGAAGAGAGACTGAGTTCCTGAGGTGTGCTGTCTACTTAAAGCTTTGCACCAGAGTATGCCAAATGCTGCAATCTGCTTAATTTAAATGGCAAGCATGAACATACTAAAGCTAGTAGCTTAACAAGAAATATGTAGTATCTCCTTAACAGTTTAGTTATTTATTTCATGGTTTGGGATTGAAATTTCCAAAACTAATAATGTTTAGATTTTGTGACTTGTAGGTATTTAATGATTTTTTAAAAAATGAGCAAGCAAGTCAACAATATTGGAAAGAAGTGTCATGCAAAGAGGTGACTTAATTGAACCTTTAAATACCATAGAGAAGATACTAAGTTACTAATGAATATAATGAGCAGTAACCTAGGTACTAGTGAGAAAAAAAGGAAGACAATAGACCATTGTATCAAACTGATGAATCTCCTCAGTGTGTTGCACATGAGCATTGCCTAGAAAGAGTTTGCTGAACATGTCCTTTTTCCTGGCAGTGTTACTGAAAACCAGACAGGCCATAGATAAAGCTGGGTCACAAAGGAAAGAAAAGCTTTTTTTAATCATTATGTCATTTATATTTGCACAAATTAGTAAATCAAATGCTGTTGTATGAATGGTAAAAGTAAAACCTTTTCAGTGCAGCTTTAATCTGATAAACATTTCCCTGTAATTGTTTTGTGTGAACTACTGACATCTAATCGAGTGCTCTGCTGAAAGCAAACAAAAAAAAACTAGTAACTGTTTCTGTATATCTTTACTGCCACAGCATTAACCTTAGAAGAACAAAAAAAAAAAAAAAAATCTTATTTTACAGTATTTATTGCTATTTTAGCAATTAACTCCAAACTACATTGGATATGAAGCCAACGTGTTGAAAGTAATACATAAAACCAGAAGTTGGCCACTGGTAATTCACACGTGCATCCTATCACCATCTTTGTTTTTTTTTGCTGGAAGCACGAAGTGCTTTCAGTTTAGATTACCTACAGGACAAAATGCAGTAACCTTAGTTTACTAAAACAGTCTTTCAGAGTGTGGAGTACTGTACAGTGTTCCTCAGTGTCTTGGTCACTAATCTTCCAAACTGACTGACTTTTAGAAGGTTTGTTAATAGAAACCAGGAATTAAGCAGTGAAAGCACATCATTCAGGTCTTGAGGAAATGTATTTAGGCACAAAGTATAAAAAACCTTATGATGCTCAGAGTATTCTTGAAAATAGAGACTGTTAAACCAACTGTTCAAGTCATGTATCTGAGCAGATGTCATCCACTTGATATTAGGGTTCTTGTTCAATCAACTGTTTCAATTCTCTTGAATAAAACTCTCCAGAGCTAATGTGTTGGTTATATTTGTAGGAGAAACAAAGCCCAAACATAGTCATTTTCCCAGCTGGACTAATAGATCAATATTTCTTGGCTTTTAATCAGCATTTTCTACATAATGCTTGAAAACCTGTCCTAGAGGACAGGTATCAGATACAGTATTTTCTTTATTACTTGCAACTGCTTTCACTCAAAGATTCTTGGTTAGGACATTAGTACATTGCTCTGTCTTGTCACTCAGTCCTCTGACTGACTGTCAGTTGTAGCTGATGGAAGATCACTCAGTGATCACTTTGAATCCCTTGCTCTTCCAGCAAGTCTCATTTGTATTTCAGAGTCATGTGTCTGTGTTTGAAATGTGTGCATTGAACAGGTCACCATGCAGTCCTTGCCCTGAGTGTTGACAGAGATGTGGGAATGTGCCGTCTCCCTTCAGCACACTGGAGAGCTACCTAGGCACAAAAGCTTGCAGAAAGCACCACACTTATCTTTGTGACTGAAAAATAAGGTGTCCAGTCCTGCATAACATGAACCTGCCTGCACATATGGTTTAGCATAGTCATGCCTTATTCTTGGAAGAATGAAGTCGTGGGATGAAAGGCAGACTGGTCTGGCATATTTTCTTCTTCTGTTGGAAGAAAAGGAATACACAACATGTGTTCCACTAACTGTGAACTGTTTAGGCAGAGGTATATGATGAGGAGTATTGGAAGGCTTTTGTAACCTGTAAGACAATCATACTGCAAATATGCTTTCACTTCCTGATCAAAGAAATTATTTACTTATATTTCTCTTAAAATGTACAGCATTGCACTTTGTCTTAAAAGGTACTTGTGTTATAAAACTTTTTTTTTTGCTGTGTACTTTGATCCAAATAAATATTTCACTTCATAGTTCTGGAATTAGAGTTTTAAAGGGAAAAAGGAAAAGAAACTGTATTGTATAGGAGTAGTTTAGAACCTGCTGATGTTAAAAATTTTCAGCAAATTTAAAACTGGAAAACCAATTGTCACATCCTTTAGGGGTTCTAGTGCATGACCTTATTATATATACTTCCTTTTTGATGTTTACTTATACTTTGAGTGATCTGTTACCTCTAGTCAAGCAAAAGTTGCTTTCAACAAGAAGTCTCTTTAGAACATGTGAAATTAGCCAATCCTTTTCAGTAGTTGTCCTGGTAATTGTGTTGGGTTGGTGGTGGTGGTTTTTCTTTTTTTTTTTTTTTTTGTCTGTTTTGTATGTTTGGGTTTGTTT
>LTAT01000005.1:92099331-92109428 GCA_003286495.1 Chlorodrepanis virens
ACGTGAAAACAAAACAAGGTTACATGTTCATACCAAAAAAATGGATAAATTTTAATTAATAGTAAAAATTGAGAAGGAAGGGAAGGGAAGGGAAGGGAATGGGAAAGGAAAAGGAAAAAGTGGGGGTGGGGGGAGGCAGGACAGGGTGAGTGACAGAGATTAAGTAGAAATGCATCACTTCTCCTTGGGTTCCAAAAATGTCTCGTTGCTTCCGTCTGTCTGGTTTTCTTGGTGGCGAGGATCCCCCACCAAAAAGGATTGAATTTCCCCAGAGACTTCACTTCTCTGGGCAGAACAACCTCAGATCTCTCACCCTCCCTGTCTTTATAGGAGAGGTGCTCCAGCCTGCTCCAGCCTCCATCTTCATGGCCTCCTCTTGATTCAGGTCCACATCCTTTTTATTTTAGGGCCCCCAGTGCTATGCAGCACTTCAGGTGGGGTTTCATGAATAGGGAGAGAAAAAGAAAAAAGGAAAAGATGTGCAATACAATGCAAGCAGAGAGTTGCATACTTGAGAGTCTGATCTTCAGAGCTGATGGAGAATGAGAGGCGGATCCAGAGGAGGCTGCAAAAATCATTGTAACACTCTAAGCCATGGAGCTGATGTCCAGCTGTCTGAGAGAAAGGGTAGGTTCTGATGGTTATAAATATATTTCTGCATCAGTTTCAATTCTGAGATCTCTAGTTGGAGGACCCTTTAGTTCTAAAGTCTATGGCAGTAAAATCTTCCTCCAGAAATTACTGTTTGTCAGTATAGGGGTATGTGGTTTAAAGAAAAATTACAGAAAATCCTGTATGGAATTACTGGAAAATCCTATTTTAATTATTGCTTTGTCTCAGTTTATTTAAGGAGGGGGCATGTGTGTGTGAAAACAGAAAGAATAGCATCTTGTGTGAATGAAATTTATGTATAATTGACAGCATATGCCATCACTTACTGTAGCTGAATAACTTTTGTAACTTGGACATTTTCAAATGAGAATTCTGTGGAGCTGATTTCTTATTTTGGAGCCTTTCATGTTATTAACAAGTGTGACAGAAGAAGCAATGAATCAATTATTTCTAGTTAAATATACTTTCATTTACATTTCAGTTTTTATATAAAGTTTTATAATGAACTAATTCTGGGAGATGTTATCATGCTGTTTTATTCATAATATGAACATAAACATAGCAGTGAATATTATGGAAATGTTGTTTCAAGTTCTGTTCTCAAGGCTTGTGCATTTAAAATAACTCTGTAAAGCTTGCACATGGGGAATTGGTCAAAATTTCATGCACTTCTTTGGCTTTTTCTTTTCCAAAGCAAACCAATCATTCTCAGTTTAATGTTGAGATTAAAGACAAGTGATGAATGATGCAATATGTGTTAAAAATGTACTAATTTTGGTTAGAACAGCACTGTATGACATTTACCAATCTTCAGTTTGAAGGTTTGGATTCTTGTAATGTTTATTTCATGAATAAGTGGGACTCCAGTGTGCATCAAGCATTAAACAGGTTGCTGAAAACTTATGATATTTTTCTGACAGAGGAAAATCTTCCCTGTCCTTTATTTAAAAAATGTAATGATACTTAGATTTTACTCCTTACAATATTGAAAACTAACCCAGAATTCTTTTCAATTTTTACATCAGTTGTTATTTGTATAGAACATAATATTGAAATGGGAGGTTAAAGTGCATATTTTCTTTGGAATTGCTCCAACTGAAAATTCAAACTCTTACATACATGAAGATAGCACTAGATTTATTCACAGCCTTATGATTATCACGTATATGTACAATGGTTATGTCAACTGAATTCCTGATATCCTAGTTTGGATTCCCCTATTCCAATAATTAGTGACCTGAAGCAGAAGAATAGAAGGCAGAGTGACTTCTTTTCCCACAGATGCCCCATTTAGTTGAAGTGGTAACATGTAATGTGCACTTCCATTTTGCATGCTGGACACATGCTTTTTCTCCTTTTATGTGGAGAACAAGATCTTTTTAATACTGTTGGTCATTTGTAATTGATGTTCAAATGCAGGTCCTGGTGTTTATCATGTTACTGCTATAATGGCATACACCTGATGAAATCTTCCTGGCTGGCTTGTTTTTCTTTAGAGGTGTGCTTGTAAAATATTAACTAAAGGTATGCATATACCTTAGCACATATGGGCTCTTTGATCTTCTGTGAACCATTCCAGTAACTTGTTAATCCCACTAAATATATGACAAGATACAGATGGTTACTTGCAAACAAAATGAGGGTGTTTTATCATACTACAGTATGATATGGTATTTGGCAGTCACCTTACTACACCAGTCTAGTATTTGCCTTATTATGGTGGGAGATTCTATAACTTCAACACAGATGCCAAAACAGTAATCAATAGAGAAAAAACATATTTCAGAAAAATTTGATTTCAAAAGCTTAGTTATAATTTAGATTAATTATAGGAAAAATGCTTTAACTTCTAAAACTACAGTGATGTTGGTTTGGGACTTAATAATAAATAAAAAGACTATTATAATTTTTATTTTCTTTTTTGAAATAAAGAAGTCTCTTACATAAGCAGTAAATACTTTTTTTAAAAAATGGTCAGCAAGAGCAGCGTCACATGTTATAAAAAAAACAAGCGTAATGCACAAAAAGAGTATTGTTCTTTGTATCTGAAAGTGCCAGATAAATTTTTACTACATTAGGCAAGGAACTGGCAGACATATAGAAATTTAATTTATTATTATTATTCTAACTCTCAGTTTCTCTAAAACTGCAAATACATAATTATGTTTTTATTTCTTTACATGCGTTTAGAGAAATGGAATTTGTAAAAATTTGTGCAAACTAGCTGTGGAGATGTTCATTGTAGGTTTTATCCTCAGGAATAAACTTTTGCTGTTGTTCTCCACATTGGTAGCTTTGAATTTTTGGTGAATCTTTGAACAGCTTCAAACCCATTCAGCAAGGCTTTGGTCCAGAATTGTTCACAAATCCAAAACACAGCACCATGTGGGCTGCTCTGAAGATGATTGCCCCCTGCTCAGGCACACCCAGCGCAGCTTTACTGATATAAAAATATACTGAGTTTCTGTGTGTTATAGAAATCTGTGAATAGTGGGAAAAAAAAAAAAAAAGCCCCTAACCTATTTACTGACCTGTATAAAATGTGACCCCAATTTTACTTTTTTTTTTTGGCCAGTCAATCGGCCATGTCCATGCTACAAAACTGGGCCCAGGAACTGTGCATACTATAGGCTCTGGGGGATGCATAGTGGTTGAGGAAGGAGCCCCTAGGACACAGTGTCTTAGAGCTGTAACCAAGAACATGGAAATGCCAGGCAAGTACAAAGACCTCATTCTACTCTGCAACTTTTGGCATAAAATTTCTTTCATGGATCAACAGGATATGAGGTTTCAAAGTTCCAAGATTTTAGGAAGCACATTTTATATCTTGAGTTGAAATGTTGTCTTCCCTTTTCCATATCATTCTTGTTACATCTGCTAAATTAATTTAATGGGATTGTACATATGCTGTCATTTGCATTTATCAGGGCAGGCAAACAAAATAGCCCAAAATTATTTAACAGCTTATTCCCCCTATGGTAGTAGTTCTGCTTACCCAACTTTGTTATGTTTTCCTGCACCCTCCCATGCAAAAGTCATGCTTGCCCTTTCAGTGAGCCATTCTGTGTGCCAATCCAATGGGATGCTAAGCTAGCAGAAATCTGATTGGGGTCCAAGACAGTGAAGAACTGCATGGCCAGGAGCTGGCAAAGGTTGACTGACTCTTTGAATATCAGCAGGCTGTTAGGTCAGTCTGTGTGTAGAAGAGTTTATTTAAGCCTTCTTTCTCTAGTGTACAAATGAAGTAGAAATGCCAAGAAAACCAATTGCAAGATTTCTAATGAGTAGAGTTGACAGTAGTAGCCATGCAAGGAGACGGCTGGATAAAAGGGTGAAATGCCAGCCACTCTTAGGTGTCTGGAACATCCAGGCTACACAGTTGCTCTGTACAGTCAGGAGAGAGCATGAGCGATCCCTCCAGACAGTGAAAATCCTCACCTGTGTGCACATTGTGATAAACATCACTCTAAGGAAAACTACCTCTCTTTTGCTGATCCAGGGAGCTTAAGGAGACTATCTCCTAACTTAGGTGTTTTAAGAGTTGGCCTGTGTGATACACTTTACAGTTTTACTGAAAAGTTTCAAACAAAATAAAATTATATTTCATAGGCAAAGTATAGAAAATGAGAATCTGATTACTATATCTAGGAGAATAAAGAATTTGATTGAGCTGGAAAACTTATATCCAAAAGCTCAGACAATGATTAAGAAATAATCTCAATACACAAACTCTCCTTGCACCAAGTAAATGTAGTAAGATAATTAATTTTTCCAAAGCAATGCAGCCACAGGCCTTTCCTTACCTGAAGATATTGTTGGAGTCCTTTGATATCATTAACACTTTTCCTTTTTTTCCACTGGAGATTTAACCTGCTAATAAACTTACGTTGCTGTAAAAGGAAAGGTAGGGAATGTTTGTCACTCTGCAGTTTTACTCCTAATCTTTTTGATGTGATTGACTGGCAGAAGCCTTAACTGAGCACTCATAAAAAATGGTCTTTGATTCATGTGGTGTGTAAAATGGTTTAATTACCACTTAGCAGCCAAGCAGTAATGCTGAAATTGCCAACAACTTAACTGATTTTGAGAAATAACCCACCCTATAATTTGCCCAGTAAAATTTGGCAGAAAAACTTTAATAATTTCATTAAAACTTTCCGCATATTTTTGTGCTTCTTGTTTTCTGTGCTTCAAAGACTTGCAAATCAGATTTGTTGAAAAACGGTAGCAGTAATCAATAACTGAAAAATTGAGGAGCTCTATGAAGCAGACCAAACTGCTTTGCATGAAATGTATCTGCAGGAAATTTTACTTCCCTTTGTTTCATAGATACCGTCTTCCAATCAAGATTGCAATAAATTAGTTTGTGTTAGCAGTCATATAATAGCCTTGTTAAAATTACTAGTTATAAGTGGTATAAGTGGGGTTTTATTTAAAATGAAGTTCAATTTAGTAAATTTCAGTAAAGTAAAAATAATCTAATAACAGTACCAAAACCAAGAACTTTTGATTCTTAAGCCTATTGCTTTGGAAAACACAGGTTAAATTCTCCTCCTTTTTTTTTTTTTAATATCTAAAACTAGGAAAAAGTACACCTTTTCTTCATAGTCACAGATGTTCCAAATGTAATAATGAGTATTTGATATACAGAACAGCTCCAACAGAAAAAAACTCATTCAAAATACTTCAGCTGCAAAAATTCTGTGTTATACCCAGGTCTGTCTCCCTGCACAGAGCATATTATGAAATTACAAATTAGTCCAGACATTTCCCTTTAATATTTTTTATTTCTTTTATCAAAGCTTATCCTCTCCTCCTTGTAACTAAGTCATAAAGCAGACTTTAGGGTAGGGTAGTTTAAAACCTACATTTTAAGTGCTCAGAATTATCAGCCACAGAAGAACCTCCAGGCTGTATGAAAGCCAGCTGTTCTCTGATGGGCATCAGTCTCAAGGCAGGATGAGGCAGGTAGGTTCCTAAATTAATAAGAGAGCTTAGCAGTTTCTCTTGATTCTATGCACAGTCAGCAGAGAAGAAAAGATGTCTAATTTGGGTCAATTAGATTAATATTGAGAGTTCCGTCATAGTGTTTACAGGAATTAAGTTAAATAGTTAACTATCATCCAAAGCACTGTTTCTCATAGGCTTTTTAGGTGGAAAACAGTGGCTGTTGCAGATCTTTCTCTGCACAGGAAACAAAACAGGCTTGAGCTAATTTCAAAAGTTTTGCAGATTCATTTACAACAATAAATGACATCTTCAACTATAAAAATACTTTCATTTTTAATTTGAAATGGTTTCTGCAAAACCACAACTGCTGGTATTTGCAAACTTTTTTTTATTATTATTTTTAACTTTATTTACTGAAATGCACCAATTTATCACTGCTTAAAAACGTCATTGGGGCATGCTGGGGAGTTATTTGAGAGAGGAGTACTCTGGAGGTCTGTGCAGCTCTAGAAGTGTACAGCTCAAAAATCACAATCTTTTATTTCCATGGATTTTAGCTCTACCTGGTACCTGGGCTGTCATTTTCTTATTTTTTTGGAGTTAACCAAGTGATAATAATTAAACAACACTTTTAATTCCATGATCTGCTCATCTGCTCTCTGTCCTAGAATGCATATGATTTTCCAGAATAAATTAATTTGAAATGCATCAGATAATTGAAAATTAATGAATATGGCTTGTCTGGAACACTCTTACTCAAAATCACAGAACATAGCAAATAGGTTACCGAATTCTATAAAATAAGACTCTAAGAGCACTGAAGAAGTTACCTAGGCCTTTCCAGAATCCAAGAGAGAGTGCTAAATGTATGTTCTAGGAAGTGCTCACCTAATTTTAAATTCAAGGTCTACTCAATGTTTTTGAGCATCTTATGGAAGGGTTTTCTATTATCCTATTTGTGCTATCATAAATAAACCTAATTCTTTCTGTTCTGACTGCACTAACAATAGATAATTAATTATTATGATACAGATTTGTTATGTTTCTGGAAATTGTTACTTCCATCAGAACGGCTGTGTTTCAGATAAGCAACCACAGTTAATTCATTTTGTCTTTGCATTTTGTAGATCTAATAGACTTTTCCTGATTTTTCAATGAAGATATTATGTGAAGAATTGTCAGTGTCGTATTGGAGTGAAGATAGATGGAATTTACTATCTGTTTCCTCCTTTTGCTTTCTGAAGTAAAGAAAACTGTATTGCAGTTTACATGCACAATTACTGATCAATACTTAAAAGAGCCCACTGAATTTTGGACTTCAGTCTTAGATACTATAGATGTTTAATAGATGCTGAATATATATTAAAAAAACCCCAAACAAACAAACAAACAAACAAACAAACCCTCCAACCTTCGTTCAAAGACTTCAAACAGATGACAAAGACAGAAAGAGAAAACCAGGCACAGAACAGGGAAATTATGTGCTCTGTGTTTTGTGTTGGGTCAGCAGCAGGGTTAGGAAATTGCAAGTGAGCTGGTGAGTTAAGGTGTTATGCTCTCATAGGAGGCAAAAGCAGTGCTTCCATTCTGCATCCCTTTTCAAACAGATGGAATCGTCTGCTCTGAAGAATAAATAGCAGCAAAGATACATAGAGCTGAGTTAATGTTACTGAGATAACCTTAACATCTGCCTTCACTTTTGGCTTTCTCATAATATTTGAAGTATACTGAAAAACTCAATATACTTTAGCTCTCTGATTTGCTTTTAAAATTTCTTTTCTAAAGGTGCCAATCAGAAGATGATGAAAGGTGAACAGTATGGAAATAAAAGTTCTATTCTATTAAAGACCACCTTTAATATGAAGCGGAATGTTCCACCAATCATTATCCAAAACAATTTTTCAGACACGAGAACATTCTTCCTAGGAAGTAGAGGAGGTTGTATGTTGTGTGGATAAAGCATGGTCGGATTGCTGCACAGAGCAGTGCGAGGACGAGCACTGAGAGCTGACTGAGGCAGATCTCAAGCCAGGGTGCTGAGTTGTGAAATGGGACAGAGAAGAGAAGAGAACTGCAGTCAGGAAATGCAGAGAGCAGAAGCTGAGGCAGCCTGTGCCTCCACAGGGTTGTGCTGCGGCCTGTCAAGAGTGACCTCCTTGAATCCTACAGAGAGGTATTGCTGTACCTCCTGACAATTGTAACAATGATCTCTCTCTTGATTCCTGCAATGTGCTAGTAAAGGATCCTTACTGAAGTTTCATCTTTTACCACCTGCCCTGGTATTTTCTTTATTCTCTAGTGGACTCTCAGGGAGATACTGACAGGATTTCACAGAAGTGTAATGAGAGAAAGTACTTCTCTGACCACGGCTGAAAAGTAGAGGAGGGATTTTGAGCTGCTGTTGGAAAGGAGAGAACTTTCATGTTAGCGTAGAGTTACTGCAAGATACCTGAAGTTTAGTCTTTTAATTTTACAGAAGAATGTCTAAGAAAATAATCTCAAAACACAAATGAGTGTCTTTAATGAAAGCAGAATATCTATACTGTTGTTCTTTACACACAGTGTTTTTCTTTCTTCAGTTCACAGGGAAAGCTGGCAAATCATTTCATGGCAGATCACTTACTGCAGAAAATGCAGGACATTATGCTAGAATGAAACATGTCCCTCACTAATCTGAACATGTACTGTCACAGGGTAAATTCAAGAGGTTATTCAGTCTTCTAGATGAGACTAGAGTGGCAAAGTATTAAATGTTTGTCAGAAGACTTTTCAGTCTTCTGAAGAGAAATTAACCTATTTTCCTCTAGAGATTACTATAATAGCAGTTTGCACAGTGGGTACCCTACCTATTTCCTTTGTATGTGCTTATCTTACTTTCCTCTTGTCCTTAGATGTAGAAGTGCAGGCACCACAGAAAAATACAGATGATATGTTACTTTAATAGTATCAGCTTCTGTAAAATCCTGCAAAGGCAGATAAGTTCAGGTCATTGACTGTGGACATACAGCAGCTCCTCACATATTTCCACATGCAATGATTTATGTGCTGTTTGTCACAATCCTTTCTCTATATAAACAAGTTACATAAATTACCCATTTCTTCTCCAGATCTAAAACTGGTTGCTATTTCCAAATAATGCTACAGTTCCTTGGAAGAGTAGGTAGAAGGGCTTCCAAGGGAAAGAAGATTATTCTTTGCAAGTAGCCCTCAATGTCAAAATGCCAGTGAATTCATAAGAAAGGAAATAAAAGAAACTGATGTAAACATATTGACATGTCATTAACATCATCAAAGCAAACTTTTTAGTCTGTCTTTCCTTTCCTTTTTGGTATCACTCCTTTATAGTCAAGATAGCCACAATGGAAACATTACAGTAAATGGAATTTGTTAGAATGTGGACTAGGTCTTCTTACTTTTCTCTGTAGTAAATTGTTCAGTAACATTCAGATTCTACTGCTGAGAATAGGACTCTACAATGTGGGGTTTTTTTCAGTTTCAGTTTATCATATTCTGTACCTCAGTCAACCCAAAATACGTTTTCGCTTCAGACTGAATTCCTTTTCTTGTCGTGATTTGTGTGAACTGAAGACAATGACAGGAATGATGGAGATTAAATGAGAACATGTGGAGACCTTGGGGGGCATTCCCTGGTTTAGGGAGACACAAGAAGCTTCCCTCAAAAAGCTGTTAAGACCCCATTGGCTCATTGCCCTGTTCCTGTGTCTGTTCCTATGTCCCTGAGCCACTCCCCCCCTATTCCCTGATTATTGGCCCTCACATTTGTGCTGCCCTGAAACCAGGGTCAGCCCCAGGCCCCTCAGAGACCAACACACTGGGGCCCCTCCATGCAGCTGTGCTGGGGACTCTGAAAATCTCACCAGGTGGCTGAATAAAACATCTGTGGATAATATGCCAAGGCCCTTTTTGCTTTCTTACCCTTGGACTTTACTAGCAGCAATTCAGGCTGCAACATGAACATAATGTAAATAACAGGTTCTACTGATGAAACAGATTCTTGTATGTTTTGTCTTTCAAGTTCATACATAAAACTTCATATTTTTCCCTTCCCTTGGAAATCTTTTCTGTATGTTGTAGCATATCTCTAAATCCTCTGTGGGTGTTTAAAATTAGTCAAGTATGGACTGCAATACCCTAAGGACTGTCTAACCCTCAACTCCTGTTTTGGCACTCTGTCTGTAATTGATCCCTGAACAGCATACATTTAGAGAGTTGAACCAAGAACTGTGACAATTTTTAGAGGTAAGGTTCAGAAGATCAAATAATTGGGTTTGCAACCACTTATGTCTAGTTGCTCTTTTAGAATCAGGAGGATTTGGCAGCTAAGTCAGAGTAACCCTTGAAGCCTACATGAGCGTGGTATTGCCTGAAGTATCGTAAGCATGAAGATCATGTAAAGCTAGCAATGATTTGCATCCCAATCCTTCCATCCCTGCTTGCAGACTGCAGTCTCCATCATTGCATTTGGCTCACTAAAAAAAAAAAAAAAATAAAAAAAAAGGAAAAACAAAAAAAAA
>LTAT01000005.1:92109438-92131047 GCA_003286495.1 Chlorodrepanis virens
AAAAAAAAAAAAAATAAAAAAAAAGGAAAAACAAAAAAAAAAAAAACCACCAAAAAACTAAATCAGGTTTCTATTCATTCTTTACTTCTAACCAGGGTCTCTCTGCCTGGATTAGGTTTAGTTTGACATCTTCCAGGCTCTGTAATACAAGGAATGCAATTGAACATGGTATCTTGGATCAAGCATAATGGAAAGCTTTTGGAAATACCAATTTTAGCTTCATACACATGAAAGAATGAAAATATATAAGTGATTTGACGGCCTAGTTCGGGATCATCTTTAGCACAGGCATAGAAGTTCTAAAGCAATTCTCCAGTCATTTTGCTTTCTTCAGTTGAAGCCTATATTCAGCATATCTTATTCATAATAATTTATTAAAAAAATACTAGTCATAGTTTTTTCCACTTTGATTGTAGGTTTGTACTAAAGTTTAATGCATCGTGTTATGTTGACATATAGTTGTTTCTCAGCTATAGAAAAAAATAATGAAATAAAAAAATCTTAGAAAGAATATCAGTACTCTGTGTTAATAGGTATTCTTTTTAAATATGTGTATATGATACAGTTTGAAAGAACTATTTCAATCCTAGAAGAATATTTTGAACATTCATGGTGTGGTATTGTCTGCTCAAGCACTTCAGAGTGTCATTTCTTTATATTAAATAGTAGTTGAGAATCTGTTTTAGTTAGGCTCTGGCTATCTACAGCTGTTCAGAAGTATTGCAAAAATAGGAAACGCCTGGCTTTTTCTTGTATGAAGTTCTTAGATTTTAGGAAATGCATTATATTGATGGATGCCAATACATTTGCATATTTTTAAATTAAAAATAAGTGTTCTATTGTCAAACAACTCTTCAGTAAAATATGCAGAAAGTTACACAGCTCAGGTGTTAAACATATCTTTCTATACATGTAAACACTGATAGACTGCTATTGGAAAAAAACAGAAAAGCACTGTTTGTCTCAGATTTCATTTCTTTAAGTGTCACTATTTTTGTGTCCATTTGCCATCTCACAATAGTCCACAGAGTTTGGGAAACAATAAATTGTCCTGTAAAAGAAAGAATATGATAGAAAAGTTCTCCCAAGTACAGCTTTTCTCTGTCTGTACAGGCATGCTTACAACACTACTGTATCCTATAGCAATTGGTTTCTGCTAGAAAACTTCAACTTATGTCTTCAATTTTGGCATTTTCTCTTGAGAACATAAAGGTTTTTAAAATTCACTTTAGATTTCTGCAATTCTTTTTTTTTTTGCTTGTCTGGAGGAGGCAAATACATGGGAAGGAGAGGCTTGTATCATCAAGTTGTTCCTGTTAAACTCTTTCCTTTATCCTAATTCCAAACAAAAACACCTGGTGTCGTGTATTGCATTTGATTGCAGAATGATTATTGTTACAGAAAATACAGAGTAGTACTAAAAAAGGAATTGACACTAGGTCTGTACAAATTACACCAGAGATTCCATAACAGGTTGCTATAAATGGTTTACAGTAATTTTGCAATATATTTAGAAATTTCTAGATCTCAACTCTAAGGAAATTTAGAGGGATCAGTAAAGAGATCAGTATAATAACTGCTCTACAGTCATACTTTGAAATGCTCAAGTTACATTAACTACTGTGTTGGTGGAAGTCTGAATTACCTTGAAAATGAAAAAAAAAAAAAAAGACCATTTACTTGAGAAAAGGATTTTTTAAAACTTATGCTCTAGAAATTAGCATCTTTAAATACTAATAATCATCTAGATTGTCATGCTATGTTACTCCTAATGTGTCTGGAAATTGAGTCTGTTCTATAGCTTCTGAAAAAAACAACAAATCATGATGTCACTTTGTCTTCCCTGTAGTCTACTGTAATTTTTAAGGGCTCAATTATTGCTTTACTTCTTGGTCTGCTGAAGATAAAACACAGTATTTTCTGAAACCAAGCAAATACCATTGGTTTCTCATACAATTTGCATCATTCTGCCTAAAACAGAATTATTTAAATTCCGGCTTCTCAGTTTTTTCTTAAATACAGTTCTGTAATAGATTTTCAATGGAATAACAATACCTCTATATAATTTTGTTTTTACAATCTGCATTTCTTAAATTTAAAAATCTTGTACATTCCTCCTTGATTCCCAAGGTACAAGCGTAAAGGCTAATTGATTTCCTATGCCACCTGATGTTATTCACATTTAATTTAAGGAGTTAATGGTTTTGCTTGAGGGGGATTGAAGTTGGCTTAAGGAGTTCCAGGTTAAAAATTCTAATTAAAATTAACTCTCAAGAACTCACTTTTTAAAAAATTCACCTTTTGTAGACATTATTTTTAAAACATTTTCCTTAAATTGCATAGGTGTGCCATCTCAGTGGAAATTCATCTAGTTCTGGGAAAAATATGAAAAAGGACAAAAAGAAAAGTGAAATCATGGCCAAATAAAATATTGCTTCTATTAAAAAAATAGTCATAAATTATATTCTGTCATAATCTTTGCTGTTCTAACCTTTCATTAATTCTTCATCCCTTAGTTTTCAGAAAGATTCCTACTGTCAATAAATAGATTGTAAATCAAATTATAGATCAAACTCTAGAAATTAGGTATTAAATACACTAAATGGCTATATCATTGGCCTAGAATTTTTGAAAAATCAGAAAAAAATAATTGAGAATGTTAATTTTTTTCACTTTAATGATATGCTCTTTTGTGTCTCAGATATCAGTGGAAAGATTAAGTATGCACAGTTTGTCTAGTCAGGAAAGAAGTTCTGGTTCATGGCTGCTCACACTGTTTGTTGTCAGTGAGTGAATGTGCCACAGGAGCTTTATTTTCTCTGTCTTTTTTCTGTAGAACTGTTGACTTAATTCTGTCATCCAAAGAGCTCTGCAGACAGATACAAAATGTCTTTCACAGAAACCATGTGAGAGTCTTTTTGGAGCATTGCATTCCCTCTAGGGGAAACCTTTCAACACAACAAATTGTTTGTAGTGCCGTATGAAAATCCTTGGATTTTCAATGAAAATAGAAACTGAAAAAAGAGCATATTTGACTTGAGTTATTAATTCAAAAGGCAATTGTACAACAGTCCCAACGAAATGAATTATCTCTGTGACATGCCAGCTGAGTTCAGTCTCAACTTCCCTCAAAGCTTGTGCTTTTTGATATAGTGGCCCTCAAACTTCAGTGCTATCTTTGATTTCTGCATAGAGCCTGAAAAATGGCCATTTCAGCCTTTTGCAGTTACTAGCACAGACACGACTTTTTGGCCAAAATATGAAAGACCTACGTGAAAAAAAATGTACTCAAGGAATTGCATTTTCCTACTGCCCACTACAGTGTGTATCCATATTGAAAGTGGCAACAACTTTAATATAGTGGGTTTGTGATTTAATCACTGCTGTGTGCTGTATTTTCTTTGTTACTTTTCTCTGAATAAAAAGCAAACTCCACAGAGTTTGAGAGATTAGTAATTTTGGGATTTAAATCTGTAGTCAGATTGTACCAAAATAGAGTTTTTTAAAATGAATATGCCAAATTTAAATTTTGTCAAAATAATTCTTATTGTCCATAATACTAGAGAAGGGGAAGGAAAAAAAAAAGGACATAAAAATGTTTCTGGAACTAAAGAGAAAAGACTCATATTTGTATTACTCATGTGAGAAGTTAAAAAATCATCTGTGCCTAATTATAGCCAAGATCTTAAAACAGGTCCTGTCAGAAAATAGATCATTGCAGACTCTCTTGCACAGTATTACACTGAGTATCTCTCTGCATAAATAATTCAGTCTTCTGTGGTTGGAGGCAATGTATGGTTAATTCTGTCTCTCTTCTGTAGCTGAGAAAGTGCATACTAAGTGTAAGTCATTGCTTCCTGTTTTTGCTTTGCTCTGAAGTTTCAATCAGCAAGGTTGAAACCAATCATGGATTAAATACATTTTTGGAGAGGACAGACCAGTACAGTTTTGGATCCATCCTGAGATAACTAGCCTGTATGGCCTTCGTAATACCCCGACACAAATAAAAATAAAACTTTGCCTTGGGAGAGAAACTCAAAACCTGATGAAGTTTCATTGATTGGGAACATGCAGACAGTTTGTCAGCTGAAGAAATATGCTGCCAAATCCTTTCTGCCCTATTAATTATAACACGGGTTTTTCTGTAGTCTATTAGAGTGTAGCCAAATTCTAGAACAAAATATGTGAGAGACCACATTGGTGAGCTGGTTAAATCTCACACAGAATTGGAACTTGGAATTTTAGGAAGCCATGCTATCTTATGGTGTCATTTGGATAATATAAACCTCATCTTCACTGTGAGGGTTTTTTTGGCTACCTAGCCTATAAAACTGTATATTGATTTTCACAAACCTCTACAATTTCAGTGCCATGTGAACATTTAGGCATTCCATTTGAAACTCACACTCTTCAAGTGTAGGAAATTAATAGAAGGGATATTTTTACAGAATATTTGTCTCTTAAAACATAGTTAGTACTTTTCCACAACACCTATCTTATGTGTAAGAATCTCATCTGATTTCAGAATCAGGCACAGACTGAAGTATTTTACTACCAGACTTTAATTGAAGATAAATATTAGAGGGTTTTTTTTTCATTTGATTGTTTTTGTTTGTTTACTTGTTGTTTGTCTTCTTTTTTTCCTTCCAGTTCTGAAAGAGAACAAGGTAGACGTTCTGCCAGTCAAAACTGAAACACCACGAAGCAAAAGTCTTGCTATTCCTTAAATCTACATGTCTCTGACAAGCTTTGCTGTGGCTTAACACAGCTGTGAATGCAAAAAAGTGGGAAGCTGAGCCAGATCATCTTAGGACAGTGTGCTGCTCACACTTGTTACAGTTTCATGTGCCTGAAGTCAGTTTTGCAGTGCTGTAGCCATTCTATTGGTGGTTGTCTAGTTTTAAAAATATTCAGTAAACAAAACATCCAAACAGAGCAATAAAATACACTCTTATTTATCTTTTGGCATTGTTTTGCCTTCAATGAACTGAAAGCAGTCAGTGGCCATATCTTCATTCTTATGTGTTCATGTCAGTAGCTCTTTTTCCTTGTTCTTTTTAAAACTGAAAATCAACCCCAAATCTTCCTTTTTCCACCTGATACAGAAAGTTCTAAAATACTGAAATTTGAGGTTAACTGATACAGACATGGTAGCATTTGCTTAGAAGATACAAAGTTTTGTTTATGTAGAATTACTGTGTTCCTTAGGATGGTTAATGTGATCTTGTGAGAATTGGAAATAAGATCTTCATTAATATATTACCCATTATGACACCCTTCTGGATCATAGGGACTCAAATGATGATTTTACTTCTGTGTCTAGTCAGATGTTCTCAGTTACATTACACAGTGCCCGGAAATGGGCATGAGCCAAATTAATAATGGAATTGTATAAATTTTGCCCAGTGTCTTCTTAGGAGAACTATTAAAAGTAAATTATTGTTGTCTTCCATTGTATTATAATAATTGAGACAAACTTGTCAAAGATATTTTTTCCTGAATCCCTTCTTTCTGAAGTTTTAACTCCATTTCCCCCCACAATATCAGAAATTTATTTCATATATTGTTCTAACAAAAGCAAGTTTGTTTTTTATCATAAAGACAGAAGTGTGTTTCTTCTAAAACTAAGTTTGAAAAATCATATGATCCAGCAATTTATATAAATGCATTTCTAAATGACAATACTTATTTCATGGTATCTTTAAATTTTGTATGATCATTTTATCATCATATTATACTTTAGTTTATCCTGTTATCACCTCAACTTTTCTTTGATTGTTTTAATAGAAACTTTTGCATATGTAAAAGTAGCTACAAATTTGTAGATTTCAATTTTCCTTTCAGAATTATGAATACATTTAGAGAAAGGCAAAACAAGATCAAAAGCATTTATGTAAGCAATAATATGTTTTGGTAGCTAAGAATAAAATAGTTTAGAAATCCAAATTAAAAAGTGAGACATCAACTGCAGTCCTTTCTTTAACTGTTTTCTGCATTGCATTTATCTTTATACCTTTGCATGGCTTCAGTAAATATGTTTAAAAAATCAAGAATTATGTGTGTTTATTATTTAGGATCTCGATAAAGTATCTTAGTAGAGTGATGCTCAATGCATATCTCTGAAAAATTACTTTTTGATTTTATTTTGAAACTCCATAATAAACCTTAATTTAACATTTTTAGACTTACATTACAACCACATATGGTGTGGGCCATGGTTTTGAAGTGTGACTGCACTATGTTTTCACTGAAATAATCTCAAGCAGAATGTTTCAAGTTTGCCTGATTTATGCTTAATCTAGGGAAAACAATTAAATATGTATCCATTTTCCCCCAAAATTCCACGGTTAGAGATCCTTTCTTCCTCAATAGCTACTATTAATATTTTTAGGAGACATTATGTCTGAAATTGATAGATAAGCTTGGAGACACAGGGGAGAGCTAATGACAGAGAGAGACTTGTACCAGAGGCCTCAGGAGGTTTGAAGGGCTGCAGGGAAACCTCCTGCTCTCAAGTGCCTTGACACGAGGAGGTGTTTGTGTTAGCATAGATGTGTGATCTTGGCAAACTGAGGAGAGACTTTCTCATTTAAGTACTAGGGTTATGGTTATCTCTTCTTAATCAGACCATCAAAGAAAGCAGAGAAAAAGAGACCTAGAGATTGAGTTTTCATCTCTGATGTTTCTTAGAGGTGGCACCAAGACCTCTGCAAGTTTGAATATGATAGCAGTTTTGAATTAGAGATTCCTTGTTAGTCCTTATATTTATATTTTCTCCTGATAGTCTATCATCTTGCATAATGAGCACAATATTTCACAGTGTAAAGAAAAAAAAAATTAGAAGTTCACCAATCTTTTGCAGTGTAAGAAAAGAAAATATGCTTCTTCTTTTTTCTTCCTTTTCCTTTTTCTGTCTTTCTCCTGACCTATTTTATCCAGTTCTGACAGGACAGGAACTTCGAAAGACTTCTATGCATTGTGCTTTTAAAGAAAAAGATGAAATCTTTCCCTCTGTTGTTGGAAAGAACTAATCTTGGTCACCAGTGTAGGCTGCAATAAAGTATAGCACTACATTTTTTTACTTTCCATCTTCCACTGTATGATATTATTTTCTTGATGACAAGTGTTCTGGTTTCAGGTAAAAGAAGCTGACAGCATTTTGAAGTATTTTTTCACTCATTTAGAATTTCAAGTGCATGTGCAGCTAAACTGTATGATGCTCAGGTGCAACAAGAGTCCAAATTCTTGCTCTGTGTTTGCTGCCAGCATAGGGAGAAAATGTTATTTTCCCCAAATCAGAGTTGAATTGAGTGCTTCTGAGATTATCTGTTATGTGTCTCGGTATAAGCAATTAAATCCATTACAGTTGTTATGGCAGGATAACTGAGAGCGCAAATCTGCCAGTTCCCTGTAAATTAAAATATGCTTTTAGCAAAATAAAATAACCCTCATGAGAACAATAATTCAATATTCTTCATGACCTTTAATGGGAATGTTTATAAGATAGTCTAGATGCAGAAGTTGCTGAGAAGATACAGCAACCAGTCATGGTCAGATTAAACTTCTATATTTAATAAACCTGCAGACAACTCAACGATTTGGAAGCTTGGATGTAATGAACATTTTGTGTCCATGTTTATAAAGACCAAACCAGCCACTCAATGAAAAAAGAGAAAATTATATAACTTAACAATTTGTACCTCATTGTACTTAGAAATAGACTGTACATTTCCCTTGAACAATTTAGGAAATAATCAAGGATGTTGTGATTAGTATTCATGCTGTCCCTCCAAGTGGATACTTAAAAACAATTTCAAAATTTTGTTTTCTACACAATGTGAAATGAAAAAATATGCAGTATGGTGTGATAAAATGCATGCAACAAGTTATTGAGCTAGAAAATCTCTTTTTATCATCTCTGGAATTTCAGGAACAAATCAAATCAAAGTTGTTCAAATGTTAGTATAGTGCATTTTTCAGGCTAAAGAAATGGTAGTTGTGAATAAAACTATTCCATCAGTGCTCAAGTAGTAGAATTTAAAACTGATTAGGTATAGAGGGAATACTAAAATGCAACAGAAATCCTCACCACCTCCTTGACAATTTGAACACATGCATACATGGAATTCCAAAATCTTTCTCAGTTATACATAAGAGAGCTGTTTGGTTTAGATGTACAATTTTATTCCATTTTGTCCTTTGTGTTCCCTTCTAGGTATTCTAGTCTTTGGGAATATGAAACCCTGCCACTAAATTCAATACAGAAAAGGAAGAAATACAATCTCATTTGAAATTAAATTAGATTTCATTAATGCAACATGCTCTTAAATCACACAGAATCACACGAAGGTTGAGTTGGAAGGAACCTTCGGAGATCATCAGGTTCACTCTGTCTGTTCAAGTAGTGATAGAGGAGTAAGTTGCCCACAAGCATCTCTGGAAAAGTCCAGAGAAGGAGACTCCATTACCTCCCTGGGCTATCTTACAGTAAACCGATATTTCCTGATATTTCATTTGTTATCCCCTGTATCTCAGTTTCTGCTCATTGCATCTCATCCTTTTACTGTGCACCACTTGGAAGGCTGGCTGCAGCCTCTTAACACCCTGCTTTCATCTACTTTTAGGCATTAATAAGGTCCCTTGAGCCTTCTTTTCTTGGTGATGAACAGTTCAAGCTCTTTCAGCCTTTCCTCAAATGTTAAGTGTTCCAGTCCATCAGTTATCTTAGTGGATCTTCACTGGATTGTCTCCAGAATCCATGTCTGTCATTTAGCGGGGAACCCAGCAGCAGGCTGAGTAATGAGGTAGAATAATTTCCCTCAACCTACTGGCAACACCCCTCCTAGTGCAGCCCAGCCTACCTTTCACCTTTTGTGCCAGTGCACATTGCTGGCTTGTGTTCAGTCTGAACCACGACCCTCAGGTTCATTTCTGCCTGGCTGCTTTCCAGCTGAGTGGCCCCCAGTGTGTACTGGTGCATAGGGTTATTCCTCCTCAGGTGCAGGACTTTGCATTTCCCAGAAGCTCAGAATCACAGAATGGGTCAGGTTGGAAGGGATCACAGTGGGTCATCTGGTCCAGCCTCCCTGCTCAAGCAGGGTCATCCTAGAGCTCATGGCACAGGATTGCATCCAGGCAGCTCTCGAATATTTCCAGTGAGGAAGACTCCACAACCTCTTTGGACAGCCTGTTCCAGTGTGCAGAGCTTCTTGAGGTTCCTGTCAACCCATTTTTTCAGCCTGTCAAGGTGCCTCTGGATAGCAGCATGACCTTCTGCTCAGTTTTCAATCCACTTCACTGTCTGCTTAACCAACCTGTATATCACATCTTATGTTCAGACTGTTTCAAAGGCTGAACTCCACTGCTGTCTCATCACCCACAGTCCGACCACTTCATTACTGAACTTTGTCAAGTTAGTCAAGAATGACTTCCTCTTGGCGAAGCTGTGCTGTTACCACTCCTCATGATTTTCACTTTTGTCTTCAATATACCTGGAAATGGTTTCCAGAAAGGTGCCCCTCATCTTCCCAGTAATCCCAGCAATGAAGGTGATACTGACTGGGCTGTTGCCTGGGTCCTTCTTCTTACCCTTCTTGAAGATACAGGTGGTGTTTACTTTTCCAGTTTTCAGGCCCTTCTCTCCTGACATAGAACTGCACATTTGCAGGGGTCTCTAAATAAATTTTGGTATCCAGCTAAATGGAACATCTCAGTAAGTAGGTAGTAACATGAAAAAAAAAAAGATTCCACAAATTTTAGATTAGAGAGACACTGAAACATGATTAAGGAAGTATAATTCCTAAACAGTTTGCAGGACAAAAATCTTTAAGAAATCAAATTTTTTTTCTTTTTGTTTCTGTAGTTATAAGGTTGGGGTTTTTTTCCCAGCATATGATTAGGTAAAGCTAGAGGCTTGTGGTCTCCTTGGGAGGTGGGTAGTAGGGAAAGAGCCTTTAGCCATATATTCAATAGCATATGCACGTTATTTTGACGTAAAGTTTAGATATCAAAGAAAACAGAAGAAAACTGAAATTTGTGCTCGAATGTGAGTAAACAGTTTCTTCTGTTCATGTGTTAGTAAAACAATATCCAAGATTGGCAGAGGTTAAATACAAAATTACAACAGCCCGTTCCAACTTCTATTTGTATTCATAGTTTTAACACTAAACATAATGGTTCTGAAGGCTTATATAGGAATAGAATTATCTAGTTTGGACATAGAGTACTATATTTTGAATTTGAGGTGTAGTGGTGGTATTCTTTGGTGTGCCTTGTACCTGTTTACTTCCATCACGATTTCTGTCTTTGTCTAATAAAAAATGTATATGGTTCAAGCTGTTGATGTGGTTGACATCTGTTTCAGATTCATTTTTACTGACAGCAGGCTGCTGCTGGCGAGCACTCAGCCTTTTAATCATCAGAAATACAGAGACTGTCATTCCTGTCATTGCTCTTTATTTTGCTCTAGAATTCTGCATCCAATGTACTGCACTAAAACCTATGATAGATGAAAAGCATGACAGAATATGCATTATAATTTTCCTAATTATAATTTTTAAACAATACTAGAATTTTTTGACAGGTTATCATAACAAGTGTAGAAATGCTAGATTACCCTTGGCAATGGCTAAGTTTTAAATCCCATTTCAAAGATTATAGAATGTCTGTGCATATTTTCATAGATACTTCAGAATTTGTTATAAGAGACAGAATAGTTAAAAAAACCCCAAGTATTTGACTGTTAGTATTATGACCCATTTATCCTTATGTGGGATGCAGTGTCTTTCGTTTTTGTGCATCAAAATAGAAGGGAGAGTGTGTGTGTATGGACATGTGAACAAGTACATGAACCATTCACGCATAACATTAGATATACATTTAGACTTAGGGCTCAGCATGAAGTTGCATCAAACATCTCTACTTTTCCTCTATTCCTGTGAATGGGTGACTGTCGTCGTCCTGTGATGGGCCAATGTATTTTCTACTGCTTTTCGCCAATGATATATTAGAAAAGACTCTTTTTTATTGTCCCCACAGTGGCAAGCAGCATCTCCTTATTATTCTATGATAACTAATCTTGCTTCCACAGGGCATATACCTTCCTTTTTAGCCTTAGTTTCCAAGAGGAGATTCCCGTTCAGCCAAGCCAGCCTTCTGCCTCACCTGCTTGACTTTGGACATTTGGGAATTGTCTGCTCCTGTGTCCTTGGCATGTAATGCTTAAAATTGACCAGTACTTAATGACTCCCACACCAGCAAAAACATTTTCCCAGAGGACCTTACTTAAAATTGTCTGAACACCCTGAATTCTGCTCTCCTCATGTCCAGAGTTGAGGTTTTGCTGGCTCTTTCCCTCCCCTCAACAGAAATTTTAAAATCAGTTGCTGTGGCCAAGACGGCCACCAATCTTCCATTGCAAGATGCTCCCTGTTGACAAGCAGTAGATCAAGGAGGGCATCTTTCTGAGCCAGCTCCCTTAGGACCTATTCCCTAAAGCTGTCTTCCAGTTTTTTTAGGAATCTTCTGAGTTGTAGCAGCTGTGTGGTTCTCCCAGGTAATATCTGGCAAGTTGAAGTCCCGCATAAGGACAAGAGCAGTTTACTTGGATGTGTCCCTTAGTTCCTCATAGAATAATTTGTCAGCATCATTGTCCTGGCTGGGAGGTCGATAGTAGGTGTCCACAGTATGACGTGTTTGCCCCTTGAATCTTATCCAGAAGCTCTTTCAAACTGAGCCATTGCCAACTGTGAGCTCCACAAACTGTACCCCTTCTGCTATATACAATGCCACCCCTCCACCTCTTCTTCCCTGCTTATCACCCCTGAAAAACCTGTAAGCATCAAACAGGGCACTCCAGTCGTAGCACTCACCAGAGCAGGTTTCAGTTATGCCACAGATACCAAATCTCTGGGACCAGGCCAAACCCTTGGGCTCCTCTTGATTGTCCTTCATGCTGTGAGTATTAATGTAGAAACCTGCTCCTCCTTTCCAGGTACTCAGTCTGTTTGTGGCCTTTGTTGGCGGCTCTTGGACAGCCAGAGAGGAGCCCTTTCTGTTTGCCCTGCCTGCACAAAGTGCCGTGCAAAGTGCTGTGCCATGCCCACACTGCCACGCCGTGCCCCTGTTTGCCTGCTTCAGTTGTGCCACACCCTCACTGCTGAGCCATGCTCCTGATCATCCTGCTCCAGGCTGCTCACACTCCCTGGAGGCATTTAAATCTCCCCCTGTTGCTCCCAACACCACTTTCTCCTTTCCTGGTTGGCTGCTGTGGGCTTAGTGGTTGTGATAAAGCTTGGGCAGGTTGCTTCAGTTCCTGAACTTGGGAACCCCCCTGAACAGCTCAAAGTAACAAATGAAAAATAGTTCAATTTTCAATGTAATCATGTCAGCTGTTCCGAGAGATTTTGCAAAACCACCTGATATTTGGCATGAGGCACTTTCTACTCTTCAGACATTTTAGTCCTCTTGGCAACCCAGTTTTGGTTTTGGTTAGAAATGTTGAAATAGAAACTGCAAAGCTGGTGCAGCTCCGCAGAACAGTTCAACAGCCTGTTCACAATCTGCTGAGGTATTATTAGCTCCAGAAGAAAATAGCAGAATCCTGTCTGGGAGCCAAAATTAGATGGCAGTCTGTATTTTTCAAAGAACATGGGGTGTTCTCCTGTATGTTGCTACCAAAATGAGAGGTCTGTCTCTGTAAGGAATGAGGCTTGTCTAGTCCATTGGATGGCCCTTTTAGTACATGCTGGTATCTGCTCCAGAAGTCAGGGCTGCTTCTTATTTTAGTTTCCTGGTTTGTCTCATTGTCCTCTAGAAGGTGTTCTGGCATTGTCAGATTTTCTTTCACTGGCATATGAGCCCTACATTTCCCTACTTACCTCAGATGTATAATTCAAACTGTCTAGCCATCCAAATTATTTGCTTCTGACTTGGCCTCTGCTAGCAGTTTTATGTACTCAGCAAATATCTACTTGTACCTAATTTCTGTTCTACTTTCTCACCCTTATATCCCTCCTTCAAATGCTGCAATGGCCCTTAGAGTGCACCTTAATCAAATCACTCCTGATGCAACTGCACTCTCAAAAAATCTTCAAGACAGACTTAATTGTGAGCACAGGACTCATGAGGTGTTCAGAGAAGTACCACACGCTAGTCCTTTCTGCAGTGAGGGGAGGACAGTCTGTCAGGAAACCCATTTGAGAAAATCCCTAAAGAGAAAAATGACTTAAATTTTTTTCTGAGTAGAGTGTCATGTTTCCCGAGTTCCGTATGCTTATCACCAAGCAGAAATAGCAGAAAATGGGAAGAGGTAAAAATTAAATATCATACAAAAAGGCAGCACTTGATCATCCTGTTGAAGTAACTTAAAGGTAACAAAGTGTCAGGACAGTCTTAAGCTGTGCCAAGGGAAATTTGGGTTTGATGTTAGGAAAAAGTTTTTTACCAAAAGAGTGATAAAGTACTGGAATCGTCTGCCTAGGGAGGTGGTGGAGTCACCATCCCTGGATGTTTTTAAAAAAAGATTGGATGTAACTCTCGGTGCCATGGTGTAGTTGAGGTGTTTGGGCATGGGTTAGACTCAATGAACTTAAAGGTCTCTTCCAAGGTTGTGATTCTGTGTGTGATTCTGAGTGTATCTGGCAATATAAATTTGTGAAAAATAAAATATCATAGATAGTAGTGGATTTTCAATGTAACAACTCATTTGCACAGGCTGAAAGATCAACATTTGAGAAAACAAAAATGGAAAAAAAATAACAGTGTTCTTAACTCAGTATTAAAAGCAATATGTAATGTCAAAAATGGATAGTTTGGAAATGGAAAAATGAAAATTTAAATTTCTTAAATATTTTGCAGGATTTATGTAGCAGTGTCTGGGTTGGTTGACAAAATTCAGGGAAGTCTAAACCACCTCTGCTATTGTTTATCTTATCTATAATAGCTCTTTTCTTGTGTATGAAACACTTTTATCAAAATATTTCCAGCACAGTAGACTGCATTTCACACAAATTATTTAAAAGGCACAGACTTCTAATTTCAGGATGTGAATTCAGGCTGTAAACACTTAAGTGAGTTGAGGTACCTCCCTGCATTTCCTGGTAAGATATTTTGGAAAGTTGCTCATACCCTCAGTGTTTGCTATTAATCAACTGTACACTTAGCATGATGGCAGTACTTCTGCATACTCACATTGTGATGCTGTTCCCAGGTACCTGACTTACTTCACAAGAGTGGAAGACTAATTATTATTTCTTCTAAATATAGACCATTTGAGTAATTAGATCTTTGTAGAGAAAGAAACAAGTAGAGAGTAGAGTTTTCATATTAAAACAATATGAAAAAGACCAAATATCTCTTGGTGCTGCATAGGAAAGCAAAAATCTGTGAACAAAGGCTTAGAAACAACCAAAAGAGGATAAAATGAGAAATCTTAATTTGTTTCTCTGATGTGAGGGCAAAATTACTGGAGGTATGACTAGAATAAATTGCTGTGGGAACTGTGGAATAGAAGGAATTTTGTAATGCCAGGACAGAGATGAACAAAAGTGGAGGTAATGTTTGCTCACAGATTTTTTAGCATTTTAAGAAACATGTCAGTATCATGGATTCCAATTGACTCAAAAGACTTATTCTTTATCATAGGCTCTATACTAACCTAGGCTCTTGCTAACCTTTAAGTATCTAGCACTGTGTGAGCTTTAGAGGCTGCACAGACTGGCTTTCCTACGACATTGCATAGATACCTTTTTGTTGCAGTGATCTGAAAAAGAAGTAATGTCTTTCACTCTTTCAGTGTAGCTCTTCCTTTATAAACTGACATCTGGAGTTTTAAAAGTCACTGTGGTGGAGCATGCAACTTGGTAGGGACTGCTTTATTATGTCTTAAAACTATGTGTCTTACTTAAACCCATTGCATCCCATTTTACCTGCTTAGATTCTTTACTGAACCTGACTTATGGTATTTTCACAGATGCTTGCAGCCTTACAAGATTCAACCTGATTATTTATTGATATACAGAGACACAGACATTCACTGAAGCTGCTTCTATTGCAATGTCTTATCAAACGGATTTAATTTATTTCAGAACGTGGGCCTCCCTACTATTTTCTTTGCAGTGAAGAGATTTTATGGCAGAAGAAGCTGACTCTGAGTTTTCAGATATATCTTCCCAGGCTTATTGATTTCAGTGTTCTAGTATTATTCTTCTTATTTCAATTATGGCAGTTAAAAAAAGTCACAGCAAATAGAAACCATTATTTTTCAAAGGAGCCCAGTAATTATTATGCTCCCCTTTCTACATGAGAAGTCACAGCTTAAGGAGGTGCTCAGAGCAGATTTTAGGGTTGACAAAGAAAAGAGGTGAGGTATTGCTGCAGATTGAACTTGATAATATTGAAGTCATCACTATGGTTTCCAAGGGATATCTTTAATTGGCTTGCGTAATGAGTCTACAAATTAAATCTGCAGACAGCCTTTTTCAATCAAAAATCTTTAAGAGAAAGATCTCTCATATGAAAGAACATTTGATAGTCATCTCCTCTTCCTCCTTCCTCTTCCCCACCCCAAATTCCACTATAATATACCTTCTGCTGTTCCCAGCACCGGTGGCACAAATCTACCAAAAATGATGATGTTTCTGCAACAAGAGAAAGTGCATGAAACATGTTTAGAAGAAGGAAAGAAGATGAAAATGCAAATGATGCCTGTTTTGTGTCAGCACTTCATGAAAAGCAGTTTATGCTGCTATCAAAGAAAGTGACAAAATGATGGGTACTCTTACCAGTTTGAATAAGCCCATAATTTACAGGAAATAGGCATGTTTCTCATGCTTATATGTAGTTCTTTCACATTTTATACTCCTACGCTCCTTTTCCCTGTATTTAGCAGAAGGCGTTAAACTTCTGCTATATTTGAAAAGTGTGAGGGAAACAATGTGCACAGCTCTAGTGAGGTTTTATTGAATCCTGCACATCATGAGAATCAGAGAGCAATTAAATCGTCAACATAATCATGTTTTTATTGCAGCCACTCCTAACACCCTTAGGAATTGGTGTCTTTGAATCAACCAATCATTTTCCTTAGTCATCATATCCACCATGTCTTGCTAAAAACTTCAGAAGTCTGGTAAACTTCAAGTAGAAAGATGTAAAACTAAATTAAGAGGTTTTGTGCCAACAATGAAAAAAAAAAAAGACAACAGCTAAAAAAGTCAACTTTTATATATTTATTGAAAAATGAATCTGTCAATTTAAATTTGTTTATATTTTGTCTTAATTCAGAACAGGTAGTTTATATTTCTGAAATAAAATTTTAGTAGATCTCAGAACCATAGAATCACAAAATCAAAATTTCAGGGTCAGAGGGATTTGGGTTCAAAGAGACCTTGAAGATCACCTAGATCCAACCACCATGCCATGGGTGGAGATGTCACCCCCTTGATGAGGTTGCTTAGGGCCACACCCAACCTGGCCTTCAATACTGCACAACCAAAACTTTTTTCAAAAAGTTTAGAGCAACATTTTCAGCAACACATTTGAAATGATATCAGAGTTTTTCAAAATTTATCTTTCCATTTTTTTTCTACCCAGCTAAAAATATTTTTTTGTTTTATGTTCAAATTAGCAGATGGTTTTGGTTGCTTTAGAAGTTTGAAATTTGGGACAAATGGTGCTTATCCTCAAAAACATTCCTTACAGCTGCAGATCTCTAGATACATCACATGGTTTTGACTTGACTAGAGTTTATGTGTTGTTAAGACAGGTCAAAATTAGTTCAGAGGAAATAATTTGATTAAATTTTTGCTGATTTTATTTTATATTTACAGTTAAAAATTCTGGCATTACAGTAATGCTCCAAGATTGCAGCCAGGCTCTTCATCTGCGTGGTTTGGTTGTGCCAGATGTAGCTGAGAAACCATAGGCTGCATTCTGAGCAGTTAGACATTTTTAACTTTTCAAAATCTTGTGCAAGTGGTGAACAAGTCTATGTCTATGGTAAGAGAGAATATTCTCATTATGCTGTACCTCCTGTTAGAAGCAAGCCTAGGCTATGTATTAATTTGTGCCTTTATTACCAGAGATTATCACTTTCTTGTTTGAAAGATTTTAAAAAATGGAGAAAAAAATGTTTTAAGTCAAACTATCAATGACTCAAATTTTGAGGCGTTTGATATGAGTATAGAATGCACAGTTCTCTGAGTTAATTTCATTAGAAAATGTCATTAAATTCCACTGTGGTAGTTTTCATGCATGGAATGTAATAGTGAGAAATAAGGTAATATAGGAAGAAGTCCTTATGTTTTCTATTCAAATAATAAAATAGAGGGGAAAGGATGTTTATCTTTCATCAAAGTAGCAAATGCACCTTATAGCACAATACAACTAAATGTTTCACCACTGAATGTACCATACCTTTTTTACTTTTGCTGTTGTAAGCAGAGGGCTGAAAGATTATTATTTTATTTAGTGTATAAATTGAAATGATCAGGGAAACTGCACCAACTTTAAATCTAAGTTTTCTATAAAACTATTTATTTTAAGGTTTCTCACACACAAAAAAAGTCCTATTCTTTAATAACATCTTCACTTGGAGTATTTCTGCTTAATAATTAATGCAATTATTAAGAAATTATTATTTATGCTAATTCTTAATTATTTTAATTATCATTAATTAGTATTAATAACAGATATTGATAAAAGAAATGTAAAAACTGATAGAAATTCTGTTAGTTTTACTTAGAGGAATCTACATTTGCCTGTTTTGAAAAATATCCTGAAGCAAGTGTCCAGTATCTTAATAAGTCAGTGTACAATAGTCCTAATTTATGAGATGATAGATATTATAGCATCATTTATAATGATCATTTATTTTAAACATTTAAAGTACAATGACAATCTGCAGAATTATGTATGTGAACAACCTTACTTCAAGGAGATTACATGATTAGGAACCTAAATTTATGTAATAGGAGTCAGGCTGGGAGGAGTGAGCCCAAGTTTTTTATAAAGATGCACTTGTGATAAACATTCAGAAATACATTTTACATTTAATACAGTCTTGCATAGATATTAATAGAGCAGTTATTTATATGATAAAGTACTCACTAGGAAAACCAGTTAATTGTATTGGGAAGAATCAAACATTACTACACTTGTATATGGAGAAAACATCATTTCTTCATGAGATACTACAAATTCATCACTTGAATTTGGTCTGGTTTTGAAGAGGTTCAGTCACATTTGTAGAACTGAAGAGACAACTTCTATATATACTGGTGCTCCAAGAAAGTAAGGCTTTTCCTTTATAGTCCAACATAAAATAGTTAAATTCCTCCCTTTGTTTTATGGAAAGGCTTGTTTTATGTAGTAAAGGAAGTATGCTTGTGTTTCTTTGTGATATACAGTTGTGAAGCTCTGTAATCTGTCTGTTTGACTGGCAGGGCACTGAGCAGAATATTAGGGTGGTCTGTTCTAGGAGGGATAAAGGCTTGAATGAGTTTGTCTAAATTCTATCGAGTTGTGTTTTAAATTCATAAATATTTATCAGGTGATAATAGATATTAGTAAACATGTCAGTGTTCAAAAAAGGCACTGGAGTTAAAAGCCCCTCTGCAGTGTTAACCTAGGCATTATACCCTGCACCCAATTCCGAACCAAAAAAACCCAAACAAAGAAACAAACAAAAAACTCTACCAAAACTCAGCAAAATTTCAGGTATTTGAGTTGCGTCTGAGCTCTTGAGGAAACCTGGGTACAAATTTTTCAAAATTAGCTCAAAAAATGAATGTTTTTCTATATATATTAAAAGGAACAATTTGTTACCAAAGTAGTATGGTTTGGTTTCTTTGCATTAGTAAAACCCTGATCTTTGTGGTACAAATCTAAATTATCTCTCTCAAATATATTATTTGTTTATATATGGAACTTAATAGAAAATTGTTTTACAATGAATATGAAGAGACTTTGAAAAGCAAAATAGTTAAAAGCATTATTCCCTGCAATTAGTAGAAATAGTGAACCCCATCTACATTCTACAAAAAAACTGCATGGTACAGATGATAATGTTTTGACATTCTAGCATAAAAAAAGAAACATTAGGCAGGATAAAGGATGCTCTTATAAATTAGGATATGTTTTCACTTCTAGTATCCTCCCCATGCAAAAGTCACAAAAATTGCATCTGATGGCCAAGCCAAAATGACGATTGCGGCAGTGATCCTTCTTGGCAGTCATGGTCCTCACTGATGGTAGCACAGCAATATTGCAGATAAACCTGTAGAGGGAGATATCCAGTGAACCGGCAGAGTGCTTTAACTTTATTGGGGGTGTAAGCTGCAATTGCTTGTGAATGTAATGATATCTGCTCAGAATGGTCTCTGAAAGATCCCACAGAAACAAAAAAAATGCACACCTAGGATTCTAGTTTCAGACTCAGAAGTGTGCAGAACCTTTTTGGGTTGTGTTAGGGAGAGAGTTATTTGGGAAGAGAGGGTTGGCTTTTATAGGAACTAAAGAATTTGTGCCTTAAACCCAAAAAGCTTGTCCAGCAGAAATATCATTCCTTCAGAGCAGGAATGTACTCTCTTTCAATACTGTATAAAACATGTTCACTGCAATCTGATGTTATGCAAACTACAGAACAATTTATACCTAATATTTTATTTAAAAGACTCTAAAAAGGTTATACAGGTTTAATATTTTTTTCTTAATATTTGGCAAGGAAATTTTAAGCTCAAAAAGTGCTGTTGAATTTTTGCTACTTAATTAGCAGTTAAGTGTTTTCTGTCATTCAGGAAGCAAGCTGTAATTATCTCTAAACATAAACATTTCACACCCCCTTTAGAAAGTTTTAATCTGTTGATTGACACTCTTGATATTTTATTCTTTTTAAGATATGCTTTAGTAATGGAGTATAAGTAGCGAACTTGATAATTCACAATTTATGGTGAAAACTAGGAAAATATTTTAAATAGAGCTATTAATGAAAAATCATCTCTTTTTCAATAACAAAATATAAAAATATTTGAAACTATTTTTATCTTTTCTTAACTCTTCTAGTTAATTTCTTTGCAAATTTTACCTTTATGTTATATGTAGCAAACAACCATACCAAACTAATGTCAGTGTTTTGCTTTTTTCAAATAAATGTAGTTCAAAATTTCAGATAACATTCACTTCTTTGTTTTGACCAGTTGCAGTGCTTAAGACCTTCCATTAACTGAATCCCTTATGTAGTGGCTTAGTGATTTAGATTTTGAATGAGCTGCTTTGAATGTTATTTGGTGGTTATAGTTCTGGATCTCAGGTGAAGTAGGACCCTTTAATATGAGCCTCAAAAGCCTTGGTCTGTGCAGATTGGTTGGGCTAAAACCACACACAAACTGAGTGGGGTTTGTATGCTCTTCCCTCACAGTAACAGCATCTTGCTTGCCACATGATGGTAGCATTAGGATTTTTTTGCAGCATTTAATGCTCTTCTAAAATGATGCTTAAAAGCTGTTGGGCATTTTAACATTGATTTGGAGAAATGCTGAATAGGAAATTCACAAAACAGCAGTGGTGTGCTCAGGATGGAAGATTTTTTCATTTTAAAAGCTTGAGAGAAATAACATTTTCTTATATGCCTTCTAAAACTATGTTATAATGGAATCATAGGCTTAGAAGGGACCTTAATCTAGTTCCAACCCTCTTGCTGTGAACAGGGGGAGCTTCCAGTAGACCAGGTTGCTTAGAGCCCCATCTGATTGGATTGCACATTTCCAGGGCTGGGACATCCACAAGCATCCATCTCTGGGCAAGCTATTCCACAGCCTCACTACCCTCACAAAGAATTTTTTCCTAATATCTAATCTGAACCTACTCTCTTTGTTTAAACCTGTTCCTCCTTTATGCTCTTTTAAGTAGTCCCTCTCCATTTTTTCTGTAGGCTCATGCACCCTACAGATCACAAACCACTGAATTTCAATAAGGGGATTTTGTGCTATATTATAAATTGGATGAAACAGATGAAATAGATGTGCAGATGTGCACTAGGAGTTAAGAAAAAGTTACAATCACACAGGTGCTGTAATCAATTATTAACATTGCTTTAATTTGAAAATTAATAGAAGATGGAAAATGTTTATGGTGTCATATTTTCCAATTAAGAAACAAATAGTCCTTAAGTAATGAATAGTAATGATTAGTGACAGCCAAGTTTTATCAGAAAAGTGATATCCACAATAAGGATTTTTAAAGATAACTTAGTCACATCTAGGGGATATTATCGGAAATAACTGCAGTTTATCAGTGCTATAGAATAATAAACCAGGAGAGAATACTAACAATAAAAATGGGGTCATAAACTTCAAATAAATAGCACAATAATGTCAGGTACTTCCAATAAAACCTTTGAGATCTAAAGATAGAATTTTACCTTATGGTTTATATCCCAAGGTCAGCAAAGTGGAGTACTTTGTCCTACATTCCAGAAGTGGTCTCTTTACTCATTTACAGTAGGGAGCCATTTAAAGTTAATTACAGGTACAAGGCTTGGTTCCCATTTAAACCAATTGAAGAAAATCAGTATTTTAGTAAAACATGGCATTGGGTTTTTGTTTTTTTTTTTTT
>LTAT01000005.1:92131072-92157378 GCA_003286495.1 Chlorodrepanis virens
AAACATGGCATTGGGGTTTTTTTTTTTTGGTTTTTTTTTTTGTTTTTTTTTTGTTTGTTTGTTTTTTTGTTTTTTTACTACAGTAATCCTACAAAGCATTTATAGCCCGGAAATTGAAAATTAAGTGTTTATTTGTAAAATTCCTGCATAAAAGAAAGCCACTGCTAAGCTCCTTTTATTTATGCAGCATACAGCATAAACTGCAGCTATTAATGATTTTAATAAAGAGTTTCTGCTTTCATTTATGTCATTTGAATGGTGGGAATATACAAGGATACAGATGTGATTTAGATGTCAAACAGAAAATGTTTAGGCTAGTTTTAATTTGGCACCATCACAATGTAATATGAGAACTTTATGATGACTTTTAGGTTTTTGAGTGCTGAATTCAGAAAATAATTTAAGAATTCAACACTGTGTATGTGTATTCTGCACCAATGTCTGCATTAAGAATTAATCTATGCTATCTTTTAAAAATCTGTCCAATACTTGAATTTCTGGTATTTTCAAAAGTCTGATTAAGTCTGTCATTAGCTTGGTGGGCTTGCTTCTATGAAGCTGTTTTTCTAAGCTACTTGGTTTCTTTGAATTTTTAAAATTCTCTGGAAATCAAAAAATAGTGTTTTCAAAAACAGTTGTGCAAAGTAACTCCTGTCTATTAACTTAGGTTTCCAATTACATGTATTTTAATTTTTTAAAAATAAAATATTATCACTTATGTTACCTACTTGGAAGAGAAGAATACAGCAAACATGCAAATGCAACCTGCACATATGGTAGATATTGTTAGTGTAGCATATTTGCTTTTGCAAGTTATTTCAGGAATTAAGAAATCAAACCAGAAAGATACAAGTTCTGTGGGTCTCTGTGTCCTGCTAACTCTTGCCTTTTTTTGCCTATATTGCATGAATCATAGTAATGTTGGTATGTTGGTATTTAGCAAGTTTAAAGAAAGATCAATTAGCTCATCCCTCTGATTAAAATACATTTCAAATGTTTAAATTGAATGTTTAAAGTGTCGTTGGATAGTGTTCTTTGCAATTCCAATTTTTCTAATCTAAATATATGCTAGAAATGAAAAGGAAATAGAAGTTCTGGTAATTTATCGACCAAATTAAATAGAGGAAACAGCTAAACCCCATTGTGTAAATAGTCATAATTCATTAAATCTTTCTGGAAACTGGCATCCCTAGAGCTAAGTGTGGAAAATACCTTTAGAGTATAGGAAATACCTGAAGATTCCAGTTTTAGCCTGAAGCAAATTGCTGAAGCCACCCACAGTGCAGCTGACCCACAGAAATGCAGAAGTGGAAGTGACAGATCATGATGTTTTCTTAATGTTTTGATTAACAAGGTTTGATTAACTTTCATTTGACCTTTTTTAGATAAATGGTTGTTGTAAAAGACTTGGGAACAAACTTTGTTATTCATCTTTTTTTTTTGCGGGGTGTATTTAAAAACCTGCAAAAACCTTTTGATTTTATGTTTTTTCAATTTGCTGTTATAAAATGCTGACCTCACAGATTGGGAGTTCACTGTGAGGCTGCAGTAATACTCTTTTATTCCTTTAGATAATCATTTCAGTAAAAAAATAAAGGGCCAAGAGGAACCAACTACAATCTCACAAAAAACAGGAGCTATCCATTATCCTCTAACAAGTAGCAAGAAAGGAAGCTGTGGAAGAGGTTTTGATTCCTCAAAATGTGTAAATTAAGATTTATCTGATTGTTAATAATCACTACAGTACTGTGAAAATTTCTTTAATGCAAACACTTAATGAGAAGAAATCTTAAGATGTTAATCCATTTTAGAATTTCTGCTTAATATAAGTACAACCTTTTGCAGACTCCATGCTTAACTGAAGACTGTCTATACAAAACAGCTTAGAGGAATCTGTATCTCCTTTACCCAGTTATAAGAGAGAAATTTTTAATAGAATTTAAGCTTTGTTACCCACTGAGCTGAAAAAGAGTGGCAAAGTGAAAAAGAGTGAAAAAGACTGATTATTGAGATAAAAGGGACTGTTAGCTCAGAGGTATAAATCACAGGATTTGAAAGCTTATGGACAGTGTAAATTGCAGATGAGTTGAAAATTCTATTTCTGATACTGCTGGGGCTCTTAGGATGAACTTGTGTATTCTAATGCTTTGTAGAGAATTAAAGCTTGCAATTTATTTAGAGGAATTATTATTTAATGTAAGTATTTGGACATGAGTTATGAAACATTGCTTTTATTTCAGCTGATTTCAGTTTATCTGCTCTGAGTGAATAGTACTGAGGACAATTTTTTTCTTTTAAACATTTTGGACTAGGTGAATCTCATTCATAAGACATGTTCTCCCTTATTTGTCATTTTGACAAACTACATGCCTCTTAAAACGGAGCTATGAACAGTGCTGGCAACTTTGTCTTGATAACTTAGAAAATATAAGAAAATAAGGAGAAATTCAAATCATCATGGACATTTTAAAAAAATTTAATGTTTACAATTGAACTGTGATAAAGACCTGACAAAAACCACCATTATCTTGCTTTATTTGGTTGAAAGAAAATGTAACAGCATTAAAATTTGTGCTTTGATTTCAAGAGGCATTGATACCTAGAAGCCAAAAAAAATTTTATACTGAGCTGTCACAGTAACATGAAAAATTAGTGTGATGATGCAATAGAAAGTTCTTTAATGAGAAGACAGTGATGTGAGATTTTGATTTTAAAAGTGTGCCAGAAAAGGGTCTTGAAAAAGTAATTTTCACATCTGTAGAATCACATAACCAAAGCGTGCCCAAAACCATTACCATTGCTATCACAGAACATGACTGAGGAATTAATTATTATTTTGATATAGTAAATGTAAACTAATATTAAAATTTTATTGTTAGCTTACAATGGCAATAAAATAATTTGAAAATATAATTTCCCTCTTTCAATTTTCTTCAGATGAAATACAGTGAAAGTGATAGCACTTGCCTATACAGACATGCAGTAAACTTGGGAAGTTACCAGTTGCTAGTGGTTTAATTACTCAGGTGTAGAAATTCCTGCTTAAAACCAGTAAGGAATAAGTTTTTTCAAACATGTTTGTATTTTATTTTCTGGTATTCATTATCGTTTCATCAGCAGATTATGAGTAGTGAAAGGACCATTTTAAAATAATTTAATGCCTTACCTTTGGGAATTAAACTTAAAAAGGCAGAGGCAAGTTATATTACATAGTTATTTCTTCAATACACATGCAATTTGTCATGTTCATAAAATACTGTAATTTAAATACATAGATTACTGGAAATTTATGTATAAATTAAATAAATAATTTAAATAAATAAATACATAAAATACTGGAATTTAAATAAATACTGGAATTTAAATAAATAAATACATAAAATACTGTGGAATTTAGAACTCAATATCTTTTGAGTTGTTCTCTGTCACTACCAGTAAGTATTTCTGCTAGACTTGGTGGGTGCCTCACATCTTTCCAACAAGCCTTTATAAATTCTTTCATATCTCTTTATTACAGACTGAGGGGGCAGGGGAGGAGTATCTGCGCTCACATTTTGAGGCAGCAATGCAGATTTGGTAATCAGTTTCCCTTTTCAGTATATAACTTTTCAGTAAGTGCTGTGTACCACACACTGTCGAACCATGAAGTATGCTTACTGTGAAAATAGTAAAGGTGCAATCTTCATTTGGCTGTAATTTATCTCATTAGTTATATGAGCAAGGGAAGACTCATTTATGGTGCAAAATTTAGCCTTTAAACAAAAGACAGATTTTGATGTTGTTCTAAATGAGGAGTATTTTGTTTTAGCCCACTGGAATTTCTACTCATTCATGTCAGAAAACTGAAGAGATTTAGAACCTGTTTAGAGTATGGTTTATAATTTCTAATCTCTGTGTATTACCTCATTTGCATCTTATATCCATGCAAAATTCTGTTATCAGAGTTCATCTTCACTCTTTTCATATAGCATAACCTGTAGTTTTAAAGCAGAAGCACTCATTGAAAGAAATTGTATAGTTCATGTTGCTTCATATTTCTAACAACTTTGTTGTTAAAAATGTGGGGGAAAATGCTGTCAAATTATTGCAATTTTCCTCTATGTATTTTCTTTCCCAGAAGGCTCAAACCTATCATGCATATGTTAAAATTAGCCTAGGGCCTAGGAAATTTGACAGGGAAATTGTTAGAACAGTATTTCACAACCACCTGCACTTTCCTGTTGTGAATTTTATTCCAATTGCTAAAAATATACTTATCATTAGCAGTGATTTTAGAGCTATCAGTGTATCATCAGTGCAGGCTGGAACTCTGAGAGAGGACAGCTAAAGAGAAGGATCAGTGATTATGACCTCCTTGTTGAGAGTTTTGTCTTCATCTATGCGAAATGCATCCTGCAAACAGGGAGCTGCACTGCCTTGGAGTATTCTTTAGAAATTATGTGTCTAAAGAAATAAGAAAGAAGATCTGGGTGAAATCTGAAAGGGAGCACAGATACTACAAAAGCTCATACATTTACCAAAAAGCTGGTTATTCCAGCTGCTTCGCTGGAATGTCAGGTAGGAAAATCAGGCCACAAAATAGTTTTCCTCTAAAAAGGAATTCTACATTAATTGGAAGTTTATAATATATTTCTATGTTATGACTTTGACTTTGCAAACTATTCTTCAGATTAGAAATTTAAGTTAAAATAGGGCCTGGAAGAATTTAAGCTATGTTTAGTAATAAAGGCCAGTAAACAACTTTCAGTGATGAAATGTTTTTCTTTTCTGATTTTTTTCTGTTGGGTGCACTGCCACGTATCCGTTATCATCACATTCTTAGTCACACTATGATTTTAGGTCCTATTTTAGCAAATACAGTGAGGGAGTACCTGGCCAATAAGTGGTTTGCTTATAGATATTTGCAAACATTTGGAAGTGCATGTACCAAAAGGAAATACTTTGGTTTTAATTCTTAAATTAGGCTTTTTATTCTTAGAAAGTCCTAATACATCCTCATTTCCAGTTCCATAGATCAGGGGCAGTTCCATACAGCCATGTGGGCTCAACCTTTGTTGTTTATATCAGCGCTATTTTTTGCCTGAGCTGCTGTGCAGCCAGGAATGACAAATTAATGCTCTAATAAATAGGAATGTGCCTGTTTTGGTTTTGGTGGTGTTTTCCTGAGAAGGCATTGCAGGCTTAACAGCTCCTTGTGTAGCTTTAGCCTACCTTTGCAACGCAAATTGGACAGGTTGCTTGCTTGAACAAAAATCTCACTCGGGGATTTGGCTATGCCCCGGGTTAAATTAACAATTTTAGGCTGAAAATATCTCTGAAAATAGGTCATAAGCTTTCAACATGTGAATGAGAGCTCGAGTAGGGGCAGTACCTTGTTGCTGTGGTTAATGCTGCAGGAAAGACACACCTTTCTGAAATGCTTGAAACATCTCTGTGCATTTAATAGGTTACTTGGGTGCTGCATAAACCTGTGGTTAGGGCTTCAGTTGCTGATTTTTTTTTACAATTCTGCCTAAGCAAGGAGCAGAGTCCCTGCTTTAAAAACACATAGGGATTGATTAGCAGCTGAAAAATCCTGGTGCTGGGTTTTGGGACATTTGAGCATTTGTAGCATTGATTTCTATTCATTTTCAAGATAATATCATGTGAACTAGACTAGAAATACCAATGCCTCTAAGATTGCCTTTTTCCATTCATTTCTCAAAATACTTTCAAAACAAGTTGGTTTTGTGGATTTTTGTTTCCTGTCTACAAAAAACACTGTGTTCATCCAATGGAAAAAAAGGTTTTGAGAGAACAGGAGCTTTTAATCAACTCATAACTAAAAAGTAAGCCAAAGAGATTTATACCATGCCGGAGTTGACTTATGGAACATTTTTAGAACAGAGTCAATTCAAATTCAGTTCAAATATATACAAACTTACAAATTAATAGAAACCCAGATGAATGATTTGCAAAGCCTAGTCTTCCATGGCCATTTTTCCTTCCCTTTTGTTACATGGAGTAGAGCCTATGCCCCAAGGATCTCACAGAATCTTGCAGGAGGGTCTCGGTCCATGTAGCAGGCATGGAGCTGTTTCAGTGTTATACACATTTCTTCTGAGAAGTTTTTTATGTAGTTGTCTACATAAAGAAATAAGGGAAAAATTGACCCAGAGTGAAATCCGACCTGAAGGTATGTATTTTCCTTGAAGAACCAAATATCTTTGAATTTGGACAGAATTTTCCAATATTGAGAAATCTGTTGTTTGATGAATGTCTCTAAAACAGTGATCAAACTGCTGTGCTAAACAAAATCAAGGGTGGGATAGATAATTCCTTGTTTGATCAAATGTTTTCTTTTTTAGGTATTCCACAAAAACACAGTTGGTAAAATTTGTGTGAAATTTCTATTTGTAGTACAGGATTAATGCATTCTTTTCTGCCAGTTTACCTGTCTGGTGAAATACCACTCTATTGTATGAGTTACGTTCTGGCAGCCAGTGATTATTTAAAGTAAATTCAAGATCAGAAAATGAGGAAACAATTTTCTTCAATAGCACATCATGAACTAACATTTATGAACATTTACTAACCTAACAGTAATAAATGTAATTATGTTTGAATACAAGTATTCCACACCAAAGTTAAATCAAGTTACCTACACAGTGTTTAATATTTTTTCTTACTTTATTTACAGTTTCTGATGCTTTTTGTGACCATTAAATTAAATGTCTCTAGTTAAATTATCTCCAGTGTGCAACTGCAGCAAGAAAATAGATTCAGTTTATCAAGGCTTTATCAACTTCAGGATTAAGAGTGATTACAAAAGAGAAAGAGAAGCAGTCGTATAAAATGGTGGTGGTGCAAATATTCTTGCAAGCATTAACTTTCTGTGCTATGTTCTTTTGAAATTAGAAGTGTTGACTAGGACTGGGACCTGTCAGCCCATGCTTTTTCCTGTAACACTGCCAAGAGACTTAAGTAGATTTAGTAAATGCAGACTCAGCTTGATTCTCTATTTAAAATCTAGAAATATTTTTCAACACTAGTCTTGATCAAGTTAGTAGGAAGTATTTCTATGCATTAGAGAGGACTATGTTAAAAAGGTGCTTGTCTAAAACATAACTTGTTTATAGTGGAAGATTTAGCAACTCTTAATGCAGTTTCTTGGAAGAGTTTTGTCTGAATACTCACATGGGTTAGTACAGATAAAAGTTAATATTCTGTGTTCTCATCTTTAGATGTGGGCTTTTCTGAATTTTCCTCTTACTTGTTTACAAAATATCAAATGAGTTTGGTATCATGTTGACACAGCCTGTAGAAATACTTGAAATCTCAAAATAGTTTTGCTAGAAAATGGTTCCTCACTCAGTTCTGATTTCTGATTTTGGAGAATAAGATATATCTGAATGTTATGACATGACAAGAGACAACCCTGCTCTTGCACAGGACAATATTTTCAAATCATATTCATTTTTGCTCTAGTGTGCCTATATTAATATGCGTAATTTGTCTCTTTCTCACATAAGAAATATAATATGCAACTTGCTAGTGCAGTATTGCAATAAACTTTGATCCCAGCTGTCTTTTAGAAGTTATACACTTTAAATATTTAATTTAGATTTTAGATGCAGAGAATATATTAAACATAATCTCCCTTTTCCACGCCCTGCACGAGGTAAACTAGCAGTGCTTTATTAGAGGAAGAAGGAGTTCAGGTCTAGCTGATTTCTCTTAGAGTAGTTATGAGTCAGATTGGAGGAAATAATTTATAAGCATTAGTGCAGATGATAAGGGTAATGCAACCTCACATTATTGGCGTATGCAGTAACTTTGTTCTTTGACTATTTAGGACTTTTTTGGTATCTGCAGCATTATCATAGTAGTGTAGGTACCTCCTTAACTGACTACAACAGTGTAGCAGATAGTTATCCCACAGGAATCCCATGTATACTCGCAGCAGACAGGGTAATTCATGCATTAAATAGAGACTCTATCTTGTTCCTTACTTCATGTATTTACTAATGACAAGTTGCAGCCTCTTCTATTACCCCTGAAAAAAAAATTTATTGGAGACTAGGGCAATGTTTAGTTCCATAATTGTTTCTGTAAACCTGCTGCTTCTTTCAAGCTTAAGACAGGTCTCTGCCACCATAATATCTCCTTCTCTGTGACCCCAACACCCTAAATTGCTCCTGGGTATTGCTTCATCACTTACTTCAATTTCACTATTTATCTGTGTGTAAGAATTCAAACATCCCAAATGATCAGTCAGTCCCATTTTAGTGTCCTCTAGACTCAAGTCTCAGACCCTGCATTTTTCTGTACCTTCGTGCAGCATGAAGAAACCAGAGATCCCTTTGCTTTTGAACAACTGCTTCCTATTTTACAGAATCTTTCTTTCTGAAGATACATTTTTATGGGAATTATGAAATGTATCTTAATTCTAGAACATCTTATTTTTGAGTTCCTCTTGCTTCCTATTTGTTCTCATTCTAACATCTTAAACACAAGACATTTTTAGCCACTTACTAACTTAGGGCAGTAGTATATTTTCCTCTTGACAGACCCTTATGTATATTTTATGCCATAATCTAAATCGCATACTGGTCCAATCTTCTGCTGCATCACTTTTAGTTCACATTCCCCTGACCTCAGGAATCTTGGCCTTTCTATGAAATGAGACAAGAATAAGCAAGATTTAGAGCATGAATGTAAATAAAGTAGTAGGTATTACAGGGGATAAGATATTATAAATGCCATAAAAAGACACACTGTCTCTTGTTGAGTGTACTTTGAAATGTGTAGACAAACTGTTATTTCCTCTTATGGTGACTATTATAGTACTTAGTTTGACAGCATTTAGGATTTTCAGTGTTTCATTAAAATTAAATACTTTGTCTCCTTATTATTTAGTCCCAAGGTTCTTGTGCTTTATTGAATTCTTTGTCTGTTATCTTTTGGAGAATTTGTTTTCAAGTGGGCTTAGAATACTGCATAGGTGTTCATGATGATCTTAGATATGAACACTTTAAATAGGTGCCATAAAATCAAAAATGGCAGTGATACTTAGGAGGTAAAAATGAGTGGAGTATCTTCTCTTAGCTATGACAGCAATAATTGCCAGTCAAAGGTGTGTAAAAAGGTTACAGTATTGCAGCCCAGCCACTAATTCTAAATGGAATAAGTATTTTCCCTACAATCAGGAAAAATCAGTATATTTTATTCTTTGCTGGTTTATTACTAGATTTGGTACAGAAACTGTAGTTGTATTTATTCTGAGATCTTCCTATTGAAAATTTTAGTTATCCATAACTGCTTTGTAGAGCTATACAAATTAAGTACAACAAGAGCTATACAAATCAAGTACAAAGTCTTACAAAGATAAATATATTGGCAAGGAAAAGTAAATATTAAAACAGGGTTAAAATATTTTTAATAAGATCGAATGAGTTTAAAATTTTAGCCTTAATGATGAAACATATTACAGAGAAAAAATTAGTTATATTTTCACTAGGAGTGTGTGATATTTAAATTTTAGTTATCAAGTTGTTTCGATGTTTTTCACTGAAAGAATTTGTTTCAAATGTGTTTAGAACCAATTTATCAAAATGAGTAACAACATTTCTAGAAGAAGCAAACTTATTAAAACCTCAAGTTTGTGTTTAAAAGTGACACAGAAAATTGTGGTATAGAAGATGCCCCTGTGGGTGACAAATGGATGACTGCTGTTTAGAAAACTGTTCCAGTTTTGTTTCATGTCTATCTCTCCTATGGAGAATATAACAAACATCAGGCAACTTGAGTTTTACTCTTTTCAATGCAAGTCTGATAGCTCTCACTGGTTATAATAGTTTAATGGTCCCAGAGCATTCCTGAAGCAGCAATTGATTTTAGTCTGAGAGCAGCTGAATTCTCATATTCTTTCTCTACCTCTGGCTTATTCGTCCTGGTTGTCTATTCTCCTTCTAGCTGTCTACTTCAAAAGGAGAGAGACAGAGATGGAAAGTGCTCCTGGCTGTGGGATTTGACACTTGCTAGAGATGTGGGAGTCTTGAGCTCTCTGATGCTGAAAAGGGACAATAGATCACATTTTCTCCAAATGAGGGATCTAGACTGTGAAGTTTTAAGTGGGCAGGACCACGTCCATGAGGATAACAGCAATAGCACATTAACTGATGCTCCAAACACGTCTGTCTCTTTAGACTTCTCCATGGGGCATTCACAAGTCTAACTCTTTCTGTCTAATTTAGGGTCACAGGAGAGCTCTCTGCAGAACATAGATACCACAGCTCTTTATAAAAAGCCATGCTAGGGGATGTTCTTGCTGGCCACCCAAGTGATTTGGCTGAAAAGCAGACCAGAGAAATTTCTGTCCAAGTTCATCATCAAAGTAGTTCAAATGACATGGACTTTATCAAACATTTTTTACAAACACAATACTTTTTACAAAAGTATTTGGACACCAAAATCATTTAATGTTTCTCTGTGCTAAAGAAGACACTGTTTAATGGATATGAAAAAATAATACCAAATCCCCTCTACTCTTTTGCAGAACTACTAGTATCCGTCTTGTTTTTTGATATAGCAGGGGTATTGCAAAATGAATTGAACATGTGAACAAGGGAGTGTAACACAACAAAAATAAAAACAAGAGACACCTGAAATGTGATCAAAGTGGATTTGAAATTATATGTTCTTTTTCTACTAAAGCAGTTGCTATTATCAAAAAGAATATTAATATCAAACCTGCTTTTTTTTCCAGTGGTTTATAAATGTTTTAATGATTACATCAAAAAGGTTTCAAATTATTGTGGTTCTTTATGCACTCAAATTCCTTACTTTGGATTCAATGAAGATTTTCTTAATTCTTGCAGAGGATCTTACAGTAATGCTTCAATCCTGACCAGGTAACCTTCTTGGCACAGCCATGAAGTAGATCAAACTATAGATCTTGCCATTTCAATGATTTCAAATCTTACTATCAAACAAAACCAAAATCAAAAACCAAACCCCCTACCCAAGCAACAGCAACAAAAAAAGTAGCAGTACTTTAGGGGGAGAGGAGATATTTTTTTATCTGTGTTTGGTAAACATCAGACTATTTGACTCTTTTGATCACTAAAAAAATATTTTTAAAAAATATTTTAAAGGAGCATCAAAGGAGGAACTGAGTATAACTTTCCTTTTCATTTGAGTGGAAGAGCTTAGGCTTTAAAAGATCAGATGGACTTAGTTGCTCTGCAATATGGATGCAGAATGAAGAGTGAGGTAACAGCAAACAGCATATTTCATGTACTGCCCTGGCTTTGGCTGAAGTAGAGTTAATGTTCTTCACAGTGACTGGTATGGGGCTGTGATTTGGATTTCTGCTGAACACAGGGTTGATAATATAGAGATGTTTTTGTTATTGTTGACAGGGCATACACAGAGCCAAGGCCTTTCCTGCTTTTTGGCTGCCACACTTGTGAGGAAGTTGAGGGTAAGTGAAAGGTTTGGAAGAGACACAGCTGAGACAGATGACTCAAACTGACCCAAGGGATATTTCAGACCATGTGGCATCATGGTCATATATAAAGTGGAGAGAAGAAGGTGGAAGGAGGGTGTCTAGTGTGTTGGCATTTTTCTTCCCAAGTACTAATGATGGGGCCCTGCTCTCCTGGAGATGTGTGAACTCCTGTCTGCCCTTGGGAAGCAGTGAATCAATTCCTTGGTTTGCTGTGCTTGTGTGTGCAGCTTTTGCTTTCCCTGTTAAACTGACTTTATCTCAGCTCACAAGTTCCCTTCTGATTCTCTCCCTGACTGCACTGGTGGGAGTGAGCGAGCAGCTGCATGAGGCTTGTTTGCTGGCTGGGGTTAAAACACAACACATATGCTTATTTCTTTGACTTTGGAATTGCCAAATTAAGATCAAACTTAATCAGAAATTGTTGTAAGGGAAGAAAAGACACTGAACAAGTTGGGCTAAGGAAAGAGAGAAGATCTTTGGAGAACAAGAGAATTTCCTGCGGATTTCATGACAGAACAAAGACTTCCTCTTCTCTATGGGTAGATATTGTTTACCCTTTTCTTTATTGTATGCCAATTCAGTGTTTAGTTACACCTTTCCTTTTTATTCTTCTCTGTCTTTTCTTCAGCTCCATGAAATTTTACTATGGTCCACTTTAATCAGTTTGTATTGGATTGGATTTTCTATGTCACAGTTTAGCTGGGAAGCAATTTCTAATGCCCAGCACAGCTGCAACATATGGTTTTCATCACATGAGGCTTCATCATAGCCTCTTCTCTCAGTTCAGATCTGTTGGTAGCCTGTTAACCTTTCTGGGAATATGTTTCTAATTTCAAGTACTCTTGACTGATAAATGGATTTATATTAAGACTTAAAAACAAGATGAAATTCAAATTAAAAAATAATTAATTAAAGCAATGAGCTAGTACATATGAAATTCAGTGTATTGCAGCCACTGGACTTTTCTCAGCTCTGATAATGTTTTCCTCTTTCAGGTATAATAATGTTGATAGCTTTTACCTATTTCAGCAAAATAGCCTGATTCGATGACAAACACAAAATGTGAATTGTTATAAAATTTTCTCATATTTTACTAATCATTACAACTAGAATGTTTTTTATGTATAGGAAATCCTAAAGTTCATAGAAAAAAACAACCCTCAAGTCATAAATTATTTCCTTATTTCCTTTTTAATTAGAGGACTCACTGGCAGTCAGGAGCAATCTCCAACTATTTGGGCTCATGGCCATTTGTAAGTCTCTAAAATCTATGAAGTAAATTGAAAATGTGCTTGTGGAAAACATATTCATGAAGAAGAAAGAATTATTTTTTTGGAAAAAAAAATCTATTTCTATTTTACAGCGGTGTATCTATAGCAAGAGACTTCTATGTGTTGATTCTTACCCAGTGCTAGCTGGTGTATGGTATATGGTTGTGGTATATGGCTAACTTGGAGGGGTATATTACCCAAAAAGATTGTGGTAATACATGCTTAGAGATAGAGAAAAGCTCTGGCAACTGCTTCTAGGTGACTCTGCTTGAGCTGAAGTGTTGGACTAGGGGATCTCCAGATAACACTTTCCACCTCAACCGTCTTGTTACTCCATGAGTGGCAGCCAGGACAAAGTTATGAAAACTACATTTCTGGTCAGGTTCTGTTTATGTAGAGGTTGTGTTCTCACAGTCCACTGAAGAGTAACATTAAGCCTAGACAGTGACTGAATATGATTTAAAATTCTCACATCAATGCTTCTGAGAAAATACTGCGCAGAAAAATATTTTAACTACTAGAAAGTAATGTGTCAGGTTTAAAGTAGTAGACTAAGTTCTTTATATGGTCATTAGGAAATTGATTCTGTGTATTTTACAATATGACAAATGGTAGTCCGCATTTATTTAGAGGGAGGCTATTGACTAAATTTGATTGGATTCCTGTGTATTAGGTGGTTAAAGTTATTGAATCTTCTCTCATCTGTGTAACAGCCTATTTCAATTAATATTTGCTTGCTAACATAATTATCTTCACCTAAAAAATTTACACGTATAGAACCCCAATAGTTATGTTGAGGCTTTCTTCTTCAGTAATTTCAGCATTGTGATAAAAAGGTTGATGGTTAATATGCCTCCACCATCGCTCTTCATATTCCTAAATTTAAAGATCTGTTGTAATTAATTTTCATAAATGGTATGATGGTAATTTTAAGAAAAAAGCCCATTTATATGACTAACTATTTATATAAATTTAAAATATGTCTTAAATGAGAATTTTATCCTATAATGGGTTTTCAATGAATGATAAGGTGGCACTGTTTTAAGGTACAGTTAAGAGGTGGGTTGTAACAATATCTAGCTATTGCAAACTTGAAGTGACAGAGATTCAGTACATGAGGCAGAGGAAGTGCCACATTGCATAACAGTAGGTAAACTGTCTTTGGCTAATTCAACAACTTTTTGATTGTGGAATATAATTCATATTTAATTCAGTGTTTAATTACTGAACTGTGCATTTGCAACATTTGTTTTGGTTGTGTTTTTGAAGAGTAGTTTTATCATCTTGATGAGCTGAACTGTTACCTAAACAGGGACCAGGGCCACACATAATTTTTTTGTGAAAGCTTCATCAGTCCAGTTCTATTCTGAATTGTACCAAGACAAGGAGTACACAAGACAAGGAGAATAATTACGAAACTCACACTAAAATAGGCATCCACATTCTTGCCAGTTCCTCATTAACTCTCATGACTATATTGTTTCCATTGGAAAGCCACTACATTGGATTACAGATGACACCTAGTTGAGTTTAGATGTCTTGATACTAGCTGAGGCTCTTCCTCCTAATCAAACCTGGTTTGCTTTCATGACAAAAAGTAACCCTCCTAGCTGATCAAGGGAAACCAGTTGGTGTGATCTTTTTGGATTTCAGCAAAGCTTCTGATACTGGATCCTTCTAGACACAATGTCCAGCACTCAGCTGGATAAACACATTGTGTGATGGATGGCTCATGGTTTGGGCACAAATGATGATGGTGACTTGGGTGACATCAGACTAGTGACTTGTCACTAGTGGGGTCCTGCAGGGCTTCATCCCCAGCCCCGTTTTCTCCTGCATCATCATAAATTACTTGGACACAGGACTGGAAGGGATACTGGGCAAGTTTGCACATGACACCAGACTGATAGGAGCTATTGACTCACTTGAAGACAGGGAGGCCCTGCAGAGAGATGGCAAAAAATTAGAGGATTGGACAATCACCAACCATATGAAGTTCAACAAGGAAAAGTGCTGGTTTCTGCACCTGGGAGGGGCAACCCTGGATGTATGGTTAGCATGGGAAATGAGATGCTGGAAAGCAGTGCTACAGAAAGTGGCATCTTGGTCGATGACAAGCTGAATATGAGCCAGCAGTGCCCTGGCAGCCAGGAGGGCCAACCCTGTCCTGGGGGGCACCAGGGACAGCATTGCCAGTCAGGCAAGGAAGGGGATTGTCCTGTTCTGCTCTGCCCTGGGGCAGTCTCACCTCGAGTCCTGTGGGGCAATTTTGGTTGCCACAATGTAAGAAAGATATTAAGCTTTTAGAGAGAAGCAGTGTAATACAATGATGGTGAATTGCTTTGAGAGGAAGCCTTATGAGGAATGGCTAAGGTCTCTTGGTCTGTTCAGCCTGGAAGAGACTGAGGGGACACCTCACTGCAGTTACAGCTTCCTCCTGAGGGGAAGAGGAGGGGCACACACTGATCTCTTCCCTGGGGTGATCAGTGGCAGAATTCAAGGCCAAAGTTGTGCAAGGGGAGGTTTTAGGTTGAGTATTAGAAAAGGTTTTTCACACAGAGAGTGGTTGAGCACTGGAATGGGCTCCCCCAGGAAATGGTCACAGCACCAGACTGATAGAATTCAAGAAGTGCTTTGGCAGTGCTCTTGGGCACATGGTGTGACTGTTGGGGATGGTGCTGTGCAGAATCAGGAGTTTCACTTGATGATCTTTGTAGTTCCCTTCCAACTGCTTATTCTGTGATTCTTCATCCTATAAACCTGTAATTCTTTCTCCAGGGGAAAAGACATAAACTATTCTAGATCTGGAAATCTAAACTATCATGCCTAAATATGTATAGGTTCATTAAAATTTTAATTCTATTTAATTTGAATGTCTGATTATTGCTGAGCCTTTGCATGTAATGTTGTTTTAATAAAGTCTTCAACATTGTTACAGATATGAGAAATGCATATATACAAATGCAAACTTGTAGAAAATACAGTAGTATGGTTCTCTAAAGATTGAGCAAAATCCTTCCATTCTGTGTACTGGTTAGGCTTTTTGCACTGAGAGGATGTGGACAGGACCATTCCCAGGTGAACTAATTCTGCCCCTTCTTATGAGATTTTTTTTTAAAATTTAATTTTGCCCAAGGTTGGGGGGTTGAATTCCCCCAAGGTGTTAGAGTCTTAATCCTCAGATTTTGTGGTAGCCCTGGTGATCTTTGAGGAATGGCTAAAGGACAAGTGGAAGTGCAAATACAAAGAAGAAGGTTGATTTGTCTTGAAAGGAAGCATTCTCTACATGTCTACAGAAAAGGTTTTCTTTGCTCCATACATTTCATAATGAGATGAAATACTTGGCTATCACTCCACCACAAATGATAGAAAGATGGATGTCCTCTCCTCATATGCTGTACATTGTGTCTGAATATATATATATTTATATACATGATATGTGTTTATGTTGGAAAAGAACATCCCAATTTTATTCAATATTTTTATAAAATTTTGTTCAAATTGTTTTCACTAAGGCTCTACTGGAAAAGGAAAATTTTGTTACAAAATTGCTTTACCAATATATGCCTGCAAAACATCCTCCTTTACCATCAGAACACAGTTAATTCCATCTGCCTCTAAGGATTGCAGTGCACCATAACTGATGCTACCCTACACTCCACCATCAGTCTTCTAAAACTATTGACTGGTTCTACTGAAAATTGACATGGAGAACTAAACTGGCTGCAGTGGAGGCTTAATTCAGTGACTTGGAAAGTGGAAAATGAGAAATCACAAAACAGAAGCTGTGTATTGCAGCATTTACTGCCTTTTAATAGTGCAATGCATTTACTCTTCTGCTCATGATTTAAATAGGTGTATGTTTGATGCATATCTATTAATCCTGAATTGTAAGGGTATTTCTATATATTAGACTGTGCCCTGAGGCTTCCCTTTCCCCTCCTTTTCACTGGTTCTTTTGGTCACATCCTTCAAATACCTAAAAAGAAAGCTCATGAGAACATTCCCTGGCATTAATCACAACAGCCTAAAGTGTGGAGCTATTGATTGCTTATAACTGCATCTTTTGAACATTCAGTGCCGTTGTGTTCACAACATGATGAATGCAGTTGCAGATGGCTTTGTCTGTAGTGGTCATAAACTCCAGTTAATGACTGAATTAATTTATAGTAAATGAATAATATCCTTTTGGGCCGTTCCAGAGAAGAAACTACTTGTCGCATTTTTTCTGTTCTGAAAACAGCAGTCATAATTCAAGTAAGTACATGTGTCAGCTTCCCAAAATGTGGAAAAGTGCTTTGTATAAATGAAAAGGCTCACTTTTAAAGCCATTATCTGAAGAGTTTCAGGAAAAAAGCTGACATCCAAATAGCCATTTAATCTTTTGAAGCGAAATAATTTTTTCACATGCATGCTATGAAAAACTAAAAGGACATGGCATTCTTTTTTGTGTTAGAGATGGATACTTTTAGAAATCTCCCTGATTTTTTTTTTTCATTTTTTCTTAATTTATTAGTGGAGTTTCTTGCTTTTTGCCCAAACAAGCAAGCAAAAATCAATCTCAGAAATGTCTGAAAGAGACTGGTGAAATCCCACATGGAGAGTTAACAGACTTGAAAATGAATGAATAATTTACTGGGATTCTAAATTTTGGGGCAAACCAAATTAAAATCAGGCTTTCTCAGTTTCCCTAATGATCTTGGCATTCTTTTCCATTCTTAATGATTCTGTGATTCTTTGGATGTTCTGTCTCTCTTAGTTCTCTTTATCCTCTTTATCCTTCCTGAGCTCAAAGGGAAGCACTTAATTGTGATCTTTCTGGCTTTAGTCACTATGGTTTGTTTTTTCCTGTTACTTTACTGCCCAGTAATTGTTTTTTGCTGTACCTACCCCAAATAAACAAAGAAATCCCCCTAGTGAGACTCTGATCTCACCCTCCAACAACCCTGCTGTCCACTGCCGTTTGGAATAAGGCTTTATCTTCCATGAGTCTCTGCTGGCTGTTTTTTGCTTCATTCAAAAAAGGTTAAATGTGTCATGGTGTGGATTGGAAGAGGAAGCATGCACCACAGGATCCCTCCCATAGCAGCCCGAATGGATGGTAGCATGTACAGAAAGGTCTAGCAAAATGTACTTACAGATGTAATACTTGCAACTATTTTGATGGAGAGAGCAAGGTTTAAAGCACATTCCATTCCACACTGACTGGTAGAAGAATTCTAGAGCAAAAATGCTCCATATTTGCTTTCTTGCTGAATTTCATTATCACGAAAAAGTGACTATACTGCTTTTACAACTGCCTTGTGTTCTGGTTCCCAGTATGAGAGCACTGACAACACAAATAGCTGTATCTGGTAAAATTAGCCATATTGCAGAGCTTATAATTGGCTGTTGCATCATTCTGCTGCTCCTTTATTTAAATGACTGAGAGACTGGATTTTTTCCTGTCTTAAGATACTTTATAGTTATAAAAGGGGAAATATGTTAGAAGATATTTTTCCTGTCTGATTTTCATCACAGGGCTTTAAATATCCCAGTATCCCACTATTTTCCTGGCACTGGAGTTGACAACGCATACATTTTTACAGAATAAATCAGCTGGAATCTGATGGTTATTCTGGCTAGCATGCTTTCTGTTTGTTTGCTTTTTATCACTTGAAATTCTGACGTGAAATCCCAGTTTTTGAGAACAGGAAGGAATATGTTAATTTGTTTTTGCCATTGACTCCATTACATATAATAAGACATTGAAGGAAATACAACTTCTGAAACAACTGTGTAAAGTTGAATTAATCTATGTTCAACAATAAAGCATACATCATGGCTGAATTATTATTTTCAAAAAACCTTATGGGTACATAGAAATGTGTCATGTAGGAAAATTTGGACTTAGTTGAACTAGTAATTGTATTTAACCTTAGCCAGAGCCACACAGCTGCTTGCTCACTACTCCCCTGGGATGGGGGAGAAAATCAGAAGAGTAAAAGTGATTAAACTCGTGGGTTGAGATAAAGGCACTTTAATAGGTAAAGCAAAAGCTGTGCGTGCAAGTAGAGCAAAATAAGGAATTCATTCACTGCTTCCCACAGGCAGGCAGGTGCTCAGCTGTCTCCAGGAGAGCAGGGCTCCAGCACACCAGTGGCAAGTTGGTATGACAAGCAGCACGTGATGCATTGTTCACAGGGGTCTTAGGATGAGGGAAGAGACGAGAATATTGACTCTATGTTTCAGAAGGCTTGGTTTATTATTTTATTATATATAATATATTAAACTATACTAAAAGAATAGAAGAAAGGATTTCATCAGAAGGCTAGATAAGAATAGAAAAGGAATGAATAACAAAGACTTGTCTCTGACCGAGACAGTCTGGACAGCTGGACTGTGATTGGCCATCAATTAGAAACAACCACATGAGACCAATCACAGATCCACCTGTGACACTCGACAGCAGCAGATAAGAATTGTTTGCATTTTGTTCTTGAGGCCTCTCAGCTTCTCAGGAGGGAAAAATCCTAAGGAAAGATTTTTCATAGAACATGTTGGCGGCACAGCACCTCTTCTTTTTCCCCTCGGCTTTATATGCTGAGCCTGACACCTCTGCAATATCCCTTGTGTCAGCTGGGATTGGCTGTCCCAGCTGTGTCTTCTCCTGACTGTGCACCCTCATCTCTTTGTTGTTGGGGTGGGGTGAGGAGTAGAAAAAGACCTTGGCTCTGTGCAAGCACTGCTCAGCAACAACGAAAACATCCCTGTATTATCAGCACTGTTTTCAGCATAAATCCACAATACAGCCTCTGTGAAGAAAATTAATTCTCTCCCAGCCAAAACCAGCACATTACTGAATGGATTAGAGATGAAAATCTGTTCCTGTTACACCTCTAAAACCCATTTAAACAATGACAGGCTGACTCAGCAACACTGCTATAGATTCTGAAAGAGCTGTAAAACAATTATTCAGTGGCACAGTAAAAAATATGAGATTGAAAGAGTGAAATCTGAGCAACTGTTAATGAACACATGCATTTATAATTAGCATGTCAAAATAAAAACTTCTTATTAAAAGTGAGATGTGAGAGTTGCAAGTAGCAATTAATAAACATACTCTAGTCTAATTCATGCAAATGGGAAGGTCGTGATAGTAAAGAATGCAATAAAATGTTGTGGATTTTTTTTAATTGCACACTACTTCATTGTCTATTACATCTTTTGAAGGAAATGTAGTAGTAAATCCTACTTTTTAAAATAAATAATTATTTGAAGATGTTCACAGTTCTTCACTATCTTATAGTCTTGTCTAGGAAAACTACTGGGACACAAAAAGCAAGAAAATGTAAAAATCAGTGTGTGCTCAGCAATGAATGAGCACAGTTCTCCTGGTCCACAGATACTGGTTATCTGGTCCACAGCATGACACTGGGGTGTGCAGTTTTGAGTAAAGGTGATTTCCAACTTGAAAGTACATATTTCTCAGCTAGCCAAGATTACCTTCCCATGTGTAATTCATAATGTCATTCATGCCAACACATTTTTATAACCGTTGCTTACTGTGACTGCCCTGTCAGACGTCACATTTTCAACAGAATCTTCCAGTCACAGGAGATAATTGCTTTTCATGGGCATCTTGGTTGTCAGTGGATTTGTATACCAGTAGCACAAACATTACTGAAATTGAAATATCAAAAATTATTACATTACCATAATAGAAATACAGAAACCAGTATCATAAGCATTAGGGAAAGGGAAATACAAGCCAGTAATATCACTTAAATGAGTCATTTGAAATCTGACTTTAGTATACCAGAGATTATTCTGACCAAAATGATGAGAGACTTTTTGAAAAATTAATAATTATTCTTAATTGACTTCTTGAAATGTTTTTTTATTTCAGCTAAGAATAATTTCTATCTTGCAGCTTGGATAAAAATGTTATGCTAAGTTGATATGATGTCTTGCTCTAATGAATCTCAGTTGAGTCAAATTTCTGTTACTTACCATGTATTTCAGGGAATACAAAAGCAATGAGAAAATTACTCCTGATAACCTTGGTTACCTTTGAAAATTTGATATTATAAGCAATTATAAAGATGTGAAAAAAAGAAAAGAATGCAAATCAGGTCCTTTTTATTGCTGGCAGTGATTTTCAGCATGAAGCCTACTTTGAGTGTTCTGTAAATGTGTATTTTAAATGTGTGTTTTAGTTTATCATTATGAAGTGTGAGATTATTGATATTTAGTTTCAAATGCCTAAAAACTCTCATATTTCTGTTTGTAAACCTTTTTATTAGTTCCAGCAACAGCACTGTGATTTTCAAAATGGTGAAATCTTTGAGAATATTTGAGTTTGCATTATTATTTTTACCAGCTGACAAAGACCTTGCATATTTCTGTGAATTTTACATAAGTATGTAAAAGTCTATATATGCATGCATTGAAATTCAGACCACTCATACTGTACCAAAATTGAGATCTAGGTAGGCACCTCAAATTGAAAGAGAAATTCAGGATCCTATCCTCAGACACTGCCTACTCTGGTAACACTTTTAGCTATTCAGCTCCTGCTGTTGGACTAAACATCTAAACTTGCATGTGCTCAGAAACGGGCACCACCTCCCACCTTAAGTCCAATATAGAAACTGTGTAGGAAGAGACACAGTCTCCACCTAAATCTCCAATCTCTTAGGCAAACTCAGACTATATTTAATACATTGGTAACAGTAAGTTCAGAAAAAAAATGAAACAGGTGCACATTCTCATTCATGCCATTTTGCAGAACTGCTTTATAATTACAGCAGACTCCTGTTTAAATACTTGTTTTACAGTAAATTCTGAGGTTTTAGGTCTCTCAGACTGGCTTAAAGCAGATCTGAGACCACAGAAGAAGCACTGATCAGAAACAAAACAATGTGGTGACCCACATGTTGATAAAAAGATGCTCTTTTGTTGACATTAGTAACAAGATTCTGACTAAGGAGTGTAGAGAATTTGAGGCAACAGACTAGCTGTTGCTGTCAATTTGTACTGTCCCTTCTGTAGGACTCCCTCAACTATTAATCTATCACCTCTTGAATTATTGCACTTCAAGGTGTAAAACATAAAATCAATTGCATGTTTCTGTTTGCTTTGGGTGGCAAGTTGGTGGTAGATTTTGGAGCTGCTGGTCACCTCAGATGTTCTACACTTGAGGGTGGACAGACTTTTGAGAGCAGGAAGCCTTTGCTGCAAATACATTTAAGGCTGGAAGACATCCGTAACCATTTGATCAAGTCTGTTTTCAAGTAACAGAGGATAGTTCTCAGGAATTTTCTGTTTCAGAAGCTGTGAGGCAGGCATAGTTCCAAAGAATGAACAAAGGCAAACAAAGAGACAAAGCTTGGATTTTGGGGTATATTTTGGTGAGCTGGAATACCTTCCCTGTAACAAAGTGTTTCTGAAAGGAAAGTTATCATACAATGAGTTTCAAATTCACCACCCTGATTAAGAAGCTTCTAATAAACAGAAGTGGATTTTTTTTCTTTATTAAATCATCTAAAAATGCTTTAAAAATATTTTTAGTAATGGACAACACAGCAATACATAATATACATGGTGGTTTTATTGAAGTGCTTAAAGGGCAATAACTTTAGCTAGTGATGGATTCTTAATAAGTAGGAAGGATTATTGTAGTCACACAAAATGCGTAAGAATTAACTCTCATTACTAACAGAGTAACCTTATACATATAGTGCTTGATATGTATTCTTTATATATATATTCTGTGTATAGTATGTGTATTATATGATTTAAATCCATCCTCTTTACCTGAAATGTGATTGAAACATTTACAAATGCTTTAGAATGTTTTATCTATATGCTAAAGAGGTGTTTTCAGTGTGTATGTTGGCTAACACCAATTTTAAATGTGGGGAAGTTGTTCTTTCATGTGACTTTTGGAAGAAACTGTGCAGACCACACAAGTGTTGGAACAAAGTACAGTAAGAGAACAATGTTGGTTGGGGCTACTTTGCAGCACAGTTTTGAGACTTCAGTACTCTCATGTCACTGCTGCATGATAATCAGATCTCGAAACGTCTCCTTTCGTTACTTTAAATTGTGGAAAAATTTCATGGTGACACTAGAAGTTTAAGTGGGAAAACTTCACTGTCATATGCTTTGTGGTTTTTTTTTTTTAATCTTTTTAATAGTTCTAATCCCTGGCGTATAAGCATATGCAAAACACTTTCTTAATTGAATAGGAGGAGTCTAGGAGTATACCTAAAATATTCCCAGTTATCTAAGAGGTTGGGAGTGTTTAATCATATTTTATGTATTTTTATAAAGAGACGGTGGGAAAAAACCCATGCTTTAATGTCTTTCTAAAATTATCATCTGTATAAGCAAAATATTTCATAATAACTTTATAGTCTACAAAATACTTTTAAAATTCATCTACAGTATCTACATGTCATATTTGCAGAACATACTCTTCATCTCTGCAAATTAAAGGGCTGAGAATATGGACACTTAGAGTCTGATTTAGTTAAAATTATCCCCTGCAGCAGAGGGTGGGTATGAGTTCTTCACAGCTGAGAATGATTTTCATAATTGTGCAACACTCAGCAGCTGCAAAATCCCTGAGGATGCATGTTGCTCCTCTTCCAGAGCAGCCTGGTTTTGCCCTGCTTGGCAGAAGCAGTGTGACCCCTCATCTCTCTTGCACCCATCTTGATGTGGCTTTCTGGAGGAGCCCGGTTTCCTCGAGTCATCAGAAGAGAGTTATAGACGCTACAAGAAAATGCAGGAGAATTTTTTCACTACTGATTGACAGATCCGTTTAGAACGACTCAATGAATCTTTAAATAATGTATATTCTCTATCTGCTTCTGCATTGGTGGAGATAATTTTCTGACACATTGCCATCTAGTGGCATTTCTCCCATGGAGCTTATTACAGGATGCTAAATCCTTACTTCAGGCTGCCTAATCTTTCCATTCAGTGGCCATTAGTGACATGTGATAGATATACTTGAAAGAAAAAAAAAGAAAAAAAAGAAGAACATAGAGTAAAATTTTTAATTTTAGAAGACAAAAAAAAAAAAAAAATTAAGAAAGCAGTTACCTGCCTTCAAGCTGGCTTTATTTCTAAGTAAAATATTATTCAGGTCTTCAATTAATTATTAAGGAGAAATTTAAAAGCACTAAAGCTAGAACCTGTATTCATATAAAATTGCACATCTATTTTTCTGAGAAGAGCCTGAAGATAGGAACTTTTAAATAGATCTGACATATTACTCTGATCCCTTGGAGTTGTGTTACTTGCTAGTGGGCAAATTTTAAAATATCAACTTCTTGGTCCTGATGATTCACAGATATGTTTTAAACATGACTAAATAATTGGTTACTGTTATTTCAAAGAGAATGATCATTTTTCCAGGAGTTTTGACTCATTTGCTCCAACTAATTTAAAATTACATGAACTGAAAATACAATTGTTAATCACAGAAAGGAAATTTCACTCATTTTAACAAAAACAACTAATTCTGATGAATGTTAATATCAGAAGTGATAAAACTATTTCATCAGAAATTAATTTAAATATAATTATAAGCAACAGAGTCTTTGCACAGGTTTTGTCTTATGCACATTTTTTCTCATTTTATCTGCTCAAGTGCACATATCCCCCTAAGCTCATGCAGATATATATATATATACATTATTTATGTTCCTGTGCACTGTGGAAATGCCTGAATATTCAATGTAGTAATTAGGATACAAACAATTGCCCATTCAAATTTAATTCTTTTAGATAATTAAATGATTTATTCCCCATTCCTACAGTAATTCTATTGGTGACAGCCTTTGCAAAGGCATTAAAGAATCAAGCCAGAAAAGCTTGGACTGATTAAAAATGAAAAGAAAAAATAAAAAAATGAATCTAAATGTCGAGTAATGTATGGTTTGCTCAGATATATAAATTTAATTTTTAAATGTGTTAGAAAAATGTAGTTGCTGGAGTATCCCTACTATACTTTGAATGTATAAAAATGATTAATAGTAGACGTAACACACAAATACTGATATGCAGTTGGTAACCCATTGTTTGATGACTGGGAACTGTTTCTAGGCATTTCTACCTAGTCCTTAAAACTAAAATATTTGAAAATGCAATCGTGTATTTTGAATTTCTGAAATTAGTAGCATTTCAGAGATTCATAACTGCTAGCAAAGTTACATATTTGTCTTACAATCAGTTTTTAAGGGCGTAAGTCCTGTTTGAAACCTCTGCATTTCTTTATTAACTGTTGGGTATCTCATCATGAGGTTGGCCTTACCTTGTGTCAGGATAGCAACAAAGTAAATAGCACAACACTTTCTTTGACATGGCTTGGGGATGATGACATTATTTGTGAGTAGCAAAGTCAAATATGAACAGCAGAACTCACCCAATCCTGTCCCCAAGAGAGTTAACATGCTAAAATACTGTTTTTTCATTAACATAGCATCAAAGAGCTGCATAGATTTTGGCAGATTTTTAATAGAATGATATATGGATGGAGAGATGTAATCTGCTAGTTATAGATTAGCTATTAATATTTTGAATAGGATGGGTGTGTGTGGGAAGTGGTATAAACACGAATAAGGTGTGGTTAACACATTTTTAAACTTTTGAATACTTGACTGTAATTTTATAAATTATTGATGCAGAAATTCTAGGCAGTTTAACACAAAATGAAATTATCACTCATAATTTAAGCACACAGTAACAGGGGTGTAAATGACATGATAATCTTTGATACTTAAAAGGATTAAAATACTTTTACTGTCACTAAAACACCTGAATATTATTTAGACAACATGCTGACTTGAGTACCTTGAAGCTTCTTATTAACATTTATACAAATCAATCAATAATGCCTATCATTCTCTGCTCATTTTGCTAAGGAAAATGTCAGGGTGTTAATATGAAGTGACACAGCCTTGAGTGGTTCTGAGGGAATTATACACTCTTTGTAAATACAGTTTTATTCAGATGAAACTAAGAAAGGTGAAAAATGGCTTGAGAAAAGATGTGTCTAATATGGAAAGAACAAGAAATAGTCTTCTGACTCGTGACAGGTAAAATAGGTAATGGGCTATAGGAGTGGGAATAAAGAAAAAGGAGCAGCAGGAAGGCAGGAGGTTCAAGATAAAGAGAAAAAAAAATCTAATTTCAATTATATGGAACTTAAGAATGCACATCTGGGGTGTAATTCAGTGCAAGTTAAGGAGTAACAGTGGCACATAGCTAATGGGTTTATTTGGAAGGATTTATCATCAAAAGTGTGAGGGAAAGGCACAAAGCATAAGGTAAATCTTTTCCTTATGCAGAATGGGAATGAAATGATTTCTGAACTTCTGAGTAAACTTCTGCTAATGCCTTCTGAAACCAGATTTCATCTGGATTTCAAGTTCAAGATAATGCAGGAAAAAAAGGTATCTCTGTACCCTAGAATCACAGAATGTCCTGAGATGGAAGGGATCCATGAGGATCATGGAGTCCAGCTCCTGGCCCTGCACAGGACAGCCCAA
>LTAT01000005.1:92162945-92190450 GCA_003286495.1 Chlorodrepanis virens
AAACAACACCCAGGTACCCACCTAAGAAAAGGCTTCCCCATGCTTCACTGGGGTTTGAAAGCAGAAGGCATCCCCAGCAATTGTCATAGAATGGCCTGTGTTGGAAGGGACCTTAAAGATCATCTATTTCAAAATACCCCTGCTGCGGACAGGGAACCCTCCACTAGACTAGGTGCTCAAAGCCCCATCTAACCTGACCTTGAACATTTCCAGGGATGGAGCATCCACAACTTAATTTTCAAGAACTCTCTGTCTGGCATCCCTTCCTTCCAGCATGCCAACTGCCCTTCACAATTTGATGTCATCAGCAAACTTGCTGAGGATGCACTCGATCCCACTGTCCGTGTGACTGAAAGAAATGTTCAACAGCTCCAGCCCCAGTACTGACCCCTGAGGAACACCACTCGTCACTCCTTTCCACTTGGGCATTGGGTCACGGATCACAGCTCTTTGAGTGCAACCATCCAGCCAGTTCCTTATCTACCAAGCTGTCTGTCCATGAAATCCTTGTCTCTCCACTTTAGAGACAAAGGTGTTGAGTGGTACAGGGTCAAATGTTTGAACAAGTCCAGGTAGATCTGACTTCAGCTGAACTTCCCTTATACACTAACACTGTAAAACCATCACAGAAGGCCACCAATCTTTTTCAGGCACAATCTGCCCTTACTGAAGCCGTGCTGGCTCTCACCAATCACCTCCTGCCTAAACTCCTTTGAGAAATAGCAATATACTTAATTATGCAGCTTTGGCATGTTTGTCTCATCTGGCACAGAGGATTCCATAACTGCAGCCTTTCTTTCATGTGTCAGGTAGAATAACATACTGTTGTGTCTCTTTGTTTAATTTTTTCACATGATAACCTTCTGTCACTGATGATTACTTCCTGATTGATTGATGGATTGATTAATGGTCAATTTCAGATTTTTCCAGCAGACCAGAGGAAATGAGGAAACAGTCTTGACACAGTGACTGTTATCCTCCTGTCTTTTTCTCTCTGAGATTGATTACATCTCTACTGCAAAAATCACAGTTTCTAAGTCCTCTGATCCCCCCTCTTCCACTTCTGATTATAGTTTTCAATTTAGTTTTAGCTTAACAGCCTGTCAGCCAAATTCACTGGCATGTTCTTGAAGCTTAAAGCATTTTCAGCTTTTGGCTCAGGTTATCTCCTGAAATGGTCAGCAAACAACTGAACTGCAAAGGCGTGAACTAAAAGATATGTGATTGAAAAACTTGAGCACCCTTTCAGACACCTGAATACTGGTGTTCATTAATATTATAACAAATTACATCACAGTGGTAAAAAAGCAACCAGTAAATTGCCTTGAAAAAAATAGTGTTTCCGATAATCTGTTTTTCATAGCATTTTAGAAAATGAGGGGTAAAGGTCTCTTGTATATTAACTATAGCACCATGTGACTGGTATTCTTTATCAGTTGCTGAGCAACGGTCATACTCTGAATTTTTAAACTCATTAGCAAGCTGAACAGGCTGGCATTTGGCAGATGTTATTTGATTTTGTTTGGAGGCAAGTCAATGGGGGAGACAGAAGAGACATTGAGCTCATTGTGTTATCTTGCTTCTCTTATTAAATTCTCATGATATTTTAAACACATCTAAGGAGACTGAAAGGAACGTCTTAATTTTCAGATTATTCACAGAACTCATGTGATTTATGTAGTAATAAAAATGAAACTCATGAGCCAAATTTTTTAGCTTCAAACACATTTTAATCTGTACCTAACATTTTCCTGAAGTGTTTCAGTCATTAGTAATGGCTGAAGCAGCTTTATTTAAATCCTCCAATCATGCAAGTATTTCTTAAACAGTTTTGCCAGCATACCTCATCCTTGACCAAGAATATTTTATTTTGTGTTCCAATTGAAGCCTTTTTAATAGAAGAACTGTCAATTGTTATAAATCGTTTGCTGCTGTGTGACAGTGATGTGATGTGACTGTGCATCCACAAAGAACTCACTCTGCTTGGATTTTAAGATAGTGATGGCCAAAGCTCACAAGTCTTGGCAATATGCCTGAGTAAGCTTAAACCACTAAAACTTTGAACTAATGAGTTGCATACCAGCAGGAGACCTCTACAGAGCATAAATATAAGGGAAGTCAGATACTGTCAGATTTGTAACATTAATTCAGGAGCACAGATCTCCCACTCAAATATCAGATGTTAAGTATTGTTTTGCTGACTCATTAATGAAAGTTTTAGCATGTCTGTTTTTTCTGACTAAAGCTGATTAATAAACTAGTGAAAAGAGAGTAATAGTATTCCTTAGTTTCTAAGGGCTGTCTTGAGTATCTTTGTCTAAGAAATCTCTACCCAAACCACTTACTTCCATGTGATTCAAAGGATCATAATGAATTACTGATTTATTATTGCTGGTTTTCCCCTCAGTAGCAGAGATGGGGCCCAACTCAGGCTTTTCACATGTGGCATTATAGACATACAAGCGTTAAAAAATTACTCATACTGGAATATGGAGTATGTGTTTTTAACTTCTTCAACATTATTTAAATTAAAAATTTCTGATAATCTTGCAAGTACTTGCTGAGCAATTCTGGAAAATGATTTTGCCTGACTTCTGGATATTTTGGACATTTTTCAACCTTATTTGCCTGGTCACAGATAGAGTCCACATATTTATCTCAACAACAGGTACTAATAATACTGTAGAAAATAAGTCTATTAAATCTACGGGGGTGGCTTCTAAGACAAAAAGCCGTAAATATCTGGGTATATTCCCATGCTTCGGTCAGTAACATAAGTCAACAAAAAAGGGAATGTCAGAGTAATGACCATAAATTGCAACTAGCAAGAAAAAGGAAAAAAAGTACATAGAGAGACTTGGATTGAGTGAAATCACCTGTATTGTTAGAAATACTTAGGGAGCATAGACCAGACTCACAGGTGAAATTGCAGTTTATAGGACACAGAAATACTGTTCTGCAACATGTGGCTTCTAATTTAACTTCTTGCTGAAGGATATTATGGGTGCCAGAAATTTACATAAGCTCAAAGGAAGACAGAGTTAATGGAAGAGAAATCTATTAGGGTCTTTGGCTGAGTGAGCTTCTCAAGTACAAGTTATTTGGGTTAAGAAAGTGTTACATACTGAGGAAGTGTTACTAACTGCTTTCTCTGGTTTTGTACCTTTCCTAGGTAGCTGACATTGGTCACACATCCTTTCAGTCTTAGAGTTTACAATCACCTCTTATGCAGCTATTTATCATTAATTTTACATACATAAATCTAATAATATGACAGAGTTGGCTGGGATTTCTTTTAGTTGATTGGTTTGGTTTGGTTGGTTGGTTAGTTGGAGTGGGGGTTTTCGTTTCATTTTGGGGTTTTTTTGGTGGTTTGATGTGGGAGTTGTTTGTTTGGTTGCTTTTTTGTTTTCCTTTGTTTTCCTTTGTTTTTCTTTTGTTTTTTTTTTTAAATCCATGTCCCTCTTCTGTAAATTCTTTCTGCTTTGAGCCAGATTAGAGAGTAAAAACATCAAATGCTGCCTGGTACATCATGTAGGAGGTGTGTCTACACAAGTATTCTTCCCACTGCCTCCTTCCTGCCCTGTGGAGTCATTGGTAATCGTGTAATTGCTGTTGTACTGAAACCTTTTTTTTAGTGCAGAGTGGCTTATAGTTGACAAGGAATTCTAAAATCTTCCTGCTTGGTGAAATTTTGGAGCCTCCTTATGCAGTTTCAAAGTTTAGATATCAAAAAGTTTTGTGTTCCAGGTAAAATCAGCACAATTTTCACCAAGACTTTTAAGGGTCTCTCTAACACAAAGAGGGTCTTTGACTCTTGAAGGTGCTCTTTAAAGTAGGGCAGATACTGCCAAGTAATTTCAAAGTTTGGAATCTGCTTCTAGCAGAAACACATTATAAATTCAGCCCATGAATAGACCTGGAATTGTTGCTGTGTGTTTGAAAGCAGGAAAAATAGTAAATCCTGTCTGCCTACTTTTCTTTGCTGTTATCAGTCACATATTACATCAGTATAGAAAAACCTGGGTTTTGGTACAGTGTACCAAACATCAGTATTAAACATCAGTTCACAGAGTGCTTGAGGTTAAAAGGGATCATCCAGTCCAACCCCTCACTATAATAAAAAGCATTTCCTGATGTTCAGATGGCAACACTTGTGCTTCAGTTTTTCCCCATTACATTTATTCTCATTACTGGGCACCCCTGAATAGAGCCTGTCTCTGACCTCTTTGCACACTCACATCAGATATTTATATACTGATAACATCCCCCTGAGCTTTCTTTTCTACAGAGTGAACAGTTGCAGCATTCTTGACATTTTCTAATAATGAGATGCTCCAGTCTGCCCATCATCTTAGTGGCTTTCTCCAATGTGTCAATGTAACTCTTGTAAGGGACAGCATGGAGTTGGGCCCAGAACTCCAGGTGTGGTCTTCCCACTGCTGAATAAAGGGGAAGAATGGGTAAGGCTGGAAGGCACCGTTGGAGGTCATCTAGTCCAACCTCCCTGTTCAGTTAGGGACCCCTAGAGCATGTTACTCAGGAGAGTGTCTAGACAGCTTTCGAATATCTCCAGTGAAGGAGATTCCACAACCTCTCTGGGAAATCTGTTCCAGTGTGTGATCACCCACACAGTGAAGAACTTCTTCTGCATGTTTCAGTGAAACTTTCTGTGCATCAGTTTATGCTGGTTGACCATTGCCCCTTGTTCTATTGGTTGGCACCACTAAGATGAGGCTGGCTTCATCCTCTTGGCACCCTCCCTTCAGATACTGATAGACATTGATGAGTTCCTCTCTCAGGTGAGTCTTCTCAGGCTAACAGGCCTAGCTCCCTTAGTTTTTCCTTGTGCTCCAGTTACAAGGACCCACTCCAGGACCTTTATATCTCTCTTGTACTGTGGAGCCCAGAACTGGACACAGCACTCTAGAAGTGGCCTCAGCAGGACGTACTAGAGGGGCAGGATCAGCTCCCTTCACCTGCTGGCAATGCTCTTCTGAATGCACCCCATGACAACACTGGCCTTGATCACAAGGGTACACTGCAGGTTCATGTGTAGCAACTCATCCACCAAGACCCCTTACTAGCAGATCAGCTCCCAGCCAGTACTGATGCATGCAGTTATTCTTCAACAGGTGCAGGCCTTGACACTTCCTGTTCAGCTTCATGAGTCAGTCAAGATCTCTTTGGATGGTAGTGTTGACCCTCTGTCAAATCAGCTCTTTGTCCAAGATTGCAGATTTGTTAGGAGTAGCCTCTGCCTGATTATCCAGGTCCTTGCAGATGTTAGACAGGACTGGAGCTAGTATCAACCCCATGGGTAGACTATGGCTTCCAACTAGAGTTTGTGTGACATACCATCACATCCTGAGCCTGGAGATCATGACCACTGCCCCTCCACCTCACTGTCTGTTTATTCAGCCTGTACTTCATAGTTATGATTAAGTATGCATGAAAAAGAATTTCCTGAATGGTATTGGTTTGGAGACATTGATTCCTAAGACAGCGTTAGATAGATTTTTTTTTTTTGAGCTAACATGACAAGCAGTATCCCAAGAAATCAATTCTCTTATTGGTTTTCAGTCTTGTCATCTGAATTCTGAAATCTGAAATCTAAGGCTGGCTGAATATTCTTGGGAGCACCATAACTTAGCTGTCTTCCAAAAAGGAATTGTGACTGTAAGTGTGCATTGGTGGTTACGATCCTGATATGAGTGGGAGACCCTACTTTGTTCATCAAGTGACAACAGAGGCAGCAATCCTTTCCTGTGCCTTAGGACACAAACTTTCTTGGTTGGGTTGTGGAAAAGAAGAGGTGTGCATAGTTTCCTGAGTCTGGCTTGGTGGGCAGGAATATGACCCTTGTGCTCTTGGCTAAGTCATGCAACACATTGCTAGCAGCACCCAGATTATGAGAGATGAAATTCAGGGCTAGAACCCTCCATTCAGTACTTAGCTGGATGGGTGGAATAAATTGGATAGCAGATTTTATGATTTCTATTTTATGGCATCTGCCCTATCTTAGGTAAATCCCTTCCTGTTCATACATGTTTAAAAAAGGAACATTTTGGGCTTTGTGCATAATTTTCAAATATGCACAAGCATGCTACTGACTGAAAGTTTTGATATTTAAACATAGCTGTTGTAATTGCTATTGAACAATTTAGGTGTCTAGAAAGCCCTAGGGCAAAAGAAACTAAAAAAGAAGTGTCATAAAGGGTCTGTATTTCTTTTGAAAGATGCTTTTATATTTTTTTTTTTTTTGTGGGGAAAAAAATTCTATAAAGAATAAATCTACAATTTGCATGAAAAGTTAACGGGAACTTGTTGTCACTTCCACAGTTTGTGGAGCCAATTAAAAAAATATTCACTTTTTTCACAGGAGAGAGACTGAGCAGCAAAAATTAGTTGGGTAGTCTCACCTCGTCTTGATTTTTTTTCTCAGCCTATAAAAAACACTGCAAATGTGATATGATTGGCAGTCTCTGCACAAGAGAGGCCAAGGAATAAAATAACGAGATGGTTTGCAGGTCAAGAGAAAATGGTGAATTAGTAGAGTTGGAGTAAGAAACTTGCACAGCCTGGATCCACTGTTTAACTCGGTCAGTGCTGTTAGTCTTTATACTTTGATGAACTCTAAATTCACTAAAGAAAGGCAGGAAAGAAGTAATAGTAGGGCTGAATGAATCCAGGAGAGGAAATGTGTTAAAGAACCTTTCACCTACACGGTTATTTCACAATGAAGCAGAATAAAGCCAACCCTTTCAAAAGAAGTTAAAGGGACTTTCTGAAAAGAATTTAGCTGAGGTCAGAAATTCTTATTATTCTTATTATCTCTTCAGTGATGTCTGAAGCTTATACTCTTGGTCCCACTTTATGATGACAGGTGCAAAATTACAAGTCTCTGACCCTTTCAGTAAACTTAGGAAAAAGCATAAAAAAATAAATGTAAATAGATAATGTAATAAATCAAATAATGAATCTCAGTCTCTTGGCTGAGTTTAGTTCAATATGCCATTGTCACTTTGATACTAAGGTCATTTAATGTAAAGTTTGATACTTTCCAGTGTGTTCCATCCAATCTTTCTTTAAAATATTATTCCTCCATTAACCATATTTACTTCCCAGAGAAGTCCCAATAACTACACAAGTCAGATCAAAATCTATATTTGTTTTCTCAGGGCAGCTTTATTAAGCAGCTGAAGAAGAGATGTTCAAAATAATTCCAAACAGGAATTTTCATTGTGATGGAAGGAGAAAGAAATACCATTTCCTTCTTCCTGTGTTCTGAGCCTGTTTTTCTCACTTACTACTTTTCAGGATCAACTGTTTACTTTCTTTTGTGGCATCTTTGGCTCAAAACACCTACAGTCCAGTTTTGAGACAGTCCTCATAAAATTTGTCTTATTCTGTGTGGGTTTTTTGTGTTAGCAGCGTGGTGGATAGTAAAGACATAAATTAAGACACAGTGCTAATTTAATAGCTTTTGAAAAAGTCTTGCCAAATAATGTCCCTATGTATTTCAATATATGTTGAGGAACAACATAAATAGGGATTATATTGCACTAAGTTAATGAAAGAATGTTTCCACTGGGTCTGTTTTGCAAGAAGGAAATACTGGAGTATTTTAAGGTTATTTCTAATACTTGGAAATTTTAATTATTTTATTTGAAGTTAGAGCTCCACTGTCAATGAAATAGTTATTCTGCTTGACCTTATATAGCTTTAAAGCTTGGGAATTTTTTCCATCAATTAATCTACATTAGTTGCTGTCTTAGATAGCATGAGTTCTAACATCATTGTAGTGTAAGGATTTCATATTGCCAGAGCTTCATACCTCCTCAATGTTTCTCGCAAGCAGCTCCTCTAGGCACTGATTGTTCCTAGTCCTTGCAGCAGTCATCTGACTCCAGATTCCACCAATCCACTCTTTTATACCACGTGCTCTTATTGGCTACAGGTGTGGCCTGTTAAGATCAGGCCTGCATCTAAAGATTACCTTCTATATCACCTTCATTTACCCATACTGTATCCCCCTACAATTAGTGAACTTCGAGATTTCAAAAAATATATGGTCCTAATGCAGTGTAAATGAAACAATGCATGAGCTAGAGAAATAGCAACCTAACCAACCACAAAAACCCCCAAAAAGCCTAAAATGACAGTAATCTTCAAAAATAACCCTGTACAATTATACGACTAATTGTGAGGTCTGTATAATATGTAACAGGTAATACAGAAGAGAACTAGCATAGTTTAAAAGTAATTAATTTCTATCTTAATTTCATAATATAAGCAGTTGTTTTTGGAAAGCATTGCAGTAATTTGTAATATGTGGTTTTTGTTGAGAAAATAGATTTTTGGTGGTACTGTAGCTTATCTTTTCTGTCTCTCTGCAGAATAGATATGTAACATTTGAAGACCTAAGTAACTAGATTGAAATTTATAACATCAGATACAGAACGTTTTAGTCTGCCATGGGGCGTATTTCCTTATGTTCATATGAGCGTAGTTCTTTAAAGGACTTATTGTAATTCAATTAAATAAAAAATTGTAGTTCTGGTAATTGAACTAAGAAAATATAACATAATGAACAATGGCAAAATTTGGTAAAAAATTCTAAACATGAGGCACTTGAAGAATTTCAGTGAATACAAAGAGGTATGAGATAGCCAAACATCATTCAAATAATCTTAGCAATAAACTTTACTTTTGCCTACTTTGGGTGGGTATAAAAATATCTTTTGCTGAGTTTATTCCTGCAAATAGAGAGATCACACAAAGTGCAATGAGGAAGCTGAGAACCATGGCCATTGGGAAGGAAGTCCATGGTTTAGCGAACAGGTAAATGCTGATCACATGACCAGCAGCACACAGATAACAGCCTTGTTTCCACCTTCCTCTTCTGCGTGCCGGAGCGTTCTGGGAACTACTTACTGCCATGGTTTCCTGGGTACCATGGGCTTCCCTCACCTCAATGCTCAAACTACTTAATATTTCTTTATTTACATTTCAATTAATTTTAATCAGCAAGCAGTAACTAGGGTGCTTGTTTGATCACTGAACACTTGATTATGTCCTGATATATTTTCATGCTAGATTTTGAATTTTGTACCAATTTTCCCAAAAGTTTATTACCTGACTCTCCTTTTAGTATGAGGACTGAACCAAAGAAAGGAAGAATAATTTCTGTTGGCTTTAGAAGTTCCTAGATTTTTTTCTAGTTCTTAGGAATTTTGCCACCTGCTATAAATACTTCAAATAAATTGAAACAATTTTAGATACTGTTAATATGAAATATTTAAGTCACCTTGATGGTGCCTTTCTTTTGAGTCATCATAGACTGATATGTACTGAAAAGCTTACAGTGCCTTATATTCATATTTCTGTGCCCTTTTTAATATCTAAAGCTTCTTCTGTTCTTAGAAGAGGACTTATACTCTGGAGACTAATTTAGCATAATTTAAGTACTAGAATCACACAGACTAGTAAGGTCCTTTGGATTTCACTGTAATTTTTCACTTCATAGTGACATAACTCGATTCTGATTGCCTTCACAATGATGTAAATCAAGAGAACACCACCAAGAGACTTAGACTTGGTAACTTTTTTCATAGTTTTTGTGCCACATACATGACTACTATAGGACCAGGCTTTTACTAAAACAATCCATTTTATGTGAGTTTCTTAGTTAGATAGTGACAGAGGGTTAGAATTTTATCTCCAAAATTGTGCACCTGTATCTGAATTGAATACCTATACTAAACTGCAGTTTTGGGTTTTTTTCTATCAAATTCCTTAAAGCAATTTCTTTCAAAAGCAAGGTACAAACCTGTATGAATAAAAACAGAGTTGAGAGCAGGATCTGACCCAGTAATTTCAAATAAAATGCACTTGAGAGCTCTTAAAACCTGATCAGTTGTTTATATTCTGTTTTTAAAATACCAAGTATGTAGAAACCTCATGATAAATGCAACAATAATTTTGCAAAGTATATGTGTAATTCTTCAAAAGTAGCATAATCACAGCTCCCAAAGAAGTTTTGAAAAAACTTCACCATAGTAAAAGTAATGATTATTCAGAGTAAACTAAAGATATGACAGTGCAGTGGCAGTAGTGAGATGTTTTTTGTAACACACAGACACATCTTCACAGATGCAGCACAGGATGAGTGACTGTGACATGAGAGTCACAGTCACCCATCCTGTGACTCTTCTTGCTCATTCTAGTTCAAATCCTTTCATCTTCAGCACAGACAGACTGTGGTCCCCTGAGACTGTGGTCTATTGCTCACTCACAAAGGTCAGAGGACTCTTAGGTGCTTGGTGTACACTATATCTGTATGGCATTTGGATAAGTACTTTTTTCTAAGGATTCACATTAAGATAAAGAATGAGTATGTCCAATTCATCCAGATGTGTTGCTGCAGGCCCCCAGCCAGGTAATAATTAGCATTGACTCCATGATTGTCAGAAGGCTGATCAATCACCTTATTCTATGATACTTTTTAAGAAAGCCATTGCCCTTACAGACAGTCACAATACAGGTGAACCCAATTGGTCCTTCAATCTAAACACCATCACCACTGGCTAATTAAGAAACCACCCTTTGGTAACAAATCTCCATAACACATTCCACATGTTCACAACAGCAGGTGCAGCAAGTTAAGAATTGTTTCTCATTCTTTTCTGTGATCTTTTCACAGACTTTTCTCAGAGTGATGCCTGGGAAAGTTCTGTTTCTCTCTGTGGCCAGAGAGCTGCTGCCACATGTATGTTTTCTGTCTTTGCTTCTATGGCCACCCCTCTAATTAGCAGAGCACTGGGAAATTTGGACCACTTTACTAGGAACAGTCAGGCCAGATGTCAAGAAATACCACTACTGGAGACCTGGCCTTCAGTCTGTGGAGGAGAATTATATAGGAGGTACTAATTTATCTGGCCAGCTTGGGAGCAATTAAGGATTTTCTAGTCCTTTTCATTCAAGGAACCTAGGAATAGTAGTCCATGGAAAGAAAGCAGGACTACTTACTTTCCTGTATGACAGTCAAGTGTGATGTACAGAAAACCTATAGGATGATTTTATAGAGGCTTGTGGGGGTGTTTTTTGAGATGTTTAGCAGTATGGGATAGCTGTTATGCTGTGGAGCATTCAAGCTGAAGTGTTACATAGACATGACCTGTCCGCTCAAAAGTCTAAAGGCTGTCTACAATCCCAACCATAACATTTACCAGTGACAGCTGGGGTAGTCCAAATTGTAGGGGTATTCTCTAGTAAGGCTGCAAGAGATAGTATGGAAAACATCTAGTTGTTCTGGTTTTAAGCAGCCAAATTGCAGACTTCATCCACTCTTTCAAGGAGATGAAATTAATTTCTGTGAAAGAATCAGTACATGACCTGTATACCATATGGGTCCTACTTAGCATCTCTGTGTCCAAGTAGTTCACTGTGCCACAGTATATATCACTTGATGGAATCAGTATGGCATCTCATTCCCAAACACTTCCTAGTGTAGGAAAACTACTACATGAAACTTTAATGGGCATATTTTGCCCTTTTCATGGTTACTTTTAAATACAAAATGATCACGCATCTTTTCACAGGTGAATAATGAGGAAAACCAGCCTTTTGAGTTCTTTGTGAAGATTTTCTATCCTACTAATTAGTCATCCCGTTTCTAGCCAGCCATAAAAAGGGCAAGAGTGTGAAAAATGGTAGCATATGGATGAAGAACAGAAATTATTCTGCTCACAAATTTGTAATTCTTGCAATAAGATTGTCATTCTTTTTGTATCCTTCAGAATGGGAAAACACATGTGAGTTCCTCAAAAATAGTATTATTGGTATTAGGACAATTTTCTGAACCAGTCATATGTTTCCATTAGGCAATAATGCTTCCATAATTTGAGTTTAAAAGATCTGAAATATTTAAATCAAAAAGAAAAGAAAAAAAAAAGAGAAAAACAAAAAGATAAGTGGATGACATTTGGGTATTCTTCCAGTTACTGAAGAATCCAAAACATATTTTAAGGATGCTTGTATAATTTAAAAAGTATTGTAGACTTATGAAATTGATTTAATAATGAGTGTAATGGCAGTTGATGACAAAGCACATAATTTCAAGAGGCCTTGTGAATAGTTCTGTAGAATGCAGGCTTTAGAAAGACCTCTGTTAACCCCTGTTAAATTATCTGTAAAGGTAAAGCATCTCAATCTTAAATGTATTGAAAAATCTCATACCTCTTTTCAATGAGTTCAATTTTAGTTTGGATCAGGAGTGCACTTCTGAGGTGATTCTTCCTATTGTCCTCAAGTACAGAGCTTTCCTTTGCTTTTTGAAGTAGTCATACAGCGCAAAAATTATTTTCACATGCTATTCAACTGTTCCTAAGTATTTCTTCCCCCAAACTAGTATTGGCTTAGTCTTGAGTAAATCTCTGCAAAAGCTTATAGTGGCAATGAAATAATTTTCTCAGGTCTGTGAAGAATTCTCTTTTCAGATCACCAGAAGGAGTGTGCCACATCATCATTCTCCTCTCCTTGCTCCTTGGTTGCATATACAGACATTCCGTATGCAAGGAATGACTTAGCTGATATAATGTAGCTATAAAATAACTCTTGTAGCTTTCTGCTTTTTCTCTTTCATATGCTTGTCCTATTTGCAATGTCATTTTATAAGGAATGCAAAGTAAACCAACACATTGATACTGCCATAGTGCTTAATCTGTTGAAAAATCAATTTTAAGGCAAGATATGTAATTATTTCTGAAACTTTATTAAACACACATTTCTAGACGGTCTCCCTTTAAATCTCTGTTGTCTTGCTTTTGAAATATGTTCTATTAAGTAATTGCTGGATTAAAGCATGATATTTAAACTGTAATTTGATTGTAACAAAAGCATGAAGAGGCAAATCTAGGGTGGGCTGTTTGTCTTCCATTCAAAACAGATTTTATTCTAATTTCTGTGAAGTTACAGTCTTTTAAATATAACCAGAATTAATCCTTTAGTTAAAAATTAGTTTCATCGCTGTATTTTCAAAAAATCAGATCTTAAATAAGTTATTGAATTTTTTCTCAATTTTTCTTTAGCAAACTCTTCACTATACATGATATCTTTCTTCTATTTTTGATGATATTGATAAAGTGACTGCATTCCCATTGTGATCATAGAATGAAATGTAACTTCTAAGTAAAAGCTAAACAAATCTAACTGAACATCACATTTGGAATTGAATATCCTTCTATTTGCCATTAACTGTAAGTGTTCATGCATTAGACATTTATGTATTTGTATGAATACCTCCAAGCATGTATTAAGGACAGACAAAGTCAAAATAAGAAGATCAGGAAGTAGTACAAGAAGTGTGTGAGTTATGTAATAGGGACAGCTTGTCATCTTACCTCCTTAAGGATTGTGCTTCAAATGATGGTGCCTTTAGAATGAACTCGAGAAGTGATGTGCATTTTTGCCTTCATAAAGAAATGAAAACCCAAACACAAGATGAAGCTACGAGAGCCATGTGATGTGGTTCACAGCTAGAATCATAAGCTGCTTTTAAAGATTGCTGGGATGCATCCATTCCCAAGTGTATTGCAGAATGACCTGTTCTGCATGGAGACTTATTACTGGTGGTGGTTATGCATACTAGACAAAAGAAATTTCAGGAAAGGAAAAAGAGTAACTATTGTTCTGCCTTCTTTATTGCCTTTGTCTGTAACTCCCTCTGCCAAACACCACCTGACCTTTATTTTGTTGCAACTATTTAATTCAACAGGCATATCTTCCTTTTATTTTAGAATTTCCTTCCTTCCTTTTAGAATTATATGTGAACCTTTAAAAACATTTTTCAAAATACTTAAGACTGTTTTTGATATACTGATGTTTATTAAAAGTATGAATAATACTTCATGCAGAATATGAGCTTTGATATAAGCGAATGAACATACAGTGTGTGATAGAAGCAAAGCTAGAAAAGAAAATGAAAGGCTGAGAAAGAATCTGATTACTCAGTCTCTCAGAGATTCTGAATTGTAACATATAAGGAAGATAGACATTGCTATATATGCATATGTTTAGATTCTGGATCCTCTTGGGATACCTAAGACTAGGAAAACCAAAGTTCATATTTCTTGATGCCTTTAAGGTTTCTTTTTCTGCCTGAAAAATGAACTGCTTGTTGCTTTATTAATTGTGCTAAACATGATTCTTAAATGGTTTTTCTCTTTTCTTAGTTATCAGTTTAGTAAGTAGCATTGGACATTTCTTTTGGAAATTTTGGAAAGTTCACAGACATTCTCCTAGTTTGTGTCCATGACAGTACATATTTCATATTTCATGCTGAGATAAAAGTATTATTGACTTCTTTTTTTTTTTTGGCTTTTATGGCCATTTGCTAAAAGGCATCTCCTTGAGCAATTCTAAAGGCCCTATGGAATGCTTAATAGTCTGTGGCACATATCATGAAGTACAAATGATTGCATATATCAAGGCACTGAAACTCATGCTTATTTTAATGTGAAATCTATATGAAACTGAGCCAAATATGCTGTATGATATAATTGGCTCAGTACAACCTATTCTTGTAAAAGCATTCTTTCTATAATTAAAGTAAGAGCTGAATCCCACTGGGTGATTATTTCCTCTGTGATTAGAATACATTTTGAATCCTATTATAGATACAGTCCTGCAGATCCTTTGACTGGGTTTTGAGTTGAATGATACCCAGCATTTTCCTTAAAGCCTTAACTTTATGAATCAGATATGTAAGGTAGGATCTTACTGGTCATTTCTTAAAGCAGAAAAATGCTGTTCCTTGCATATGCTAGGAAAAAAAAAACTTAATTGCTGAAAAATAATGTTTAAAAACCAGATTAGTGAAAGAAATAACAATTCTCAATTCATTCTCTCATTTTGGAGATATTTTTACGGTTTGGACATTGAACATTAAATAATCTTTGTGATACTGAGCCCCGTATTTGACTAGTAAGCTGTAAATCTCCAGCAAGCTTAAACAGTAGATGAAATCTCAGAAAACAAAACCCACTGCGAAGTATATTGATGTTCAGCTAACTCTATAATCCATTGATCTGTCTTCATTTGCAAACAGAATGTATCTTGAAAATAATTTATAAACCATATGTTTTTTTATGACACTCTAAAACTAATAGATTTTTATCTAGATTTGAATTTTACTCAAGGGCAACACTCATCCTCCTTTGAAAACATAAAAATTATGTCAAGTACTGTTAAATGAAACAGTATAGAACTGAGAAGGTAAATCTGCAGTATTTCTCAATTCTAGTCTTAAATAAATAAATTATTTAACAAATATGTAAGATATAGCACTAGACAGTTCTTCCATTAGGAATTTGACAAGTCCCTTCAGTCTAATCACATTTGATAGTGAGTGTTCTACTTTTAAGTAAACTGAAACTACATGCAAATTCTTTTCATTAAAAAGATACTTCGTCTCAAGTTCCTTTTCTCACAACAGCTATTTTATGAGTGGATTGAGCCACAAATTTTAAATGTGATTTTCTGTCAGAAATATTCAAATATACATTAGAATACTTGTCATCACCTAAAATGCCATGTAGCACTTGCTACAGATCTCCATAAATGAAGGAGATTTCCATAGCTCAGAAAAGCTCATCTAATTTTGCTTTTTAGTAACTATTTGGACATACTATATTAAACAGTGTATTTAGTAATTATTATGTAATTATCCAGTATCTACAATAGGTACTTTCCTGACAGGTACACCTGTTTTACAAATAAATATTAGTTTTTGGGGAAAAGTTTAAGCAGGTGCTTTCAATTCATTCAACTATCACTCTACTTTTAAAATATGCAATAGTTACCATATTGATTATAGTGGGCACATGCATTGTTTCCTAGTTAATATTTTCTCTTTAATAATTTAATGCATTTTTTATGTAAGCAAATATAAGATGTAAAATGAAAGAAATTTCCAATTAGATGCTTACTTTTGTATATTTGGTCTTTGGGAAACTGTAGCAAAGATCATATGATTCCCCTCACAACTTCTCATCAACAGCCTGTACCTGGATGGAGAAGTACAGATAAAACTGCTCCCCTTGGCTTGCCCACTGCCCTCTGCCTTTTTTACAGTCAAGCATATACACTGTCAGATCCTCCTTTATGCTGGCAGAAAGAGTAATACTCAACCTTCAATGTGAAACCACTTTGGTGTTGCTGGAAGACAACTGACAGAATTGCAGTGTTAGTGTTGTAAGGGAAGGGGGAGGATAGTGTCACAGTACAGTAGTTCTTATTACTAGGGACATGTAAGAAGGATGTCAAGTACTCTATGTATTGTTTATTCCATAAATACCATAATTATTTTATCATTGCACAGTGACATCATTTTCAATATTTTAACAGAGAACACTAGGCACAGTTGATCAGCTGCTGAATCATTGTAACATGTAAGCCTGTGTTTATGCTTTGCCTGCTTCACTGGGATAATGTAAAGCTTTGTTTAAACTTAAACAGAAGTAGTAAGACAACATGTATTAAAATCCATAGCTCACAAAAATTCTGCATTGTTCTTACCTTTTTTAGACCACTGGGACTTCAATAAAAATTAGCAACATGGCTCCTCTGGCAAAGTCCTGCCAACTGTCAATTAATAATTTTGGTTACTAATACTTATACATAACTTTAAAATATAAATTGATAGTTCTGCAATCATTTGAATTAAAAAAAAGGAATAGTATTTGAAAAACTCTCCATTATCAAACATTTTTCAAAAATGGAATTCTAATGCTAGCAGCAGTGTGTTCAAAATATTATATGAAATTGGTATTGTTTATGAAGGTTTTTAGCATTTGTGTTTTCTATTAATCCAAAGAAGTAGATTGTCTAGGTGTAACCAGAAAATGCAGGTAAAGCACTTTAAAAATTTCATAAGAAGGTATAGAAGGCTAGTCAATATGTCAGTAATATTGTGTTTACTGTCTGCTAACAGACTGTTAGTAGATTGCTGGGTAAGCACCAAATAAATTAGGCGAGTTTTGTAGTTCCAAGATGACAGAATGCATATTTAAGGCATGAATAAAATTTCCAATTACCTTCTAAATCTTGTCTTCCTATTCTTATAATATTAAGCATTATTGAACTCCCTTTAGTGGGACTTATTTGCATGACTAGAATATGTTTGTGAGGATGAAGTCTGCAGAAGGGTTTTCTTTATGTACTGTGAATACAAGTAAACTATTACTCATTAGTAAAATACAAAGTACCTTGTTGCTTAAATGCTTATCTACTAGTTTAATCAGAAAAAATAGACAAATATGTTTGCTGTCTGTTTTGTACAGTTGGTATATTAATATAACTTATATACCGTATTCACAAAATATGGGGAATAGCTTTAGAAAAAGAGTAGGAAATAGACTTTTTGAATGGTACAGAGTTTTAAATTGTGGATGACTAAAAAAACAGTTGTCAATTCACACAAATACACATATTAATAAATGCTTTGTAAATTCACATATGTAATGAAGCTAAATGAATCTGTGAAAGTTTGTCCTTCCCAAGAATCAATAACGACATAAGCAGCAATGCAGAAAGCACGGTGCTGTCCTTATTTAGGGCTTGGCTTCTGGTACTTTAGCCTTGTCATACTGCTGGAATGATATCCAGATATTAATCTTCTGGACAGTGGTATTGAAAATTTCTTAGTATTGAATTGAGCTAATCTTACTTTATTGATCATAGTTATCTATCTTTCTTGAGATTCATCACAATGCAAGGGAAACATATGTGTCTCATTTTAAATACTTGCATAAAATGTCTCATGTATTGAGATACACTCAATACATTTAAATATTGTATTCATTGAATTCAACTGCACTGAATGTATATGAATAAGATTACTGTTATTGATTTATGGTGACTATCAACTAGATCCAAGCAGTACTATATCATATTACTTTAATGATTCATGAGGACTCATTTTTCTTTTGCACAAACATAGCCAAGTTATTCTGGTTTTAACTGAGAGTTTCAATTAGATAGTTAGCATTTTGTGTGAGTGGTACTGCAGTTTTCTGTGAAACAAATAATTTCCTTGAATTGCTAGACAACTTTTGCCTTGTCATGAATGCTTTTTCTGTACCATGCAGGATGTAGTATATAATAGTTTATAGTTCTTTGGAAAAGTGAATATCAATGATAATTCACTTTTGTTATACTATAGCAAATGAAAGCATAAAATGTCTATCTATGACGAATTAAGAAGTGGAGGAAATACTTTAATGTTTGGGGTTTTCTGCCCTGTGCTCTTTTGCCAAAGTAACACTTGATTACCATGCTAAATTGTATGATATATTAGCATACAATAGTGCTGTATATTATAATTCTAAAACAGGCTGCAACAAAATCTTCTTAAAGAAGGTAAGGTGAAGAAGAGAGTAGATTGTAAACAAGTTTTGGGTGTAGGTTGGCAGTTTCTTATGAAGGCTGTGGTGGCTGTCCCAGTCCAGGGGTTCAGAGAGCAGCAGGGTTACCTGGCTGTCTCATTGCTTTGCAGTTGTCTGGATGGATCTGCTCACTCCACTGAGAAGTACTGAGGCGTGTCTCAAGTCATAAAAGGCACAACCATTGCCTGTCAAAGGGACCCTCTGTTTGCTGCTGTCATTTCCCATTTTGCTGACAGATCAGATCTCACACTCAAAGCTCCCACTGAGTAGTGTCCAGGTCCTGTCCTCATGAACATATGGGGACCAATAGACATCAAGGAGGAACAACTCAGTGTCTGTGCAAAATCTACTTGCAGCTATAAAATCCCATCCCCTTTTCTCAAGCCTTGCAAACTGTGTTTAGAAAATTTTCATCTCCTGAGAATGCTGGACTTTAGAAAAAAAAAAAAAAAGTGCTGAAAACCGTTGTGGATTTGTTCATTAAGAAGGAGTTTTACAGAAATCACATTATTACTCCTCTCAGTGCTCTGTCTGATTTCTAAGTGAATTTTAAGATTATTGTTTTGAACATAAAAATCTGGGGTGGAGTTGCTCTTGATTACAAGAGATCCATCTCTTTTGCATGATTTCATGACAGATTTTTTCATGCCTTTTACTTTGAAAGTTAAGGAAGCTGACCAGTCAGCTTTTTAGAATGTGAAGTACTAATAACAATGTTAAATGCTGCATTAAAGAGTGACAGTGTGGATCATCAAAGCTTTCTTTAATATAATAGCCTGTTTTGTTTAAGTAAGGATGGCTTACAAAGAGGAAACAATGGATCCCAGAACTTCTCTATCTCATAATTCCGCAGAGTTCTTACTACCTCTGGATGCTACTATATTATATAATATTGATATTAACCCACCATGGTGGAGGAGGGGTAGGAACCACATGATCTTTGAGGTCTCTTCCAACCCAAACCATCCTAGCCTTGTAGGATTCTAGGATTGAAGACAATTTCTGAAGCTTTTGTATTTTGAGACCAGCTGGTACATGTGGATTCTTCCATAAAATGAATCTGTCTCCAAAGCAGGGTGACAGCATTGAAATTAACTTCTCTGAGTTGGCTTGTATTAATGTAATTCCTGGACTTGAATAAGTCTTGACCTTTGGGGATGCAGTTTGGAGACAGTTGTTTGGCTTTTGTCAAAACCATCTTGGGACTGTGTGAACAAGAGTGATCAAGTGCTGGTATTTAGGCATTTTAGGTCTGTTAAATTCAATAATAATGCTGTAATCTTTTATTCTTTCGGAGTCACTTTTGATTTTGCTTGTCTGGGTTTTTCGCTAGAAATTCTGATGTAGTATAAGAAATTCTGTAACTGTTCCTTTGATCCACAATTGGCTTGAGTGATTTCTGGCAACTGAGTATAGCTGGTAGGTGTACCTGTATAGGAGTATGCTTAGAATATATATGTGAAACTGGATCCTTGAAATTGATGTATGCTGCAACTTGGGTTACAGAAACCGCTCCAGAATTGTTTATGTTGAATAGCTTCAATATTTTCTGCTTGTCAGGTTTGTCAATCACAATATAGGGCATCTAATGAGATTTCATAGTAAGAAATCAAACTTTTTCATGCAAATACATCCTCGATACTACTAAGCTGATATAATGTTAAATATATGACACTCAAAAATTGAGAATAGAGATGATTTAAAGAGACATTTTAAATTTACATTTGTTATATTGGAAGCTCAATTGCTAGTTTTCCATTTGAAGAGAGTAAGAATAGTAGTAATTCTGTGCTTTCAGGTATTTGTTTTAGCTAAATTCTAGGAAAACAAATTCTCAGATGAATCAACAAAAACTTCACTGAGCTCAAAGTAACCATTCTTCTTTACTGCATCACAATAAATATGACAAAAGCAAATTACTAGTACAAATACTGGAAATAAAAGGGGTTTAAGTTTATACATCGGTTTCAAGAGGAAATGTGTTATGTCATGCCTACATATGCATATAAGCAAAATCATGCATGCTCAGAAAGCCAGGTTTCCATACGCTAATTTAGTCTCCTTTGCCTTCCCTCCCAAGATTGCTTTCTCTAGGAGTAGTAGTTACTAAAGGATAATAAATATAATTAATATTTTACTGCATCATCTTAAGCTTAAAAATAATAAAAAACTGTTTCAGTAAAAAATTAAACTACTTCTTTCTTTTGAAGATTTTCACTGGACATTGCCTGGATTTTGAAATAAACACATTAGATATCTCTACAAGTTTAAAAATATAGACCTATTATTTAAATAATGCATGAAGCCTCAAAAAATCCAGATAATTTTACCTGCAAACTACTTGTGTCCCAGATAAATTCCATCTTCGTTGTGGAGATTATGTATTATTGAAAATAGCCTTGATGAAAAATGGAGTCTAATTCAAAAGAAACAGTCAAAATTACCTACATCAGTAGTATGCAGGCAAGTCTCCCAGTAAAGTTACCTTGAAATAGTTTTTCTCTAGTATGTATTGAAATTGTCTTTGAATTTGACTTGTCTTACGACAAAAGTTCTTTTCAGAGAATATTTGCCTCCTCAGTGATTTTATTTAATTTTCATTATTGTTAGTAAATTATTTGTAGGCAGTTTCATGAAAATAAATTATTCTACACTTGTGCAATGAGCTGTTGCTTCATGGATCTGGAGACTCTTTCTCTCTGTTTCCATAATCAGAGTTCTTACATGACAAACTAAATGACTATGGAGTATTTTTGCATCTTTATTCAAGGAGAGTTCTCTTCAATATTTTTCTTTGACAAATCTGAGCACTAAAAAGAAGATAATTTTTTTTCCTGTCTTTCTCGGTTATATCTCTAGGAACCTGTGATGTAGAGATATTTCCAATGCCTCACCATCATTCTTTTTCTGCTTTATAATCTATTTCTCAATTCAAGGATTTTCTAAAGTATTGTGAGAGAAGCAAATTATTAGTAAATTCAATTTGCAGACAACAATTTTTTGAAAAAGCAACCTAAGGGCATCCTGTATGAAATTACACTTTTAGTAGTTTGGAAACTGTGAAGTGTAGAATTTCAATAGAGTACATCTCATTTGTTTCCTGTGGTAGAGGCAGACAAGCCTGAATCATTGGTCACAAGAAGGTCAATGAAACAGCATTCATTACCTGGAGTAGTGATGCAGGGCCATCTGTCAACTTCACCTTTTAATAAAATTTGCCAAAAGGAGATACACTGGGGAAAAATAAAAACAAATATAAGTAGCCTGTTTGACAGTTAGCATGACCCTCACAGTAACTATGCCTTCATCTTCACTGGGATGTCAGTCACGAGCTTGCTGTGAGGCTGTTTGCAGGAATTGTACAAAAGCTTGTGGTTTAATGTTTTATTGGAAATGGCTTCACTTGAATTTAACCAGATCCCAAAATGACAAACAACATTCCAAAGAGAAGTCTAAAGGAGCAAGCCTTTTTTTTTTTCCTGGGAAAAACTAATGTATTTGATATATATTTGAAATTCTGTTCTGTCTTCTGTGGGACCTGACCTTCAAGAAAACGGTTTATGAAGGGAAAATAATTAATTAAATAATAAATTGAAAGTTATAATCACCAAGCTATAGGATACTGTATGCAAGAGTACTTTGCCATATACCCTGTTGATACTCTTAATTTGTGTGTTGAAGAATATAAACTTAATCTGTTCAAAAGAAGAAAGAAAGGTCAGTGATTGGGGAACATGATTGAATGGGTGCAGTCTTAAATTTGAAACTTTCCTGGCTAAAGCTTTCATGTATGACTCAGCTTTTGTATGCAGGTTTGATGAAGAGAAACTACTGTTTGTTTGCTTAGACATATCCCTCTAGATTTCAGTTTTGCTGCTTCATTGGCATATAATGATACCAACAGCAGTAACTATTCAATCAAGCCTGTTCTACTGTTCTGTGAAGAAAGAAGCATGTGAAGATATTGTCTGAATCAAATCTAGCATATCAATAGTATTTCTTCATTGTTTTGTTTGGTATTGTGGATGATTATACTGGTAGTATAATATATTCAGTTTAGACTATAAATAAGAAAGCAATATATCTTTCTTAGCTTATTATCCATTATTGATTAAATACGAAATCATGAACAAATTATTTTTGTCTGCCTCAGTTCTCTGCAACAAAGATAAACAGTCTTTAGTTCATTACAGATATGTTCTTTAAAATGAGTGTGTTTTAAATACTTTGCAAATGTAAAATGTTGCTTCAGAGATAAATTGGTTGCAGCAGAAGCATTCTCATTTGTGTAAAGTATTAAAGCTGTATTCAGCAAGGAAATGAGTCATGTTTAAAAAACACTGTTTCTCTCATTCTCATTTGTTAAAGATACATGTCTGTTCCACTCAGTGCATGACAAATCCTAAACTGATATACAGTCTTATTAACATAATCAACATATTTACTCATATGTACATTATAAGAAATCTGAACAGTAAGTCATCTGGTTGATTTACTGTTTTCTGAATTTTTGAAAAAAAATTTAAAAACCATTTGAAGATAATTATTATTCTTACACAAACTTTTAAATCTGTCTTTTATCCTTTTATAAAGGATATTAATAATCTCAGTTATCTCATATAATACCTCTATACAAGTTGGCAGCATTTCTTGTACCTTTGCAGGGGCAATGTTAGATATGCTAAAGTAATTAGGATGTGAGTGCCAACTTCTAGTATTTTTTCTGCTGCTGAACTTACTCCAAATTCCTCCTGGTGAATTTGAAAACCAGTATTTTTTCTCCCCACGATCCTTCTATTACTCTCAGAGAGAAAAACTAACCAGTGTCCTTAGAATATTGTGTTGCAATTGAAGGGAAATCACGCTTACAGAAATTTTTTCCCTTCATTGTGAACTAACAAAAACCCATTGCAATCCATTCTCCACCTCCAAAATCTTTTCAAGTGTAACCCTTCCTTGGTTTCATACCATATTCTAGGCAAATCCACAGAACAAAAATGTGAGACACCATAGTTTTCTCCATAAATTTTTGAATCAGCTTTTTGATAGCCTCAACTTTGTACTTCTGCACAAACTACAATAAATTAGAGCATATGTAATTTTAAAGCTCAAAACAAAAGATTGACTTATTCAGTATACTGACCTTAAAGACTATAAAATACTGACTTCCAAATTGTATTTAAATTTATTTGAAATATTGCTTTATTGATTGTGTGAAGGCATCTTTTCCATACTTGAATGAGTCTCTGGATAGACTGCCAGAACAATATTTTTTTTTCACATCTCTTACATCAGTGCTGAATAATAGCAAATACTGTGTGTGCTACAGTTTAAAGGTGTTTGACAAAGCTGAAGGAAAAGAGAGGGCATAGCAAAAAATAGGGACAAAATTACCTTTCATTACTTTTTTTTTCTTGCCAGTTACTTTACTTTCCAAACGGGGCAGCTATTTCACCAAAGCTCTTCAAGCCTGCTTGTTAGGGGCAGGTATTCTGAAAGAGACCTTCTTCTGACCACTGAAAGACAGACAGTCATCAGAGGAAGGGATTACTGTAACCTAAGACTGAATATCCTTTAAGAACAGGGAGCAGTGAGTAGACTGGAGCCAACAAGCTAGCCCAGATATGAGACCTAGGGAGTTACTTGTATTGAGATGCATCTTCCATTTATGTCTCTTCATATCATCATTATAAGAAATAAGGAAATCATATCAGTAGTTCTGTTAAGAACACATAATCCTGGCATTGTACACAAACCTTCCCAGCCAGCAGTATTTGCTTTAGTTATATCAGTAGGAGAAAATGTGACTCCAGGGGTTTTGGTCTACATTTCTCTTGTGTTTGTTGCATAGCACTTATAATATCAGTTTCTCTGAAGTCTTTCTGTTAACTGAGCAAATTTTTTTCAACCAAAAAAACCCAGAGCAAAGAAAAATAAAAAAAAAATTTACAAAACAAAGCAAACAAATAAAACACCAAGCCAAAACAAGTGAAACTCCACACCAAATAACTCCACAAAAATATCCCCAACAGCTAAACTTGACTTTTGCAGGAATTTGTACAGTATCTAAAAGAGTGATCACCAGAATTAGACCATTTTGTATTCCATCCCTCAAAAATAAAGCTTCTAGTCCTACAGGATTGCTTCTAAAGTCATAGCATAAAGTACTTCATGCTATGCTGATTAAAATTATCTTTATGACCTTATGTATGATATCACTGTTATATAAAATTCAGAAGCAAGTCAAGAGCATTTTTCAATTTTTGTGAGAAAATGTTTGTAAATTGTGTGATACTGAGGCAGTTGGTTAATAACCTCATCAGTGATGACTTCTTATTTTTCTCCTTCTAAGTGGTTTACAAACCAATTTTTATAACACAACTCCTGTAATTTACATAAATGTATTTTCCAAATTCCATAAGTAAAGGATGTTTGAGATACATCTGTTCTTTAAGAAACAAGATGATTCTTGCACTACTTATTTGCAAGAAGGTTGCTCTTTTCTGCTTCACATACCAGCAACTTCCAATTGAGGTAGAGAAATACTACAAGTATTTAGAGAAAGGTAAATTAGGGTGTTATGCTCTATCAGTCACTCAGAATATAAGCTAATCATTCTCTATTAAATGAAAAAGTTTAGGGTGCTCAGCATTCTATGAGCACTCTAAACTTTACAAACCTAATTTTGAAATCCAGTACTTTCTCTAAATTAAAAGAAGAATGGATGTTTCAAATTAAAAAAAAAAAAAATTACGCCATCCTTTCTCCTTAATAGTTTGCTTGAAAAGATATTTCAAGATATTTTCTGATGATACCTAGAGAGGAATGGTAGGATTCAGGACTTTTGGGTTCCTTTCCATATTTTGGAAGAAAATGCATTCCTACAGACACACAGTTATAGGAAAAAAAAAAAAAATCCACACATTTTGGAGTGTATTCAGAACATTTAGAAGTATTGTGGGGTGCCTTTTTTTGTTCACCTCAGGGGAGGATAAGTTTGAGGTAGTACATACTCCATTCTAACAACTGTTCAAGATGCCAAAGACAGAATTGCTTTGGTATCTGAACAGGACCTTTGGAGCAATTAATGAATCAGTCTTTGGAAGATGTTCTTAATGTTGATTCAACAGAACATTGCTGAAAGAAATGGTCACTTGTGGGCTGGGAAAGGAGGATGCAGCTTTTTGTTTGCCCATTTCTCCAGCTGTGTGCATTTTGCTGAGATACCTTAGTGGCAAGGTGACAGGTGACCTTCCCTGTGTAGAGCTATCAAAAGCTCAGTTACACAAAGAATGGAGTATGGCTACAGAGGTATTTGACATCATTCTTTGTCAGATACTCAGTATCTGACCTAAAGTAAATCTCTTAGAAGTTACGAGACATATTAGGGAATGGGGGGAATCAGAGGGGATTGTACAGCCCACAGAAATCACCAGATGGCTTACCTAATAAATAAAAAAACCCAAAACTCAGAACTCTTCTTTTTACATGCATCTGATTTAATAATGACTTAATGGATCGTTCCTTTTATCCAGTCATTGATAGTTCAATTTTAATCATTTTGAGAGTGTGTTAGAGCTCTGTGATTTAGAGGCTGTGTCTATAACTGAGAACACCACACTAGTGAATGCTAGACATTTGTGTCAGGATAAGATATGAGCTATTGAAGGGATAAAACAATGTATTTAATGGATAACACTCCTGCAGTAATTTGGTCTTGGACTCTTTCTTTTTTTCTTGGGCTGTGCCAAAGCTGGTTATTGCAGCCTTAGGGCAATTGCACCATGTTATCTGTGGCTCCAGTGCTACAGATGGGAGACATTCCCATAACTGATAAATAAAATATAAACCCGCTAGAGTACAAGGAAGGTTTTATCTTTTCTGTTGCTAAGGTCCATGATGAGTCTTCTATCTCTGAAGAATTCTTTATTTCTCTATACCCACATAGAGAAATGTATGTACTGAATCCTCCCAATCTTGCCATATTTGATATTCCTTCTTTTCATGGCCAAAAGACATTGGTAGCATCCTTTGATATAAGTAAGCTCTCTCAGTCTGATTCACTGCTGTATGTTTACAAAATCTGTAAACTGTAATACCAAAAAATTTTTACAGTGGCAGTTTCTGTTTTTTAGAGAGCCATTGAAGCTTTACTTTGCTTTGCTCTTCTTTATTCCAAAGTACTGTTTAGAAAGCTTGAATTAACAGTGGATTTTAGAACAGGATAAAAATCTAGATGTTTCATAGCCTATAAACTATGTTAATATTATTACAGACTTAAAACCTCTTTTGTTCATTGGAATGAGACCTGCCAGATAAAAATGCTGATATTGGTCAATCAGAATAAGCTTTTTTTTCTGGTAAATGAGTGTTGGGGAGCTGGCAAAAGAAAAAATGCATCAGAAAGAGGAATTCACAGGAGAAGTAGTAGAGAGCATACACTTCTTTAAGGAGCAGGTCCAGCCATGGTGAGCTGATGTTACCAGAACAAGTTATAAGGGCTTCTTCAGTAACCATTTTAACTCCAACACAAACACTTTCATTTTTGGAACTTCATAATGATTTCTGAGTGAAAATGCCATGCTAAAAATTTGGCACAGTCCAGCTTTAAATAGTAGGAACATATTAATAATTGGAAAAAATTTCTTGTGATGTGTCTGTGTTTGAAGCACGATATGAGGATATAGTAAATATGGTGTATCTGAGACAAGAACCTCACTTGAATTAGATGAATTTGGATCATGAGGAGTTAATCTAATCTATAAAAAAATAGCTGAGAAAGAAACTCTGTGGTGGGGTATGCTCCAGGCCAGCATATACTGTTTTTATCCTCACATAATTAATTTACTAACTGCAAACTTCATCTCTTATGTGTTGCTAATCTCTTTTTGAATTTCCTCAGTACATGTTCTGCACATTTAAAATTCATTTGCATACAGAGCTCTTTAAAAAAAAAACAACTCACTCATTGTTAAAAACAAACTCATTGTTAAAATGGCCCACTATTTTCAATTGTATTTCAAACATGGTTACCACACTCAGCTCAACTGTATTATATT
>LTAT01000005.1:92190460-92202197 GCA_003286495.1 Chlorodrepanis virens
AACTCTGTGGTGGGGTATGCTCCAGGCCAGCATATACTGTTTTTATCCTCACATAATTAATTTACTAACTGCAAACTTCATCTCTTATGTGTTGCTAATCTCTTTTTGAATTTCCTCAGTACATGTTCTGCACATTTAAAATTCATTTGCATACAGAGCTCTTTAAAAAAAAAAAACTCACAAACTCATTGTTAAAATGGCCCACTATTTTCAATTGTATTTCAAACATGGTTACCACACTCAGCTCAACTGTATTATATTAAGACAACAGATAACTACATATAATTTCAGAAATAAGAAAAAGACAAGGCAATTTTTAAGAAAGTCAAGGTTATGGAAACTGGATGGGGAAAGTCAGATTGTAAGCTGTTTTGATGGTATTTAAATATCTTTTGAAAAGGTTATTTTTTTATAGTGTAGAAGGCATTTCAAAGTTAACTTAGGCCTTAATATAATGGTAAATTCTACCTACAGTGTCTCCTGGTAATTCTGTTTAATGAAAACCTGATTATTTGTTATCATAGTGAGCAGAACTTTTCCTTTTCAAAAGACTGAATTTTTCTCAATGTAATAAAGAACAGCAGAGCATAGATGGGGAAGAAAAATTCTGCTCTTACTGGCCAGGAAGGGAAGTAGAATAATTGAAAGAAGATAGCTGTGAAATGGAAAATGAAGGATATCTGGGAGTTTGTAGTGCAATCTGGGGATGTAACTGCCTGCACACAGTAGTATTGTTACTATTTGATTATTTAGAGATTTCTTTCCCCAAATTAAGGTAAAAATGAGACCATATCCTGAAGTCAATAATATGGGTTTTTATTTAACAGTAAATGTGAATGAGAGAGGGAGCGAAAAAGTGAGAGAGCAGGAGATAGTAACTAATCCATGAATCCTGTGGCAACCTGCTGCATCTTTCTTCATCCTGGTCATCTTGGTGGTGGGCATCCCAGAATAGTTCTCCAGGGGTATCACCCTTATACAGCCCAAGTTCTGGGTGTCCGTGGATCGTAGATGCCACTGCCATAACTGGGCTGTCACATCTATATGCAGTTGCTCTTACAAGTGTGTGACTGTTGACTGTGAAGGGATGAAGCTCACTCCAAGTCAATTAAAGCTTCCTGTGAGGAAGGGGAGACCTTTCTGCCCTCATCAGGCTTTTTACCTGCTTTCGTAGGAAACTTAGATGCTCTGGTATTAAACTCTAGGTATGCAGTTCTGAAGTGTGAAATTCAGAAACAGCTGTTTGAACCTTAATTATGTGTATGGTGAATGAGGTTCAGTTTATTATAGAAATGAAAGTCAGAGAATATAGCACATGAATGAGGTATAATTATACCAATCAGTAGAAAACACTAAAAAGAACAGATAGCTAAAATTCTGAATGAGATATATGTATGGATCTATATAGAGAGATTTATGTATGTAGGCATGGCTGTGTTTACATCCCCACAGTGATCCCTAGACATCTTTGAGTACATTGTGCCATCTTTCCTTTCCCTTCTGGACATGTTGCTGCTGTGTGCTGTGTTGAATTCAAGCTTGTCTGTACAAGTTAGGTGTACTGTGAGAAGTCCCTCTGGGGATTTAACTTTCAGGACATTGAACTTATGAAACACAGCTGGGACTCGGAGGCAGATGAGTACATGAAAAGTTCTGGTCACCCAGGAGACAGGCACCCTAGTCATGTATTGTATGACTAGGAGAAAGCACGTTCAGCCACACTTGTCAAACGCTTACCTAGGATATGTTTTTTTTCTTACAAAACCACTACTAAATCCTGGAGAGTTAGACCTTTGAAAGTCTTTTGATATTTTTAATATTTAGTGATCACTTCAGTCTAGTAGTGCTAGAGTCCAAAGAAAGCTGGATGAGAAAAAGAAACTGTATGACCTTAAGTAGGAGACAAAAGGTTAAGGATTACTCATGATAAACTGATAAACCTGTTAGTGTCTTGACAGCTACCTTAATTATTCCATGCCCAGAACATTGCTCCAATTTTGATGAAAGGCAAGTCCGAGTCCTGCAAAACTGTGAAAGCTAGCACTTACTTCTGAAAACATGTCAGTTAGAGTGATGATTTCTGCTAGTTTTAAAGTGTATTAAACTTTGATATATGTTGTCAAAGAAATGGAAATGCTATACTCTTTTTTTTCTGAATTAGGCATCTGAATACTTTTGAGGATCTTTATGAATCTCTGTGCTTCATTTTATGATGTCTAGAATGGCAGTAATATTGCTTGTTTACCTCCAAGGCGCCCATGCTCATGCACACATACAGACATGTTTGCTTTTAAAATTGCAATCTATGATAAAAACTGTAATAAGGAAGAAATAGAATACAAGTAATTGAAAATATTTGACATTTTGTGCATTTTTAGAGGAATACATGTAAATGTCATAATATATGGTTTTATGGATGAAATTTTTTTCTTTGAGAAATGAGACAATTACCTGTTTAAAAATCAAGTTCCATCTTACAGTAATGATGTAATATGTAAAAATACAAAAATATACTACACTGATATAAAAAAGTAAAACATAATTTGGTTTTTAGTTTGTTTTCTTTGTAATTACATTTACTGTAATATTTTAAACACACCAACCTGTTCATCTTTTGTGCTCATTAGGTCTGTTACTTAAAAGAAAACAAACTTTGCCCCAAATGGGAAAAAAAAAGTCATAAAACACTGACCACTGCACACTTCTACGAGATAAAACAGTAACATTTTCCAGTGAGTGCTCTGACTACATAATAGGCTTGATGTTATGGTAAGTGTATGTTGAAAATGTGTTTTTTCAGTATGAGTGAATATAATTGAGAGCTCTACTAACAGTTTAAGAGCAATTATTCTAACTTACCATGTACTGCTCCCAAAGGAGTTCAAAGCTAACCTGAAATACCTGATTTATTAGTATTCCCTAAGAACTTTGAATGACATCCCTAAATAGTTTGAGAATTACCTTTAATTACTCTGAGACAAGTTTGAGGTCAAAATAAGATTTAGAATCTCAAGAATAAAAGCAATAGCAACAACAAACCCCCAAGCCCAAAGAAGCAACCAAAAATCTCCTCGTAAAACCCCACAAAACAAGACAAAAAAGCCCAACCACAAACCCCAAGCATATTTGAAGATATATTTTCTTCTCTGGTAAATTACCTGTTCCCTGTCTTTGGACATATGCATGGTAATAATGAATATATCAGAATAAACCATTCATTGTGACCTCTGTTACTTGTTTTGCTACCATATGTTTTCTCAATTTCATTATTACAGTCCATCTCCTTAAAAACAACTAAACAGTTAAACATTCTAAACATCATTCTACAAGAGTTACAACCTCCATTTTCATATAAAAAATCAACCATCCTAATCCTAATGCTGTTTAACTGTACAAATTTCATGTGGTATGATTTGGTGTTGGTTAGGGGATGCATATCAGGATGGGTATGTTACTTTTCCAAAAAGTACAGTACCTTTTGAAGACTCCATTATGTTTTCTTTTACTCTTAAGTGCAACTGTGGCCTTTTCACCATGGTACTGATTTTTTTCTCTGACTTTATATGGTTTTTAGAAATCCCTTCAAATTTTGCCATTAGAGTAATGAGTGCACAAAACTGATTTTGATTTTTCAATGAGTTAACTTAAAGGATTTTAAAAATAGTAACTTGAAAAAAATACTGCCCTTCAAACTTTCTGCTTTCTGAATTGCTAGTTATGTATGCAAAGAAAGAAATGTCAACAACAGATTCTGCAGTTTTCTAGTCTTTCACATAGTTGATACTTCTCGACCTTGTGATCTTTATAAATGCTGAATCCTTGTAAGTCAATGTTTAAACAAGGTATACCCTTGCTTCTGACCAGCACTGCTAGAGAAACTTGGTAACTACAGTAGCATTCTGTACTCCTTTGCTTTCCTGCAGATCAGTAATTCTTTCATGTAGAAGATCATATGATGAGGGTTTAAAATCCCAGAAGACTCTATGGGAAGGATGATAAAACCCTTGCATTGAATATTTTAAGAGAGCTCCAAATTTCAGATCTCCAGCAGACCTCCTGTCACTATGGAGCCCTGCGGGCCAGACCATTGATTTCCATCTTCATTGCAGGTTTATGACACTGACCAGATACACCTGCTCTCCTACAAAAATCTGTATTTATATTCCTTAAAGAAAAGAAATCAAACATGCAGTAGGGGTGGTTTTGGGGACGCTTCTGTATAGTGGTTCACAAAGGACCTCTCTTTCTCTTAGAAATGTGTGAAATCATACACAGGGCAACTTCTTCATTAGCAGTGCTGATCAGTGAGGTGAATGAAACATCCTCTATGTTTTCATGCTGAAATAGAAAGGCAGTTGCTACTAATGAAGTTTATTTATACTAATAGAGAGATAAATTAAAATGAAGTTTATTTCTATTTTTATTGATAACTCTAATTTAGTCCAATCAGACATACATAAAACACCATAGACACTATCAATGACTACAATAAATATATATTTATTTCCTATGTTTCCAAGACTGTTATTACATCACACCTATCATATGGTCAAAGCCACACATTATTTTTCCAACACACTGTCTTTTGAACAAGTTCTTCAAAATAATAAGATCTAAATTTTTCACATTAAGCAAAATTTTCTGGAAGAACTAGGGATGGCTAATTAGAAAGGAAGGACTGAAAAAAAGTCTGTTGAAATGTAAAACCCTCACAGAGCTCTTGTCTGGTAAGCAGGATGAGTCTTGGACTCCTGTGGTATATGAGTAATGAGAGGAAGACAATTCCACCATCACTTCATTTTAAAGGGTAATCAAAGACCCAGTGAGACATCATAATTTGGCACTGGTACTAAAACAAACTTGAGCAAGGATTTGTCATTTGGAATCTACTGTGGAATTGATTGCACTTCATCAGCATCAGCTTGAAAGGTCATCTAGGACAGGTTGCAATGGTATACATTATCACCCTCTTTTTTTTCTTTGTCTAGGAACTGAGAGTATAATTCTACAACAATAAACATCAGGTTAACTAACCTAAACTTTTCTACCTTATATCAGAGTTCAATACTTTCTGCCCAGGCTCCTTTAGAAATTCCATCCACAGAGGCTTTATTGTTCAATACCAAAGTTACTCATTCAAAATTACTTGACAATTTTTTAATAATCAGGGTGGTGTAGTAACTCACTTAAATCCTACCGTAAATAAAAACCTGCTAGAGACAGGTTTCAGAAATATGTTCCAAGTTTCAATGTTCCAATAGAAATCATATAATGTCACATTTTCCTTCAAGAGAAGACCAGGTGTTAAATGTAGTCCAAGCCTCAGTTTTTGCTGAATTAATCCCCTTGTCACCCATTATCCCATACTTTCTTTTCCTTCATGGAATAGTCATGCAGATTGATCCGCAGTTGAATGCTTGAGCACAGCCTCATCTCCAGTGCTTCAACAGGGTTTTGTCTCTATTTTAAAAGGAATTTGTGCAGCTACTGAGCCCATGATGAGTGGGACTTACCATGGGGTTTATTGCTTATTTAGTGAATTTACAACCTCCCATAAGTGAGATTCTCTCCTGAATATAGTACAAGTTCACTCTTTTGTAGCTATTAGTCTAGTAGCCTATTCCTCCAATCTACTGTCTTATTACTTTCAGGTTGTAAAGTTCTTTGTCCATTGAAGCACACCATTTGAACTTCTTTGTTCTCATGGGATCTACTATAAAATTGTATTTCTCAAGACAAGTACCAAACCATTGATTTAGACCTGCAATTCAGCTTGTTGGGGATACTCCCTCTACCCTGGCTATTTCTAGCTCTCTAACAATGTATTTCCAGCCTTCTGGTTCTCATGTTGAGAGAGCACTACACAACAATCTACTTGCTGATTTTCAAAGTGTCCTTTTGAAACATGCTGTACCATTGTTAGAGGAAAAATAGTCAGTATAAAATTTGTCTTGTTGGAACATTCTTACAGGCCATCCTCATCTCAAAGTTCACTGAAATAGCTGTGGGGTTCCAGCCATTTCCCTGCAGGTTTCAATGGATTTGCATGCTGTATCTAATCTCTGCTACTGTTCATGGGATGAAGGAGAAAGGGGTCCTGCTTCCTGAGCTTGGTCCTGACCACCAGCTCTCCCAGCACAGCACTGCATGGCCCATGCAGTGCTCGCTTCATTCATGCTTTGTCAAAGCATTTCTGCCAAACACAGGGGCATTATCCAGATGCACTGTCTGGAGGGTGTTTGGCTTAAGTATTTTTGAGTGAAGTTGGAAGGTATTTTGGCTGAGCTTTAGACATTTTGGGTGGGCTGAAATTCCACCCTAGAGCAAAGTGTTTCTTGTCCCCCATATCCATATATGCAACTCAGCTGTTCACTTTTTTTTTTTTATTAACTCAAGGAGAAGTATTTAAACAACCAGTACATCCATTCAGTAGATCCAACCAGGTGATCTAGCCGTTCATCCAGGCCAATCCCCTGGGTGCCCTTGACACTGAACGAAGCTTGGCTCCCTTTACAGCAGCCCCTCTCTTCCCTATGTCCTTCCCTGTCCTCGAAGCTTCCTGGCACTCTAGGTTCTCATTGACTAGTCACATTGTTCTTTAATCAATCTACCAGCTTCTTCTTTTGCAAAACATTGTGAATAATTGGTTCATACAGTTGTGGGTCATCTCCACCTTTTTCATCACAAACTGGGGCACATGGTAAAATGAGAAAAGTTTTCAATCTTTTCCATTTGTGCTTTTTTCCTTTTGGAGAGCCTTTTGTTTAACTAAGAAGGAATAAACATCTTTACAGGAAATAAAAAGCTGAATTGTAACATTATAAGAGGATTTATATGATTTGATTCTATTTTCAGTTGTTTTTTTCATCAAAAATGAAAGCAGAGGACCATATTTTTTAATTTTTAATGGAGAAGAACTAAATAATGAAAAAATATTCAGATAATATAATGTAATTTTTATTACTAGGTTAAAAAAACCCAAATCAATTCCAGCAAGGTTTACAGCACACGATTTTTGTTCATCTGGATAGTTATAGATAATTTTCTCCTCTCATGTTATACTATATAACACATTTCCTTTGAGTTGTTTCAGACTATCTTGCTTTTATTTCATCCTAGTAAAATGGTATCCAGGTTCTTAACAAAATCTATCTATTTATTGAATTTGATCAGCAACTGCAGTCTAAAAAAATGATACACTCATCCCTACACAATTCTAATTGTGTATTTTGGGAACTAATCCTTACTGGTTACAAAGCTTTTCATCAACTGGCAAGGTAACTCTTTGGCAATCTTAATTGAAATGGGATGGCTCTTTTAGGGTTACTTAAATAAGAGTAATAATACTTTGCTGACTTTAATTGCCACACTGACAAATATTCAGATTTGGGTGAGAGCTTTATTTCAATGGTATTTTGTGCTGTTTCTTGATTTTCAAAAATAACTTTTAATCACGTGTGGCTCTTTTTCTCTTTGTTGGATGTGTCATTAGCAAAAGCAATTTTGTGTTTTTATTTACATGGATTTCAGCTTTTTAATGTAAATACACATGTAAGTAAAATAACTGCTCTCTTCAATAATACATAAGATGATTCTTGGACCCCAAAGTCTGTAAAAATGATACATAATTGATGCTGTCAGCATCAATCCAGCTTTTAAATAGTAACTATCCAAGGAATGACATTACATTTATGAAGAATTGGGAATGATGGATGTATACTGCTGCTAATGAGTGCTGCCATCATGATATTTATTGAAAAGTTATGATTCATTGCAGATCTCTTCAAATGCTGTGCTAGTCTACACTAACGCAGACAATGTTTCTCCACAGAAGGAAATAACTTATAAAATTAAATTATACTTCTCAATTTTAGAGCTGCTATTACAATTTAGATTTGTATCTATATGACTACATAACATAAAGTATACCTCAGTTTCCAAAGACAATTTAAACAAAACAGATTGCTTATCACAACTTCAGTCTCAGAGTCCTTTAGCAATCACAAATAAATACAGTCATACTCATAAATACTCTGAAATTCCCAGATCTGGTTGTGTTCTCCCAGATGCTGTTCTTCATTAACATGACATCTTCATCTTATGTGCATAGTAATGACATAACCGTGAAATGCAAACACAATAAGTAGAGTTAGGTAAAGTCAGTTTGTGCAATTCACCTATTCCTGAATTCATATCTTAACTTTCATAGCTTACACAGTCACATCTTCCCATTTAACTATTTTTGTTTTACTGATCTGTAAAAAATGGCTCCCACTCAGACTTGAAAAGATATTAAGGATAACTTCAGACATGCATTTTCTCTGGAGAAAAATTTCTTTTTCTCTGACCAGTTCTGCTCTTCTTGGTTTTGCCTGGTCCTCTGCTTTGAAAAGGACAGCTTTGCCTCTCTTCAGTCTGTCTCCTGCTCTGAGAGCTCTTCCACAGTATTCATGTCGATTCTTCCACAGGTTTTATTACCAGACTCTTGTTTTCTTTTAGGCTTCAAAAACGTTCCACTCTCTATTCCTTCTTTCTCCATTTTACTTTTTCAAGCTACTCTCCTAGTGAAGGTACTTGTCACAGGCATTGCTCAGTTCTTAACTACAGTAATGCAGATTTTAATTCTGTTGTGTGTATTCACATATTAACTATCAATTGTTCACATTTTCAAACTGACAAACAATAAGAAAAAAAAAACAACAAACCCTTCCCAAAAATATATTACATGAAACTGAGAATTTTTAAATGTTTATTTTCTGCTTTCAATTGCTTTATGACTTACTGGGTCTTTGAAAATAATACCCACATAATTTATTTTAGTTTGAAGGGGTTTGTTTATTTATGTTGTATGTTTTCCGGTGAGTACCAAAAAAAGAAAAAAAATCGAGTACTGTGAAGCAAAGTAATTCAGCCTATGGTTCTGTTCAAATTAATAATAAACTTCACAGGGAATACTAGTATTTTTCTACATCAGCTCATTCTGGTTTAATATGTACTGTCTTGTTATAACTGATTAGAAATAAAGGTACTGAAAATGATTTTCAGTATAATTGGTTCCCCTCCCATTGAAAGAGTAGAGGAATATGCCTACAAAGGCAACAGGTGAACTTAGTCTAATAGATTTCTCTGCCAGATAATAAAATGAGACACTTAGGGGTCTTTCCCTGGTGGCATTGGTATTGTGCTATATGAGCCTTGAGAAATGTTTTCTATTTCAATCATCAAATCACCTATTTCATTCCTTAGGAAGTGGACATAAAATGACTTCTCTGAATAATAGAATAAAATAAAGACTTCATCAAACTAAAATGTTAATGCTTGATAAAATCAAGCCATCAGGAATAAATCTAGAAGGAGCAGGAGAATGCTGAAAGTTGTTATTACCAATTATAAATCCTTTGGATATGGTGGCATTAATTTCTTAAAAACACGTGTAGCATATTATGATCACTAATAGTTAGCAATGCTGTGCAACCACTTGCAAAAAAATAGTGAAGTGAAATCCTTTTTCAGTATGATTTAGACTGTTGGTTTCCTATGGAATAGAAGCTTGTTTTTTCAGGACAGTGAGGATTATTGTCCAAGTGTTTATCATATTAGCATTGGGCTGACAGTTGTTAGCAGATCATCATGTTTTAATTTTTTAACTACAGTTTATCTTGAGAAAATAGCAGCTAATTGCTATCCAGAAGAGACATCCTATTCTGAATATTTGGCTAGTAGCAATGATCCAGATACAGCAAAGATGCAACTCAGAGTTGTATATGGTCAGCCAACTATGACTAAACAGCTTTCCCCTTTGTGAAAGGGTGGCATTTTTGTCAAAAGTTCTGCCTTATGTTCTATATTAAAGTTCATCCCTCACTGCACTAGAAGAGTGCCGGAGCATCATCATAGGTGCATCCTCAATTTTTTTTCCCTAATAAATGCCTATAGTAGAATCACTGCTAGTTTGCCAGAGCACCTACAGAGACATAACCTATTTTTGAAAACTACCCCAAACATAATTGTTAATAGTAATAGTGTCATTCTCTGCAACATGCTGGATGTTCTACAAGGAGACTCATGATAGCTTTCATGGCTTTGGCACGCACCCCATTTTCTGCCACTATTTTCTTGACATTGGAAGTGAGCTGAGTGTTTAGATCCTTCATCTTTGATAAAGCAGAGAGGGGATACACTATAGATTATGGGTCAATTAACCTTTTTTCTCATAGAAGAGAGTAACCTCAGCTGCTTTTATCCTGGAGAGAATTGCAAAAATTCTGGAGGCTGACTTTTTCTAACTCATCTCCAAATGTAAAAGTAACAGAGAAAAGAAGCATGTATTTGTAAAATAAATTTGGTAGAATCAAAAAAATTATTCAAATAGATGTTGTGTTGTATGAAGTTCCTGTTTGTTTGGGGTTTTAATACCTAGAAATTATCTAATGTGATTATTTTCATAATGTAATTCCTCAACTAATTGAAAGAGACTTAGTAAGTACAATACTGAGATCTCAATTTTTTTTAATCACTATAGCATATATAAGCTAATTAAAGTGTTTTATATGGGTCTTTAAACTGAATTAGTTTTAATTGCCAGATTATAATTTTTAAGTAGAAGTGTTTTTTTTTTATTATTCCCAAAACCAAAAGTGTAGAACAAATAGTTAAAGCAGAAAGTGATTAACAATTAAGCAAATTCTACTCTGGGTCTATATGTCACCTGGAGTCAGAAGTATTTAAACAAAATTGCTCAAAAAAAAAAAAAAAATATTTCTTTCTTTAATTGAGAATTTTATTTCTTGAGCCTGTTGACCAAATAGAAAATAATAAAAATAATAGATGAAGCCTTGATGCAGTGCATGCACCAAACATTAAATCTGGTTAAATAGGCATCTGAGCACCTATTCCTTCATGTGGAAAAGGAGCAAACCATCCCTGGAAGGAATCATTATAAAAATTTAGACCTTCTAGCTTTGCTGCTGGGAAATTCATAATTAACTTTCACTCTTCTTCTGGTATGAGTAAAACTTAATTTAATATTCTGCTTCAGAAGTGTAGAATACTTTCATGCTAGTATTTTACAAGCGGCATTTTCTGAAATCCAAGCGTATCACCATCTTATCAAGATTATTTTGAAACAGAATATTTACATCCTTCTGCTTGTAGACTTCCACTGTTTACATCAGCCCATAATATTATGTAAAATCCCCACTGCTCAGAAGCTACTTTTACTGCTCCTTCTTGCTGTGAGCAGTGTAGTACAGAATGATTCCTGAGCTTGCTCTAACTTCTGCATCAAGCAGCTCTGCTACTGCAAGCAGCCGGGCTTAATTAGCTATGTTGTGCTGTATTGCTATTTTGATTTTTGTTTGTGTGAGACAGCTTGTCTCCACATCATGTTTTTGAAGTTTTATGATGATGTGTGAGGGAATTCACAGTTTATTGGTTTAGAAAAAAAGTATAGAAGGTAAAAATGACTGTCCATCTAGGCCTTTGAGTACTCACTGGGGAATGGGAAGTTACATACCAGCATTAAATATCTAATTGATGAGATACAAAAACATATTAATATTCACTAGATTGTGGTTTTACCCACTTCTATTCAACTGCCTTAACCATAAAACTCATTTGTCATTTTTCCTCTTCTTGTTTTGGTATGGTTTTTGTATGTGTGTGTGGGGTTGTCTGTTTGGGTTTTACTTGGGTTTTTTTTTTGGGGGGGGTGGTTTTTTACGTTTGCTTTCCTTTT
>LTAT01000005.1:92202210-92231810 GCA_003286495.1 Chlorodrepanis virens
TTTTTTTTGGGGGGGGTGGTTTTTTACGTTTGCTTTCTTTTTTTTTTTTTTTCTTCACCTTTTTTGAGTTCTTGCTTTTGTGGTTATAGAGTTTCTAAAGACAAGTGACAAGCTGTCCAGGCTCCAGTGTACTCCAAAGCCTTGTAGCTAGGACTGTCTTTCTCATGAGAAGTATGGATATCTGTGCAATTAAGAGCTAGCTGAGCTACTGTAGTCCACATCTTTATTGCTGTTTAAACCATGGAATCAAATTAGATGAGCCATGATCTGCAGGGTCCTTTATGACCTCAAAACTGTATAATTCTCATGAAGTTTTGAGTTAAGAATTAGATGAAAGGTTTCATAGTGGCTTGCAAGATATCTGATGACTCGCAAACTTATGCAATCCTAAACATTTAGAGCTAAACAACACATATTTTGGTATAAAGTTTTGGGACCTAAGAGAATGTCTCCAGTCTTCTCCATTTGCCAGACTGGAACACACCCAGATGTTAATGGAAACATCACAGGTGGCTGCAGCCTGTTGCTTTACATTACTCTCTGGACCACTGGATACCAGCTCAGGTCAATTGAACTATTCTCGTTCACTCAGGAGCAAAATTCCATATACTCATGTTCCAGGTTCTAGTTTTGTAACCCAGAAAACATGCACCCTTTTTATTGGCCTGGCAATTCCCCACTTGGAATTAACTTCAGGTAAGCTTAGACATGTGCAGTACAGCTGTCTATATGACTCTGGAATCACTTTTTATTCAGTAAATTTAGAAAAAAAAAGGTACAATTCATTCAACCCAATTAAGATCTTTGCCTTAGTTTAAGAGGAATCATATTATGAAGGCACTTTTTTTTTTCCACTGCTTTTGAGGAAAGTTAGATTAGTTTACATTGGGCAGAACAGCCTTTAATTGTATGTACACCATCCTCTGTTTCCATCAAATAGTAAAAGCACCCAGAGGGAAGTATTTACTTGGTGTATGGAACTAGGAGCTATGTAAGACAAGGCATGGAGATGCAAATCAGTGAGGTCAAATAAAAATGTGTTGAATACGTATTATTTAATCATCAAATGGAAATCTGAAATATTGCAGACAGCTGTAAAGTGCAGTGAGGTATAAAACTATATATACTCAAGGCTAAGCAAACAGAATTGTGCTATTCAAGTAAGAAAATGGAAACTTACGTGGTGACATGGGGGTTAAATCTTAATATTAAAAAATAACCCATTACTTTGGATAGTGTATCTCAGGCATGAAGTCCATATAGTTACATTACTTGCCAGGTCATTATTCATATTAGAACAGTGCACTAAAATAAGGGTTGACACAAAATTATCCAAGTAAACATACCCATGTCCTGTATTGGACGGATCATGTCGATATGGGCACTATTCTGACACCAGAGAAAAGAAGATATATTGGTCTGTAATCAGTCAGAGTCCGTTTAATTCAGTCATTTATTTCAGCTTTCTTCTTTTGTCAGAGCTTTTTTTAAAAATTACATATTTCATTACAGATTTCAATTTCTTCTCATTTATCTAATTTAACAAAAGAGGTTAAGAGAGGTACTTATTAATAACTTTTTTCTTTTCCCCTCTGCAGTGTTTCAGAAAAATATGTTTTCTGCAAAATTGTACTCAGGAGTGAAGAGATATCAATAATTATGAATTGATTTACATAGAAATAGGCTAATTATTATGTTGACTGATTTGAAATATTCATTGTTTAAAATTTTAAGCTCCGATTTGTATTTTAAGGGGATTTTATTGCTTTATAGAGTGTCCCGGAGCACCATCTCTAATTGGCTTTGGAGTTCCTAAAATTTGGACACAGATGTTGCTTATTATTTTAACAAAAGCTCTTTCTGTAACACATATTGCTTTTCAATAGATGTTAAAAAGTTTAGGGGGCATCCCTTTGGTGCCATCTATCTTCAGATAAAAGGGGAGAGAGGATTTTGTAAATCATATCTATTTTGTTCTTTTATAGAATTATGTATACCAATTTTTTTTCTTCAGCTTTCAGTATTTCCAATTAAGGTAATGATCCCCTAATTGTTTTTGGGTTTTTTTTTCAAATCACATGTTAATATTTGGAAAAAGCTGCAGTAGTTGATCACATCTGTGAAACATGCCTCCATACAAAATACAGCAAAATAAAGTGTGTCCATCACATATTTACATTGGCTATATCTTCTGAAAAAAACAGCAAAAGCTTGGGAGAAAATTATCTTGTTTCCTTGAGATTTTCATTACCATGGGATAAAAATGCCAGACGTTGGTGTTTGTAGTGTAAAAGTCATCTATTTAAAAGATGTGTAGCATGTGTGTGATATAACTTGACTTGGACAGAAGGATCCAGCTGGCATGGGGAGTTGGCTGCCACAGAAGGCTTCACTCCATTGCTTCAGATGTGGGTGATGCAGAGGGAGGGATGGGAGGCAAAAACTGAAAAACAAAAAACTCAAGTAAAATGTGCTTTATGCTATGTATCTGGGGTCAAGACTTAGATATGCATTTAAAGTTTTCTTTTATTCTATTCAGGTAGGGTTCAGTTATATTATCATGGTCTGCTGTTAATGTTACCTTTACATGCTGTCCCACTACTGTACAAAAATTGTGCAAACACTGTAAAAAATTACATATAAAATCCATATAACAAGATTAAGTTTCAACATTATCTCAAGAAATTTTGAAATTACAAATAAAAAGTACCCTAAGTTTGTTCCTTTTGCAGATTTTCATTTTAGAGGTACTGTTAGAAAATTGATTTTGCTCATCTGACTTTTACTATAGTGTAGTTAGGGTGACGGCTCTACATTTTAACTAGTGTGTATCTTTTAAACCATATTATCTGGTTAAAAAGACCCCTCCTCTTCTGGCAGCCACATTGTGTTTTTTTAAAATAATGAATGGTTAGTCTTAAATGCTTTGAGACATTTATAATTACACCTTAAAGTAATTAAATGATTCAGTATCTGTAAGACAGATGGCTGTACCACAGAAACCAGCCCCACAATTGGCACTAATTAGCACCCTTGTTAGAATCTCAGCAGTGGCCAAAATATTAAATGGGTATCAAAACTAAATTACTCAGCCAGAGAGATTTTTTCCAAGTTGATATATTGATAAGAGATTGTGAACCCCTTAATTGCATGTATGCTTGTTCATAATTATGTTCTGAAAGCAAATAGGTGACTTCAGACTCCTGTAAAAATAAATATTATAATTCCTATTAAACTAAAATTAAAGTGTTCCACGTTTGTGAGAACTGAGAGACTGCATTCTCTCAGATTTTAAGTTGTGCAGCTGACCTGCATACATAGCAAAAACAATGAAATTAAGATCCACAGTGAGATGAAGAGCAATGGCTGCAAACTGAAAATTAAATACTTTCAGGAAAGACCTTGACAAAACAGACTATGATAACTCCCTAGTGATACATAAATTACATGAATATATAAAACCTGAAGGAATTTAGGATATTAGTTCAAAAATACACTTTTAATTAAAATATATGAATGCTTTTTATTTCCTTTAACTATGAAATAAAATATAAAATGCCTACTCAATCATGAAACCTTATAAAAAAGCTACAATCAGTCCCTTTTACAGCCTAAATTATGTGTAATTACAAGCGAGAGGAAGGGGAGAAAGTAGGGAAAGACAGGTTCAGTGGACTTTAATTCTGCAATTACAGTGTTGCAGTGCACAACAAAATAAGAACTTCTAAAAGAAGGCTTGGTTACTTATTTCTCTTATAGGCATTTCTTTTCCATTCTTGAATTAGTTGGGGTAGCTGTATTAAATGATCTGGACACTGTCTCTCTTCACTTTGGACATTGATCTCTCTTGTCATTTTTCCTTGATGTCTGACTAAACTCTGAACTTCTACTGTATGCAAATGCATGTATTTGTTTTTGGTTTTTTTTTTCTTTAGTATTTTTGATTAAAAATCCATTCTAACCAATACTTTTCTCCTGTGATTTGCACTTATAAGCACATTTTTACATTAAAAAGGGTTCATAATAACTGTGTTGCCTATGGAAGGTGTTCCACTGGCATCTCAGGAGTGACAGTACTTTAGCTTGGCTAGCAGAAAATCCATGACAGTAACATTTCTATAGTTCTTTTCAGCACTTTTATGAATGGGAGAATATTTCAATTTCATTTCTTGTAAATGAGATGACAGCTTTTAATTGTGCAGATACTTATAGATTTGTTTGTATCGGGATGTTAGTTCCAGGTAGTGCGTCAGTGTTCATCTTACTGGCTGTCTTTGAGGATGTTGTTAGTACAGCAGTAAATGTGGAACAGTCTAGTTAATTTTTAAAAATTGAAAGTCTTCTAAGAAAAAAAACCCTGCTCATTTGTAATGATTCAGCTGAGTTTGGTGTGTATTCTCTCCCAAGAGGCGAACGCACACCCCCTCCAACAAAATGGCAACTTTTTATACCTTTTTTGGCTTGGGGTGGTCCCTGTCCCCTTTCCCATTGGATGGTACCCAGGAAATTACACTCTCTCCCAGCTCTTCCGTCCTGTCTCTTCCCATCCTTCTTCCTTTTTTGGTCCTGTCTTCAAGCCTGCGCCTCTCCCAGCTCTCAACAATGCCCAACAGATTAGACAAAACACATCTAAAACATAGATAACAACAAATAGCAAACAGAACCAACAACTTTCATTCTTTTACTCAATAATCTTTTTGGGCTGAAGCAAAATGGTATTTCATCTCTCACAAGAAAAAAAACACGTTTCCCAGAGCCTTTCAAGAACACTAACGTAGTACCTACACTACCTAGTCTAGTCCCTGAACTGATGTAGTTCTGAAATCTAAAGGCTTGGCCAACCCCATATCTTTGAGAGAGGTAGAAAGCAGCCCAGAGCCCCTGCCTTTGCCTGCTGACTACTGCACTAGCTCTCAGTGAGACTTTGAAGATGCCTGCTTCTCTTGCTTTATTAATTTGGGTTTCAGGTGTGCTAATAATCTATTATTTATGGAGGGAGTTGGCACACAGTTGCTACCAAATTGCAATTCATTTAAGAACCCAAACTTTGCCCAAACCTGCCAAAACAGACTATCTTTAGGAAGCAGACTGTGGTCATTACTTCCACACTAACAGTGAATGGCACCAGAGGCAGCTTGCAGTCCATAGTCAGTATATTTTAAAACCATCACTAATGCCATGTTTGTCCATGTTTTGTTTTGAGTTGTTTTTCCTCAATCAAGGCCTAATGTACACAGAACCCTGAAACTTCATTCATGGAACTCTATAGACTGAGAGGGGGACTAAAAGTCACAACAAAATTATGACAATACTACCCTGATGACTGCCAAATACACAGATCCTACCTGGGACTTAGGAAGCCCCCGAGCCTCTGTTGGAAGCTAAGAGGGTTTGACTTAGTGGCTTATTTTTCATCATGGAATGATTGCTCTGTTTCTACATTTCTCCCAAAATATCTGTTATTAGGCATTCTAGCCAGAATAGTGAAGCAGAGGGTGATTGATGTGATCCAGCAGTATGTCTTAGTTAGCTAAGATGGCTGTGAGAAGAGGGTGGGGAAAGTTGGCTGGTTTTAACCAATGGGCATGAAAAATGTTGTCCATATACTTGTACCAATAAAAGTGCAGTAAGAGTAAAATCATCTTCATACTTAACCAGAATTTATTTTGGTGGTTTTGCTACTGGCTTACTCCCACACTTAGATGAGGGCAGGTCGCTGCTTTAGGTGTATCAGTGTAGGGGGTATATCACAAGTTGCTACACAAACCCTTGCAGTACAAGAAAAAAAAGTATGTAAGATTATTTATTTACTAGAATACTCATAAAAGCTCAGGTACTGAGATTCCATGCAATTATTATTAATGATGTTAAGAAACTTAAATTTTGGGTAGATATCTTTTAAAATTACTATTTGAAATTAAATATAGAGGATAAAAATAGATTGCAAAATAACGTGCTATATACAATATCTAATCTTTTAACTAAAATACAAATAATGGAGAAGCAGTACTGTGGAAAGGGCTCCAGCGGTCCTGGTTGACAGAAAGTTGAACATGAGTGAGCAGTGCCCTGGCAGCCAGGAAGGCCAACCCTGTCCTGGGGGGCATCAGGGACAGCATCACCAGCTGGGCAAGGGAGGGGATTGTCCCGCTCTGCTCTGCACTGGGGTGGCCTCACCTTGAATATTGTGTGCAGTTTGGGGTACTACAATGTAAGAAAGATGTTAAGCTCTTAGAGAGAGAGAGTCCAAAGGAGGACAATAAAGATGGTGAAGGGCCTTGAGGAGATATGAGGAGATATGAGAAGGAGCTGAGGTCACTTGTTCTGTTCAGTCTGGAGGAGGCTGAGGTGAGGGGAACTTCATTGCAGTCACAACTTCTTGTGAGGAGAAGAGGAGGGGAAGACCCGGACCTCTGTGGTGAACAGTGACAGGACCTGAGGAAATGGTCTAAATCCATGTCAGGAAAGGTGTAAGTGGATATCAGGAAAAGGTTTTTCAACCAGAGGGTGGTTGGGCACTGGAACAGATTCCCTCAGGAAGTGGTTACAGTAAAAAGCCTGACAGATCTCAAGAAGCATTTGAGCAACACTCTTGGACACATGATGTGACTCTTGGGGCTGTCCTGTGCAGGACTGAGAGTTGGAGATGATGATTCTTTTGGGTTCCTTCCAATTCAACATATTCTGTGAAAATGAAATGATGTATAGTATACAAATACATAAATAAAGTCAGAGATACTTTCCTTGGTGTGCAGGGATTGTCTCAACCCCACAGATAAAAGCAGGGGGGGCTAGATTAGGGACTGCCTATTATTTCCTGGGAAGTTCTACAGTATTGTGAATGAGAGATCCCTAATCTTATGCAATTAGTTCTTTCCATCCACTTCTAGGGCAAATTCAAGGGCATGATTTCAGCTGTAGTCTGGGAATAGATTACTCTTATTAAATAAAGTAACATGAGAACCTTGTGTTGTGATCCTTTGCCATGTGTTCCATGGCTTATTACAGAGTTGGAAGTGGTAAGATTGATCAGTGACTGAATGATGATCTGAACATGCTATTAAAAAGAGAACCTGTAGCTTAGAGCTTTGTTGTCTGCTCTGGAACTCAATCTCACTGCCTCCAACTGCGACTTGCTCATTTGTGAAGTGCCTCAGGAATCTGTGTGAGGCTCAGCCAGTAGGTGCTTCTCAGCATGGTGTGATTTAGCAGATGAAAGGTGTGCAGAATATAGTTTTACTTTAACAGTTTCTGCAGTGATCATTCTCCCGTGGTGTTCAATTATGTGTTTCACAGTAGCAAGTATCTCCAAATTCTGTTTATTCTCCTTCCTTGAGACTGTCTATGCACAGATTTTTTTCCCTGAACTAGAGAAAGATATTATGCAATGTTGATCAATATAAATCAATACATTCCTACACAAAACCTGAGTTTATTTCATGGCTCTAGAGATGTACAGGTATGAGAGGAATTCTGAGCATTTTTACCTTGCTTGCTTCTGTATGCTCTCAGAACTGTACGTTTTAGCACTATGCTGGAAAGCATAAAAGACAAGTTTTTCCAGATCATATGTTGACAAAAATGTTACCTGCAAGATGAATGATCAGCTGAACTGCCTTTAAACTAGGAACAATCAAACTTTCATCAAAGTTTCAGTAAAACATTTGTTTCTACAATATAAAGACATGAACAGAAGGTTTTTAGAGAAATGGGTTCCATTCACTTTAAAATAGAGATAAACAATGTTTCTGGAACCATTTATTTTAACTTCTAACTTGTTGAAAAATAAGTACTTTAAAAAAGCACCTTGGTATCTCAAGACATGATATGGCATAATGTGTAACTAAAAAGAAAGATATCAGAGTAAGTTGTGAGCAGCAAAAGTGTTACATTGACTGCTCTGGGTTAGTCCTAACTGGCAGCTGTGTCCCACCCAGACACTCACTTGATTCTCCCTGCAACAGGGGGAGATGACCCTGAATGGGGGAGATGACCCTGAAGATAAAAACAGTTTAATAGGTTAAGCAAAATCTGCAAGCAAGAACATAGTGGTGCAAGAAATTCATTCACTTGCTCCCATTGGCATGCAGGTGTTTAGGAAAAGCATGGCTCCATCACATGCAACCATTACTTGGGAAAACAAATGCCTTAACTCAGAAAAACCTAATTTCTTCCCCATCCCAGCTCACCTCTTTCTCCCCTTATGTACTGAGCATGACACTGTATGGACTGGGGTATCCCTTGTGTCAGTTGGGGTCACCTGTCCTGGATGTGTCTCTTCCCAGCTTCCAGTGTGCCCCCAGCCTCCTAGCTGGCAGGCTGGGGTGAGAAACAGAAAACAGAAACAGTGTTTACCCCTTATCCCTGGGTAAGCACTGCTCAGCAATAGCTACAACATCCCTGTGTTATCAAAACTGCTGTCAGACCAAATCCAAAGCACAGCACCATGTGAGCTGAAAAAAATAGTTAAGTCTACTCCAGCCAAAACCAGTACACTGACATTTGTATTTCAACCTCAAGAGTCAAACCAAAGCTTCTGATGTTGATAAATATATTTTTTCTAATGCCAAGCAAATAATGCATTGTAAATTTATAGTGGTGAACAGGAAGGTGACTCATAAAATGGGAACTCTTTAGATGTTTCTGCCCTAGGCAAACCAAAATTAGCTCAGTTTTGCAGCACTAGGCTGCATTAGGCATTAAATAATTTTGCATCTAGATTTTATTACTTGGGGCAACTTCCTACATGTTAAAGTTGGTCAGTGATCAAGGGCCATAGACCTAGGCTATAGTCTTTTTCTTTATATACTAAAGTCAGTTATTTAAACATCAGAGAAAAATGGAATAGAATGAAATACAACACAGGAGGACACATTTTAATATATATGTAGGTGTAGATATACATTGCTTTTGGCAATTTGAATTGCAGTTTTCAGAGTAGATGTTGATAATTGGATGGTTAGAATACAGAATACATATTTCTGTTAAGTGGGATATAAAATATGTAGCATGCTGGTCAGACCATCTCAAATAATTTTGCATTAATAAAGCTTAGCACTTTAACAGAAAGCAAGCAACTTAAAGAGCAAGAATACAAAAGGTTATGTATTTTTGGCAATGCTGCTTCTTATTTCTGCTATGGAGATAAAAGAAATCTGACATACTTTCTCTTCCAAGTTTGACTTTCTTGTCCAGCTTGTATAAAGAAAATACATCTCCAGAATTACACATTCAGAGAGTATGTTTTGGAAAAGCATCTTGCAGTTAGCTTGAAACAGTTCTCTGGAGAATTGCATCATATTTAGGAAAAGTTTAATTCTTACAAGATAACATTAGCCTCAGGTAGGTAGGTGATGCAGCTGTTGTATGAGCCAAGTGACTTGTCAGAGGGATGCAGTGTTTTTCTTTTCCTCAGGCTGCCCAGTTGTATGAGATAAATGAAACACTGGCCTCCTCCCTAAAATCTGAGCTCTCAAGAAGAGGTGCAGTTAATACATCTTCACTATACTAACGTGGGAGTGATGTGAATATTTAGTTTAAAAAAAAAATGAATAAAGGCTTCTCAACTTCCCTAGTGGTATGTGCTGTTGCTTTTAGTAATGCTTATGCATTCAGTTTGTCAACTATAAGTATTGACAGTATGATCCTAAATGAAACTACTGCATGGAGCACTTGCAATCCTCTAGAACATGTCATTAGAAAAGTTACCTGTGTTGATCTATATTTCTCTGTTAAGAATATACACATTTGAAAAAGTTTTGGTATACACTTGTCATAAAACTCTGATCCCAAGCATTGCTATGGCCCTCACACATGACTACCCAGCTGTAAAGCCTTTCATTACCTCTCCTGAACACATTTACCAAAGGTTGACATGCTGTACTGCAATTCATACTGCAATGTCAGTAAGAATGGTTGTACCTTCTAAAGTAATGATTGTATTTTAATGGCTTCTTTCTCTATTGTTTCCACTCAGTACTTGATAGATTTACCAAGCTATTTTAAAAATTGGAGAAGAAACCCTTAATAGATGCTCCCATTTTATTTATAAGTATGTATGAAATTTATTAAGAATACAATATTTGAAGCAGGTTGTCTAATTAGTTTATAAAAATTAATTTTTCAGTGTGGCTTAGTACAGGAAATGCTTATGAATTCACTTGGGTCATTACGTTGTACTTCATCACCTAATCTTATTAATGAGTTCAAATTAGGAAATGCCTTATTATTTCAAGCAAGGCATGGAGTATTGCTATTCTGATGTGACAGTCAATTTAGCATTAATAATAGAACTTAAGTTCTGCAGCTTTTTGTGCCTTTCTGCCTGAACCCAATGACTGGCATATTTAATGTAATCTTTCACTGTGGCATGGTTGACCATCGGGAATATTTTTAGCCTCAGCCATCCAATTAGGTATAGGGGATCTGGGATCAAAATCCACCACAGCCCTCATTTGGAATTAACTACAGAACTATGAGAAAAATCATCTGAATAAAATATTTTTTTTTTTACCATATAGAGATGGCTGTCTAGTAATTGGAAAAGATTGCTAAATTTAGCTTTTCTTATGTAGCAGCTTTCTTTGGAAATGTAGCAAAGAACAGGAATCTATGAGTGTGAGGCTGCTGGAACTGCATGTATATACAGAGCAATATGTACCTGCAGAAAATGGTTCTCCTGCTCAAGCTTCTGCTGTTTGCCTGAACAAGGCTGTCATAACCCCAGCAGAGCAGAGCTGCCAAGGTGTCCTATTGAACTGAGCAGATAGAGTGAGCAGGCTCCTGGGAACTCAAAACCATTGTTCAGCGTCAGAGACCAAGGATAGACTCTGAGCTGTTAGTCAATGGAGTGCTTTTATAAGGATAGCTAATTTATAAAACACTTGTGTTAATTTGCTGCTTATCTTGAGTTATTATGATTTTATGCACCATTATCCTTTTTTACATTTGTTTAAATATCTAGTATCTGCTAACACATGGTGTTTCAGTCCTTAGGGGAATGCTTGCAACTGGAGCTGTTTTGTTCTCTGCTCTGTAAATCCTTTTATATATCCACTGAGAAAAGTTTAATGTTCTGATTTACAAATGAATGATGGGGCAGGGTCACTTCTGGTTCTGCTAGGTTGTGGGAAAGTATGGTGTTGCCTGGGGTGCCCCTGGGGGAATGTGTGAATGGGAATTTATCCTAAACAATTATCTTGGTCTATATACAATGTCTGTATTTTCTCTTATATAATGGCTCTATGGAATGGAGAAACTAAGGTGTGGAGTATGATGACTGTAACATAAGGTTTGCTTTGGACTAGAGGTCACTTGTGCTGGAGGCTTTTAATCTGGTTCACATGAAGGATCATTAATGCCATACTCTCCCAGCTGCTGGCAGCACTGAAAATCATTTTATACAACTATGCTTGCAGCAAAATTCATACACAGTTTGATGAGGGGAATAGCAAGACTGAAAGAAATGTAAAGAGTGAAAATGGAAAACATATGATAGGAAGAAACAACTATAGGGCTGGAAGAAAGGGAGGGGAAGTTGAAAAACATTCAGCCTTGAAGGCTGGTGAAGGAGTATGAGACAGTATAGGAATCACAACAAAAATAGAAGAGAAGAATGAGAAATTCAGATATTCAGTGTGAGACTAAAGACACTATTAGAATTTTGGGTATAGGAAGGAATATAATTTAATTTTATATGGGCAAATAAAAACAGGACAAGTTGTTTTTTTGATTCTGCATGGAATATTACTGTAATTTTGTCTATAAGAATGTATGTTTTTAATGCATCTTCATTTTTTTCAGTCCATAAGTATTGCTCATTGATGTCCTTTCACTTAGAATTTCTTAAAAAGTTATCTGTTACCAGACAGCTTAATTTGAGTAATCTCTGTGAACAGCAGAATTGTAGACTCAGGTGAAACATTTACATTTTCAACAGAAATTATTTATGTTTTTTATCGTGCAATACTTGAGTAAGGACAGTGAATATACATCTTACTTTAATTAGCTAAATTTTGTTGTCATTCTTCTCCATATTCTCTTCCTTAATCTTTTGTGTATTCTTCTTGTAAAAAAATCAAATGCTGTTAAAATGAGTTAATTTAATTGCATTTAATAAAGCAAGTCACATTGAACAAGGGAGCCATGCTCTTAAAAAAAAAAAAAAAGGGAAAAAATGAAGAAATATCAGGAAAAATGTTTTGTTACCATTCATACTCCTTTCCATGAAGTTATCTAGAAAAATGTTCTCTCACATCCTAGGATAAAATAGCTTATTTTAGAAAGCAGGAAAAAAAAAAAAAAACTAAATAACAGTGTGACAGGGAGCTGCTCTACTAAATTACTAAATTACCAGTGAGGGTCATACAGTAGTCAGTAAACATGAAGGACATGGTTTTAGACCAATCTGTGTTTGAAAAGTGTGATGGAGAGTAAAGGTACATCTTTAATGATTGTTCTGGAACTCAGTAATCACTCTTGAAATGGTCCTCTTCCTGTAGATAAATAATAGATGTAGAAAGAAATTCCTGAGCTTGTTTTCCTATATACTGGAGAGATGTAGAAGAAAATAGTGGCAAAATAGTGGATAAGCTCCAAATTTAGTGAAACTTGTTTCACATGTAAACTTATGTGACTTAACAAAGGAAGGGCTGCTCTCCTTCTGCTCAGTTTCTTCTCCAGTCTGAAGAAGCCCAGGGTAAGAAGACTAGACATTGCAGCACCTATGCAAGGTTGTGTTGTCAATGCAAGGATGTTGTCAGCACCACTGTGGCAGTTCTCTCCTGGGAGGCATCTAGCCCAGGCAGTGGTGAGGTGAAGTGGTGTAGGCAGGATACCAAGGCACAGTGTCAGCATGGCTGTGCACATTCTGAGAGAGGGTGTGGTGAATGATCTTGCTGCCTTGAGATCAAATGAATGGAAGCCAAGTGGTTCCTTGTCTTTGTTGGAGATCTTTATGTCTTGATATCAGCAACAGGCTTTTCTAAAAGTGAAGATATTTACAATATTTTGTGGAGAGGGGAAGTGTAAAAATTCCCTGGAATTACCCAGGTGCTTCACAACAGATAAACTGAAAAGATTAAGCACAAACTTTTTTATTTAACACAATACACATATTAAGTTAGTAAACCATGATGTTTTATGTAAACTTTATTTCTAAACTCAAGTGTCTCAACAGAGCAGTATGATGATTTCAACAGAGCAGTATCTCTGTATAATTACTATTTAATTGCAATCATTACTGGCTGGGAGGTATTTTAAAATAATTTCTGAGTGAATAATTTGAATTTTGAAGACCGTTTCATCAATAGGTAAACTAAATTCATAAACTCAAACTGAACCTTTTGAAGACCGTTTCATCAACAGGTAAACTAAATTCATAAACTCAAACTGAACCATCAGAATCTTTTACTGCATAAAGCAGACTATCCTAATTAATAAACTGGCAGCATGTTAGGAAAAGGTGAATGAAATTACTGGGTAATTTGGGTTTCTGTCACTAAAGACTGAACTACAGGTCAACTCCTATATATGCTAGGTCTTTCTAGTTTCATATTTAAATTTTCTCTATTGTACAGCATCAAATTCACTTGCAGTGAATGAACATTGAACTACCTTCTAGTATATTCTTATAGATTTTTAGTAGGACATAATGCCAGTTCAGTTCTTTGTGATGTTAAAAAAAATAAAAAAGCTGCAATACCTTAATGCACTACTGTGTGTGAATTATTCAACAGCAAGAGAATTTCCCTTAAAAACCTATGATTTGGCAAGAAATATATAAGTCAGGAAAAATGACTAGGATATGAGGTTAATGTCAGCAGTGGATGCTGCAATGTATGAATTTTATGTGCTGTATTATCTGTTTCCTGCCTGATGTCTCTCATTCCTATTAACTTGATCATAATCCAGAAAATGCCGTCCTGAGTTTCTCAATCTGATGTTTTGGGATTTTTAAGACTACATGCAGAAGTTTCAGTTGCAGCAGGTTTCTTTCAAAATGCAGGTGAAAAAGGTGTTGATGATTCTCCACTTTCATTTAATTAATCTGACTTCAGTTGAACTGTCTAAAAATTCAATATTTAGTAGAGCTACCTCTCTGCATTCTTTGTATGGCTGAACATAGTAGGACGGAAATCATCAGCTCAAATTTGGTATATTTAAAAGAGTAATAAATCATAAAGCAATACCACAAGAGGTAACGACGGCTTTTCCCCTTAACTGCTGGTAATTTTAAACAACAAGCAATATTTGATACCACAAGTGTACTTTAAAATGTTAAATCGTGGAATTATTTTTGTGGAGTCTCTGACATATGATGAAATTGTGAGTTGATATCTTCCCTTTCCTAATATAAATAAAACTATTCAGTGATTGTAATAAAATTCTGACAAATGGCAATTAGATGAAATTGCTGTGTAATTCCCTGAACTAATTTAGCAAGCTCTTCTTTAACAAAACTTATTCAGGCACGAACTGCATGTAAACACAGCAACTGCTGTATGTAAGGATAAAAAGTTGGTTATTGCCAGTGGCCTTATCTTTGTAGCATGAATCAATGGTCTTTATATAAAGATCTGACTGATACAAAAAAAATGGATATGAATGAATCTCATATTTTTCCTGCACAGTGATACATCTTCAACATAAGAAGCAGAACCTGCCATCAGCTCATTTAAGAAGTCAGTGTTGAGTACCATGGAAATTGTTTGAATTCTGTCACACAGAGGATAGAATAAAGTGTTTTCCATATCCCATGGAGTGCACACATCATTAGTTTCTGAATATCAAAAGAGAGAGCGAAAAAACCACTGCTATGCTATCATTTGGTTCAGGCTTCTTAGTGGTTGCATATAGCCCAGTTTATGGATATACAACTGAGTTGAGAAACTTTATCGAGGCTTGAGCTCCTGAGTCTCCTGCAGGGTTAGATGCTGTGTGTTAAGCATCATCTGCATAAAAAGTTTTCAGGATCAAAATGAGTTATCTACCTAGATTCCATGTACTACTCTGCTATACGTGGAGTTTTATGTCTGTTGCTTTTCTGCATATTATTAAATACCATTTTAAAAAGTGATGTTGGCACCCAAATTTCCATATCCCATTTACCTCTCTGGGGATCACAGAAATAATAATAACAAAAGAATTTAGGGCTTGTGACAGCTATAAATGGCTGTAGAACCACACACAGGCATACATAGTGTTCTTGTAATTTTGATATTAGTGGCAGAAATCCAAATGTTGCCTAATTTCTTTCATATTTTACCTTTCCAGATTAAATTTGTTGTCATTTTACTAAAAAACATTGATATATCACACCCAAGGCATTTTGCAGTAGATTTACAATCTACTTGGTTTCTAATATATATCAGTAGTCTGAGTTAATTCCCAAAAAGAAGGCAATATGCCAGGAAATAATTTGCAGGACTGAAAAAGCATTGATTTCTTGATGAAAATAATCCTAAAATACTATTATTGTTCAGAGACTCAATTGTTTCCTTTTTTTTTCTTTTTTTGTTTTGTTTTGTTTTGTGTGTTTGTTTGCTTATATTTGGTAATACACTGGATGTTAGTGACTGAAATCTATGAGGCTTGCTGATGTGATTTTTCAGCCACCAGTTCCAGGAGTTTTGTGATGGGGAGAAACACAAAATTCATATATGGGAAACCATGAAAGGCATCCCACAAGAACTGAAATACTTGAACTTCTAGACTGTGATTCATTTAACTGTCATATCTGCTGTGGTAACACTTTCACTTTCCCAAAAGCTTATTTTATGACTTTTCTCATGGGGGGGAAAACCTGGAACCTGCTGAAGCCTTTTGTAGAATTCTTCTTGTTCTACTCTCTTGCACAGTTGTCGTCCCAGTGACATTTCTGTGCCACAGAGGGAATACTGAAACAGTGGGATAGGGTTTATGGCTGCTTCCCAGCACTTTTGTGAATCACTCAAGAAATTTCTACTTTGCAAAGACGGAAAAGCGCAAGAAAGTTACTGCTCCTGATCTTGTGCAATTGACAGATGCAGGACAGGGAGTTGGTTAACTGAAAGAAATTGTTAAAAAAAGAGAGGAGTCTAAGGGAACAGAATAGATGCTTTCAATGGAAATGTGCTTCAGAAAAATGTGAACTCTGGTCTCAGGCAGAAGCTATGATTACAGCATGGGAATAAGTAATTGGGAAGAAATGGAATAACAGAGACACTCAATAGGATCAAACAGTAGACAATCATATTTTTAGTGTAAACAAATTATATCCTAAATCGATTTTAGTGCTTTGCATGTTATTCTGGAATTGAAGTTCAAGACAACTGGCCAGTATGTTCTAATGTACATTCAAATATGTGCTTTAAAAAGCACAGTATTGAGAGGGCAAATCATTGATTGGAGGAGAAGTGGAAAAAAATGAGATATTCCTCTAAAGAATTTTTCCCTACATTTCCTGTACTAAGACAAGTGATTTTGTGTTGTCATTGCTTACATATCCAAGTCTGGTTTTTCATAGTGTCTTAGGTTTGCAATAAGTTTCATTTGCTTTTCTTAGTTCCTGAGTTCAAGAACTTCCTGGCCTAGAGTTTTAGTCATTGCTCTGAAAAGTAATTTAACTGCTTTCTCCCTTGACATTCTAAACAAAGGGCTGCTAATCACTTCCAACAAATTTTGTCCAGTTTTCATTGTAACTCTCTGTAAGGCTGAAAACCATAGTGCTATTTAAGGCAGTCTCTTTTCATAAAACATGCTACCATCTAATTTACTCAACTTCAGGCATTAAAATACATTTTTCATTACCAGAAAGTGAATGTTGTGGAATTCAAAACATTGCATGAAATTGGGATTGATTGAAAGTATTTGATGGAATTTAAAGATTATGTCAATATCTACATGTTTTTCTGTGTTTACAATATATACTGCAGTTTTCTTGAAAAATACAACTTAATCACTAACATGCAGAGAAACAGTCCTTGGGCACAAATGTAATAGCTCAAACTGGGATGCACATAGACGGACAATACTCTTAAGAGAAAATTTTGCTGGGAATCAACTTTTGTGTAATTTTTTCAAATGACTGATTTCATAGTTTATTGATATGTTGCTTTATTCATTTGCAGACCGAGTAAACAGATATACAGATATAGTGATATATACAGATATTACAGATATAGTGTGATCTTTGGAATGAACACTTTTTTTTTCTTTTTAGTTCAAAGAGACTGGATTAAAAATGGGCACTTGTATAGCTTCCTATAGGTGATGAAGCTCCTTCAGAAGGACTTATATGAGAGTGAGCTAGTCATACTGGCTTATTTGTTAGCCCTTTGATAGTGAAGATCATTGTCATTTAATGGTTCCTTTTATTTAACATAGAACCTGAATTGGTGATTTAGAAACATACTTGCTGAAAGGGCTTATCTTACTATGTATCATACCATACATATAATTTTACAATATATCATGTAAACATTCCTAATTTATTGTTTCTTTGTTTCACTTTCATTTTTTCATCTTCAGAGTAATCTAATTTGGAGAAATAGGCAGATGGATTTGGATACTTTTTTTTTGGTATAATTAGGTTTAGTAACAGATACACATACCAAGAGATATCTACATCACTAATAGTAGGAATGTACAACATGAAAGTACAACCATATCTGTTAAAACCTAGCAGACATAAGGTTTTCGCCTATCATGTTGTAGTTTCTCATGGCACTAAATAATATAGATGTACATGATGCCTAATTTGGAATCCAGGAACTAGTGCCAGATTCTCTTTCCACCAATGAGCTTGACAGTTTACAGCGCTGGTTTGTAGCCTCTCTCCCGCGGCCGCGGGGCTGTGCGGGAGCCCGGCTGGGTGCCCCCTGCCCGGCCGAAGGTGGCCACACGAAGCGCCACTCCCGGGTCCCCTCTGGAACCCTGGGCAGTGGTTACCGTCTGCGGCGTGGGTGGGGCAGGTGGGATCTCGGCTACGAGGTACCAAAGCAAAGGAAGGAGGAGGGAAACCCGTATAGGTACCAAGGATCTTTTAATCTCCCCCGGCGGTGCTAGGGACGGGTGACAAAGGGGGTCCGGAGGGGGTGCGCTGATAAAGGGAGTGGGTGTGATAGGAGGAGACACAAAACTTACCAATAGCAAGGACCCAGGGAGAAGTGTGGGTTACAGCTAAACCACTGAGGATTACACAGGGGAGGGGAAAAACCCCAGGGGCAAATCATACATCAAATTAAGGGATGACTGACACAGAGAATTCTTGAGATAAGGGGGGTGGTTACCATGACAGGCAGGGGGCTGCTGGTGGTGGTGGTGGTGGTGGTGGTGGTGGTGGTATTGTCGGAACTCAGGACATCCCTCTGGGAGTCTGGAGTTCCTGGGACCCTTGCCAGAGGGCTTGCAGACCCTGGCACACAGCCCAGAACACCAGTGGGTTCGATTACGAACCATGGAACAACTTAACACCTTTATATGAAGAGATAAAAGCCACGGCAGTTTAGATAGTATAAGAATAAAATAATTACAGATTGTAAATGTAGGTTTTAGGATTTTTGGTATAGGGGTTTCTGGGGACAAGATGGAGGGATTTGGGCGTGTCAAGCCTTTCTTCTTCTTCTTGTCATCCATTTTCTGTGTGATGTTGGCACTTTTAGATTGGTTTAGAGTAGAAACCCACTGTCTAATATAGATGATAGGTATTGGAAAATAACTGTAAATATTGTACACGTAGTTTGTAATATATAAAGAAACACAGCCCTGGGGGTAGTCAGAGTGCCTTTGGCTGCCGTGCTGGTCAGATCCAGGTCGGGCAGAGAAGGAACTTTGTAGATAAGAAACAATAAACAATTCTGAAGACCGAAAGACCCAGAGTCCAGACTCATCTTTTGAGGCCCAGTGAGCAAAGGACCATCCTGCGCATGTGTGGGGGCAGAGACAGCACAGCCGACCCTCATACCTGGCATTCCCTGGGTGGGCTCGAAGAGAGAAGCACAGCGGACCCCCCAGAGGGGGGCAGCTCCAATAGGGAGAAACCATTGTGAGGGAAGTACATGGGGGGAACCGAGGACCGAACCATTATTGAGTTACAAAAGGAATAACCGAGTCTAAAACCACACAATGCCACGCTGGTTTAGGGCAAAAATCACAACCATAGAATATTTTAGGTAGGAAGGGATCTCTGAAGGATAGGAGTAGTAGTACCCCTCTCAGGGTAGGAGTGGCTTTGAGAAGAACTTGCTTGATAACTTTCTTATGTACTGAGGTGAAGCTAACTGGACACTTTGCTCCATTCATCTTGCCCTTCTTGAAGCAGTGAACAATTTGTGCTATTAGCAATCATGCAGAACCTTCCTCTGCTTCTGTGATGTGTCAAAGTTGATAGAGGTGGCCTTGAAGTGGCAGGGAACAGCTCCCTCGGCAGACTGGGATGCATCCCACCAGATCCTATGCCCTCCATAGCTCTGTCTTCTTCTGCTGAGGGTGCTGCTTCAACTACCACAGACCTCTCTGAGCCCTGGGGAACTGGAAGGCCAGAGGGCAGACCTTTCCAGTATAAACTAAGGCAAAAAGCCTTTTGAGTATGTTGGTCTTTCATCATTAGATGAAAGACACATCTGTGTCACAGAATGATTAGATCCCTTGTCCTACTGAACGCTGGCACGCACTCTTTAGTCTGTCTTTTGCTGCCTGAATAATTTGGATGTAAAAAATCTCTCTTCACCCAATTCACCTCCTTCCCTTTTTTTCAAATTCCAGCTGTGCTATGATTTTCTTAACTCCATTTCTGCCTTCAGCACAATATTTTTAAATCTGACACGAGTAGTATGTCCTCACCCATCTTCTGGGTACTTCGTTTTGTCTTTTAAACTCAGAGAGAAGGTCATGGTTTTTCTCTGCTGGCCTTCTGCTATGCTTGCTTTGCTTTCTGCATGTCTGAATGCATAGAGGAAGGTTCCCTTGGAAATTAAGTAGAATTGCTGGGCCTCTACTTTCCAAGGTTGTTGTCAGTGGGATCCTGCTAAGTAGATCCCTAGACAATTAAACATCAGTTCTCATGAAATACAGTGGTTTAATTCCATTATTTATAATTCTTCTGCTTTTCTTGCTTATTTTCTTCAAGATTCTAAATGTCAAAGTTTCATAGTCATTTCAGCCCAGACTGCCCTTGGTCTTCACATCCTTGACCATTTCTTCTGTCCTGTGATGAACAGAGCACCTCCCTAGTCAGTTTGTCAATCACCTGCATCGAGAAGGGGTCGATAAGCACACTGCAGAAGCCTTCTGCAGTGATCACACCCAAACTTATTTCCTTCTCACTGGGTATTGTGTTGGTTGAAGTTCCCCATAAGTACCAGTCATGAACATGAGGTTTCTTTCTGCTGTCCAAAGAAGGCTTTATCTGATTCTTCTTGATCATGTGGTTTATAGCAGGCACCTACAGCAATGTCCCACCTGTTAAGTCTGATCCAAGGCAATTTTCATCTTATTTCAGCTAGTTCACAACAGAGCACAACTGTTCTTTCTAATCTTTTCAATTACATTGTAAAATATAATTATTTTACACCATGTGGATGCATAATTACATTAAGACAGTAAGAAGTTTGGGGGAAAAAAAAGAAGAAACAAGGCAAAAACATTTTTAGCTCACTCTTTTATGTGCAATAATCCTCAAATTTATTAAACTTAATTCCACATTTGTTTTAATCTGGAAAAAAATACAAATTACATAGTATTTTTTATGTGAACACATTAGATTATTCTTTTTATAAGTAACCTTCAGTTTTCCAGGCTTTTCTGGATCAGAGTGTAAGAGCATAGATGTGATTAAACAATATCAAATCTGCTAGACGCATTTGAATATGAGTATCAACAGATAAGGCAGTGATGTCATTCTTGTACAGTAAGGAAATCAATGAGGGGTTCTAGAAACATTTATGATTTATTAAGTATCCCCCAGTCACATGGACAGTTTTAAGCAGGGACAAAAGCAGACTAAAAGCAATAGAAGATAGAGCAGGTATAGACAAACATAACCCAGTGTTTTTGTCGTGAAATTCATTGAGCAGAAACATTAATTTCAGTGTAAACCACATGCTTTATAAATTCTTGTGAATTCTTCTATTTGTCTTTTTTTGGGATATTAGCATTCAGTACTGAAGTGCTCATTCACCCACTGAAGTTTATGGATCCCCTTGAGCTCTCTATTCCAATAGGCACTTAAAACTTAAGGTGGAATGAATGCTCATTAAGAGCTAGGTACAATTTTTTCATAATCTTGATTTTTAAAAATCCACATAAAACCTGTACTTTCCTAATAGCAGGATCTGAAAATATTGTTTCTTTCATCACTTTATGAATATTAGAGATTTTGTCCCTCTAGTTTCTGTGTATTCATGGTGCTTTCATAAGCAATGCTTTTCATTAACTAAATAATTATTCCATTAAGTATGGGTAAAAAAAATATAATTCAGGATCAAACAAACAAAAAAACCCCTTCACTTTGCCTCAGCTGTGGGGTTTAATAATACCTTTATTCTTTCTTACAGACTTATTAAATTGTTTTCTATTGATAATAGAGGCTCTTCTTTAATATTGGTAGAGGGAATTTATTTTTCTGGATTGAAACAGTTAATTCAGCATTATTTTGTAAATGTGAACAGCAGTATGAGCAGCATATATGTGGTGCTTATTGTACTACATTTTGTAATTTCTCAGTGAAACTTGAAACATAGGTAAAAGCAATCCAGAGATGCACTAATGTGCTCTGAGGAAAAGCCAGGGAATACTTTGTAAGTATTTTAGGAATCTCTGAAGTGCTATATATGTAAGAACAACTGATGAAAATCAAAATGAGTAGATTTTACTATTACACTGTTGTATAATATAAGATTAATATTTCAATGTTGAGGGAAAAGTCATAAGGATCACAAGTTAAAATATTTATTTTCAGAGAAAATAGAGGGAAATAAAGAACAAAAAGGCAATTATTCTAAAGACAAAGCAGGCCAAACCAACTTAAGCTAACACTTATCTATATGTTTCTTTCAAACACAAAATTTGTTAATTAAATCTGCTTTGATTCTGTTACTTATACAAAAAGAAAGAAAACTTCTAAAACTTTGGATTAACAGCGTGAATAGAAAAAATTTCAAGCATAACAATTTCCAAAGAACAATCCCATAGAACACAGAAGTTTATTTTTTCCAGGGAAAGGTGTTTTGATTTCTAAACTATTGCAATTTCAAATTCAGTCTCTTATGTGCTTAAGATAATAATTAAAAAAACTTAATCTTCTGCCACTTGTGAAAGTAATGCCAGGACTTCAGATATTTTCAAAATGACAAGTTGCTCCTAGTTGCCAGAACAATAAATCACTTAAATATCTGGAGCTTGATCAAAAAAGGAAGCAGCATTAGCAATGTGTTTTCAGTAGGAAACTTAGAGGATAACAGTATGTCTCTAACCACTTACTCAGTCTTTGGGGAATGATCCTTGATGCTTGAGTCAAGTCTCTGTAGCCTGCTTGAAAAACAAAAACAAAAACAAAAAACAAAATTAAAACTTTTGCACAAAGGAATAGTTAACTTTGGGTTCTATTCCAGTTTAGACCTGGGATGTCAACTGGCTTCTTAAACAACCTCAAACATTTTTAAGGCAAATGACTAATAACTAAAAGGAGGAGGTAATAAGGTAAAAACTAAAATACAGTTTAAATTTTGTATAGGTACAAATAATGTATACTCATCATTTAATATAAACTGTGCTATAGAAATGGAAGAAAATTTTGGTTTGAATAAGATTGTATATGGGTCAGAAGAGTTTTTTTTAGAATTCTAAATGTAACATTTTTTTTTCCAAACTAGGATACTGATTAGCTCAGTGGTGCAGGACAATGTGTAAAAAGGACCTTAGTGCTAGTAGTGTTTCATGAGGATGACTACATGGCACAGTGTCTTTTGTGTGGTCTGCAGCTGTAGTCACAAATGTCTTAATCAGAGGCAACTCTTGCACCCTTGCAAAAAACCAAACTAAGAAGGGTGAAGAATTAAATAGTCTTTCAAAAATATTTTTTGCAGCTGATGTGGCTTGAAAATAAAACCTGCAGGTTGCAGATAGGGCTAATATCCCAGAATTACCTGATGTAATATATAGGCTCATAAGTAAATATTCTTACTTCTGGAAAGGCCATTAACAAGGGTTAAGTGACTGATATGCTTTTCAAAAATTCCAGAATATTTTAATATTTATATGAATGACTTAGTAAAGGGAAACTATTACTCCTTTCCCAGAGGGTGCTTGAAAGACTTGATGGAGAAGATAAAACGACTTCTGTGTCAGTAATTGTTGCTTCTGGTGCCCGGCTACTTCTTTTGGGTTTTTTTGGGGGGGTGTTTTTTGGGGGGGTAGAGTGGCTTTTGTTTGGATTTGTTTGTTTTTTAATTTTGTTGTTGTTGTCATTTGTTTTTTGGTTTTGGTGTTGTGGGTTTTGTGGTTGTTTTTTTTGTTTAATCCTAAACTTTTAGAAAATCCTTTATAATAACACAATTCATTCCTTAGTTTTTTTGGTTTTTTTACCTGTCACAATTCAAACATTATTTTCTCTGCTTTCCTCTATCACCATATGTGCTTAAGCCATACCATCATTTTAACATTTTCCCATAAGTTTATCAGCATCATTTTTTTTCTTATATTCAAAGGATGAATCAGCCATAGTAAGACTGCTCCCAAAAGAAGGTTAGCACATGGCAACAGAGAATTTCAGACAGTAGTTTTAAAAGAAACTACAGTGGAGTAGTTACTCATACACGGAATGAGTGAGTTCAAAGTTAAGACACAAGGCGCGCTGAATAAAACAAACAAATGAACAAATTGTAAAATGGGAATGTATTTTCAAGGTTTTGTAGATTTGTTTTTTTACAAAAAATCATCTAAGAAAGAATTTCTTTTCTTGCTGGAAACCATGCAATTGACGTAGATGTGTAAAAACAAAGTGTCAACCTTTCCTCAAACAAAGGTGTAGAAGCTGGCTGAACTGGTGTAGCTATTCAGTCTCCTTCATTATTTCACCCATTTTCCTGACAGAAAATTCTGTGGTTCACAGCAGGTAGGTCTGTTTCTGCTTGGCACAACTGAGATGTGTTGCCAGTCTAACTACTCTCATTACACCAAAACATAAATAAGGAACCTATCTCCAAACCTACTGGAAAATTCAGTATCACACAAATTTAGAATAAAATTATCAAGTTGCTACAATAGCCCTGTAATATTGGGAAGATAAAATCAAAGCATTAGATGTGAAGATTACTGTGAAGAATGAATTCTAATTGAGTGTGCCAATGCATCATTTTATGAAGCCAAAAAAGTAGTGCGAGAGACTTGCAATACATCATGGAGAAAGGCAATAGTAGCCAGTGTAAGTGCAATGCTTGCAGATGATCAATTTTCCAGGGGCTGCTTTATTAGCAGTCAGGTGCTGAAGCTCTGACTTCCAGATGGTTGTTGAAAAAGCTGAAACTTGTTCACTAATCCCCATCATTGCATTCCTCTGCTCTCCTTTTTATTGGTGTTTTCATTAAAGATGCAGGTACATAACCTGGCAATGTATTCCAGATTCATGTGAGGGAATCAGGTGCTCAGTGTTTGATACCTCATTGGTGAAGTTTGGAGTCAGGAGGTTTAGAGGCAAGGAAACAATCCCTTGTATGTTGTTTTTCAGTTACCATTTAATTGAAATATTAAAAAAGGATGCAATTCACTAATACTAGTCCAAAGAGATTGTTCCCTATTTAAGTCAGGGATAGCCTTCCTATTTTCACGTTCCAGATAGTGGCAACATTTTTTAATTTTGTTTTGATCAAGGGCTTTCCACCAGCCAACCTTTGTGTTATGGCCACATCCATGACTGGGCTCTGGTTTCCAGGGGATGACCAGTATTGCCTCATTGGCAGTATGTTAAATGACTGAAAGGGGTTCAGAAGAAAAATTCAGTACTGGAATTGAAATAGTAAATGCAGGATAAGGTACCTTTTGGATTATCTGTTTGTAACTACAAGCTCATCTTTTGAGTATACATTTGGGCTTGAATTCAGTGATTACTTTTTTCTGGTTTGTATGTGATTTTCGTGCATATGAATATGTATATTGCATTGTAACGAGCCTATGATAAAGTTGCAAATATCATGTAAGTTTATATCCAGCTTACTTCTCTGTGGTGACCATTTCCAAGTCCTGTTTTAGCTGCATGTTGTGTTTATGCCACCTGTTCCCCACAGATATCTCTGGTTACCTTCTTAGTTCAAGGGAGAATTGTTCATTACTGCTCTACACCAGCATTGCATATCTAATGCTTTCTACAAAACACATCTGTTCATGTAGCTCTGTCACACAGAGGAATAAATTTATCATCAAGGATGTGCCCTCTCTTGCCTCTCACTGATCTGTACAGGGAAGTAAATAGGATCCCAGGTGCTTTCCAGCTTGGTTTAAGGCAATTGTGGTTGGTCAGCAAGAAGATGCCTATTACTGTGAGGTTTTGTTGCACAGCTAGGGAGAATACACATTTTCATACCTGAGTAGGACTGAACAATTGTAATACTGCTTATACACCACCTTTGAGAGCAAAACAATTACTAAATTACAAAACAATTACTAAAATAAATGCATGATCATCACATATATTTTTTATCTCTAATTATGCAAAAGACCACTCTAAAAATGAAGTAATTTTTATACGTTTTTCTGGTTGTATGCTTCACTTCACAGTTATAACTATAGCCAGTAACATGCACAAAATCATTTCAGAAGACAATAGATTTAGAAACATTTTAAATTTCATAGCTTTAGAAATAAAATGCTGATGCTCTCTTCCTCTCAGCAGAACCAAAACCTCACTGTGCATTAATGGATGATGAAATTCAGACTGTTACAAGAAGTGTATAATCAAAAGATAGGCTTCATGACTCCCTGAAACTCACTTTAATGTCACGTCAAAGTTAAAAAGCTGACTGGAGAAAGCTTTTAAGATGAGTAAAGCTTATTTCAGAGAACAGCTGTGGACCTCTGACCTCTGGTACCACAATGCCAAGGTTTTTTCTAGGTGGGTTTTTCTAGGTGGGGTTTTCTATAGGGAATTACTAGTGCATGTATGGTGTGGTATAGCATAGTCTGCCTTTTTTAGGGACTGAGATTCTTGTAATGTTTAATGGTAAAGTAGAGTGGTTTACTTCTCAGGATTCTTGTTTTACATCTATTCTCAGGACTCAAATTTTGCATGATTCACACCTGAAGTGACCAGAAGTGACTGCTGGTCTAAGGTGTTTTGGGGTTCTATTTTAGTCAAAGTTCAGAGTTCATTGGATAACCTAACACAATCCTACAACTAGAAAGTAAAAACTAATTCTAGTCTATTTAAAAAAAAAACTGTGTATGAAGACTTCTATTAGTTATTACCATCAGTGAGCAGTGCAATGGGTTGCCATGAGTGTCATTCAGATGAAAATAATTTATGATTTACCATGCTCCTCATTTATTAAAACAATCATAATGTATTGCAGTGCATTGCTCCTGTTTTGATTTATTTTCTTTTAGGTAGAGACCCAGCCAAAATAAAACCTTTCTCACTTTATACTTACTTTTTGAAATGTTCTGTGAGATGAAGGTGTATAAGAAGGGATTTACAAGGAACAGTTTTAAAAGAAGCAGAAATCCCTATTTACAATAGTCTAAAAAAGGCCAAAGAAACTCTCAGTAAAACTGTATTCTATCCCTCACAAAGGTGCTTGTGTCGTCATCAGCTTTTATTTTTGTTGTCACCATATATTTTTGTTGTCATGTTCCAGAAGCCCATTGTATAAGACCTCTACCATGACTTGAGCCTCTGTCTCTACCTCTCTGTTCCAAAGACCTTAAACCAGGATCCCCACCAGCTGTAGAAGACTCCAAAAGTGCTCTAATCTGTGAATCCTGAGCCAGGGAAGAAACCTAAATCCTGAAAATACTTGTCTTAAGACCCAACACAAATAAATTAGCTTCTGATACAGGAGAGAGAGGTGTTTGGTAATACTCAGTTCAGAAATATTTGGACTTCTCATTAATTCTAAAGGAAAAGTTGGAAGGAACTCCTATCTGAAAAGGAAAGCCGATACAGAGCGTTTTGTCTTTTGAGAGAATCTACTGCCGCGGCTGTTGACTGCTGTCCTTGACACTTCTGTGTCAATACTCCTGAACTGGCCCCAGTGCCACAGGAAATAGACTTAGTCTCCTTAGGAAATTATGTAACAATCCATGAGATTACTCATTGCACAGATCACATTTATTAACAGGGTTATTTTAACTATGGTAAAGCTGTGAATGCCTTTGAAGGATAAATTAACCTGCATGAGTTTGCCAAGGAAGAAAAACTTAGTGATGAAGAGCAGAAAGGAAAGGAAAAGGTTATGGAAGTGAAGTAATATGTACAGACATACAACTGGAAAGAGCCAATAGTGTGATAAACTGAAAAGCCAGGAAAATACCTGGCAATGGACAGAGATCCTACAAGAGGCTGAGCAGTTAAGGGCACAGATATTACCTGGATTGGATGATTAGTTGCAGACCCATTTTGTTGGGCTGTGTGATAAGGATAAGATTAATGTTAATAACTTGACATTTGTGATACATTGGTCCTTGATCAGGAGGCATTTCCAAAAGGGATCTAAAATTTGTTGATTCTGGGGTTTGGTACCATATTTTAATTAATTCCCATGCTTCAGGGCCTTTGCTCCCCACCTCCTGACACCAGAATATTTCATTTCTGTGACTTAATCTTTTTCCTGTGCTTTTTCATTTGGCTGGTTGGTTTGGTTTGATATTGTTTTCCTCTTATTTTTCTTTGCTTGGAGCCCTGGAGACTATTGAAAAGTGAAAATGGGATGTGTGGTGCTTCTAGTGTTGTTGCAAAGCCTGTCAAGTGCTCAGCTATCTTCTGTGCTCAAGAAAGAGAGCTAACAGTGGATGGGATGAGCAGAAACTTGCAATACAGGAAATGCTTACCTTTTCCTGCAACATGTCATCTTTTCTTTCCATCATGAAGAAATACTGGCTAAGGACATTCTTTAGGACTTTAGCTCTCAACTGCACATACCTGAACTTTTCTTCTTTCACCCTATGGCCTACTACTTTTTCTGTCACCACTGATTTTTGATGAGACTTCAGCTTGATCACAGGAAGTGCTCTGTGCACTGTTCCAGGTTAAAGGCCATTGCACTGATACTTACAATTGCAGACACCTAAAACCTTTTGTGAAGACCCTCCTGATTATTTTTTCTGCTCAGGTACGTGTTGACCTAGGGTTTTTTCTGGGTCATAGATGCTGTGACTGTGCTAATGGGGGATGCTGGACCTTTTATAGCTCTGTGGGAAGAAAAAGAGAGTCTGAACTGTTCCTTGAGGGGTTTTTAAGTTCTTGTTTCAAACAGTCTGCAGTGCAATACTCTGGGATTGAATTAATCACCACTAAGAAGTTTGAGTTCTTAGGGATGATCTGAAATTTAATCATTATTGCAAATCATTTCTGTGGTATGTCTAAGATATGGCAATTTGATGTTATTGAGTGGTTCACATAGGAATTAAATTTCAGCATAAAGTTGCTGGCTTAAGCCAGAAATCTTTTATTTATTTGCTAGGTCACTACTACTATATGTGCTACTATTATGCAAGAAGATTTCTCTGAACTACATTTTCTGCCTAATGGGTTCTAAATTATACATAAACTCTGCAATTTTCAGATGTGATGCAAATTCTTCTGTCACAATGTCTTGTAATATGGAAGCTGCTTCCATTAAAGTGACAATTCTTTACAGATGGACTACAATACCTTCAGTTTCAAAAACATCCACTTGTAGTGCTATCATATAACAGCTAAGATTTTTTTAAAATATTTCTGCTTGTCTTTATCTTGACTAACAGTGATACACACTGTTAGAAAAGAGCGGACTCTTCTTTGAAAAAGCAGCATTCAATTCTGGGGTTTATATAAAACATGAAACACCAAATATATTAATATTTTACCATTCAGTTTCATGAATTTATGCATTGTCTGCTTTTCGTTGTTATTTTGTAACCCAGTAATTTGTTTACATAACTGCACCAGCATGTGGTACCATGGGCAGGTATCTTCCTTTCCTACATTGGCACAAATGTAAAACTACTGCTGGCAGCCAGTGACATTATCCCCTATCAAAGGATAAAGAAGATGGGCATTTCATCTCAGATTTCAATTAAGTCTTGAAAAATCAAACAACAACAACAGCAAAACCCCTATCCTATTAAAGTTTAGAGAGGTTATCTCTAAAAATTAGGCCTTTTTTTTCTTTTCTTTCTTTTTTTTTTTTTCCCCCAGAGGTAATTATGACAGGCTCAGTAATCTGCTCTGTTGGCAGATCAGTGAACAGATTTGGCTGTGACAAGTGAAAACTAGGGGACTGGTTCTTTATTAGTACACGTATACATGGAAAAAGATACCTGGCCATGGAATAATGGAAATTGCTTCTGTAAGCACCAGTCTCAGAAGTAATAGCTTTGTCTAGGCAAAAAAAAAAAAAAAAAAAAAAAAAAAAAAAAAAAAATTTTTTACC
>LTAT01000005.1:92234943-92257118 GCA_003286495.1 Chlorodrepanis virens
ACAAAACAAAACAAAACAAGCAAAACAAAAAAAAAAACCACCAGAAAAAAAAAAAAAAAGAAAGGAAAGAAGCCCCCTCCCTCCCCCAAAATCCTAATTCTAAAGGAAGAGAAACAACAACATCTCAGATTTGATGATAGATGTGCCTGAGCAGAAATAGCTCAACTGTGAGCCCGTGCCTTCTCTCCCCCTCCGTCCCGGTTCCTCCTCAGACACAGATGTCCACAGGTAAAAAAGCATTTAAAATCTGCCTGAAGAATGATGTGATAAGTAGGAAGGAAGTCTAATTTAAAGTTTCATTTCATGCATGGGGACTTGGATCGGTTGATAAGGACAAGCCTGAGCCCTTTCCCTTCTTTAATTTATTGAAGGTGAGCTGGTGCTCTTGTAAGGAACCAGGGAAGAATTAGTGATGGTGTTGGGCTGGTTTTGTTGAGGCTTTTAGGCTCTGATAGCAAAAAAATATTAAAAGTGACAGTGCAGTTATTGTGCCATAATTGATGGTGATAAATGCAATAGGTACTGGCAGAGGCCTTTTGAAAATAGATTTTTATTTCAATAGTACTTATTTCTCTTACTGCAGCCTGTGCAGTTTTTAAGTGTATGATTTATAGAAGTCTCCATCTATAAATGAAGCTGAAGATCTTTGTGCAGTTGATGGAAGCAATAGTCAGATATTTCAGTAACTACCTTCAGGCAAGCAAAATGTGTGATTCCTGGAAATCCTTTTTTATGAAGGAACATTTTGCACTGCATTTCTTTCCTACTCTTGGCTCAAGTGTTTTATATAATTTTTCCCTGAGTGAATATATTGTTAATTTAACTATAGCAGGTACATTAATGTCATTGCATCTTATGGGAGGACATGACCCAGGGTGAGGATAAGTTAGAATTGTTGGAACTCCTTTCAACTTAGTGCAAAATAAAGGAATTCTACATCTATACAATTTTTTAGAGTTACTTCAAGCCACAGAAGTTACTAGAACATAGCAAATTATTATTAGCAAAATTTGCTTTGTATTTTTCCCTATCTTTGGCTATGATTAAGCATAGTAATGACTTCAAAAAGTAAAATAATTTATGTGCTAGTTTGTTTTTTTTTTTTTTAATTCAAAGTATATGCAGTAGGATAAAGTATGTATAGTAGGATGACTATCCAGAGACTGTGTTTGTACAAAAAAGAGTTACTGGCTGAAGATGGACATCTGAGGCTTATCTCAGGACCTGTGAATTTAATGTTGCAGAGACCTTGGTACTGAGTCTTGATTGTACAGTTAGAGTTATACAATGGTCCCATAGGTGATTTCTGTCTCCAGCCAAATAATTCCTTGCACAGTTCAAAAGGGCACTTCAGAGGCAATTTGGAGGTTATCATATTCTTTTGTATTGTGCTACTTAGCTGAAGGGCCATAAAAAAAATCAAGCTCTGGCATGATTACTTTACTTATATAGGCAGCTCTTGTAGTATTGGGATGCACTTAGCTAATTATTAATATTCTCCCATGCTTTCTGATTAGTATTATAATAAAACTTATCAGAGAATGAAGAATTAAAATAATGCCTTAAGTATATGAAAGAGCTAATAAATCTGAAAGACAGGTCTTGGGTGAGCAGCCGTTAGAAGTGTAACATATAATGTCTAAGAAATGGATGTTGCTTTCTGTAACAACTTATTGGTTAAAGTGTTTTCAATGTTTCACAGAAGAAACTCATACTCTAGCTCTTGCATTCTAGGTCTAACACTTATGAAAATAGGTACCAAAAACTTGTGTCCACTATGTCAGGACATGTGGAAGATTAGTATTTGCTTTACTGAGCTTATATGACCAAGGATTGTTTTGATACTGAAGGGAAAGTGGTAAAAAGGAGCACAGAGTCTTCACCTGAGGAGATGTGGGAAACAGTGCCAAAGTCCAAAAGTTTCGAGCTACTAATTGAAGTGCCATAAAAAAAATATGCAGACAGAGCTTTGGAGAGGGCCACCTGGATTTTGTGACTCATAAGAAGCAGTAAACTAGGAATGTGATGATTTGGAGTACTCACAGGAGGCTCGAGTGACTGTGTAATGTTTCCAAGGAATGTTTAGAGAAAGGGACTTGGGGAGATACAAAGCTGGGGCAGGTATCAGCTGATCTTATGTAAACTGGGGCTGGACAGAACACTTGTGTGACTGAGCGCTCTGTCATATTACCAAAGGCTGTCCTGCCTTATTCAAAGACTCTCATAACTCTCTCTCTCTGTGTATGATCTCATTCTCCATCCTGTGTGTGTGATTACCAGCTACTGGGTCAACTGGTCTGAGTGCAGTGGGTTTCAGCTATCAGGGTCAGACTGGGGTGTAGGTGCCCTGTACTACAGTGCGAGCAAATGGGGGGCTGGGGGTCTTCCAGCTGCTGAGGGGGAGCTGTGTGTGTCCTGAAAACCAGCTGCTAGAGGCCCTAGGTAAACAAGGGGCTCAGCACTGATGGCTTGAGTGGGGTCACCATCTGGGGAGCTGGGGACCCATGGGGTGGGAGAATGTCATCTGTACACCCACATGAATGACTTCCTGTCTCTGCCAGCACAAGAGGAGGAGGAGATATGGCTGTCTGTATTTCTGTCAGTCCCAGCAGCATTAGGTTGGGCTGTGAGTGCCTTCCTTCTGTGTGGCAGGCCCTGGTTGTGGGTTTTTTTGCTTATGGGTGGGGAATATGCGTTTGGCTTTGCTGCTGTTTGAACCTGCAAATGGGAAAGCAGCAGCTGCATCCTTTGGTCCAGCCAAGAGGAACGCCCCGGTCATGGAGCTGTTGGAAGCAGCAGCAGCTAATATCACCCCTTAATGCCATATATTTCATGTACTTTAAAAGAGAAAGTGGGGAAAAAAAAGTTCAGTTATTCTGGTTAAAAGAGCTCTTTGAAAATGGGAAGGCTAGAAAGTATCTGTTTCTGTTCACTACCTCGATGAAAGAAAGAAAGCCACAGAGTGCAATCTGTAACCAGGAAATAGATTTTGGAGTGAAGACCTTGATTGTTTGTAAAAATCATGAAATCAAGTTACACTGAATTCTAAAAGATCTGTCATGTTGTGAATAGCATTCAGAAATAGTGTAAGGCTTTACAGGGTAAGGTTCTATTTGTATTTTGTTTGTTTTAAAGGTCCAAACATAATTACTTTGGAGTATTTTGTAATTTAATGAGTTAAATACTGAAAATGTAATCATTAAGATAATCTGTATGCTGGCCAAGATTGTGTTGCTGCTTCCTGCAGAGCTGACACTCTGAGCATTTGAACTTCTCGGTGTCAGTCATCTGTTCTGCAAAGAATGCCACTGTGTGACTGACGGTTCTCAGATCAGCGCGGGATTGACTGTGCAGCTCTTTAAACATGTTGTGACAGAAACAATCTGAGCCAGCTTCAGCAGGGTTATCACATTGAATTACCCATGCCAAGACTCAACACTGCCTACTGAAAACAATATAATGCTCTCGTATGACCCTCATATTGAGGGAGAAAATAAAGGAATATGTCTTTGCTCATTGCTATTCTCATGGTGATAAGCAATTAGAAAATTGTGAATTTTCTAGAATCAAGAGAAGGATATTTTTACCTCAGAAGCATAAACTGCAATATTAAAATACGCTGGTGCTTCACTAAGTGAGTGAAACACTTAAATTTTATCAATATTAAGTGCTATTGATGTAAAGCTTTTTAAAGAGGAGCTGTAGGCTAATTTAGACCTCTTGCTATTAAACAGACATTTTGGCTCTGTGATTAGATTTGTAGAGAGCCAGTCTCCTGGCAGTAAAGAACAGGCTGCAGCAGTAAACTGAAGGTTAAATTGCTTTCAAGAGAGACTCAGGGGAGACTCATACACCTGTGAGACAAGGTCTGAGAATACAGGTGTAAAATTGGGTTGTGTTGTAGAAGAATTTTTTGGCTCCTGAACTCTAGACAAAGTATGAGGAAAAGTGAACACCTCCATAGGAAAATTAAGCAATATGCTGTTGGAATGCAGAGCTACAATAGCTCCCTGAGAAGGAACAACATATATTTAACAATTTTAAAGAGGATTGAGATAAATGAGTTCAGCTGGGATGCAGAATCTTCTCCTGAATGATGAAAAATTTTCTTTCTAAAATGTGATCATGACTTGCTCTTTTATTTCAAATGGAAGTGACTTCATCTGTGTTGCTCTACTATCCTAAAGAATATAATATTTACTGCAAGTCACTCCTTGATACCTGTGTCTGAACCTGTTTGGACTGTTCTTCTCAATTAGCTGTTAGCCATTTCTGCTGTGTCTGAAGCTGAGTTAGTCCTGCCTTAAAAATTAATTTAAAACCAACCAAAAAGTGTAGAGGACACAGCAACAGTAGGTGAGCTTTAAAGCCGTGCTTCTGGTGCTCTCTCTTTTCTTGCTGTACTACTTCTGTAATCGCTTCTGCAATGTGACAGTGATTTGGCAGGAAGAGCTGCAATTATCTTTATCCCAATAAAAGCTAAATTACTAAGGCAGTAAAACTGAATTCACTCCAGCTCAAGAGGGGCATGAAATTCGGGGCCTTGGCTTCCTGGAAGAGTCTTTCTTTGGAAAAGTGAAATTTTTTAGTTCTGGAATTTCTTTTTCTTTTCAAGTCTCCTATTAAAAAAAATAATAAATAAAGTAAAACACACATTGTCTTGGTAGCCCAATTGTACTATGACATTGCTAGAGCATTTTTGCCAGCCCATCCAAAGGCATAAGTATAGAAACAGTTGGTTTCTTCATTAGGTGGGGCAAGTGAGGAAGGATTACAGGCTTCTTATATAGGGCAATTATGTAAGTATATGGAAGTATCACTTCAATAGCTTCAGTACAACTTTAAAATCAATCACAGAGGTAACTACTGAATTTTATCTCTAGGAAAGAAGTTTTTTCATGGGGTGGTTTTGGTTTTTTTTTTTCCCTGATGGTTGGCAGTACTGTCTTGATGCTGTTCCAAAGCAGCCTGGAAACTACAGCGCTCAATCCAAACAATATTCTTTCTTGTGACAGAGTAGAGTAGTAATAACACCTGTGTCTGATGTAAAACTGTGCCATGAAACAAGAAGTATTCCTTGCAGAGCAGTCCTGGTTTTGTTAAAGGTTTGTGCCAAGAATTGTTGCAGGAGAACCTCCAGTTTATCTCTATAGGTACATTTCTCTTTTCAGCCAGGTTCAGTGCAAACAATATAAATAAGAGTCTGAACTTCTCCTTCTCTGAGAATGTTATAAGGTGCAGGTGTGGTTGAAGAGAAGAAAAGGGAGTTGTAACTGCAAGCTGGTGCTTCTAAGAAAAGGATGTTTTCATTTCAAGCACAATTCACATTGTACAAATAGCAGGGTTATACTGTGAACTGCATTGGTAAGGAAAATAACTTTTTAATGTAATTTTATGACTCCTTATTAAGTTTTACATTGCTTGCATGTTCATAAAATTTACATTTGAACCTCCTCTAGTACCAGAATTTTCAATCTTTCCCTGTATAAATATACTGCAATGTAAAGGAAATTGTCACACAGAGATTTTATATAAATAAAAGCAGGTAGTTAAAATGAAGTATTCAACCAAGCCAAGGCAATGGTCATTCATTCTTTGTGCACTTCCTGCTGCTGGTCTTGGGGGAATAATGTGAATATATGGGTATAAAAGACTTTTCTCAAATCTTGTAAGATTTCAACTGTGAGAGGCTCTTGTTATATAAAAATTCTTTAATTGTGCCTATGACTGTTGTTGCAACTAGCCCTCTAGTAACCCAGCAGCATGTAATTTAGCTAGACACCTTGTAAAATCTGATTGCCTTCTCAAAAGCATATGTGTATGTGTAATTACACATAGACTTCTCTTTTTTGATCGTAGCCTGTTCCTTCTATTAAATTACTCAGGCCTAGCCTCTGTTCTGTTATTTTTTTCCCTTTGAGAGAGATCCTTTAGGATTTGTCTGTGTGCTCCTGAGTTTACTGCAATTAAGTTAGGGATGTTTAAGGTGATTTTCTGAGGAATCATAAGCAGGGTAATGCCATGTGCTGATCAGAAATGGCATGACAAGAAATCTACTTTGTTGCATTGTGTCATGGGGAAATTTATTGACAAAAAACACCTGTATCTCTGCTTGGGCCAGCTCCATTTTTCTGGCTGCCAGAATGAGTCCAAGCTCACTTCATACACAACACCTTGCTATGGTTTAGCCCCAGCAAGCAACTGAGCCCACACAGCCCCTCACTTGTTTGCTCACCCCAGTGGGATGGGAAGAGAGTAGTAGTGAGAAAATTCATGGGTTGTGATAATGACAGTTTAATAAGTAAAGCAAAGGTGCATACACAAGCAGAGCAAAATAAAGAATTCATTTACCACTTCCCATGTTTAGGCCATCTCCAGGAAAGCAGGGCTCAAATGTGCAATGCTGACTTGGGAAGACTCTGAATATGCCCTGCCTCTTTCTTCCTCTCCCCTCTTTACATGATGAACATGATGCCATACAGTGTGGAATACCGCTGGGGTCAGCCAGGACCAGCTGTCCTGGCTGTGTCTCCTCCCAGCCTCTTGTACAGCCTGCTTACAGTAGTGTGAGGAGAAGAAAAGGCCTTGACTCTGTTGAAGCACTGCTCAGCAATGGCTAAAATGTCCCTGAGATATCAGGACTACTTTAACGACAAATCCAAAACATACCAGCTACTATGAAAAAAATAGCTCTGTGCAAGTCAAAACCTCAAGCACATCATCTAAAGCTCCTATTCATTTCAATGGTACCATGTTTGCAGTAAAAAATGCTGCACAAACTATTTTTTTTTCCTAATGGTGTCTTTAATTAAATTTTTTTGAAATTATTGAAAGTATTATTTTGAAGTGAATGTATGTCTGTGGGGGTGCTCCTTAGGGACTTTGTTTTTTTTTCTACAATAGGTTCTTATTTTACTTTAAAACTTACAGTACATCAGCTTTTAAAATTGGAAATGCGTATAGCTTTTTAACTCTAATTATAATTTGCTGAACAGTTAAATAAAATCCTGGCTGGATAATGTGGCTTGTGCTCTATCTGTATAATGTTGGCCTTGTTAACATCCTTTTATTTTTCTAATTTATACCTCTGCATGCCTCAGGAGTTCCTTAATCATCTCTTTTAGATTGCAAGAACTACAATGAAACTTTTTGTTTTTCATAGCTTAATTGGATGCTCTGTTAGTATGCAAGGGGAACTTCTCTGTAGATGGTAGAGATGTCAGGTAATGATATTGCAGAGTGAAATACCCTGAATTAAATCCTTTTCCCCATTAAAAGCTGCGGGATATTTGTCTTTGGGGTATGATACAAAAACATCAAAATATTTAAGAAATTATAGTATAAATACTTGAAGGGAACAAGTGACATTTAACACAAAATGATAAGTGTAGGGTAAGGAGTGCTCATTGGGACTTATTTCCTACTCCCAACCATCTCTTGTAAAGTTTTGATTTTGTGTAGGTATTTACTTTCATCCTATCTGATCTTAATACCACTTAGTAAAGGAAAACAGCATTCTAATAGAGTACAGAAATTATATTGTAACATATAAAATAATTTTAATAGTGTATTTATTTATAATATAGAGTACTTATAATAAAGAAAAGTATAGTGCAAGCTTACTCAGTTATCCAAATAAAATTTTGTAGCAATTACTCTTTTTAGCATAGGAGTATATGTTTTTTTCTATTCTATCAATTTGACTTGAATTTCTGAATTCTAAAAAACTATTCTCAAGAACTTTTAACTTTAAAAAAAAGATTGGTCATAGTAGTAACGGCATTAAAATGTTCTCTAAATAGTAAAGACATCAAGAAGTTGTCTCAGCAACAGCCTGAAGAAATGTCCACCCTGAGGTGGACAAATGACCTCCTTTCCAAATCCTCAGAGACATGGGAAATAAGGAATTTAATTATTTTCTGATGCATATCCTTTGACTATTTTGTTGTATTTAGGATTGAGAAGCATGGAAACTTTGTACTTATTCTCTACATTTTAGAAGGAGTACAAGGTGATTTGCTGGTGAATTTTATTTATCCAGACTTTTTGCCAAGAAAAGGCATAAATAGGCATAAATTATGTCCACAGTCTTCAGTCAATATCCATTTCTAAAATGATGCTATTCTTCTGTGTCAGAATCCCTACCTGACTTCTTTTTTACTTTGAACACCTTCAGCATTTTTCCTTGAAAATAACAATGAGCTTACACTTCATTTACACTTATTGGTACTGGCTTCCATGAGAATTGTATTTTGCATCCATAGACAGCTACTTTAAATCCTTTGTTAGCAGTAATACACTGCAAGCTGTGTTGCATTTTTTTCTGCATTCCAGGAAAGCCAGCTACTTTTTAAAGCATTGAAAGATTTTGGACTAGACACTCAGCAGCTGTAGTCTGTATTCCCCATGAGCTGCAGGGATCATTGCTCAGAATGGCAGTTACAGGTGCTTAACTTTCAAGGGTTCAACAAAAACCCCAGATTCTTGAAAAAAATTCTCAAGTGAAAAGAGATATCTATTTACGTGAGTATGAATTTGGAAGCATGAGAATTACCTGATAATTTTCTTCCAATCTGCCTCTACCTTTGATGCTTACATCTTTCTGAGCTAAACCCTACCTTTAAGTAAATGAGTGTATTTGATTCACAGGATGTGAATTCCCTATGAAGGAAAAAGTGCTGAAGCTTCCTCTTGCTCTTCTTGGGGTTTTCAGGTGTTGTTTTTGTTTGTTTGTTTGTTTTTGGTTTGTTTTTATTTTCATTTTTGAAGAAGTCAACACCTGAGAATGGGAAGGAGGAAATAAAATTACACAAAAATTGAAAGGGAGAATTTCTTTTTTTTATTGCTGAATTGAGCTTAGGGAAAATAATTTATCAATCCTTTCCCATTCACTACAGATGAAGCTGATGAAAAGATTAGATTTGAAGGTACATGTACCTTCACAGAGGAGAAAAACAGAAAAATTAGAACACTAGCAGAACCTCAGCAAGAAAGAGTAGCTGTGGAATAGAAGTAAAATTACAAGTACAGAATTGTATACAAATTTTTACTAAAAGTATGGGATTAAAATGGCGCTGCTTTATGCCTCTTATAAGATGTGTCTCCATTTCTGCGTGTTATGTTTTACTATACAAGTCACTGGGTACAAATAGAGTAACTACATCACACTTGGTACTTTATTACAGGAGATTTAAAGGTCACCTAAGATATTTGATCAAAAACATCTACAAGTCTCCTAATTTCCTATTGTAATCCTACTTTTTCCCTTTTTTTAAGAGTTTAAAAATCCTGTAAGTGGTACATAAATTTCACCTATATTTTCCTGATAAAAACTCCTGACGAGATCTACAAGTTCTCAAAAAAGCTAAAAATTTTCAGAACTAAATATGGTAACTGAGAAAAAGTGGGGATTTGGGGGGGTTTTGCTTGTTTCTTGTTGTTCCTTGTGTATCCAGTGTGTCACTCCCATTCCCTCCCCTTGTGAATCTAGGCTGCAATTTGCAAATATCATAAAGGAACATTAGGATTTCTTCTAAGCTCATCTGAAAATTTCCTCAGTGACTGTGTAAATGCATGACTAATTATATGGACAGATGATGGTAGTTTATAGACACAAGACTGCATTGAAATGATGATGTTCACAATTGGCTACAACTCACTGGAATGCTAGGACTTAGTTTTCAGGTGTATTTCACTGTCTTAATATTGGCAGTGATACATATAATCTTGCACTGAGACCCTTTCTTTCCTTCTTTCTTTCATGTTGGGCTCAAGCAGATTGCAGAGATTTCATGTCATCTCTTGCTGTCATGATATCCTTTACTGGCATTGAGTTTCTTCTCTCTTGTTGATCATTTGAACATGATATTACTGTTTTCAACCCAAACCTACTTTCCATACAGGGAAAATCACAATACTTTCTTAGCACAGTGCAATGAACAGGATTAAGTAGAAGCCATCTTCTTTGTACTGAGGAATTCAGACAACTAGTAGCAAATAAAAAAAAAAAAAAAAAAAAGAAAAGACAAAGGTAGAGGAAAGACAGGGAAAATCTATTGTACCTTATAAGCAGTGTAGCACTCCTTGGAGGCATGAAAGAGGGAGGCAAGTGGGATTGAATGATTGGCTGCCACTCATTGCTCCTTCTGCATCCCTAGCACTGTAAGCAAGGGCTTTGCTAATGCTACAGTGTTTTGCCTGGACCAGTGTCCTGTTTTCAACCAAGGATAGGGCTAAGTTTTTGCAGTAACTGTGAAGGTACAGAGCCTGGAGCCACGTGGGCATGGCTGAGAAACTAATTTTATATTCAAAACCATTGTATGTCATTGCCAGGGGTGGGAAAAGAGGACACTCTCACTTTTGCAAATGGTGTTCCTTCTGGTGGCATAAGGATGGCAGATGGGGGAGTGGTTGGGGTAGGGTGCCAGCGGCTGTGAGTCTGGTCAGGTTGGGCTGGGTGAGCATCTTGTGTGTGAATCACCCTTTTTTGTACACTTTTGTTATTGGTATTGTGGCAGTTGTTGTTTGTTTTCTTATCTCATTGCTGTTTCCAGTACATTGTTCTCATCTCAACCTGTCTTCTTTACCAGGTGTGCCTCCAGTTCTCCTCTTCATACACATTTTGCAGTCTCAGTCAGGGATGGGGAGGAGAGGGGCACTAAACTGGGGAGTAGCATTTCTGAACCACTTCAAACAGGCAAATGGGGAGGGGGTGGGACAGCTAATACTATGAAAGTTGTAACTCCCAGTTCTCAGACTTTATGAACATGTGGCTGTAGGTGAGACCTCTTGTACCTTAGACCCTTATTCTATCCTAATTCTAATGAAATGAATTCATGAACAATAAAAATGTTTCAGGGTTATTAAATTTCAGCACAAATTTTTAAAATGGACTTACAAAAACCCTACAGATTTTTGCTAAAGATAAATAGTTATCTTTATGGAGACTATCGTGAGTCTTTTGAGTTTTTTTGCTTCACTTCTATTTTTGTCTATATGATTTCTTGTTTACTTAAATTAAAAGGTATGAGGTCTTGGAAGAAATGAGGTACCAAAGTAACACTCTGTGATTAGAGCCTGTAGATAGTGTTCAGTAGGACAGGAAATTGTCCATGTTTTCCATCCATGTAATATTGTCTCTGCCTTGTACACCACAAAAGCTCATATGTCTTAGTCCCCCAACAGCAGGGGAATCAGCCTGGTATGAAGGGCAAGGAATGACAAAGTATCTTTTACACAGCTCTGCCCTGCTTGGATCTGTAAAACTGATAGGTAAATGAGCTTTCCTCCTGTGAATACTTAGGCCATCAAATGCATTTTAAATTTTACAGTATATGTTAAAACTGTAAGGTTACTTTATGTAGTGCTAGAAAAAATCCTGAGTTTCCCATGTTATTTAATACCACATAAAACACAGGAGGAGGTAAGATAACAATTCTACATTTTATAAAGAGCAAACAGAATCTACCAAGTTTCTGTTTTGAGAAAAGTCAGCTCAGGGAGTTTCTGTGCAGCTTATATTCAAAAGGAGGGTGTGCAATTTTTTTTTTTTTTTAATCACTGTAGTGTGCATATATGCCCAGCTTATGATGGGACTTGCCAGCAATGAAACTGTGCATTGGTTATTTTGATTTAAAAGAAAAAGAAGTCCTGATTTACCTGTAAAAGCCATCCAAGTTTTACTGAGCTCTCCCTTACAGCTGCTCAGGTGACTCTCTCTTTCTTTACTGTTAATTCAGTGTTGTACTTAAAAGAAACAGTCCTTTTTTTTTGACAGCTGAGATTTGATTTTTACAGAATTAGTCTTATCTCCTGAAATAAAACAAGTTGATTTCATTTGCTGCCGCAGATAAGTCAAATTATCTGTTTGGCCTCATCTTCTAGAACTGTTTGTCAGACTGACAGACAAAAATTCAAGGCAATCTCAAAACCATGGCAGAATTAGATGGAAAAAATAGCCAATTATTCTTGATGTTAAGAAAATATTGAATTAAAGTATTGCCTACATGCTAATAATTTTATTATTTAACATCAATGTACTTTTTCACTGTTTCTATAGTTTGATAAACAGCCATTGCCAAACTTCATGCCATTCTCATTGATTTGTGGTTTCTGACTGACACAAGGTATGTGTGTTTTTCTGAAGTGGTCTAGTAACTTCTTTTATATTTCCTTTTATAATTTTGGAGGGTTTTGTTTTAATTGTCATCATTGTGTTACAAATAATTTTTATTTTCTCAGTCATTTTTTCCTCATATTGATTTGATTATCTCTTGAGTATTATGCTCCCAAAAGAAATGTGTGTCTGTGTGTGTGTGTGTGGTGCTTATGGGGAAGTAAATTCCCCTTTGCACCTTGTCTACCAGAAATGTGGTGGCATCATTGCTGTACCTGTAATGGCCAATGGGAATAAGCCAGGACAAAAAATTTGTGCAGCCATTTAACAAAGTGATCAAACGATGTCATAATTGAGAGTATTCATAACTTCTGGATATGAAGCCCTTTTGCGGGTTAGGATCTTGCTGAGCAAACTTTATGCCTGCTGTTTATATATGCCTAGCCCCTTTATTCTAAAAAGGCATTTTTGTCACTTTGGTATGTTGGAAGATGCTAAATACTTTCTGTTATAGTCTGATAGAGTACATGGGAAATTCTGGAAGCCACAAACTATCCCTGGAAGTGTAGATTTTTTTTAGGTTCTTTGGTATTTTCCTTCTCCACATTCTGACCTACATGCTCACCCAGGTGTGTGTGAGTTTCATACAGCAGTACTTTAAGATCTGTAAACCAAAGCTTTTCTTTGGATTTGTGTCTCATAACTTGTATCTTCTGAATTTTTCAGGTGTGAAAGGTGTAGATTGAATGGTATTATTACATGGAAAGCACTGCCCTGGCTGTAAGAAGTAACCTACCTTGTCTTGAAATAGAACAAGTGTTCTCAACTTCTAGAAATGAAATCAAGAGCAGCAAGGACAATCTGTGCTGCATGGCTGGTTGGGTCAGGGGTCTCACCAGCAAAAGCCTAGGGGAACAAGACAGCAGAAGGAGGGTTGTGTCCCAAGACAGGCCCAGAACTGGTATGAGTGGACAGAGCTGTGGGGCTGGACACAGACCCACATTAAGGCTGGGACATCAGCAATGGTGGTGGGAGCTCTCTTGAAAAGCCCTGAGCCCCAGCAGTCAGACCTTCTGATGAGGATCTCTTGGGGTGTCTAGCCTGACACCTGAAACCTGTCACTAGCTGGGCAGCAGGCTGGTGGGAAGTGTTGCAGACTTGTGGCCATGACTAAAGTTAGATGCTCTGAAGCGATTTAAATAATTCTCTTTGTAAATGCCCAAACTCCATTACTACAGAGCCTTTAAATCTCAGTAATATGAAATCATCTTTATCTGGGGATGCGTTGGATCAGTTGGAAGAAAATACTTTGCACAACTCTGCCCCGAAGTACAGGGCAACCTTTATGACCAGCTTCTCTGTACATTTGTATTTAATTTACATATGAGAATGCCAGAAGTACTTTGCCCAAAAGGAGTCTGTAACTTTGATAAGGAGACCTTTTATAGCAAAGACCATAAGTGATAGTGGTGTTTTGATAAACCAAAATACTGAAAGAAGAATAATGTCCCCTTGATTCCTAACAATCACTCTTCCAACAATTGTATTTTTTTATGATTTGCATTTGCTCGATTTAGATATCTAGTCTGTATATTATTTGAATTTCTGGCTTTGAATTCTTTGAATAAACACTTATAATAGATGAGCATGGATACAAGTATGACACTGCATTGGGACTTACATGCTTCAAATAAAGGACAAACCCATAAGATTTCTAAATCTCACTCACAGTTTCTAGAAAAAAAATTAGTAATTGTGAGATATAAAACTCAAAATGCTTTATTTTCAAATAAAATGTGCTTTCATGCTTAATTCTGCCTATAATTGCACATCTGAAATTGAAATTCTGGAATTTTCCTTCAGATTTTGATATATCACATAAGACCAAGAAAAATGGCTGTGCTGTTACTTCCTCTAGTCAGACACAACTGTTTAAATGATTGTGTTCCACAAGAATAAGGTTTCTGAAATACATTTAGTAAACTCTTTTTTTAGCTCTTAGTGGAATTATTTTGAGGTGCAATTCAATGTGTAGTAGTTCTTATAGCTTTATTAGCATACCTGTATTGCTTCACCATTCAGCATCTAAAATAAGCTTAAACAAACTCTAAACCTGATTTTCCAACTGTCAAAAACCATGAAGATTTTTAATACATAAAAATGTCACATATTGGAGAAACTGAAGGGGCACTTAATAATTTGAAGTATTTTGTTGGTTTCATAAAGACTTATATTGTTAGGACGTATTTCACAGCCAGCCTTGGAAGCACTTTAAAAATTTAGGTGAATGATGAAGGCACAGCGTGTGTGTCTCTTGAGATGTTACCTATCACCTTGACAAGCTCTTTGTAAATTGAAAACTGGTTTAGCAAAAAAGAGCTGCTGTGATTACTGGATGAACATAAAGCTTTCACTTCTCTGTCATTTAACAGCTGGCAGATTACAGAGCTGCTTTTTGGGGAGAAAAATTAATAGGTTAGTATTAGCACAGAGATACATAAAATCACTTTCTCTCCCAGGGTTTATGTGAAACAAATTGATGTGCCAGGCTACATCTTAGAGAGGCAGTGCAGCAAGAACTGGTACCTTTCAGACTATAGGAATCATCAAATGCCCTAGGTAGCTATTCAACAGGTTAGCATCTCCAGGCGACAGAGGGGTATGAAAGACTTGGGGGGAGGTGGGGGGGGGGAAGTGTATTTGATCTACTGAAGCCTTTTGCATTTGCATAGATATGATCCTTGTTATCACTACAGTGCAGATTTTATCCTTGCTTCTTTCTTTCATATCCTGTGGGGATATGCTTTTAGCTGATTTTGAATTTTCTCTTGTTTGGATATTTAAGCAGGTGGGTGTAGGTATACGTTGAAAACAAACCCCAAAAGCTCCTCAGTCATGTGCGAAAAGATTGTCCCATTCCATCAGAGATGGCAGCAGAGATAATTTTATGATTTCTCCCCTGCATAATAATTGCAAAGGAAAAGATGGACTTAGTGCTTCTTTCTGTTCACTGTGGGATGCATCATAGAATTATTAATTAGTAAACAGGAGCAAAGTGCTGTCTAACAGATAGCCAAGGGGTCCGACAGTGACCACACAGCCACCCAGAAGTTTAGTTCCATCTACAGAAGCTGCTAAAACTCTTTCTCTTCCTTGTTTGGGATGAGTGAGCAGTTGGTACGGGCACTGTGTCCTTGTCTACAGCAGAATATACCCCCTGGCAGGACTTGGGCAGAGGCACTGACAGCCTATGTGGATTACAGCACAAGTCTTTTTGGGCCAAATAGCACTTTTCTGAACAACTCTTGGGAATGATTCAGAAGTTGGTACAGACTGGTGACTGTTCTGAACAAGCAATCTGGACACAGCCATCCTGTTTTGCAGGCTCAGAAAGTTTTATAATAATGTGCCAGCTGGCCTCAGTTCTGTTCAGTTTTAGTGTACAGTGTAGTCATCATGTCTCCTTAGCCTGATATAGTGACTCACTTGTATGTGAAGTCTCTGGAAGTGCAACACGATCTCCAGTGAAACACAGTCTTCTGGGGTTTTGAGTAAAAGAGACATTTTATTTTTATTATAAGATTTAGAGAATAGCCTTACCCCCTTGCATACTTGTAGTACAGAAACAAACATGAAATTAATGAGTTCTGAGACAATTTCAGTACTAAACTCTCTTTACTTGCTTCCAGTAAATAATCTTTTAGACAAATAATAGCAGACAATCTTCTTTAGCTGCACATTGAACAAGTATTGCAGTAAACTTCCTTTGATATGGCAAGAGCCTCACAGATGGTTTCATTGTTTAAATAGCCACAAAACTAATTTTGCTGCCAAGATTGTGACAAAACTGAGGTGTATGAAAATATCTTCTGATGTTCTATATGCTGTTTTGTGCTTATGGTTAAAATATACAAAGCCAACCAAAGTGGACAGAATGTCATAGTACATTGAAATGTTGCAAAGAATTAGTGAGTTTCTTCTGTTTTGTTTTGGAGGTTTTTTTTATCACTTTGATGGTGTTGGAGTCCCACAAGAATGGCAGAGTTGGAGAATGCATGGAAATTTTTTAGTTGTGTCTGTCTGTAAGTGCCAGATACAGCCAGAATCTCAAAAGAAGAGGTAGATGAGAATCTATGTCATCTCCAGATCCAAATGGTCCTGAGAGTTTGTCCTCTATGAAATAAGTTTTGATTAGACCATCACTGAACAAATAAATTACAAATTAGACCAGTATAAACTTTAGTCAGGTGCAGAACATTATTTGTGTGGACTCCCAGTTGCCAGTTGAGCAAAATGAGAGTAAGATTTAAAACCAAAAAAATAAAAGGGAAGTTGTGATTTGTAACTACAGGTTAGGAAATCTTTGCTCATTAAGAATCACTATGTTCTAACACAAATCAAATTCAAGCCTTAGGTGCCAAGTGCTTTAGAAATTTCAAGGGAAATTTTACACCAAATGTTTCAGAGGAAATGTCAAGAGAAATCTGGCCACTCGCTGCAACTCTTCAGTTCCTTGCAAAGTTATTACTTAGTGAAACAATGTTATAGGTTTCACTGAGCAATCTAATTCTCCTGGGAACAACCATAGGTCATCATAAGAAGACTGAACCTGTAACATTTATGGTTTAATATTTTTATTTCCTTTTTCTGATTATGTATTTAGTTAAAGGGATATAATGCAACTTTGCCACTCATTGTCCTTTAATATTGAATGCAAACAAAAAGAAGCATTTTTAACACCACAGTACTTAATTAAGGTTTTTAGTGGATTTAAGTAACTTTACTCTATATTCCTTCTTCCTTGTCCCATCAGTGCAGAAGGATTTTTAGCAGGGTGCTCACACATAATGGATATAGGCATATCAGCCTGGCATGAGTCAAGCTTGAGAGCTTTTGAAGGAGCTTTTAAGATTTCTCGTGTCAAAACTGATTACAAAATAATCCCCAAAACCAAAAAACACTTTAGAATGGATTTGCATGATGGACCACAGATCATTTCGAGAAATAGCATATATTGTCACCTAATAAATACCGGCTAAAATATGTACTTGCATGACAAAGATTTCAGAAGTTCTAAAGATGCTACTTCATTTTGCTGAGAAAAAATATTAGGGAAAAAAAAACAAAACAAAGCAAAATCAAAATCAATTTAAAGTTTTGTTTATTCAGTCCCTAAAATACTATATTTTTTTCTAATTAATTAGGATGCCAAGAACAACATAATGTGAAATTGCATGTGTAGGATTTTGACCTTCTTTCTGTTCCTGTTCCTCCTTTTCCTCCCATGTGTCGATGACCCCTTTTACCAGGTATTTGTTCTATCTACCATGCAAGGAATCTACTTCATAGAAAGCAGGTGTCATTAAGAAACTTTGGATTATGTCTTCACAATGTAGTTCAGTTTGGTCTCTGAACATGTTTTATTCTTGATGCTCTGAATTTTTTTTCCCACACTGCAACTAACGAGCATCTCAGTGGTGTTACCCACTGCAGCTTACTCATCCTGACAAACATGCAATTGTGTGCGTGTTGGAGGGATATTTTTTTCTTTTCAAAGCCAGATCAATTCTTTTCACTTATAAATAAGTTGGGTAAGCCACTTTAAGAAAAAAGAGACTAGCTCAAAGCACTGAAAATAAGCAACAGAAACTCATGTTGCTGTGTTAAAACAGAGGTTTGGTGACAGAATTTGCTGTTTTAAAGAGCTTTCTCTGTCTCACCTTGGCTGGTTAAATAGAAAGCATGTGTTGCATGTTGTGAGACGCACACACCACCAATTAATTTGGGAATCTTTTTTCTCCCTCTGAAGTCATCTAAATAATGAAAGTTTAAAAACTTCCACCTTTCTAGACTCACATTAAAATTGGTATTTTCATCAAAAGTATGTTAACTTTTCACAGGCTATAGCTGTGGAGTGCAAAATATTCACTGTTCCTTTTAGGTCCACCAAGTGCTGCACATTGAAATGTATTTTACTTGAGGACTTCCCAGGTAACAAGCCATTTATAATTCTTCTATAGCTGAAGCTTTTCAGATGGCAATTTCTTTCCCTGCCCTTATACTGCTATTTTTCCATTCAGCCAGAGTGGTGAGCATGTTACATGTCACCCTTGTTGAAGTATGAGCCTGCAAATGCTAACCAGACAAAAGTCTTCCTAACTCCCATAGCTTTCAGGTGCCATATCTGAGAACAAATGGGAACAAAGTTGAAAAAGACATTGCTGAATTTCTGTTACCACAAGAATCTCTAACAATGGCAACATAATGAAGTATTGAACTAGGAGAGGAAAAAAGTCAATCAACATTCCTTCAGGAAAGTGGAAGGACTTGGACTACAGGGGCTTGAGAACCACAATGCTGTCATTCATGCAGAATCCTGGTTTTAACCTGTGTGCAAGACAATTCTTAGCATTGAGTAGGGACAAGGACAGGACTGAGCCTTTTTTTCCTGACGCTGTATTAGTAAAGAATGTGAAGAAAAAATAGTGGGTATGACATTTGCTGTGCTACTTTTTCAGGACTTAACTACAGGCCCCAATTCCTTCCATTTTCAATTACGGGCACAGATGAGAGGCTTGTATGGCATACTGAATTTCTGTTAAAAATTTACCTTATGATTGTCTGTTAGCAAGATAAAGTTTCAAGTCTCTGGGGGCAATAGAGTGCCACTTATGAAAGTGTTAATCACAAGAGAATGGTTCTGGAAAGCTTGGGAGAGTCCACAGTCCATCTTTGCTAAAAGCCACCACAGTGGCAAAAGTGAGGAAGTGCCTGCACCAGAGCAGGGAGCTTTTGTAATGTGGGGCTTTTTTTGTAATCTGAATACACAGCCAATCAAGGTGAAAGAAAAAAAGAAGGACCAAAGGAAAAAAAGAGAGAAAGATAAAAAAAATAGGTTTTGAAAGACTATCGCCTTACTTTAATTAGTAATAAGGGTCTGCAGACATGACGGCAAGCTGGTGTTAGCTGAAGATAAGCCTCTATTAAATCATCAGTAGTGTATCTATTACTGAAGCTGATATTGTCCAAATTTAATCTGCCATTTCTTCTTTTCTTGTCTCTCAGTCCTTTGAGGTTTTCCCTGACCTCTAAGTAGTTAAACTTGAGAACAGATATATGGTCCGTACGAGTCCCACAGTTTGTATTTATCAAATAATACAGAAGATTAGATACTTTGCATTAAGCTTTAACTGTTCAGATTTAAAGATTTTTTTCTTCTTGAATGTATTTTGCTGAAACAAAGAATTTTGATTATATTTAACAAGCATCATTTGGAGTGTATCTACTAGATTTGTAGACAATGTTATTGCAACTTTTAAAGAGTAAGCTCATGTCTCATTCTCTTAAAATTACTGTCCTTTCCTTATATGGCAGGTCTTAATAATTCAAAATCCAATTTTATTTAGTAGCAATGATAATTTCAGAGATTCTTGGGAGCAATAGAGAGAATATCTGCTTGTGAAATCTCTTTGCAAACCTCTTTCCAGTTTTTATTCGCAGTTCATCTGTACAGTCGTAGTACTTATCTTGTCTTGCCCTCAGTAAGTGTGATATTTTTCTTTTGTCTTTGTACCATAATTCTCAACGTAGGTTGAGCAGATTCATGTGTAAAGAGATTCCAGGAAAAAAAATGAGAGGAAAAAATAGTCTTCAGATTGCTAGATGCATAAAATGTATGTATTCTTGCATAAGATATATGTATTTTTTTTTTAAACTCCACTGCATTTTAATAGTAAAAAGAATATAAAAAATATTTATTGTCCAATAAATTTTCTTTCTTCATGTTAGTATACCAAGATAATCTTGGTACGTTCCTGTCTTCCATCTTTAAATGTGTGCCTTTCTATATAAAATGAGACGTCAATTAACTTCCTTATTCTCTGTCAAATTCAATTTTAAGCATCTCAGTTTTCAGATCCAAACACCTGAGTCTTGGCAGGCTGACAGGATGGGACATCTGCAAGTGGGCCTTAGACCTTTTGTCTCCAGTTATGTCAGCCAAATGATGACACTTCTTTATTTATTGAAAAGACTCCTTAATATACATGGAGTAACTGTTTTTTAAAATTATTTTATAAATTTAGGTGAGCTTGAAACTAGTTACCCTATCCCCATTCTCCTCTCTCCATGGAAATTACCCAATAGTTTATTTTTCCAGTAAGAATGCATCTCATTTTCAACCTCCTTGTAATTGTGATTTGTTCTCCTTTTTTTCCTGGCCTTGCCTTCAGCTGGTACAATATTTCTTATGACCTAGTGTTTGCCTTCCAGTGTCTTCATAGTTACTGCATTTTAATCCTAATTTCTTAGATTGTGTAAAAACTTTCCAGTATCCTCTTAAAAGCTCTCCGGCTCTCGATCACTTAAGGAGTCCTGCTCTGCATTTGGTTTATGTTCAATTACTCTAATTTGAACACGGGTAATCAGATTTGTGTGCGGGTCTTCGCATAAGGCCATAACAGTTTCTTGTACTTACTCATTTGCTTGATAAGTACCTCTTTTAACATACAGAGATATTGTTGTTTTTACCCTCATGTCCCCAGGGCTTTCAAGGACAGGATGAACTATTTTTTTATCAATATAGGTCTTTTGACTAATGGAATCCTCAAAGCGGTCAGGTTAAAAATAGATATTTTATTGGATTCATTTGTTATCATACCTGAGGTGATGAACTAGAGGTTGTCTTCCAATTACATTTTTGTTGTTGACAGTTTGGAAGCTTAATGATGTGTAAGGATAGTTGAGACCTTCTTTGCTAGAAGGTCTTTCTCAGAATGCAAAGAGCAGACACTGTGCATACTTCTGATGATTGTGCTGACAAATTGGAAGACAGACCACAGAATGCACTGAACATTTTAGAGGAAATGGAAGGGCATTTTTTTGATATTTTTAAGAAAATTACTAATTACTTTCAATTTCTGATTGCTGGCAAAGTTTCTGTTTATACATTTTGAACAGCCTCAAATACTTTTATAGCCTTGGTCTGGACTGTCATGCTCCACTTGTTCTCGTCTTTCAAGAGAGATCTAAAAACTCATGATATTGCTTGCTGATCTCAGTTCACCTAGGAAAGTGTGCAGTACATCTGCAGCAAAATAAGTATGAGGAAATAGAAAGTTTTAGCTCTAACTTCAGACTGCCTTTGCACTTGAGAGTTTTCTGGCATTGTTTGTATGATATTGACTTTTATGTTCTTATAACCAACATCAAGACATTTATTACACAATAAAAGTGAACACACTAAAAAATAAAATCCATCAATCTTTGGTTATTACCTGCAAAAGAAAATTAAAATATCAATCTTAATGTGAAAGATGTATTAAAGTTTTAAAGGTGCTGTATACTCCTAAATAATTTTCATAGCTTTCAATCCAGTACAATTTTGCACATCCTTAGAGATGCACAGACAAAGTTGGGTAAATGCTTGTAAAACAAAAAAGTTTTATCTTTCAAAAGTGATACAGTTTAAGCATTTTATCTAGCAAATATTTCAATGGTTCATGTGTGCACAAATACAGAAATTAGCATGTAACAGGAAAGAAATTTCTTCAGATCTTGGGACTGTATACAAATAAGATAGCAAAAATAAACATAAAAGTTTTATTTCTGTCAGCCAATTAGTCTGGGTTGGTTTTTGCTTTGTTTGTTTGGATAATTTTTAGAAAAAATATTGCAACACATGGGGCGCCACTTGCGGTATTCCGTGGTTTTCTTGGGCCTTATATGAGTTCAAATCCAGCTAGCTCAGACTCTAGCCCACACAGACCCCCATAGACGAAAGTAAAAGACGAGAGGCGCTCTTCTCCACGTGGGTGCAAGTATCTTGTTTATTGGCTTGGTGGCAAGACACAGGTGATGGGGTCACCCAGGTAGAAAAAAAGGGCGTCCGACTCTCACACAAGATTTTATACCCTAGGGGATGGGGCGGGGGAGAGAGGACCGGGGCCAATGGGATGCCCTTGGAGAGGGGCAAGGTACCTATGGGACAGACCAGGTGTGTGTAACAGGAGGGTGTGAGGGGGGGGCCATGTGAGGGAGGGGAAAAACCATTCTCGTGACC
>LTAT01000005.1:92257128-92273082 GCA_003286495.1 Chlorodrepanis virens
ACTTGCGGTATTCCGTGGTTTTCTTGGGCCTTATATGAGTTCAAATCCAGCTAGCTCAGACTCTAGCCCACACGGAGCCGCATGGACGAAAGTAAAAGACGAGAGGCGCTCTTCTCCACGTGGGTGCAAGTATCTTGTTTATTGGCTTGGTGGCAAGACACAGGTGATGGGGTCACCCAGGTAGAAAAAGAGAGCGTGGGACTCTCACACAGGAGTTTTATACCCTAGGGGATGGGGCAGGGGAGAGAGGACCGGGGCCAATGGGATGCCCTTGGGGAGGGGCAAGGTACCTATGGAACAGACCAGGTGTGTATAACAGGAGGGTGTGAGGGGGGAGCCATGTGAGGGAGGGGAAAAACCATTCTCGTGACCTAACCTACACAGTAAAGATTTTCCACCACCCCGTGCAAACAACAACTAAATAAACTATTTAGTGCAATACAACAGTTTGTTTGGATAATTTTTAGAAAAATATTGCAATTAGGCCCAACAAAGAGAGTCTGAACAAAAATATTGCCAGCAGATAAATGAAGGACCATGTTGAATGCTGCAATAAATAAGTATCTGTGCCATGTAGACCCTTGAAAATTGCACTTGACAGCTTGTAGTGTAAATATGGCTAAATTATCAGGTATTCCATGAACTTGCACTTCATATATTTTTGGTTTTAGGTTTCCTCCCCCTAGAGAAAACCTAGTGAAATCCATTAATTTTTTTGATGAAATAATTTTTAGGAAGGATGTGAATTTGATGTTAGGTAACTTACAGACTAAAGCTTTCACAAGTTTGTTTTGTCTCTGTGGGCGTGTGTATGTGCCCATGTGCAAATGACAAACAATTTAGTGCTATCCTTCTAGCAGTAGATTCTGATCATGATTATTTGTAACTCTGGAGTTGAGAAAAATTTCCTCATTTCCTTTTGGAGCGAATAAAGGTGAAAATTCTGTGTATGATTGACCATTAGGAACTCCATGTTAGCTCTCCCAGACTAATGTTGAACTGAAAGTTAAAACTTGGAAAAGATGCTCAGTTTTCTGAGTAGAGACTTCAGTTTCCACGCCATTCTTGCAAGATAATTTAGCTTTTTTTTATCTCCTGTTCTTGAGCTCATTCTGTTCAGTTTTTATGAGTATAGTAATTACCTTCCTCAAAAGCTGCATTCTTCTTCTGTAGCTGCAAATACAGTTGAATGTATGTCTTCTATTTATGCATGAAACGGGAAAATGCAACTTCTACTGTAGCCACGTGGACAGGGTATCATGGGCTGTGCCTCATATCTATTGAATATCTTGACATATGCCCTGAAATTTTCTGAAACCCTGATTTTCTCCACAGAGCTTCTGAAGTCCCTCCCAGTGCTGTAATTTCAAAGCAGCCATTGGTATCAAAGGACTATCTCATTTTCTCCTAAGTTATGCTTTTTTCTTTTTGTGTGGTTTTTCCTGTGGCCACCAATTTAGGGTAGTGTTAGAAAATATCCAGAGGACTGTAGCAGAGGTACTATAGAACAGCAAAAATTCAGTAAGTTTTCATTTGGCAAAACTTAACTGCAACATGGAAAACTTTTCCAGCTGTTTCAGTAACAACAGGAAAAATAACAAATATAATATATCCTTGGAAAGCCATGTAAAGATATTGAAATAAATGGACGAAAAACATTTAATTAGTTCCTTTTCTTTCTTCTTTCCCCTTCCTGTTTTTCCTAATTGGTATTGAGCTGCTTTCTGAATTGCTGCTGTCAAGTTCCAACTACCACGTGTGGCCTATATAAGCCGAGCAACTGGTTCACAGAAGGGTGAAACTGACATAATTGTAACTGACATGAGCAGTTTGGGCTTTTTGCTGCTAAGGCCTCTAGGCGATCTTTGCAATCTAGTTGATGATTGTGACATCTGAGAGGAAAAAGAAATTTGTTGTTTCTCATGAAAATTATTGTCAGATTGTGCTTCTGAATACTAACTTCAGCAAAGGTTGGGAAGTTAATTTTCACAGTTTTATAACTGGTTTCAAATCCAGATGTCTTATTTATGTAACAATTAATAGGAATTGGGCTGCCAGAGACCTCAAATCCTTCAGGATTTATCAGAAAGTATCTATTTTTAACTCAGCTTCTTAAACCAAAATAGAAAGAAAGATCTTACCAAATCAGGGCATTACATTGCCAGTATCATGAGGCAGTGGCAGTGGGACTGCTTGAAGTGAGCACATGAAAAACTTTAGGCATTTCTTATTGCATATTTAAAGACTCTTGCATTCTAGTGTGGAGACAATATTAAGAAAACTTGGGTGGAATGGTCCTTCAAAAGTTTATTCATTCCAGTGACAGCTACTATTTATATTTTGGTTTGGGTTTTTTTTTTCCTTATCAACAAGTGTTGTTAAATTTTAGGTTGTTTCTCTGTTATGATAAATCAGAAAGAGGTAGATGATGAAGTCTATAAAAAAAATGAAGGAAACTCTTTATAAGTGACAGCAGAGGATTACTATGTTTAAGGTGTTAATATTCTTTCAAGTGGCATGTGTTGCAAAGAAATATAGATTTTAGCCTTAGAAAGAGTCTTGAAAAGGCTATATTAATAAATAATCTGATACACACCACTTAAGAATGAGTAATTTGTTAAATATGAATTTATTTAATAACCTTTGATTGAAAATTCATATATCACCAAGCTGTCGTTTTTCCACTACTTTTTACAATCCTGCTATCTTGTAGCCTTTTGTTTCTGTCTCATAATAACTATTAGCATTACATTTTAGCATATAGATTGTAATGGTTTGAATGTTTTCCTGCAAAAAAAAAAAAAATGCAGCATACAGTTAGTTTTAATAGGAAGTTAAACCTTTGGCATTTTAGATCATTAATTATTTGCATTATGGATTTTCATTATACACATTTGTTAAAAATTTCTTCTGTCCAGGAAGATAGAGGTAGTGTATGAGGAAGGCCTATCTTTTAGCTCAATTTAGTTAATAAAACTTAATTAATAAGCAGTGCTACAGCTTGATCTGTTCTAGGAAGTGAAGTCTATGCAGGTTTTTATGTCTGTCAGAATGGTGAAGATAGATATTCTACTTGAGGAGGAAATTGGACAAAGATGATCTTGGTTATCCCACTCTGCATATTTTTGCTAAGACTAAATACCAAGACTACATAGATTATTCTCCACACACTGTAATTACTTTTGTTTTCCAAAATTGGAAAGGACTTGGGTGAAAATAAAAGGATAGGAAGCATGGTAGGAGCACTCTAACATTAGTTCTGTATAAAAAATCTGTTATCTTAAGTGCTTCAGTGTAGTATATTTTATAATAGTTCTCAATACACAGTGAACATCAAATTATTCAATGAATCAAGAGCCTGTGACTGCAATCTTATTGACAGTAGACCTCAGTAACTCTACAGACAAATACAGGTCTTTTACTGCAAATTTGGCAATAAATTTAAAGCTTGATGAATGCATATGATAGGTTTGGTTGACTAGAATCCTCATAATAAAAAGATTAAACTATTTTGTTCAATGTTTGGAACCTTCAAAGGCTAATTCATCTTAGGTCTAGACTAGAAACAGTAAAGCCTGCACAGATGAAACTGTGTCTATCTCAATATACTTCAGTCAAAGTTTTAGAAAAGCACATAAATAATGTAGTTGAATGCTTGATCTGGAAAAGTGGTGAAGTCCTGTGAGCTATTACATGTATTATTGAGTATGGCTGTCATTCTCAGATCACTCATTTTTTACTGGGTTTTAGGTGGTTATGGTAAAGTGTGTGCCAATTTCAGGATGCTAAGTACCATTTCCTCTGAAGTTCTTGACAGAGGTAGTGGTAAGAAGATGCAGGTAAACATATCCTTGGAGACTTTACAGACTAACTCACTGCAATACAGTTTCAACACTTAGCTAATGACAGATGTTATTTATATGGCAAATGTGGATTTTCTGTGATGTGTTTCCTTAGGAATGCAGTTTACCAGAATCCATAGTAGCTTTGAATAATAATTTTTTTTATTTTTCTGATAAAACACCCTCTCGTATAAATAAAAGCTGGCATTTGGATTGTATAATTTTTTTTTTTTTTGCTGCATGCATCAGATCTTTTCATTAAACTACTTCAATTTATAGCTCTTTGTAAAAATGTTTTGATTAGAAAATAACATTAAGAAATTTTTGTCTCAAATCCAAGTATTCCAAATTTTTTTTTTTTTGACTTATACTGAACAAATGCCTGTGATAGCCTATCATGACTAAGGCAGCAAAAAGGGAAAAGTTTGAAAAGAGAGAGGTAGCATTTTCAGTAGTGCTAAAAATATGTAACAACATATAGCAATATATGCTGTAGCTTGTAATAGATAATAGTTTTCAGCTTTTTGGAATACAAATCAGTGTCTTTATTCCAATTATTTTGATATGTTTATTTTATATGTAAACACTTTATTTTGTATGTAATCTTTCTAATATATGTGAATCAAGCAGTGAATTTTTTAACAATGTGAGTGAGCACATCCAAAAAAATAATCTATTCTGTTAAACTTGCTGAAGCAGTACAAAATAAGCCAGGCATCATAATGTATGCTTCTATCTTTGATAGCTATTTACAAACAACCTTAATTAGTTTCCTTAATTCAAGAAAACTTAGATCTTTGATCTGCAATGTGTAGAACATATGTCTAGCGCATCATTCATTAGCGTCCTAGGGGATTTTTGATTCCTTGCTTATATTTATAGAAAATTTTGGTATTTTTATAATGATATAATGTTGTAAGGAAAAGTAATCTCTCTTCTAATTTTTTTAATCTTTATGTTTCTTGACCTTTTCAAATTTTTTTATATAACTTGGTTTGTAAATTAAATGTAATTACTATCACCTAAATGCTACTGTGACTAACTGAGTAATGAATTAAGGGCGTGCATTCGCTAATTGAACGTACATGGTATAATGGGGCATAATTAATATTGATATATTGATATAATGCTTTGAACCATTCTGAGGATATGCTTGTATTGAGTAATTAACCTTCTCAACATGCAGGTTAGAGGTTGGCATGGCTGTTTATTCTGCAGATGGGTAGAGTAAAGAAAAAGAGGAACTATGGGGTGAAAGAATTCGTTCATTGAACAAATGTGGCTTCTGCAATGATACCTGAATTAAATGTGAGATTTTCAGACTACCATTTCTTTGATGTACACTTCTCCTCTGTGCTCTGTTCATGATGCATTTTAGTTCCCTGCAATTATTTGTTCTCCTCTAAGGGACATTAAAGAATTTTAATTTTACTACTTTAGTGAAAGGAACAGTGTGCCATTAATAACTTTCAAGGAAGTTTGAGAACAAAATCAATTGAATTTTCCTTCTCCCCTACACAAATTTTTGTTTTTTTGTAGATGGAGGAGTATCATCTTTAAGATGATAACTTTTTCAGACAACATCATTCAAATAACTAATAACTACAAATGGTAGTAAGTTTCTGCAATAAAAAAGTGTCCATTCATATTTTCCCAATGTCACTGCTTAGTTCCCTTAATATTTTCTGATTCTTTCAACAAATACTGACTTAATTTATTTTCTAGAACGTGAACTAATATGAAACTAAGAAGAAAATCAAATTTTTTTTTCTATACTTGAGACTTTAATTTACTGTCAGAGAACAATTAATTATTGAATTATTTTAAATTTCTCTTTCAACACCTAAATGAAAACTGTACATGAAGGGCTTTCTATGGCCTGCACCTAAAATTTTGTTGTATGAATATCTTTGCAATATTTATAAGTAGAATTAAATAGAAAGTTCTTTCACTCCATTCAAAGAAAATCAACAGGATATGTAGGATACTTTTCTTGAAAATAGATCTGTAAAGAACTTCACTGAAGGACTGTTAAACCAAGAACTGAGTTAGAAATTAGCTTTGAAAATGATGACATCTATTAAAAGCTGAAATGTTCGGCACAAGTATATTCTATAACCTAATTTTACCTTGCTTGTATAAGGAATCATGTTTGAAAAATAAAAAAAGAACCAAAACTGAAATCAAATAGTTAAATATAATTGTTGGACAAGTATTATTATTTCATTCTGCAAATTTTAACTGTAGTGTATTTCATTCTTTCTTTTGGCAGTATTACCCAGTCATACATGTGGCAACCCAGGAGAAATACCTAAAGGAGTTCTTCATGGAACCAGATTCAACATTGGAGATAAAATCCGATATAGCTGCATCTCTGGTTACATCCTAGAAGGCCATGCCATGTTGACGTGTATTGTGAGTCCTGGGAATGGTGCATCGTGGGATTTTCCTGTTCCTTTTTGCAGAGGTAAAAAATAAAGACATGAAATATCTTTTAAATACAAACAGCAGATTAAATAAATTTATTTTGAAGTGGTTTTGTTTCCCCTAAATTAAAGCATACTAATGTTCTTTCTAAAAATTGACTCCATTTAAAACTGTAGTAATTCAAGCAGTGACACTCCAGAGTTTGGATTCAGAGATAGATATTATCTACTCATATTTTTTTCTTTCTGTTTATGTGGAGCATAGCTATACCAATTTCATTACAGGACCTGGCCAGGAAAAAACTTCAGTGATGTAAATTTTGAAGGGTGGTCCAGTCCCTTTGAGTCCTAGTCCTGCTCAGAGCATGGATAACTTCAAAGTTATGTCAGATTGCTCAGGGCTTTGCCTAGTTGAATATTTAGTATCTCCTTGGATGAAGATTTTAAAGTCTCTCTTTAAACCTGTTGTGGTTCCCAGCTGGCATCAGTCTCACATCCAATTTAAATAAGAATTTTACAGATTATGTCTACTTCTTCTCCTGTTGTGGGTCTGTGAAAAAATTCTATTTCCATTCTGTCTCTTTACTAAACTAAATCATGCTGTTAGATTTTCACATACCCTTCAGTTGTCAATTCTGAAAAATCCTTTTCCTCCATCCTCTTGTCTCATGCACTATATGTTCTTCAGCATCTTGAAGTTTTACTGGCCATTCTCTGGGCTTGTTCTAGACTGTCAATGTCAGTGTCTCTTTTGTGCTGAAGGACCCTAGGTTGGACAAAGCATTCTAGATGGAGCTTCCTAAGTGTCAAGCAGATGAGCTCTCTCTCTTTAACTGCTGGCTGTGCTCTTGGTCATGCACCCCATACAAGGTAAGCTTTCAATACTGCAGAGGTGCACCATGCACTCAGCTGATGTTTCACCAGGACTTTGAGTCCTTTCATCAGAGCCGTGACCTAGCAAATAATTTTTGCGTGGAATGATCCTGGTCCAGGTATAAGACTTTGCATTTCTGTTTTGGAAATTCAAGAGATTTCTGTTACAATTCCAGTTTGTTGAGTCCTGCCATAAAAGTCTGTCTGAATGGCAGTCCTGCCCTTCAAGACATCAGCCCATGACATCCTGTTTATTACTTCATATATAAGTTGAAATCTGCTGTGTTGAAGTCCAAGGTGTATATTCTATAAACTGCCTTTTTCACTTCCCTCAAGACTTTCAGCTAATGGTCATTGTGACGACAGCTGCTGTTAAATATGACTTATCTGAATGTTCTCTGCTCATACATCAGGTTGTCCTGTCCAGTACCTGCATTAAAAAAAATGGATATCAGATATCAGCTATCTAATGCATTGCTTGCCCTCTGCTATGCTGCCATCCCCAGAGATGCTGTGGGTGTTAAAGTCTCTGATGATAAGCAGACCTTGTGTCTGGGAAATTTGTAGTACTTTAACAGTTTTGATCACTGCTCAATCAGTTGGCCTGTAGCAGATATTCACAATAGTGACCTCTCCCTTGACTTTCACTTCTCATTCTAGCCTACAGGAGCTTAAGAGCTCATAGCCTGTAGTGCAGCAGAGAGAGCTCTGTTAATTCAAGATCCTACTTTGTGTAAGGTGCAGCCTCTCCTTTCTTTCCTGCATTTCCTAGGAGTCTGTGTCTGCCCATTGGAGCCCTCCATTGAGGTGAACTGTCCCACCACAGTTCTGTGACTGTATATGCACTTTCAGTTTGTCCAGTGGGCATCCCACAGAGCACACTTTTGCAGACAGCCACTTCAAATGGCTTCTGTTGCTTTGTGAGAGGGAGGGAGAGAAACATTCATTGCCTTGTCCCCATTTCTTCTCTCCTTGGCCTGTTCTCCCATTTGCCTTTAGGTTTTGGTGTTTGCCCATGACAAACTCTTTTCATGAGGTCAGCAGAACTCTTGCCCTGTTCAGCTAGGCAGATCCTATGTCTCCCCTCCTGTCCTCATTCCTTGAAGGGGACCCTGTGGTCAAAGAGGTCAAAGCCTTGTTGCCCGGCACCAGCTCCTTAGTAAAAGTGCTGGAATGTAATACTCCTACCTGAACTTTTGCCCTTGCATTAAACAGAACCCCTCTGGTCTCCTGTGGTCTTTAGCCTGTTCTCATGCCCTGTGGACTCCCTTTACTGCTACTCCTGCCACTCCCTTGGCAGTATTATTGGTACCCATGTGGATGAGCAACAAAGGGCAGTTGTTTTAACCAGTAATGGTTACTTGTGACTGAGGGCACTTGTATCATAATTCCTCACAGGAAGGAAATATTTTATACTTTTCTGTGCTCCAAAAAAATTCAAGGGTCAACAATCAAAAAACCCAAAAATATTTTGGCCAGGCCTGTTTCAGTCCTTTTAGTAAGAGATAACAAACAGGCGTCAGAAAAATATACATAAGTTCATGGTATCATCAGTGTCTACTAAATATTTCTTATATTTCTGCAGATACTGTCTGTTTTGGCACTATTTGCCTGCATGCAAATATCTTTCACAAGACTGAAATTCCATCCATATTTGTAACTCTGTGAATTTAACCTTCTAATAAAAAATCAGGTGTGATCCTAAACCTCCTGCAGATCTTCCATGAAGTCCGAAGAATTCTATGCACAGTCTGAGAAGAAATGAAGATCATAACAGAGAAGTTATTTACCAGTTGATGACTTAGGTCAGCTAAGCCATTGCCTCAGTGAATTTTTAGAATTAATGGGGAATGTGGATTTGATGAGAGATTTTAGACATTTCTTATTTTATTTCATTTTATCAGTCTGGAGCATATGCCATGAGGTAGGCCTTTGCATTCTCTATGACTTCAAGCAAGACATGTTCCCTTATTGTTTCTCAAAGAACCTGATCTTTTCCATGAAAGCATCTTTTGTTATAGTTCTGTTTCCAGATGGTATTCTTCTTTCTTGTCATCATAAACTAATTTCATGGCACACATTCAAGATAACATAACAGAGTTAATAAAGCTCTGAGGCTTACTAAAAAATTGTAACAGCCTTGTTCTCTGTGGTACGTTTCCCTAGTTTTGCTGATACTGAAAAAATGCTACTTTCTGCAGTTTTGTTGCATAATAATTCCAGGAAAATTAAGAAGCTAGTGTCCCATAATTTATACATGGTCTAACTGTATAGCTGCTGGTTTTGCTAGAAGAATTCCTAGTGGATTACTAAGTCTCCTGGAAGATGTAGACAGCATTGACTCTTGTTTTTGCCATTTTGTTTCTCTGGCTGCTGCTCAGTTTCAGAAATTTTCCTTTTAAAGTATAGCCATAGTGAGAGTGGTGGAGCTGGACTGTGCTGAGGGCTCATTGATGGCTTTGAATGAACTCTGAACAGAAGTCAAATGAGTCAATGAAATTTTTAGAAAGTTTAGAGAATTTTATTGTCAAGATAGTTGCTTTTTTTTCTCTTTTATTTTTCTTTCAATAAAAATCATGGATCCCCCAAATAGGAAACAATCCCCAGAGAAAAGTTCAAATGTAAAAGATGAGGCAATCCTGAAAGATGAGGCAATTATTAAAACCTAGTCCTGTTTTTTCATAAGGTAAATAAGCACAACTATGGACTTTTCAACTATTATAAGAAAGCTGTGAAGTTTACCTTGAGTTTCTGCAAAAACGTTGCCTAGGTATATACAAATACACTTACAAATTATACTTTTGTATACTTACAAGACTTATCAGAGAGAATCAATGGCTGACCTATATTCTGCTAATATGTTGGGGTTTTTTTTTGCCTGAGAATTAAAAAGGTCTTTGTTGTCTCAATCTCAGCTACCATAATTGTGTCATCCAAAACATTTGCCTTGTCTTGAGGTTGAAATACTGTGCAGTACAATCTGAAACATTTTGAAATTTAATTTCATTCTCTTCAGTAGTTCCACTAATAGCTGATTTATGATATATGACTACTTCTAAATGAACTTTGTATAATTAGGTTCTCAATTCTCAGTAATTTTGAGAATCCCTAGTTGATTATTGTTGCATGAGTCAAGATTTTTATGAAGCTAACATTAGGAATACAAATTGGATTAGTGATATTACAATAGTAAGCTTTTTCTCACAATAAAAATAGCTGAGAAGGAAAGAACATGTAATATATTTTCATTAAAAACAGATCCATCTATTGGGGAGAAAATAAAGAAGACAGTAAAGGAAAAAAAGATCTTGTACAAGTAATAATTAATCGGGTTTCAGATTTAAGAACTATTTTTGGAGAAATATTGTGGTCAAAAAATATATTTTTACATACACACACACACACACACACAAACACTTATATTTATTTATGTCTAAAATCAAAAAAGGTGTTCCTTGATAATGGATGAAAGGAAAAAGAGTCTGTGATTAATTTAGAGTAAGATAAACTGAATATAGAGATGCAGAGCTGATGTTTTTGAAAAAAAATAGCAATGAGAAATTAATTATTTATTTGTTATCCATACCTTCTGAGGTAGTAAGCAATTCTGTTATAATTTCTGCTCAACCTCTGAGTTTAGGCAAATACTGTTTTATAAGTTTAAGGAAGAGAAAAAGATCCCATATTTATCCATCTTTACAATCATAAAAAATTTAAAAGGAAAATAAAAAGAACATTTTCCAATAATTTTGCTTACTGATGTTACATTACATGATAAAATAAGAATATTTCCTTATATCCAGCCTATAGTCTCTGTATTTTACAGTGACATAGTAGATTCCTATCTGAGCAATTTTGTTCACTTCCAGAATAATCTGATTTGGTGCAGCATTTATATTGAGATGAAATTTGGAAAAAGCCCTCATTGTAACTAGTCCAGAGAGTGTTTCAGGAAAAGCAGATAGCAAAGCAGACACTGTGGTAGTGCAGGACTAGTAGATCACACCCAAGAGATTTAAGGACACAGATACAAGTAGTTTTATATATCTGTATATGTGTGTGTGTCTATGTACAGATATATATTTACACACATATATATCTGTATTTAGGTGTTCTGGTTCTAGCATGTGGCAGTAGGTATGGAGGGACTTGATAAAAAATGAAAAGATGCCAGGTGAAAGCTTGATCTTTGAAATAAGGGGCCTGAAAGCTGGGAACAAGTGAAAAAATGAGATGATCAGCATGATGAAATCATAGCAGAGGCATCCAGAATGATGCAATAAAGTCAAAGAATGGAAAACAAAACTTCAGCCTGACCATAAGCAATATGAGCAAAGTTAAGATGGGAGAAAGACTCATTTATTAAAATGAGTATCAAACCTCAGAGGCAGTCATAAAAAGATGGGTTTGATAAATGCCCTTAAAGTTCTGAGAATAACTGGATTAAATTTAATATTTTTTTTTTAAAGCGAGATTTTTAATGATTGTTAATTTGGTCTCAAAGAATTCAGCCTTTTCTCTTTTTGCTTTAAAATTAGGACTTTACTGTTCATTTGTTGTAGACTTACTTCAAAGGATCATTATCCGCTTCAAAAACATATTCTCAAGTGTAGGATAATCACTGGAAAACAGTTTAGGAAGCTTAACTGATAAATAAGATAATATTTACAAGATATCCTGAAAAATGATCTTTTATTTTTGGGAGAGAGAGTATGAAAATACTGCTGATTAATATTTGAACTTCTTAATTTAACTGTCTTCTCGTAAAACTATGGTTTTGCATAAAAATGTGTTAGAGTTGGGGTTTTGATTTTAAGTTTGCTCAAGTAAAAGCTATCAATTCAGAAGATTACTTTTCTGCCAGTGTAGCAAATAATTAGTCCATCATTATTTCTGTATTATTTGAAGTATGTAACTTTTTTGACTGATAGATCAGATATCCTGTCCAAAGTGGATGGAGAAGAAATAGGTCTTTATAATATACCAAACCAATGTGATAGAACAAATAATTAAAGGTTACTAAATAAAGCAAAATTTTTACAAAATAAAACCAACCAGTGTAAGATTACCCATCTGAGTCCAGTATTCTCAGGGCCCAAAACTGTGGAATGACCCCACTGAGGCCTGCTTAGATCAAGCTCACTGGAATCTCAAAGCTAAAATGTTCAAAGTAGTGCTGCAGCTGGAATGGTTGCCCACAGGTCCCTAAAAAAACTGCAACAATTTTTGTGTTTCTATTTTTTACATACTACTAGCTTCATGTGAGAAATATAATAATTTAATATATGCAAAATAGATTCTGTTTTGCTAAACCACAATAATTTCTGAAATTTTAACCAACCCCCCCGAAATTCTACTTAGAGAGCAATCCAAATTATTTTGAAGTGCCGTTTGACAACCATGTAGATAGAAATAAAATTAATCTTAGATGCATGGTCTAATGAGTATTTAATTTATGTGAAGTTGATCAACAGCAAGAGAAGAAATTGAGAAAGGGAGGCAAACTGATTAGAGCACTTAGATGCAGTACATCTGGATTCAAGTGATGATAGAAAAGCACCCTCGCAACTTCTAGCAAGTTTCTATTTTTATAACACAGAAAAAAACCCAGTGGTGTTGGTTTTTACCTATACAAAATATAGTCTGTAGAAACCTAAAATAGTAAAGAAGATAAGGAAGTAGAGGTGTATATTTTGATGGTTAAATAGCTGTCTGCCTGTTGGAATTAAATTAGAAAAGTGAGCTATCAGATGAATTCATAATGCTACACTATTGTAGCACTTTGTGATGTGTTTGGTCATTCTGAATCTGCGGTTTAGCAGCTTGACAGTTGGCAATGACGTGCTAAAATTTTCTTTTAAACTTTTCATTTATTTAATATGCTTGTTTCTATGTTTTTTGTCAATAAGACATTTTAAAATGGTCATTTTAAAGTCCCATTTTAAAAAAGCTATTACCAAATTTCTTGTACTAACCTTTTTGAAAGAGCATGTGTTTGTGAAAGAAGTCATTCATCATTATTTCATAGATGTGTTCTCTGTACTGAAGATGTTATTAAATGAAGTACAATTATCTACTTTCTCACAAACAAACTACAGAAAAGCATCATTTAAGAAAGCATTAAATACATTGTAGAATCATAGAATGTCTCAAGATGGAAGGGAGCCATTAGGATCCTTGACTTCAACTCCCTGAAGGCCTAAAATTAAACCACATGGCAAAGAAAGAGCAATATTGCAGTGCTCCTTGAGCTCCAACCAGCCTGTGCCATGACTGTTTCCCCAGGGAGCCTGATCCAGTGACTGACCAGTCTCCCAGTGAAGAGCTTTTGTCTAATGTTCAGCCTGAACTTCCTCTGACACATCTTCATTCTGTTCCCTTGTGTCCTCTCCACGGTCACCAGGCAGAGGTCAGCATCTCCCTCTCTGCTGCCTGCCTGGAGTAGTTGCAGAGGGTCACGAGGCCATCCCTCAGCCTTCTCCAGGCTGAACAAGACAAGGGACCTCAGCCACTCCTCCTAAGTCTTGCCCTCAAGACCAGCTCTGCCCTCAAGACCGGCTCTGATAGTTTGATGTCCTTTATAGATTGAGACATGCAGAACTGCAGACAGTGCCTGAGGTGGGGCCATTCCAGAGCTATGCAGAGTGGGACAGTCACCCTTGCCCCCCTGATGCCTGACACTCCCCAGGACACAGCTGGCCCTCCTGGCTGCCAGTGCACTGCTGACTCATGTTCAACTTGCCATCAACCCAAACCCCTAGATCTCTCTACGTGGATGTGTTCTCCAGCCTCAATAAAGAAAGAACTTTTTTCAGAGAAGCTTTTAATAAGGCTTGCTAAATAATTTAGGCCCATGGCTCATTTAGAACCCTCTAAGGCTGCAATTTTCTTTAATTGATAAGACTTATAAAATGTGACTCAAAATGACAATATGTCATTTGATGATGATTCATAAAATATCACTCAAGTTTTTAATTGCACCTATGCTATTGCTATTCATAGATAAGGAAATGACTACTAATGACATGAGAAGAAAAAACTTTATTACCATGAATTTTATGTACTTTAAATCACCACTATGTTTTTATCACTTATGTTCAAAGAGTGTTAGTGTAGTAATGTGATTTTCCACATGAAGAGCTTTCAATATAAACTTCAATTGGAAAAGAAAATTCAAATATTTAAATTCAAATTCTAAGCTAATTTTTAAAGATTCTTAATAAATTTTGAAAGGTTAGGTTTGTACTGAGGTTTTTTGCTTTGTTTTGTTTTTATTATGCAATAAATGTTATTTTATTTAACATTTTATTATGTGGTATATTTAAAAGGCACATAGAATACAGAACTTTGCACTCTGGAAAGCATCTGTGTGGTGATGAGAGAAAAGTCCTGTAAAAAATGATTGAATGTTCAAAAGGTACTTAAACCAATTCAAAGTTTTCTAAGATACTGGTTTTGTTCTTACTTCATCCTTGGCTATCTGCTCATCAAGGCATACATCTCACTTGTAGCAAGATTCATTTATGCAAAATACAGCTTACTAAAATTGTCAGATTATTATTTTTGGTGAAATTACTCTTTCTAGCTTGAAGAAAAATGAAAGTTTTTTTTATTGACTTACATAGTGGTACTTCTCAGTTTTTGCATGCATAAACTTGATGGATATGTTTATCTGTTTTATCTAAGCTACACATCTATACAGTATACATATTTTTTGTCAAGTGGTGCCAGCCATATGTTTTTGCATGTGTGCTTTATATGAGATGCATTTTCTCTAAATTCAGAGCACTTAATTCCTGACTACTGAGAGATCCAAATGTTTGTAGCTTTATACTTCAAGTAGTCATTTATGCTGATACAAACAGCACTTTGTGCAGTTGCTTACAACTTGAAAAATAAGCATAAGTGTTTGGAATTATTACTTGCACATTTTAAAATGCAATTTGTAAGTCACATGGAGTTTGAATTCATGAAGCCTCAGGCACTATCTGCTATCAAATTATTGCAAGCACAGTGATGTGCTAAGATTCCTGAGCAGTAACTCAGAAGCATAACATAGAGAAGGCCACGGCCAAGAGCAATGATCAGTCTAATGAGGCCAACTCGCTCTGGGACCAGCTGTGTAAGACCAGACACTTTCTGTCCTACTCTCTGTGCAGTGAGGCCACATCCTGCCTGGGCTCACTTAAGCAATGCATTATGCTTTACTATTCAACAGTCTGGTTGCCTTAGCCTGTGTGCCACTTGTGATGAAGGAAATACCCACATCTGTCAGAGAGAAAACACTCTCTGGCTCAGGCTGGTTTCTGTGGTCTTACCTAGCTGACCAATGTTCTCTTTCTCTTTCTGTGTTAGCTTCACTTCTCTCAAACCTGTTCAGAATGGTGTTGTGAAGGATTAAAAGGCTATGCATCCCTTTGGTCAGATCGCTGTAGTAGTCAGAGTTCCTCTGGCTGTCATTGGTAATGCACAGTGTATAAATTTGGATTTTTACCAGTAATAATAAACTACATTTCAGCTGTAAAATTCTGAACTTCAGAGCTCAAAGTTTACTCAAGAGCTCTGTAGCAGGAACAGTGAAGAGTATTGTATTTACCACTAGCATGCAACTTAAAGTCAGTAAAACCAGTGAGAGATGCTATAATTGAGGATGCTGTCATAAAAAAATTTAACAGCAGCATCTACTACTAGGCATAAGGGTGGCTTAGGATTTTGCTCATCTTGCTAGTTACCCTGAATGGAAAAAGTCTGCCTGCTAGCTTTCAAGAATACAGGTGGAACTGTTATGTGTTAGAAAATGAAACTTAAAAGTG
>LTAT01000005.1:92273156-92283514 GCA_003286495.1 Chlorodrepanis virens
TTAGAAAATGAAACTTAAAAGTGCAGGTACAGGATGTACAACATTAATTTGTTTTTTCTATTCTGGGTTGGATGATGATCTGAAGTGAAGTGCTAGAAAGTTATTTAAAAAAATAAACAAAACACAAATAAACAAAAAAAGCAAAACTTCAACCACAAAAAATCCCCCAAAACAAACACACACACACACACACACACACACGCAGAGAAACACTGGGGAAAAAAAGAGTCATTTTAGATATTATTCAGAAACAAAACTCAATTCTCCTTTCTGATTTATTATAGATTTACAGTACTTTTCAAATTATTTTAATCTTTGAATGTATTATGCACCAGGAGATTTTACTCGGATTCTCAGCTTTATCCATTGTCTCTTAATTTTCACTTCCTTTCCCACTTTCATTCCTCAGTGGCACAATGGGCCTTTCAATATGCACTGTATAAAAAGCCAGAAATTGAATAAGGAATCACAGAAATGACCTGATTTCACCAACAAAAAAAGAAATCTTTTAGGAAAGTCAATCTATTCTGGTTTTATTCCTTCATTTGAAAAAAGACCAAACACTCATAAATATCAGGGTCTAGAAAGCAAGATATGAAATTTATTGAAAAAACATGACCTCCTCTGAAAAATTTGTGTGCCAAAAAATTAAATCAATAAGGCTTTAGTAGCCAAGGTTATGCTACATTTGGGTACATCAAAATTTGCTTTTGCATGTGGAAGCGTAAAGATTATGCCATTCAGCAGCTTTCTCTCTTCTTTTTAGTCAAATTAATGCTCTATACATTACTTAAACATTAAAGAAATAATTCTGTTTCTGCCTTTTTTGAAATTCTTCCTTTTACTTCTTCACTTATTGGCTATTTAACCCCTTTTAATAGTCTCCTTTTTCTAATGTCCAGACCCAGAATTCTTCTTCCTTTGATTCATGAATACTTTTCTCCTTCAAATATTCCTTTAAAACACATTTTCACTGACAGGCTTTCAATTATGATTGAGAAGAGCAGTTCTACTCCTACACTTTTCTGTTGTCTTAATTAGCTATTCAGTTATTATCCTAATTAGACTATAAGTACCTTGTCTTATGCACCTTGCCAAGCTATGTGTTTTTGAATCTCCATGTGCACTTATATTATGCAAATAATACCTAATGATAGTAGCAGTAAGTAAAGATGATAAAAGAGATAAAAAATAAACTGCTTCTCTTCTGATCCTTCTCCTATGCAGAAATATTTTTAATTACTATTTCTTTGGCTTTCATTGCCACATTATCAAAAAGCAAAAGCCACCTGATGAATTTTTAATTTCTTATGTCAATGATTTGTATGGATGACATATTTTCTTGGGGTTAGCAAGGAAAATACAAGATATTTGCTAAATACTTTGGCAAAATATTAAATAACATTCAAGATTTAGGAGAAAATTCCTATACTTTTCCTTTTAAAAATTGTTTATTATAATTAAAATATGCATTATGAACTGATAATGTATGAACCTTGGAAGGTCCATCTGGCAACAAAATCATCTGAATTCATTTGTCATCTGTAAACATCCTGATTCAGAACAAAAACAAAAAATAGGGAAAGGATAGTATGATGATATTAATGCTTCCAGTTTAGGACAGTGAAAAATTGAAGAATTTTTTTTTCTGCAGGTTTTTTTTTTATTATAAGAAATAAGCAAAAAAAAATTTGTTCAATATTTTAAAATTTATATCACAAAGAGTCTAACTGTTTCTGTGATTTTGTGCCCAGTTCCTTTTTAGGCTTCTTCTGTGCACACATTTGCAGAGCCAGGTTCTCCAAATCAGCTCATAATAGGTGTCCCTGCAAACCTTCATTCTTGTTTGAATGTGCTGAAGTGACACCAACAAGGAAAAAAAGTCAGAAAACCCAAACCAACAACCTCTGCTTCTTAAAGGCCAGACAATATTCCATTCCATTCTCCTGGACAATATTTGTTTCTGTGTGTGCATATTTATGGGTCCTCAGTGAGTAGAGAAGATCTGGGTTTGCAGCAGAAACAAGGATGGTGCTTCACTTGTTTGAAGTGCAGCTTCATTAGTAATTGATATTCTTTTTGTCAGCTGAAGGAGCTTGTGGAGGGACACTACGTGGGACAAGTGGAACTATTTCAAGTCCACACTTCCCTTCTGAGTATGAAAATAATGCTGATTGCACCTGGACCATATTGGCTGAACCAGGAGACACCATTGCTTTGGTCTTTACTGACTTCCAGTTAGAGGAAGGATATGACTTTCTAGAGATCAGTGGAACAGAAGCACCATCAATATGGTAAGTTGAAGATCTTTTAAAGATCTCACTTCCTGTTTTTTTCTTTTTTTGGTACCTAACTGAAAAGATCAGAGGATATTAAATATATTTTCTACCTGTTAGCAATGACTGGGTTTTTTTGCTTCTTTTTTGGTCCCTTTCACCTTCTAGAACTGAAAAAAAAAAAATTCCTTCTGTTTCTTTCCACATCTTTGTCCTTCCTCATATTTTCCTCCATCTGCCAGAGTTATATTTGTACGGTATCTTATCATTGAGCATTTAATTCATGTTACACATTTGGACTTGGTATGAGAACATTTTTTGATGTTGTGTCTTGAATGACATATGGTATTGTACTTCAGCAATGAAAGGAGTGATCAAAAGTCAGCCTGAGAAAAACAGGAATGTATAGACAGCTAATAGATGACATCTTGTTCTAAACAGGCTGTAATTCAGTCACACTACATACAATGCATGCATGTATGCAAGCATTACTATCTTATGCTAGCTGATGTTAAAACTGTTTGCTTAGCAATATTAGGGATTAGTAATTGTAATACTAAATCTGTGTTCTCTGTAGTAAGTAAAAGATGATAGTTCTGCCTGTGGGAATGGATTAAATTGTGGAACAGTTTGTATTATAATTTCTTTGCAGCTTACATATGCAGGTTTTTCATCCTTTTCATCTCTGAGAATGTCTTGTGCTTGACATATGCACCATTGCTATAAAATTTAGCCTAGAAAAATGTAGATTTTCTCAGATGACTGATGATTATTATTTCAGAATGCCTTTCTAGAGATAGGAAGCAATCCCACTATTATTTTGATGTCATTACTGGCTAGACAGCTCAATATATTAGTAATTGTGAAGTTCTAGCTAGCATCTGAGCTTTTAAAAATCTATCAATAAAAATGTGTGGTAACTATACTTGGCAACTATGTAAAAACTTTGGTTTAAAGACACATGCAGATCTATGTCACTGATGCCAAGATGATTTTTTTCCCTTTTCTTTCATGTACTTTTTATATAACTTTTTGTATTCTCAGTATTCTTAGCATGCATACTTGTAATTTCTTAAGTCCAATAACTTAGCATAGCCCTAGTATTTTGTTAGGCCAGGAGACCAAACACCCTAAAGGCATCAGAGGAGGAGGCTGGAAAACCCCAAGCTATCTTGGGAAACCAAGGTCCTCTCCAGAGCACATCCTGTAAACTAAAGATTTGGCCCTTCCAGGGGGCAATTGCTCAGATGGAGGAATATAATGCCATTCATCCAGGCCTCCCATTGGGCATCTTTGTTAAGTATGCTAATTTGTGAAGTCTATAAATTGTGTACGCAGTCTATTGTGTGTGTGCATCACAGCACATTCTACCTTGGCAAAATGGTGCACTATAATGATCCTTATTAAAATGCCATGGTAAAAACCCCTTATCCTTTAGCCATGTCTGGCACTCAATTTTTTAAGACCATAATCACAAGATTACTCTCTAGCTTTCCCACACGAGCAAAAGTATAATGGCAGCCAGTGAAGCAGCTTGGTATCAAATTAAGTGCTCATGTCTGAAGTACAATGTCTGAATACCCCCTTGCCTTTCACTCAGGCACAGACATACACAACAGTCACCAATGTAAAGTTCTCTTCTTAGGGTTTCTAAGGATCAGAAACTGAAATCTTGGAGGGGTAGAACTAATGCAATTTTGCTACAAAACATAAAAGTATGTCCATTTGATTTTGTTTAAGAGACTCTGCTAGACACTTTACAACATACTTGTGCTTTTGATTTCTGGTAATAGTTGAATATGAGCAGAAAGCATTGAAAGCATTCTGCATTGATCTCATGCAATATTGGTCAGGTTTACATTGGAACAGAAATATAATAAGAATTTTATTTCTCCTAGAATTTAATCTCAACAATTTTCTTGTTTTCTGTGGTAGGCTGGAGATCATTATTTAGCACTGACCACTAAAACCTGGATTTATTGTGTGCTCCCAAAATCATAGAATCATAATATAATTTGGGTTGGAAGGGAACTTAAAAGACCATCTAGTAATACCCGTCTATTGTGATCAAAGACATCTTTAACTGGATCAGGTTGCTCAGTCCTGACCTTGAATGTTTCTGGGTGTAGACATCCAGCACCTCTCAGGGCAACCTTTTCCAGTGTTTCTCTACCATTATTGTCAAAAAATATCTTTTTTATATGTAGTCTAAATCTACCCTCTTTAAAATCATTACTCCTTGTCCTATCAAATCAGGTTGTGCTAAAAAAATCTGTTCTTCTTTTTCTTAGAAACCTCTTTCAAGTACTGAAAGGCTGAAATGAGATCTCCACAGAGCCTTCTCTTTCCAGGCTGAACGGCCACAACTCTTTCAGCCTTTTCTCACATCTGAGAAGTGTCCAAGCTTTCATTCATTTTTGTAGCCCTCATTTGGCTACAATGAGGGTCAAACAGGTCCATGTCTTCCCTGTGCTGAGACACAGAGCTGGATGCAGCACTCCAGGTGGGGTCTCACCAGAGCAGAGAAGAGGGGCAGAATCCCCTCCTTTGCCCTGCTGGCTATGTTTTTTTTGGTGCAGCCCAGGACACATTTGACTTTCAGGGCCACACATGGGAGCTCATGTCCAGCCTCTCCTCCACCAGCACTCCCAAGTCCTCCTTGGCAGGGCTGCTCTCAGTCTGTTCATCCCCAGCCTGGATTGATACGAGGGGTTGTTCAGACCCAGGTGTAGCATTGGCATTTTCGACCCTCATGAGTTTTCCATGGACCCAGTTCTCCTTTTTGAGCTTCTCCTGGTATCTCTGGACGGCATCCTCTTCCTCAGGTGTGTCAATGTCACCACACATTTTGGTGTCATCAGCAAACTTGCTGAGGGTGGGCTTTATCCCAGTCTCCATGCATGGATGAAGATACCATGAGCAGAAGTGGTATCAGTGATACCAATGCAGGATTAGTACAGGATCACTGATGAAAGTCTGGAGAAGTTATGGGCAACTGCCCATAAGAAATCTTTAAAGGATTATTGGAAAACTTGGAATGAAGCTACACATTCAGTTATATTTAAGCCAGAACAGTTACCATAGTGACATTAGAGCCATGCTAAATGTAGTGCATTCTGTAATATGCTAAAATCAGCTGTGTGTCTAAATGGGAAGTTGTTCCATGCTTAAAACTAATGGTCTAGGGCTGTTATCATCTAAAAATGTGATTTTTTTTTAACTGCTCCCTTTTATTGTATCTGGCATTATGTCAACAGCTTTAGACATTAATTCTATATTAGGAGTCCCATATTCCATTAGCATGGCCTGGTAATTAGGATTGGTTTTTTTTTCCCTTAAAGGAATAATTGCTGTAGAATAGGTGAAAAAAAGACACATATATGAGCACTGTAAAAGCTAGAAAGAGACCAAGAATTAAGAAAGTAATTTCAGACTGATTATTCTTTAGTGTTTTTAGTGTATGATGCAGTATGTCTGGATTTCCCTCTCCAAATATATCAGCAAGGCTAGAAGCAGTTCCAGCATGATTGCAGTAAAAACAGTATAGATGTGGTTTTATAAGTAAAGCAATGGAAATTCAAGAACAAGCAGAATCTAAATGCTAAAGGACAGAAATCTGATGTATCTATAAAATATGTATATAAGATATGTCATAGTAATTATATAGATTCTACATCTTTCTCCTATATAATACTGATATTTTTGTATTAGTATTATTCCACACATGTTTTTAAACCCTCTATAAGATGTTCAGTAAATTTCTGGATTTTATAGCTGATTGTTGGCTTCTTTTCCAGTGCATTAATAAGGAAGAAGAGATTTGTTTACCTTTTCTTATTTTTAAAATCACTCATATGGTCCATCCTAATGGAATTAGTTTAAAAAAAGAGTTAAGAGGTATTATTTATATTATGTACATGATACAGTAAGAAGGTCTAAAGCTATTCAAGGTTCATTTGTTTGGGGATTTTTTTGTTTCCTTTGAGTGTTTTTTGTTGTTTTTTTTTTTTTTTTAATTAGAGAGCAGTTACATAACTCTGGATCTTGAATGAATATGGGTGACCACATTTTTAATTCTGCTTTGAATCAATACAAGTGTCAACACGCTTTAAAAGAGGAACATTGGTGCAAAATGAATGCGAAGGACATAGAAAAGCCTTTTTAATCTGTAAAAGAAGTAGAAATATTATCAGTTAGACTATAGGTAAAAGAAATATTTTTGAATTTAAAGAATTTTCTTAGTTTGCTATTACATAAGGAGTTTTAGGTGTCAAATAAGTTTATTTTGAGTTGATAAGCTATTGCTTGCAATGCCACAAACAGTAATTTTGAGAGCATAACAGAAAGACTGCCTCTGCTATGTGTGGAGTACATCTTGAAGTCCACCAAATTGTTGATCTTTTTGGTCTGAAGGGCTCCTGTGTTGCTAATTATTAGAACATAAAAGAAAAATAATCTGAACAATTAATATAACTTATAAAACACTTCCAAACACGTCCCTTTATACATCTGCATAAGTTATATGGTACTTAAAATTAAATCAAAGTTGGATCTAAAGATAGTATTAAGAAGTATCTCAGGTATCTTAGAAATCCAGACTTTAGCTGAACATAGTTTTGAAAAAGATATCTATTACTTTCAGAAAGCATCCTTTTGAAAATATCCTAATCTTTCCCAAGACTCCCCCTTGAGATGGAAGATTGGGGTTTTTTATTATTATGTGTATGTTAGGTAAAGCTGGGCAATTCACATGGGCATAGGTAGGTCCAGCTCAGGCTTTTTCATGTAAGTGTGGCTTGGCCATAATTTTTACAAAATCTTCAAATTACCTTAGATTATTATACTGTGAATGAAAGGTGATTATGACACTAAGAATAATTCTGCAATTATATTTTTTTTAATGAGGAATCCTAATTTTGAACAGATTTTGCTCAATTTTTTTTTTCTCTTTGACCTTACAATACTGATTTTTTTGTTACTGTGCTTCAATTTAAACTTAAAATTAATATCCTTCACATTTTTGTCAGTATTTGCCAATGCAAGAGAATGAACTACACTTCATACATTTTAGTCTAAATTCATTTCCTAATACTATTTAAAATTACCTTTAAGGTTATTCTGACTTCCTTATAAATCATTTCAAAATCCTAGCGAAAGGCCATAAAACTTTATGTGGATATGAGAGTGATTTGGAAGCAGCAATAATGAATTGCTATAATCTTGGCATACAACTTGACATAAGTACCTGGAGTCATCTGAAACTCAGTTCTTGTTTCTGTGTTAATGAATAACTACTATAATAGCTGGATACTATGTTGTGTTTCTTAGCTAAATACACCAGTCCAGACACTCAGATGTATTTCAAAATAGCAGGGTTTCAAATTGCATGCTTTCTGTCCTGTTTATAGTTCTGTTGTTATCTTAATTACCACCCTCCTTGTGAGAGGCCCATAGCAGAGAGATGCATGAGGTAATGGAGTGGTGTAGATCACCTTTTTGATAGACACATATGGCAGTAGATCCAGACATCTGAGCTGAGTGTTTCACTCAGAATGACATAATTAGACAGCTGAAGAGCACCATCTATTGGTTTGCTGTTAAAAGATATATCGCTTGTGGATCACCTTCAGTAAAAAAGCACTACACCAGAAAAAGGCTTGGGCCATCCCTGTGCCCATATAAAGCACTATGTTTTGTTTCCTTCTCCATCAGGTGAGAAAAGATATGCCATGGCCATGCAACAAAGGGAAGGCAGTTAGAGTCCAGCTTTTTCATTCAAGGAAACTATTCAATTTTTATTTATTTATATCCCATAGCTTACTTTTTTAGCCTCTTTAGAGACATCATGACCATCATTCCTTTTTTGTGTCACCAGGGAAATTCTGAAAAGTTATATGCTTGTCTTGGAGTAACTGGTAAAGGGCTGTCTTGCTGCCTGCTAGGTTTTGGGATCTCTTACCTTTTTCTAGCTTTTAACTGGATTTCTCCTATTAGCTGTTTGGGTCAGGAAACCAATAGGTTTAAGCTTCTCTATTGGATAACTTATCCATCTTACCTGTCATGAACCATTTTTTTTCAGAAAAACAAGTGACACATTGTTACCCTCTAATTCTTTCTATTGACTTTCATGTTGCAAAGTTTCCAGTTACGTGTAAAATTACATCATCTATGACGTGTAAATTAGCAATAAAGTTATCTATCACTTGAACCCAACCTGTTAAATATATATAGCAACACAAAAATATTTGCAACTGATTTACCATACAGTACTATTCAGTTCCAAACCCCCAAGATACATTGGAGGGACAAAGAAATTTCAAGTTGAGTGGCTAATGTAGATTCTGTGCCTGTATGAAGAGCTTTGTAAGACTGAAAAATATAGTGATCCTGATGGGACATTGCAACCTTTGTAATTCGTAATATGTTTATTTACCTGATTAGAATGAAATTTCTGTTAATCAAATACATTTTACTAACAGATTTCTTCCATACATGATTCATTCAAAGTCTTACTACAGCAGGTATCATTAGAAAGGATTTGCATATTGAAAACTGAATAAATGACAGAAAAATCCCCAAAATAAGTAATTTGGCGAACACCTTGTCCCTTTAAAAGTGGAATACATCTTTTCCCCATCTTCTGAGTCCTGTCAGTTGCTGCCTTTGGTACTGATGCTCATCTCTCCAGGTTTCTCCTAGCTGGTTATTTGCTGGCAATATGTATGCTCCCACTGTTCCCTTCACTCCCACAAATGTGTCCTATTTCTGCATTCTTCCTCAGCATTTCCTGCTGTGTGAAATGGTTTAAGCTTAAAATCTGTTAAAAGCTATCCCAAAAAAGAACGGACTAATCATAGTTGATCCTGGTTTCTGGTAGATAAAGGATTGAATAAAATATATCCCCAAGTTTGTTTTTTTTTTTGTTTTGTTTTTTTTTTTAAGTCAACCATGACCCTTAGTCATACTCAAAATGGTGTCTCAAAAATTTGCAAACACAGGGCTGAACTCCTGTGGAGTTGTGTGATCTTGGAGAGAATGTCTTGCTGGCCTCAGAGGTGTTAAGCACAGACTCAGAAAGGAGTATCCCCACTCACGTATTAGGGAATTTGTTCAGAAAATTAGCAAAGTGCTTTGCATAGGACATCAGCTATGTATACTAAACATGTCATACAGGCAATTGGTGTACTCTAGTTCTAAAAGTATTGCTCTCCAGAGTCTTTTGAAATTCCCTTAATGGGAAACAGCAAGTTTTTATTCAGTGTCTATTGCCAGCTCTTCATTTTTTAAAAGCAGTTGCTAAACCCAAACACATGCAGATAAACAGTTTCTTCACTCCTACTGTTTTCTTATAATAAGGATTAATAAGCTGATATCATCAGGGATATATCTTGTACTTGGCTATATTTATCAAAATCATCATGTTCCAAAATGGATTTTCTTCAGGCATTCAAATGCCTACTTGAAAAAATGAATTATCCCCAGCTGTAAGTAAATTGTTAGCAGGCTTGGGGACATACAGTGAATACTATCAGTATCTTTGAGGTCTATGGAAATTAAAAAAAAAAATAGCGGGGATGTGACAGGTAGTGAACAGTTCACCCTCGCTAAAATTTATGTAGGAGAGAAGATGAAACATGACTATGGTTAAGAAAGCAGAGCTTCAGGAAATCAGTATCTTAAGACAGGGTCACATTTATTTCCACCACCCTGGGCACTGTCTTCCTGTTGCTTTCAGCATCCTAGTGGCATTATTTTTTAAATATTTTGATACAGAGGAACATATCTGGTTGTTGTGGCTTTTTTTCTTTTGTTATTTAATTGCATATAAAATAATGTAGTATAGAAGTAAGTATAAATTAATATATAAGGAGATGAGCTCTGCTATTTGCAGTGATGAACCTGCAGATTCTAATTATTGAAATGGCCATAATGAAGAGAAGAAAAAACAGTGCAAGTAGTGGTTTCAAAAATAAGCTGAAATGTAACATCCAAATTTGTGTGTGCTCTCTGAGTCACTGGCATTGCACTGGAAGAAATGAATTGCTGGAAGGAATAATGACCAAAGTTTGCTTTCCCATTATA
>LTAT01000005.1:92289156-92309157 GCA_003286495.1 Chlorodrepanis virens
AAAGTATATGAAACAAGAGTATTTTTTCATTATCACAATCTGATAAATTCAGGCAACAGGTATGAACTTCATAAATTTAGGAACAAGATGCTCCAATTCTAATAATAAACGATTACCCTGTGTAAATGAAACCATGAAAGTTCTGCACCTGAACAAGAGATTATTTTCAGAAAAATACTACATAACCCCAATTTAGTGTTTTCCAGTCCTTCAGAGTGTTTTGAAACCTGTTAATTGCCATTATTGTTTAAAGAAAGCATCTTATTTCCAAGGTTCCACACATAGCTAGTTTCAGGTTCCAGACACAAAGTTCTGTCTTTCTCTACGAGACTGAAAAACTGTTACCCAACTCCAGTTCCGAGGAAGTCCTTGTAAACTATAATTGCACAGCTTCCTCTTTGATTATATAAAGAAATCAATATTTTTTAGGTCTTTTAGAAAATATATAATTTGTAATTATTCTTTGGTTTCTTTTGAAAACCTCTGCAAATATTCTTGGCTGCAAACTGACATTGTGAAATGAAAAAGAGCATTACAGTAGCAGGCGTTTGTTATTTCCCTGCCACCCTCAGTATTAATCAGGTTATCTATTGGTTCCAATGTCTATGTTTAGTTTTATCTGAGTTTTTTATGGTGTCATGGGGGATAGCTTAAGAATATTGCTTAAATTGTAAAATTGACCCAATTGATGTAAAATAGAAAAGAGGCATAGATATGATACAAGTTTGTGTTTTCTGTGAATTTTATCAAGTTCACCTTCGCATTTACCAGTACAAAGCAAATCCAGCTGCCCTTTAGGATTTTTAAAGGTAGGATGAAGAAATGAGGTTAAATATATTAAGAGCAAATCTTTGCAGAATATGCTCAGAAAAGATCCTAATCAAGAACATGAATTTGTATCCAATAGAGAGGTAGAAACATCCACAACAGCATGGAGCTTCCTGTTCTCAGTGTTGAACAAAGACAGTCTATCGTCAATGAGCTTTTCATGAGACAGTAGATATCTAGTGGGAATTTGTCTAATTTTGGGGCTGAGTGGCTGTTAGAGGGTTAGAAGGAAGTTTTGAGGAGTGCAGCCAAAGAACAGCACCGTGCCACTCACTGCATGAAGTCTCAAATTTGTTTACAGAGCAAACATATCAGGTCGGGTACATAATGGGAGGAGCTGTCAACTTCCTCAAAGGCAGAGAGGTCCCGCAGAGAGACCTGGCTTGGCTTCTCTGTGTTCCACCTCACACTTGGTATTCTATACCTTGTATTTAATAAGTGTATATTCCCTCTGAGTGTCATTTGGTTTAACATTTTACCATTTTCTGCATTAAATCACTGGCATGACCTTAGCCCCTGACCAACTTCTTAACAACCAAACCTGACCTTCTACATGTAGCTTGAATAGAGACAGCAATATTAACTTCTGCTACTTAGCTGTGGAAGTGCCGAATAACACAGTCATTCCCTGCTTATGACAAGTGCTTGACAGTCTTGTGTATAGTGGGGAGTTGTGTCCTCATGAAAGGCAGGTGCTCACAGAGATAGTCATGTTCAAAGCGTTTTGGTTTCATGCTGACATTCAGATCAATACTGACAGGTGTGGCCCTTCTGCAAAGAGCACCTGTCCTTGACACCGAACAGACTGCAGGGTGGCAGGAACTGCACTTGTGGTTTTTTGGGACTCAGTTTCAGAATGCCTAATCTGACAGAAAGCACTCATGTAAAATATACAATACTTCATTTTATACCCACAGCTGGGAAATTAATTTAAAAATTTTAATCACTGATTTTGGTGCTTAACACGGTGAAAGCTGAGTTGGTTTGTATTTCTTAGATATGGTCCATGTGGATTTGCCTAGCCTATGTTGCAGAGAACAAACTTTGAGAATATGTCATGATTAACATTCTTTTTTAGCAATACAGTCACAATTTCTGTATTTTCTTTTTTTTAAAAAACTTGAAACTCCAATTTGATATAGCTTCATGTAAAAGATGAAGCCAATAGTTTTACCAGTTGGAAGGCAATGGTTTTGTGAAACTTGTAGGAGGTACTAAGCCGGGTTTATTGGATAAGCTGCACAAGATCCAAAACCTTCAAAAGGTGTGGAGAAAGTAAATCTTGAAAAATAGGGCATGAAACATTAATGAACAAATAATCATTTTTATTCTCAGCATGTTAGTGGAAATAGAGTACATCTGTCCCACCCAGCAGCTGCATCATTTTGAAGCTCTTGAAAGGGCTTGTGGAGGTGAGGAGAATACAAATCACAAATTGAACAGTAAAAAAAAAAAGTAGGCAAACAAAGAGAAATACAGTCAGTAAGTATCTAAAATAATGAAAATACAAAAAGTTCTAATGTAATTCTGTGATAAAAGATTATTACAGAGATTATATCTTGTTTTCAGAGTAGAAAAAAAAAAAATGTTAGTGTTTTATCCTAGAGGTATTTCCTCTCCCTAGTAAAACTAGGGAGAAATTAAACTTTGCTCATAGAGGTTGAAGATAATTTTATAAATCAAATATACCATCTGTATTTATTCTACGTATTATTACCCTAATTACCTAGTCATCTTTAAAAGAATTGCCACCATGAAGCTAAGATGCTGGAAAACATCCCATTTCAACGTTAATTTGGAATTAAATGTTCTCATTCACTGATACAAGCTTGTTTTTCTTAAAAGTATTTCCTTAGCAGTGTTCTTTCAAATTAGTTTTTACAAACAACAGAGATCCCCATTCAATATCTAATCATTGTATTTAATAATTAATCTTAGCTCCACTACTACAAAATAGTGCTTGCTGTGCTTGTTTTATTTTAGATGTTGGTGACTTTGAAGATCTCACCAACTCACTTGTTTGGTTGGGTTTTTAAAAATACATTTAGTTAGAATATGCTTCTGTGAGTACATTCTTTTTATCAGCAAAAATGTGGAGCTTCAGAAATTATATATTCAAATCTTACATGTTTAACATAGAAAATGTGTTCTGTCCTTTATAAAACTTCAATTGCAGTCTTATTTAATTTCAGTTATTTTTATAAAGTTGATTTCTTATTTACTTTAAAACTTGAAACAAGTAACAAATGAACCCTGTTTTCTGACTAGTAAGTTTCAACTGTGAGTCAAAGGATTTAAATATGAAAGCATTATAAAGAGTTCAGTTCCTGTAAATCTCCAAAGAGATCACCATTCTTTTATTGACAGTGTTTTCAGTTTTTGCATGTTGATACAATTTACAGGAGAGATATCCAACTAATGCAATCATTCCTTAGTTTTTCTGTATGTAACATCTTTGTGGGTAGTAGTATGACAGTAGCATATTATGACAGTGGCATACCAGTTGAGTTCTGACCTCCACAGCTCCCTGCCTTTTTTTAGTTTTAAGTAGACAAATCTATAGCATTTAATGGATCTGCCTTTTTAGGTTCCTGGTGTGAGTATGATAAAAATTAATCAACCACTGAAATATTAATCTAATAACGGAACTTTATTCTTCATAATTCTGATTTTTTAATAGTTTTGTTTCTCTTTTAATAATGCAGAAAAAATGTGAGCAAATCATGAGAGTACAACACTAGCATTGCTAATTCCAAATTTTATTGTTCTGTAACTCTGAATCAGTCATTTGAACCTCGGCTTAAGCAAGCCAAAGAGGAAGTCAGCAGCAGCAGTTCATGTTGATGAGGTGAAGTTCATTGCATATTGGGTCTGTGGGCTTTCTGCTGTCTAAAATACGGAGAAAAAAAAACTTTGACATTTAGATTTTGAGTGCAGGTATGCCTTGATTTCATATCTTCCTAATGATATTTTATATTTATGTGAAAAATGCAAAGCTTTGCGCTACATCATAGAGAAAAATGTAGAGACAGCGAAGATGCCACTGCAAGACTCCTCATATTTACATGTTGCCAGCAAAGGGATGTCAAATATATGGAGATTATTAGTAACTTTGTATGTTTCTAAATTCTTGGAATCACCAGCAGTTTTTGGTGATAAAATTTAACTTGTAAGAAAACAGTGGCATTAAACATTTACCACATTGTAGTAATCTTTTATTAGGAGAAAAAATATTATAAACATTACGTTAGGTTAAGTTAACAACAAAGTACACAGTCCCATATTTTTCAATATACATAATATATTCAAACACAGAAAACAGAAGCATTTCTAGAAGAAATTTCAAGCTACTTGTATCTTCTTCTAGTCTCTGAATTCTTGAAATGAAAGCAGCTTGATATAGAATATTTTTTGGGACTTGAGAGTAAATACTAGTATGAGGAGATTGCATATAGGTTCTCATTATTAAATATTAGAAAAGAAAAAAAATTATGTTTAATTCTACATTTTTTCTAATTTATATTCTTTTTAATTATTATTTGAATATACAGATTTTTCAGCAGAAAACATCTTTATGCCTTTGAAAATGTCACAGATGAACAGCAAAGATGTTTGTCTGAAACTTAAGTTTATCAAATTCCTCATCATTTTATCTGTCTTTATTGGTACCTCATTTTTTGGAGCTGTAGAATGACTTGATTGAATGGTTTTATCAAGCAGTAGTATTTACTCTCCACTACTTTTCAAACTGCTACTCTTATTGAAGTGTGATCTGTCAATAGAGCAGGTAGCTAAAGGAATTGGAAATGCATGTATTTCTGCTCAGGGTTAAGTTCAGATGTAATTACTGGCAGATTGTTACTGAACTGCTGGGAAAAAAACCCACCCAAAATCCATCTAAATTACAGTTTTAATTCCTTTTGAGCAATTATAAATTTTGGTAACTGGAAATAATCTAGATAAACAAAGGCTTCATCTGGCCAAAAAGGGGCTTTACAGTGTCAAAGAAACCCAGAGCCATATTTCATCCTCTTCTTTTCAGGGATAACAGATTAGTGATTTCTCAGCTGTATTGATAGTCAGCTGCCTACATCTAATTTGATGACTGTTCATAAGCAGTTTAGTGTGGCTAAGGCTGACAATGGGTAGGGCTCAGAGAACTCTCGAACATCCTGCAGATGATTTCACAGAATCACAACATCACAGAATTAACTAGTTTGGAAAAGACCGTTGAGATCATTAAGTACAACCTATGACCTAAAACCACCTCATCAACTGGACCATGGCACTAAGTACTATATCCAGTCTTTTCTTAAACACCTAAATATGCAATAGAGAGAATATATTTGCATATCTGAAAGACCTATGTATATTAAACTTAGACAGAAAACATATGTTGCTTGGAACACCAAAAGCAAAAAAAAAAAAATATGGGAGGGAGTGAAGCACATGCATATGGAATTCTGCATAGGAATACACTGTGATGTGTTTCTAGAGTTCTAGATTAGTGACAGTATATTTGAATCAAGCTCAGAACAAAAGAATTTCCTTACCGCTTTGCATGGGACAAGTTTTTGCCTGCTACCACTATCTGGTTTTGTTGCTTTGGTTTTTGGTTCTGTTTGGGCTCTATAGTTATGACAGAATCACTGCATCTAGATGTTCATTTAGTGCTCCTGATGATATTCTAGTTTATGAAATACTAAGATTAGTGACTTTTGGTGAACATTCCCATTAGGAGGTAATATCTTTAACTAAGCTAACTGCTAGTATTAGATAAAATATACAAATTTGTGGGTAATAACTCATAGATTCACTTTCCAAGTTACCTGCCTGGCTATGGGGAGCAGTGAGTTCCTTGTTTTGCTTTGCTTGACTGTGAGGCTTTTGCTTTCCCCATTAAAGTGTTTTTGTCTCAACACAGTTCTCTATATTTTACCCTTCCCATTCTTTCCCTGGCTGCAGTGGTGGGAGTCAGTGAGTGGCTGTGTGGGATTTGGCTGCTGGCTGGGGTTCCACCACAACACTTCTGAATTTATGATGCTTAGTATTCAATCTGAATTATTAATTTTAGGTTCCAGACTTGGCTTTAGAAAGCGTCTTGTATTTCTTCTATGAGATACTTGACTGTGGAGTATTTCTGTTGATTAAAAAGGAAAATGAAAATATTCTGCCACTGCTGACTATTGCTCATCAGTAATCTGCATGATGATTCCTTCCAGCACAGTATCCCATGGTTCTGTACTTCATATGGTAGAACAGCATATGAGTACAGCTATTCCAGTTCCTATGGACTTCTTTCGTCTCAAGGATAGTGGAGGAACAGGAGACAGGACATCTAGGAAGTAAAATCTAAAAAAAAAAAGTGTCCATTATCTTATGATTATTACTAAAATGCCTATAACTGCACATTCTTTAAGGCTAGAAAACCCTAATTAAATGCTTACTTTATTACTAGCCACTTAAAACCAAATGAAAATTGAAACCTACCCACTACATCTCCCGGTGCATTGTGATAGGTGATATCTTGGAGGCATTCCTAGAAAGCAATTCTTGCATACTTCTGGTCAGGGAATGAAATACGAGGACTTGTCACATAAAGCTAGAGGAATGGAAGGGAATGATTTTTGCCTGGAAGTTTCATGGTGTCTGCTATAGACTAGGCATTTCCATTAGTAATGGAAGTTACATTCAAGGCACTTTGAGACTTGTCCTTGAGAGAGAAAAGGTCACAGTACAAATCAGTCTTGTCCACTGACCTCCCCTTGACTTTTAAATAAGGGTTGTCCAAAATGGAAGTTAGATGGGTGTTTAGGATTCTTGCACACAATTTTCAAATAATGCTTAAGAAAAAAAAAATCAAAACCAGAACTTTGAAAAGCTGATTAAAAAAATCACGTGTTTAGTGATGGCACTTGTATATCTTTGTTATTGTGCATATATTGCAATAATTATAGTAATTGTGTATTAGAAAAAAAAATAACCAATATAAACAAGTAGAAGTTAGTCATATGTTAGTTTCTGCTTGTCACTAAGAATGTATAGAATGGTTTCTTATAAGTCTCACAAAATTGTTTGAAGAAAGAAATTCTGTTAGGCTTTTCTTGAGCTTTCATGTACAAATCACTTTTTAAGATTCTCTCTCTTCTACTCAGCAAAAATATTTAACCAAGTAACTCATGCTGTGCTACTAATGAAAATAATTTATGTAAATCAATATTTTTTGGTTTATTTTGTCAACATTTTGAGTTCTTCAATGTGAGTGGATGTTTCTTAAATCCCACTGTTTTTTTTCTCCAAATAAGAGGAAAAAATCAAAAACAAATGGAAATTCAGGTATGAAATAAATATGCAGAGCGGCTCCTCAAAGTAAACTTTCTACTTTTATTCTGTGATGAAATAAAACATAGGTTTCTGCATATTTTTTTTTGATTTTGTGAAATAATGATATGAAGTGAAGTCTTCTTGGTATGATTTTGTCTTTTAACTAACAGTAGCTATAAATGCCGACACCAGAGTATTTGTCTTTGAAGTCTCACTATTAAAACCTCAAAGATATTTCTAGTACAAAGAGCTGTACCTATGCACCCACCTGACTGTCTATCTATATTGTTTTAATGTGTAGTATTCATAAATAAAATGATGAATAATTTATCTCCATCTGTGCAGACAGATTTTACCACTGTAATAGTCTGTAACTGTCAGCTCTGTAAGATAATGTTCATGCTCTAGAAGCTACTCCAGTGAAATTTAACACAACTTTCTCGGCCTTTAAAGATAACATGCATAGAGAGACAATATTTTAAAGAAGTACTCAGTAATGCTTAATTTCATTTTCTGTCCAGAAAGATATTTGAAGGCAATATTACAGGATGAGGCTCCACTAAATGCATTTACACTTACATGTATCTTTATCTGATGAAAGAGCTTGCAAGTCAATGACTTTGATTCCCTCACAAATTACAAATTTTGCATCCACCTGCCTCTTCTGGTACTACTAATTAAATTTTTGATAGCTTGAGAGAGTTTTACGTATTTTCCTAATATTTAAGTTGCATTTGTACCATGGGAGAAGCAATTTTTTTAATCTAAATTGCTGCAAATAAGCACTTTTTTTTTTAATTAAATTGGACAGTTTTAAAACACAAGAAAAGTCAGCAAGCCTGAAAACTCTCTCATTTTCTTTCAAAAAAATAAAAAGCTTAATAAATTATTTCCCATACTCAGTGCAACTGCACTGTGAGTGATATTACAAATAGCCTAATTTCTTCAAAGAACTTTTATATACCTAAATAAGATTCTGTGTCATCCTGTTTGATTTACATGGAGGTTTTATATACTCTGGATTATACCTAAATATCATCATGAACAGTCCTGTGAGGTAAAAATGTGGACCTTCACGGTAACTGATTCTCTTTTCCCTGTCTCTGATCCATCCAAAGCAGATGCTTTCGATGTTCAGAGGAGACAGGACACCCTTTACCTTTTTAAAACTTTTTTTGTAGAATCTTGCTGCAAGTAGGAGGCAATGTACTAATCCACTCTATTCAGAAACTACACAAGTAAAGTCAAGGAATGTGGTTTTGCTAAGTGAAAATGTGTACTTACAACACTCACATGCCTCTTTGGGAGATACTTTATGGGCATGACTTCTAAACATGCATTGTTGCTTTAACAAAAGAAACATGTCAGCATGAGAAGTTAACATTGAATGTTAATCACAGTAGCTTATAGGTTTTGAGTAAACTTGTTTTCTGCAGTCTTTTGTATAATTTATGTACATGCCATTGGAAATCATGTTTTTTAACTCTTTTACTAAAATAATACTGGTTTTGCTTCCTAACTGCAGGATATCTTTTTTTCTTTTTTTTTTTTCCTGTGCCTCAAAGTACTGCAAAAGTCAAAACAGTTTAATGCACGAGGCACTGTGAAGGAGATTCTGGAATAAGAACAATTTTGCAAAAAAATCAGAAAGGAAGAAAAAGAAAAATTGAGTCCTCTTGGTTTCACTAATGAAACAAACTCCAAAATTTCTTCCTCCTTTCTCTCTTCTTCTACATCATTAGAATTTTTTTTTTCTCTTTACTCCGCTTCCAGGGGAAAGTCATAGGTTGTAAATGAGATTTTCTTTGCTGGTGGCTTCACATGGGCTTTGAATCAACCATCAATATGTCTTTTTTGGTTTTACATCAATTGATTTTTACAGCTGCTTTTGACTTTGCAGTATTCTAACAGTAAGCTCCCAGGGAAAAACTGTTACTGGGAAGCTTTTGGATCTGTATGATAACTGAACAGGAACTTTGAGAATGACACAATAGACAAGGGCATTAATTTTTAATCAGTTCTTCTGATGTTCTAAATTTTACCTGGTGTTTCCCTAAGACTGCCTTAGCATCTCCAATGGAGTCTCACCACGATTATCAGGGATCTGGAACACACGATAAATGAGGTGATGGTGGAAGAGTTGGCTTTCTTCAAGCTAGAGGAGATGGTCTGAAGAGTTGGAAAACATTTGCCTTCAGCCTAATGTGAAGCTAGTGATGGGAAAAGATGCAACAGATTATTTGAGAAGAACATAGTGAATGTATGAGAAAGGAAATTCTGATTAGGTATAAGAAAAAAAATTCTGATGGGAACAGGTTGCCCAGAAAGGCTCAGGAACCTCCATCCTTTGCTGAACAAGGCCTAGGGCACCACGACACAATTGGATCTACTTTGAGTTTGGGCTTGGACTAAATGGTTTCCAGATCTTCCAACATAAAATGTCCTATGTTGCTAAATTTTCTTCCAATTATAATGACAAATAGCATTTTAATTTTGTTTCCATGGATTTTGATTTCATATTCCATTTAACTGCAAATGCCACCAGTATTTGTATTTTCTAATCGCATTAGTTTACAAAGACTCCATAATCATCTTAGGAGTTTCTATGAAGTTTGCAAAATTTGTGCTTTTCCTATTCCTTCACTTGCCATTGCTCCTAGGATAAGGGAACAGAGAGAAGCAGTGCTTTTTAGTGATATATTTGTGCAAGTTCCTAAGTGCCAGAAAGATTGCTTGGTATTTATGTAAGCAAAAAGAGAATTATAGAATATAGATGGCTATGAAATGAAGTGCTGTTGGGGGACCATGGGACCTGTAGTGACGTTGCAGAGATACAGTGAACTTGTTTGTTTTTAAAATCGCTTTTACTGCATTTTATTATTATAAGAAAATCTCTAAGAATTTTACTTTTTCTTCTCTCTTATCAATCATGTTTCTATAAGAATTTATAAGGTTTTAAAACCAGTAGCATACGTTTGATATCTCTCTTAATATAAATTATCAAGATCGGCCTTTTTAAAACACAAGGAAGTATCTCCTAATGCTATAGAGAAAAATCAAGCTGTTTGTGCTTGTAATTTACACATGTGACTGAATATAAATGTAAGTACTATAAATTAATCCTTTTTGTATTCCTAGTAGCCCATGAATTTTATTTCTACTGCCTCATTTACAGACATCAGCTGCATAATTGACAGTGATAATTGAAGTGGAATTTTTGCCAGACATAGTGTTTTCTCTGGAGCCTTGGAGTCAATGTTTATAGTTTTTACATAACCTTTGAAATGCATGAGGGTGATGTGATTTTATATTTTTGTCTTAGCAAGTGCTAGAGGAGCACTGGGTTGTAGTGCTACAGCCAGTAGATTATTCTGAGATGTTTTGAACAGCTGCTTTCAAAAAAAAAACCTTGGCAATGATAGTGTAGTCCTTCATCTTCTTGACTGTATAAGTTAGAAGTGCAAATGGAAACGTGTCCTTGGATTACAGCTGTCAAAAATGTGTGCTTTGCTTTTACTAAAGGTCCCAGAAATAGATCTTTCGGCAGCTGTGTTTCCAGATACAAGTTCACTGTAACATTTACTATAATGTTTGTTCTTTTTCTGTGATATTTCCCATGACATGTTCTGGTCCTTGAGTTGTTTGGATTTATTTGTGCTACTTGTTTCTCTAAACTGGAACTACTTGAAAGAAAACATTCATGTGTTATCAAAGACTGTTTTCCTGAATGTCTCTCTGTGAGAAAGTATTTGCACTATTTTTACTTAGAAAGCTCCCACACGTGGAAAAATTAAAGCCCGATTGAAGTCCAGGCTGACATGTTTTGCTAGGCCTAGATGTTGCATTTGTTGCTGTGTGAGGCTGTTTAAATGCAATGCCACTAGAGTTTGCAAGAGTTGCAAGGGATGGCGTTCAGGAAACAGCAGATCAAGTTTTTGTGCATTCTAACTTAAACTGTGGTTAATGGGTTTTGGTAAATCAAACCCACAATCTTCTACCTCCTGGAGTTCATTGGCTTCAAGCTTTGCTCAACATAAGCAATTATTTTCCCTCTTTATCCTTTCTTTTTCCTTTTTCTTTTCTATTAAATGTAAGTAACTTCAACTGTAAGGTAAACACACCAAGTAACACAAAATAAAATAAATTAAATTAAATAAATAAAGAAATAAAAGCCCCATGGCATTTTTCACATACCTGTGGTACTGTAAAAGATTGTCTATGACACTGAGCTCAGTTTCTTGCGGGTTCACTAGATTACTTCAACCCCACTTGAAGTTTTAACAGCTTGGAAATGGAGGGACTAATATCAAACATGTATTTTTCATTTCAAACAATTTTCTGAAATCCTCTTTACTTTCAGTGATTTTGTGTCTATTCCCATAAATAGGTTTAAGATGATGTTTTCAAGAAGATTCATCACTACTGATATGAAAGCTGTGTACAATAGTGCACAACCACCCCCCGAACCTTATACTGACATGTTTTCATATGGATGTTTTAATTTAAGCCCAGCAATATTGAGGTTGCCACAACCTCATCTCTTCTTAGTAAGTTTCTTGATGTTTTGGTTTGCTGCTTTTTTTTTTCTTTCTGTAGCTAAATTACCATTTACACTGCCATGATATCTGATTCCCAAGTAAACATTAGCACACACATTTTCACAGAACTGTTGGAAAGCAGAAAAATATAACCATTGGAGAAATCACCTATTAGTTATAGGAAATAACTATCCTATTTTATAAAAATAAAGACAAATATATAGAAAAAATGACATAGTGGAGATCACACAGAAGTCTGTGTCAAAACAAGAGCAAATTTTATAAGTCCTAATAGTCATCCTAGTTTATCCTTAAGATCTGCCTGTAATGTAATTAATTATAGAAGCAATTCTACAAACCTCAGGTCCAAGAAATCTTCCACTGTCTTGGCCAGGATTCCATATGGCTCAGTGTGGAATGGATTTGGTGAGTATGAATGCATAGGGATTGCCACACAAATGGATTTGGGTGACTTATCAGCCTACCTCATATTATTTTTATTGTCAGAAGAATATTGAGGTATGACTATAAAAGCAATTACTTTTTCTGCAACTCAAATATTCTTCAAAAAAGATTCTGAGTTTTAGAGACACAAATAGACTGAAAAAAAAACCCCAACATGATTAAAGAGACATCCCTTTATGTTCAAAATTGTCTCTGTTTCAAGACGTAGTAAACTTTCAGGAATTTATTCAGCTCATATGCTAGGATTCATTTCTAGGGCATTTTGCTTATCCAAGTGTATAATTTTCATTCTAGAGCATCTTGATTTGGAGATAAGCCTTTGTGTACCCATTTTGTCCTTGGGTGTTCCATTCAGATTTAAATTTCAATTGAGAAACTCAATGTTTACTATTAATATTGAACTCTATCTCCAAAGAATTAATGATTGTCATAATCTCTCTCTAGAGATCCTAATATTTTTCTCCTGTGGATATACAACATTTTCCTTGGTTATCTAGTACCAAAAGCAGAATAGATGACATGATTTTAATTTTTATAATGTATTTTTCTCTTGAATATTTAATATCTAGCAGGATTGCATGGCAGATTTGAAGCCTTAGTCAATAAATTCTTTAGAAATGTTCTCTTTCAAGTCAATATGCACTGACAGTTTCAAATAAAATTTGAAAAGAGCTATGGCAATATAAGCAGTATAATGGTTTGTTACCAACTCTTAATAGAAGGCAGATGGGAGAATAAGCAATTTTGTACTGAGTATGTTGTTTGAAAGATCTTTAAGAGTACTTTTGAGAGAATGATGGATCCTAAATCCAGGTCTATCCCTATGTGTAGTATGCATGCCTAGTGTCCCAGACCTGGAATTTAAGACAAGAAGAGGTGCTTGCATTTCATGATGACAGCTTTAAATAAGTAGCAGGTAACATTCCAAGTCTTTGTTTGGGCAAAAAAAGTTTATAACTTTTTACACAGTCATGTAAATACAGGAAAACCACACATATTTTGTGTTCAGTCACATTTTATATTGCTGGGAAGAAAAGGCATATTTGAGAGTCGTTGAAATAGTCCCTTTTATCCTTTTTCCAATTTTGGTGATCTTTAAATGGCATGGATGATTTCAGCACTGATTTTTTTTTTTTTTTTACATAAAAATGTATGGTAATTCCTATAACTATTCAGATGGTTTTACAGTGCAGATAACTTTTCAGAATAAAGTCTACTGTGGCTCTCCGTTTCACTGGAGCACATCTATTCATAACACAGAAGGCTGTTGGTCCTCTGAAATTGAAGTCTGAGCCAGCATTTGCTGAGTTAAATCCCTTCACAATGTCAAGGAACATTTTGTCTGTTGTTTGTGGCTACTTCCCAGTGGCCCACCTTTTCTGCTGACTTTATTCACCATCTAGTCCATCTATTACTCTTTATTGCCAGTCTGTGCAGGCACCACAGCACTCTGCTGAAGAAAGCTACTATTTTCTTCACTTTTCTAAAACTATATTTGAAAATTGCCAGGTTACTTATGTGTCCTCTTGATCTGTGCCACGAAGGAGGCTGCTGAACTGTGGGGAAGCGAGCAGGAGGAGCAACCAATTACTGCTCTCTGAGGCAGCTCTGGCTTTCCAAGTGATCTAGTGGCCTGATTCCATAAGCACTTTCCAGCTCAGCTGAAGGTGGAGTGGGGAGGGAAGTCCATTAGGTACAGTCCATTAAATATAATTAAGCAATGCATTTGTTTTCTGAATTTTTCTGCCTTCTGTGTTGCTTAATGCTTCTTCATACTATGGTGTGCAAGTGATCATTGTTAAGGCAATAAATATTCACTCAATAATTCCTTTACTCATTATTATTTCTTCATACTCTCTCTAAATATAATATTTTATGGTTTATATTAAAAAAAAAAGTAAATCCCTCTGCTTAAAGGCAGGTGGATAGCTGCAGTCTGATTTTTTTAACTTACCTGGAACTATTTTTAATGCTTCCAGAGTTCCTGTATGGAACTTTGTTTAAAGAAAATGTTGGAGAGAAAATAGAAAAGCTGGAGATCTAGTATGCAAATTAGAAAGGAGAATTTAGCAGTTTAATTATCTCATTGTTAGAAAGTTAGATTGTAAATAAATGGCTTCAGAATGTTTAGTTTGTTGCTTTTAATATCTTTTAGTAAAATATGCCACCCAAACTGCCAGAAAGAACTGCCACCCAAATTTTAATATTTATTAAAGAACTAATTTATTCTATTTCTCATTAGGTTTAAAGAAATCTCTGTGTACTCATGATTTGTAAAAATTCTCTCTTGCATCTACTGTTATGTATGAGCACAATTAATTTTCTTACATAAGCATTTAGGTTTGGCTCACAGTATTTAGAAAGGATTATTGGCCTTTCACTCAGCTTCTCTGATATACATTCTGGTTAGAAACACACAAAGATTCTTTCATGAAATATTCTTATGTAAAAATAATAAAAAAGTTTTCTTAAATTCATGAATTTATTCTGGAGAGCCTGTTTTCAACTTCCCTAAGGTAGTTGAAATATTTTAATGAAATCTTTAGTATTATCCATCAGTTAGCTATCAGAGTTCTTTTTACATTGTTTTTTCCAAATTTGTGTGGAATATTTTTTGGGAGGTTTGTTCATTTGTAGTATTTAAAAAAAAAAAAACCCTTCTTAAGTCAGATTGTTGTCATACAAAGTCCATCCACAACCTTCTGCTGTACTGGGCCTCTCCAACACCTCTTGGAGGTCAGTGACTTTGTTTGAATTGTTCATGTCTATTGAAACAGTTGTCTGCAAAATTTGTTCATTAGGTGAGACACCTTAGAAAAGTAACACAGTAACAAAAAAGAAAGCAAAAAAAAATCATACAAATAAATAAATTTTCACTCTTCATTTCTAGAAACAGAATTTTAGAATTCCTTAATGAAAAAACCAACGTAGAAAGTTGTAGAAATCAAAATATCTGGAGAGAAATAATGTGTCTCAGTGAACTATTTATTATAGAGTAAAAACACCCAGAGGAATGGAGGTAACCCCTCAGAAGCAGTCTCATTTAGAAATGATTTGATCATCAGTAGAATTCTTGACAAAGAAATAGTTTCTGAATACTTCATTTTTAGAAAAGCTTTTGTCTGTATTATAACACTATTTAAGTCCAGCTACCTGTTTGGAATTATTTTAGTTTCCTTTCTGTTACCCTGCCAAAAGTCACAAATTTCTTTCTGACTTTGTTCTGATAGGACACAAGGTCATTATAAACAACTAGGCCATGACACACATTGTTCATTTGAAGTTTTGGGGCATTTTTGTCTTTTTTTCTTTTTAATCTTTGGTGCAGGCAAATTGGTTGGTTACTTTTGCGTTTTGTTAAAGTGAGCTCAAAACAACTGTTATTATTTTCCTTTTATTTTTGTCATTATTTTGCTGGTCTATTTACTAAGATATAAAAAAACTTTCATAAAAGAAAGCAGAGTGGGTGAAAGGGGAGCTCCAGTTTGGCTGCACTTGATAATAAGGCAGTGATTGAAGAGCAGTTACCAGTGAGCTGACATTTCTTTTTTTTTCTAGTAAAGACAGAGGTATCATGATGATATTTGTTTTATGCCGTAATTAAAAATGCTAACAATAATGTTCTAATGAGTGCAAAAGTGATGATATTTTGATTTTGTCATTATGTCAATTTTTTTTTTTTTTTAGTAGTAGAACAAGAAAATACAGAAATGCAAATATTTTTAAATTTATTCAACTTCAGTCAGAGTTATTAATGTTCTTGTTATAAAGTCCAGAGTAAACCTTTTTTTTCTCCAATGGGACTGGAGAATACAAGACTATGAAAATCAGAAGTCATCTAGCTCTAGAATGAGCTAGAGATCATGCATTCAGACAGCCTGAACTTTAAATAGTAAGCAGAGGAGTCTAAACTAAAACTAACTGTTGGGTGATATTTACTGGTGTAGAAAACATTGGAAAATGAAACAGGAAGGAAAACACAAGCAGCACCTGTAGGTTTACCTGATCATTAATTTCATAGGATGCAAAATATTTACTTTTCATTGTGTTTAAAGCTTCAGTGCAGGGTCTATTAGAACATGCCAATACAGAACCTACTAGAGCACAGGTTGTTACTGGAGGAGTACATTTTTGAATGACTTATGAAAATTAAGGTTGATGTTTAACATAAATAGCTGTATGTTTTAGGACAGGTTTCTCCTTTTGGAAGTTATGTGAAACCAAGCACTAAAATGTGATCATATTAGTTTTTGATGGACCACTCTCTTAATTGTTTTCATCTGTAGGTTTCAAGTAATTGAATTGGAAATGCTTACATTTAGTTGGAATCTTAGACAGTCTTAAATATATTTTCTGAATGCCATCAGCTTCACATTTAGATAATTTGGTATCTGGAGAGAAATGCAAAAATTCTATATACCCTTGCTTCAGAACAGTACAAAAGGTTTGTTTCCCTTTTTTGTGCCCACAACCACCTAGTATTTTTAATTGTTTTAGAGCTGTGGAGGCAGCAAGATGTCCGCTGAGAAACCTCTTAATGGATAACATATGTAAAAACTGAATGTTTATTAATCAAAGTATAAATTTAAAAAGAAAAATTCAGGATGTAATGAGTGATTTTGAGAACAGGCTTCTAGAGTGAGGTTTCTACCTGCTTGCCGAGTACTCTGTAAATCTTGCTTTGAATCAGAACTAATTGCCTTATTTTAAACTAGTTGCCTTGTTTTCGATTTTATGGAGATGGGAAATTTTTTTAATTGCACTATATCATTGAAGATCATTAATATATGACATATTATTTGGTGTTGGTGTTTTTCAACACTGGAACTCCTGAAAATATTAGTATTCTTGGAAATAACCTGGATACTGTTTAGTTAATGTGACTGGTGAAACATATGAGCAGACTACAGTTACTGTATTTTCACTTGTAAGCTTTTCCTGTGGCTGTCATCCATTAGCCTCTTTGGTTTCTAGGCAATCCTGATTTACTCTTTCCCAAATGAAATTTTGGTACATTTTGTTCCTTTCTAGTCCATTGCATCTCAACGGTATTCACAATCTCATGACACCCTCTTATTTACCTTGCTATTCAAGTATAACATTATCTCAGTGTTTATGGTAATGATGGGCAATTGAGAAACTCAATTTAGTTCACTTGTAATTAATACTGTTTTCTACTAATCATACTTTGTTATAATGTTTTGCTTCATCACCAATTTCAAAAAAAAAATCCTAGAATTCTACAGATCAAGAGGAATCCCTTTTTTGTATTTTGTATAGAAGACTCTCCTCATTCAGGCTGTTTTGTAGGGCTGCAGATGCCAATGGTGGATCAGTGAAAAATTTTTGACGTGCTGGTTTTTCACAAAAGTTTCAGACTTCTGGCTCCCTCAACATCTGTGGCACTACTCAGCATCTCATGATTACTCATGAGATGTCTCATCTTGACACAAGATAGTCTTCAACACACACATGCCACACACAAACATTGTCTTGCCCCTGTGGAAATTAATGTCAGGGGAAAGTACTAATTTTTATTTTTTTTTTTTGCCAGAACAGGATCACTTGATAGGTTATACTTTCCTCTATTTTTTATAGATAATTAGGACTTCAGTAATTAGCACACTTCTATTTCACATAACATCAGCCTTCTTGGTTTGTCCTATTCTGTTATTCATGACTTAGGACACTGCTGAAATTAGAGAGCATTTTTAAAGCTAAATTAAACTGAGTAAACAAATATTTTCAAAAGAAAATAGATACTCAACCTATTAGGTTAATCTAACCTATTAGGTTAATATAAATATTAAAAAGCGTACTATTTAAGACACATTGGTGTTGATCCTTTGTTATGTTCTTCAAGGAAAAAAATGTACTTTATAATTTATCACAACCTATAAAACTGGTTTACATATTTTCACAGAAGCAATGGAGTACCACAATAGCATCAAAGTACATGTTATTTCTTCTTTCTTGCATTCTTTCTATTTTTAAGAACTTATAATAATGTGGCTACAAGTCGCTCAGTCTATCAGTTGCTTTCCTAATTTACAAAATGTCAGCCTAAGTTTTCAATGGTAGCTGATATTGCATCTAGAGTCAAACTAGGCAGACTAATAATGAAGCTGAAATGAGCAGAACTGTAACTGTGTGAATGAGTTGATTTAATAAGGTTAACATCTGTCACTTCCAACAAGTTTAGCATTAAGACCCTACATATCAAGATGCCTTTGCCAGGCTCAAGATTAGTTGTTAGTGAGAAATACCAGCAGAAAATGTCAATGTCTTTGGCATCTGTTTCAAGTGGGGAAAAGTTCCCAAATGGTGTTATTTGTCTTTACTGGTGACATAATGGATTTTACAGGAAGGAGAATTATTTCTAAGATACTTCAGCGACTGATGCCTAAGAATCAGAGAACTTCCAATATCAAAAGTTCAGGACAAGCTGGCTTGCAGGTCCTTTAGCAGAGGGTATGAATACCAGAATAGTACTGTTTCCTCAAGGCCTCTGTGTGGCCACAAGATTAAATGTGTTTTAAAACAAGTATTTTTTTTTTTTTATTTCCTGTTCTTTTTACATATGTTCAAACTTGTTTTATGCAAGCCCTGGAGAAATTATGATCCTCGGTTTGTTCTCTCCTGGCTGTACCTAATTTCTCCCTTGAAAAAATAAAGGTAGAAGACTGTAAAGGAGTCATGCAAGATGGGTTCCTTAGCAAGCATTAAATCTTCACTGTCTATTTTGTATTTTCTTTTTTGTCAGATGTTGGTAATATTATTTTCCTTTGTGCCTTCACTCACAAAATCCCAGTGACTGTACCTCAGATGACAGTTTCTGTATAGAAGGTACAACAAAGGATCTTCGGACATTGCTTTTATTTTAATACTATTCACAATGTAATGAAAGTTTAGCAAAAACCATTACATTTCCTGTAGCCTTATGACAAAAATCCTCTAATAATTGCATTATTCATTCCTTTTAAAGTCTAATCTAAGATGACTTAGATTTCAACCTAAGTAACTTAGGCAGTTTCCTTCATGTCCTGCCCAACCATGGATGTTATAGCTCAGACTCTTCATTTTGAGGGGTTTTTTCCCCCCATTTTTGCCAAATCTGTCCTTGGGACTGTGAACAGAGAATTCTCCACATGGAGGCTTAGTTCTAATTGTTGCAATGTCTCACATCCTTTTGGTTGGCTTTTTGAGATCTGCTGGTTCATATATTCAGTAATATGTGAGTGTGAGCTGGCTGAGCTGAAGGGATAATGACATGATAATCTAATGAGAACCTCTTCCCTGTTGCTAAGCAATATGATAGGAACTTCCCTTGCTAAATATAATCTACACAAGTAATTAGGGAGAGATTCATGGCTGAGGCAGTTCAGTAGACTGTTTTCCTAGACATTCCTGTGATTCACAAGTGCTAATTGTAAGTCCTGTAAGTGTGCTGACTAACTTTTCATACATTCACACCTCACTTTGGTGGGAAGGTTAAATAGAGAGGAAAAAACCCAAAAGACAATTATGCTCATAGACATCTTCCGCCCAAAGTGATGCATTTCTAGTGTAGATTAATTTCCCAGATAAATGACTTTATTATTTATTTTTACAGCTGCATTTTAATATAAAACAGATATCTACCCTCTAAAAACTTAAATAGGTGAATGCTGGAAACCTTCCTTCTGCAAATTCAGTGGCATATGAAACTAACAGAAAGAATTTTTTTTCCCTCCACAACAAGCTGTTTTATTTCAGTCTATAATCTGCTGTAGAAACAGTTCAGAGAGCATGTGAAAGAAATGCTTTGAGTCAAAAAAAAAAAAAAAAAAAAAAGGAAAACCCCAAA
>LTAT01000005.1:92309170-92326455 GCA_003286495.1 Chlorodrepanis virens
AAAAAAAAAAAAAAAAAAAAGGAAAACCCCAAAAGATTAAAAATGAAAAGATAAAAAGAAAGAAGTACGTTGATTTAAAGACTAAGTTTCCTGGTCATAAAAGCAAATTGTCTCTTATTACCACAGAATTTTATACATTAATTTCCTTTGTGATTATTAGGATACAAAACATTTTTCAGTATATCCTACTATACTCACTGCACATTATAAATATAGTGAGGAACAAAAAGGAGTAAATATTATCTGTCAAACTCCATGTATGCCTCATGGTATTATTAAATTAACTTTTAATGTTTTATCTCTGTGAAAAGAATGCTTTTAAAAGGCATATGCCTTTGGATTTCTTCAGAAGTGTTTTGTAAAGCAAATTTATATTTACAATTATATTTATGCTTACAAATCAATTTTTGTTATTCTATATTCTATCCAATCTTTTATCATGTTATATGTGTTAGTTGAACCTATCTAAGTTTGGAGTTCCCAGGATTATCATTTCATTAACTGAGTATGGGAATGGCATCTAAACTGACTGGATTCACTTGCTTCTCCATAATACATGAAATATCTTTAACCATTTTTTCAAAAGCTTTTTATACAGATATTGTATGGCTCACCTGATATACTCGAGGTAGATTGTTTTCCAGCACTTTTTACATCATTTTCTATACTTCACAGGAGAGCATGTATGTGTGAATCTGTCTAAAAACATATAGCTCTGTTTAAATTTTTATGGGTAGCAATGGAATTCATTTTCATACGGAGATATTTTTGAGTTGCTGTGGTATTTTTTCCCCTTTCCCAGGCTTTTCTCTATTTTTTTTCCTCAGAAAAGGATTAAAACCAATACAGTCCTGTGCATTTCTCATACTCACAAAATATTTGTTTAAAAAAGCTGCATCTTGAGAGAACAGCCTATTTAAAAACCAAAGACATTGTACACTCTTCATTCTTTTGGGCTGATTTTATCACACAGAACTGCTATGAAAATCTGTCTCTTATTTAACTGTAGCACTGAAATTAGCATCTAACTCGTTAATGATATTATACAGTCTTAATAGTATTGTTTCTTGGTCAGCTTTGAGTTAGTTGGAATTGGAACTGAATAAGAACAGAAGAGAAATCATTCTTGCAATATACCACAAGACATCATAAACTGTATGACTTTTTTTTTTTTTTCCATTTCTGGTGAACACTTCATTTTATGGCCTGTAAAATGCACTTCAAGCTTTCATTGCATGAAAAATGATTTATCAGAAATTCAGGCAGAGAGAGACCAACATTGCTGTTAGAATATTACATGCCGCTGCGATCAAATGAGAAATTACTAGAATTAGACTTTATTGGTGCTTTAGACTACTGTTATTTTTGTGCTAAATGGAAAGAAGGTACCTTGGTCTTAGGAAGTCCCTGATCCTCAAATTTCTGCCTGTGTGACATCTGCTTTTTACAACTGACAGACAGAGTACTTGCCTACATGAGTTCCTCATGTTATTGGTGGTGCTGAAGTAGGGGAACTGTTCAGGCATAAGCACTTTCTGTTTATGGTGGTCCCAATATTTATGGAACACAATTGAACAAATAGCCTTTAATATTAAGTGGTAAATTGCAAATTGAAAACTTTAACTTTCTAAATTTCAGAATGGAATTTAAAAAAAAAATTATATACTGCTTAATTGATAATTTTGATATCAGTCCTCACACAAGTACTGCTTTCAATGGATATTTCATCATAGTTAAACTGGTGTCAACATTAGGTGATTAAACAAACTGAAAACTAATCCATGTTCAAATCATTGAAGGTGAGTTAGAACAAAGATTATAATAGATAAATAACAGGAAGTGTTAACAAAGAGATGAAAGAAGATTAAAAATAAATGAATAGCATTCAGTGGGTAGTAAATAAATCATTGGGATTAACTGTGGAAATTACTTTGAACAAACAGATTGGAAAAATGCACCGTAAGTAGAGTGCTTATAGGAGGAATGGTATTGTATATAATTTTGGGTTATATTATGACAATATAAAAAAAGTCTTGAATTGGTGGAGCAATTGTTATCTCATATTGATTGACTGCAGCTGACCATGTAAATTGTCTCCTATATAAGTAGAGAGATTTAAATAAAGACTGAAAATGTTATATTGGTGTCTGTTAATAGCTTTCAATGATTTTTAATTTTGCTGATAATGGTGGCCATTAAAAACCTCTTCTGCTGGTGTACACATATTACATGAAGTACAGGAAAGGCTAAGGTAGCAACAGTGGTACTAGAATAAGTTAAGCAAATTTATTTGAACTCTGATATTCCTGTTCATTTTCTGTCTCACAAGAGAAGGCAGAAGCATCTGCTTCTGTACTTCTTAGTGCTTCCCTATATAGCCTAGGTCAATGGAATGTGTGAATAAATACATAAATAAATCAAACACAAAGTCCTAAATGCAGCCTCTTAGCTGCCACTAAGGATTTCCTCACCAACTGGACACATTCCCTCAGTGTTGCACTGGCAGTACAAGGTGAGACACTTTGGTTCTTCAGCATATGGAACATGCAGGGTTGCAAAAAAGGTGCAAAAGGATGAGACATAGCTGAAGATATGCCATTGACAAAGATAGGCATTATTATCTTTTCAGGATGCATTTTACATCATGGTTTTTTGCCATCCTTAGGCTGTTGTAAATTTCAGGGGGGTCTCTGAGCTGAGTTTGCATTTCAGCACCCAAATAGAAGGGTGGATGGTAAAGTGAATTCATCCACTGTATGAAAATTTTGCTATTGATAAATGTTGATTCTAGATATAATATCTGTCTTTATAGGAAAAGAGTATTTGAGACCATATTGATTAAACAGAAAAAAATTCCTGAATATTCCTATGAAACCATTTTTCTTAAATTGTGATATTTCCTGTATACACAAAAGCATACTAATTTTTTTATCAAACACCACCACTCGCTACATTTTCATAGGAGTATTAGTGTTCTGAGACTATAAATATCCTGACATCCATGGAAAACAATTTCAGAGATAGATAGATAGATAGATAGATAGATAGATAGATAGATAGATAGATAGATTTTATACTATGCCAGTCTATGATATAAAAACCCTAATAATCTTGGGGATTTTTTTAATGTATCACCTAGCAAAAATGGCTAGTGAAAAAGAAAAATAAATTGATGCTGCACAAACAGCATCACCCCTTGTAATATTTCTACAAGGTAATATCAAGTAATATTAATGACTCCTGGCCATGTACCTTCAAGGTGAAATCTTTTACCTTCTTTACTAATGCAGATGACAAAAAGGTCAAATACATGTTATTAACACATAATATAAGAGGTAAACTTAAATTTGTTAGTTCATTGGAAAATTTTTTACCCTTAGAGCTGTGTGTGCTCCTAAGCTCCTCAACAATTAAAAACTTTAATATAATTAAATTTTCAAGAAGTTTGCTGCTTAACCACTGTTAATATTGGCACATATTCTATATCCTTTATAATGTGATTTTTGTTGGATGCTATTTTTTCCTGTGGCTTCTCTCCTATGATTGACAACCTTGCTGTGAAAAAGAAGTGATTTGAATTATTCTTGGGTTTAAATAGTTAAAACACTTTTAATAGTTACAATACATTTTTGTCTATAATAAGAGGACCCAACATTGCTTTTTAATATTTTTATTTCATAGAGTCCTCATTTATTTAAAAAACCACCAAACACATCTCTGTCTTTAAGATACTACAGTTAAAACTAAAATTCTTAAAACAAATTACATTGTATTGTTTCTCAATATATGTCTGATAATGTAAATTTGTAAATATTTTCTATGAATTTAATATACCACATTTGGCTCCAGCAGCATGCTTGAACAAAAGCTACACCTGTGAAAATATTTTACTTACGTGAAAATTTTAAGGTATTTTAAGATATCTTTTCATAGCCTGTATTTAGCTAACTGCATTCATAAAAGTGTGCTCTGGGGGTAAGTAGTTTGCTGACAGAACATTACCTGATTTGTTTTTATATTCTTAGGGGTTTAGGGAAAAAAGGCAAAATGCCCATGTATATAATGAAGCTGAAACACAGAATCTGACAAATAGCTTAATTAGCAATATTGAGCTGTTTTCCTACTAACTATAATAGCAGTATATTAAAATAATTTGTCTTTCTCCATATCAAAATCAGAAAAATAATATATTTGGAATAACTCCAACAAAGCTTAGTTGCAGACTACAATAATAATACTAAAAACCTACTATGTTTGGATGACTCAGTGTAGAAGAAGCCACAGCTTATTCAAATCATGCTAACAGTTTGTTAATTTTTTCATGGATAGAGTTTTAGGCCATTCATGTCATTCCTGCCTGGGCAAAATCAGAATCACAGTGGTAGAAGTTCCGCCACTTCTAGAGAATAAAAAGATGTTTCAGAGTTTTGGGAAATTAATACCTAAAAGAAACAAAATATTAAGGTTGACAAAAATCCAAGTCCTATCTACTGCTGCAAAAGTTTACAGATAGAAATTTATATAAAAATGTCAAACTGTCAGGAGCTAGGGTATTGATGAACAGATACCAACACAGAAAAACTTCATGCTAGATATTTGGATTTTGCATCCCTTTGCACAGATGCATTCAATGTACAGGAAACATTCAGTTTAGAAATAATAGGAGGGTAAATACTGAATGAGTTCAAAACATATTTACTTTTTTCTTCCTAATTGATATTTACTTTTGCCATCCAGTTTTGGGAAGCTGTAGAAAAATCAACTACACCAATACCCCTTTCAGATATCTGATGAGTGCAAGCTAGAGTCAGAATACATAAAGAACAAATGTTAACAGTATCATTATATGTTATCATTAGCCTACATCTTCGTCTCAGAAATTTGTTTCAAGATGTGCATTTGTATTGATGTAAAGTCTTTTTTTTTTTTCTGTTTTAGTAGAGTGGTTATTTGCTTACTAATTATGCTATTTCTTTATCATGCAATGTGGTGATTTGATGTTTTGGTATTTGTGCAATCCTTTCCATCATTGCTGATAAGAGCAGTTTTGCAGATGTATGACAAAATATTTTATTTACGTCAAATGTGGTATAAAGGACATATATAGGAGAGAAATGCTTGGGACAATTGTATTTTGGTTTTCTGTGTATTTTTCTGGTGCTTTTTTGTTTGTTTTTCTCTCTTTGTTTAGTTGTTTTTTTTTCTGGAATATTGATTATACCAGTTTCCAGTTCTGCCTTTTGTTTGGCACTGACATACTGATACAGCTACTAGAGGGCTGAGCAATAAATCCATGAAAAACCCTGTTTAATTGAATTTTCTTATACTGGCTTTTGTTTGTAATTTTTTTTGCTTGTATTTATAATTATTAGTTTATAATTGCAATCAATTAGGGTAGGGTGTTTTTACACCTGTTTTATTTTCGCTCAGTAGAGACTGTTGTACAGATTAAAACAGTAATTCCCAAGAGGTGACATACAAAACAGAATTAAAAAGCATCACTGAGATTCAGCATTTTCTTATCATGAAGTCTGGGGACTTTACTGAGAGACCAACAAATTGAACAGGCTGTGAGACAGAAGAAGGAGGAAAGAAGAGAAGGAAAAGGCTTGCTCTGCTTTAGGAAGAGGTATGAAGAAAGATATCTGTAGATTTTAGATGAAAGTGGTAGAAAAACATACTAAAAATGTTGTACAGTGGTAGAAAAACATACATTCATGTGAAATGAATAAAGTGCAAAATATTACTTAGTTGTTATTTTAGAGGGAACCAAATATCAAATGACAAATGAAACTGGAACTATTTGCATGACACACTTAGTATTTGAGAACCGCAGCCTGAATCCTGTCTGTAAGTGATTACACTTATGAATTAAACTTGAGAAAAACTATTCTGTGATAAAATAAATAAGAAATGCGTAGGCATTTAATGGCACCTCAAAGATTCTGACAAGTTTAGAGATGGTTTTTAGATGTTGGTGGCATTATGGAGGGTTTTTTTTCACTGTAAGTTTTACTCTTCCTTCTTACGGCAGGCACTATGAAACTTAGACAAGATGAAAACAACTTTTCTTCCTCCCATGCACCAGCCTATCACAGAAACTGGGTCCTACAGGGTAGTGATAAAATCACTGCAATGGATTCCATACAGCCATAGTGTTGCTATCAGGATGACTGATTTCCTCGCCTTGATGAAATTGCACAGATGAGTATAGTCACAGATTAAAACTTCAAGGGTTCCAGAGAGGCTGAAATCCTTCATGTCATTCTCCAGGGTAATCCTGTGGTGGTCCTCAACTCTTTGCTTGAGTCGTAACAGTCCTGGTGTTCTAGAGCAGCAATGCAGTTTGATTTGTGATGGAAAAACTTTCGGGAGTTTTGTTTTACTTGCTTTGGTTGGTTGGCTTTGCTTGGTTTCAGGGTTTTTTGTGCTTTGTTTCTCTGTTGGGGATTCTTTGGGTTTTTTTTTTTGTTTGTTTGTTTATATTCTGCTGTGGGTTTTTTTAGTTGTTTTTTGAGTTTCTGAGGGGTTTTATTGTTTTGTTTTGTTTTGTTCTTTTTGGTTTTTTTATTATTTGTGGGTTTTATTTTGATATTTTGGGTTCTTTCTTTTATTTTATTTTTTATTTTGCTATCTGTTAACTCTGAATATTCATTGTTCTTTTTCTCTCTTTGGTCTTTGCTTCTTCACACACTTCAAACCTGATCACCATTTTTCTAGCATTCTGGGTCACGCGTGTGTAACAAAGAGCATGTGGTTTTCCAGAGGGATCTTTCTGTGCCATAATTACTATGACACTTCATAGTGAGATGACAGAGGCGTTACAGATGGATTGTTTTCCTATATGAAGACTGCCTTGGGGGACTTTTTTATTTCAGATATGGTTATATTTCTTGTGAGACAAGTAGATCTGCCTTTGATGATTTCTCAGTATTGATTAAGATTGTTTTTTCAAGTGCTTCTATTTCCTTCAGCCCCTGATCAGAAGCTTATGTGCAAGCAGGCCAGAACAGGTTTTGTAAGCCTATCACTATATTCTGTTTTTCTGTCTCTTGAAAGGCTTACTTTTTCCTTTAATTTTCATATTTTCATGCTGGAGGCCACTTCTCCTTAGTTTTGCTCTTTTATGTGTTCTTTAGCCATAGAAATAATATCTGTTAGCTAAGCATGTACTTCTTATTGTCCATCTGGTCACAAAAAGCAGCCTGATATACAGCCAGTCTTACTGTCATCTTTGTACTTTCACATTCCTGATTTCATAAACAATGGATTTACCTTACAACATTCAGAGTTTAAGAGTAAAAAGTCAAAATTCTCCAATATCCAGCCATTGTATCCTTCCTCACATATGTCTTGGAAGGTGTTTTGAAAATAGAATTTGCTCATGACTGCACTAGAACTATTAAAGTACCAAATATTAGAAAGTTTTTTTGTGTAAAAAATGGGGCTTTTTGTCTGGAGCATGGATTGTGAAATAAGGGATCGAGGTTTTTTCCTATCTTTGCATATTTTAACCTGAAACTTGTCCAGAATTCAAGTGCTTAATAATGCAGACTGTAGATGATAGGACTGTTTGAAATGCTTCCTGTATCAGTTTATAAAAATTATAAATTTAATTTTCTCTGCTAAAATAAATAACATATATTTCTGTCAAACAAATATATAATTATTATGTTTTTCATATCGTCAGGCAAAGTTGGGAGGGAGTAATATGAAGAAAGTCGACAAGTCTTTAAGTTTATAAAATGTGTACCCTTGCTTGTGAGATTTATGTGTACACACTGACCGACAGATTGCATCCTTATTTCACAGTAATTCACATTAATTCCAACTCTCACTGAGTTGGAGGAAGTTCAAATCCCTCAAGCACTTTGTCTCCCAGGAGGTGCACTGATTCCTGCAGCTGGTCAGCTCTGGCAGTCTGGAGAGGCAGAAGGTAGGCTGAGTCCCCAAGGAAGTCATTCTGTCTCTCAAGGAATTTGCAAGTGGACTCACAATGTAGAAAAAGGCATTACAGCCAAGTCTTGATTCAGTTATTGCAGGCTTCCTCTGCAGCCCTGGGCAAGTCATTCAGCTTCTGTCTGCTTCAACAGATGATCTGTAGCCCACAGAGTGTCTACGCCTTTCTCATGTATTTTTGGTTGTTATTGGTATATTTTGAGATGAGACTCTGCTGTGTATTAGGGTGAGTTTCCCTTTGGGAAGATGGATAGGTAGGCAGACAATCCACCCAAAAGTAACCTTAAAATATTACTTCACAATCTTTCACTGAGATACTGATTCCAGCAGAATACCAATTCTCTAGTCCACACTGCCTCTTAATATATTCTGCTCTACCTCTACACGTCAAGAGTTGTTTAAAGAAGGTCAAAGAGAGTTCAGTATTACAGGAAAGAAGACAACTTTTGCCTCATCAGGCTAAAAGTTCTGATGAAATCCTTTGTTTCAAATGTCAGACTTGTAATTTGTAGAAATGTGATTTTTAAAGCTTGATAACAAAAAAAACTTACTGATAATTTGTCACATTTGAATAATTTCACAGTAATCAGTGTGATTATATTTTTATTATGAAATTAATTCATTCTTGATAGGTAAGTCATTCTGCCATCTGACTTCTCCACCTCCAGCCTTTCTTAAGTCCACCCTTACAGTGTCTGTATGTCTCTACCCCTCAGTGCCCACCTGTCAGTCCTGGCATGGCATAAGGTTTGTCAGTTGGAGATTTGGTTCAATGAAGGTAGAGAAGTTCCCCATTTGAGAACTTTGCCCTTACATCTTAGGAAGCACATCAGGTAGAAAGAAATTTTCACTTTTTAAAATCAGTCATTCCATTTGCTAACTGCAGTGTCATAATTTGTCCTTACAGTCGCTGTCACAAAGTCAGATGAAAAAAATTGTCACCTCAGTTCCTGATTTCCAAATATTTATGTTAGATACAAGTGCTCTTGCATAGAAGGTTACTAACAAAATTAAATAATCTAGCCAAAATCAATAAGGATATCTAAAATATAGTTACCTCCAAGTCTGCAGGTTTTCTGTCTTGGCACTAATTTCTTTTACCTCAAAATCCTATGTTGATATTGGATTGTTACTTATTCTCTTCCTCCAAAAGATGAAGGTAGTTTTGTTTTTTCTGTCCTACATGCTGCCAGCTGTCTGAGGTTTTACTCTATAAATGGGTGTAATGGATTTGTCTGGGATGGAGTTGATATTCTCCATAGCAGCTCAGATGGTGCTGATTTAGATTTGCAGCTAGAACATCGTTGGTAATATGAGTTTTCTAGTTCTTGCCTAACAGTGTGCAGGATGTCAAGGCCATCTCTTTTTCTCACTCTGTCCCTTGGTGAATAATTGAAGTGTGCAGAGCATTGTGAGGGAACACAACCAGGCTGATAACCTGACCTAACCAAAGAGATATTCTGTACCATAAAAAGCCATGTTCAGCAATAACATGCAGCAGAGTGGTGTTTAGTGTTGTTAGCCATCGTTTGCTCAGACACTAGCTGGGTATCAGTCTGGCTGTGGGACATGCTGAGTGCCTATGTATCACTTGTTTTATTTCTCTCTCCTTCTTCTACCAATCCTTCATTTTTTAAGCAATGGTTATCTTTATACCCAAGTCTTCTTGCTTTTATACTTCCATTCCTCTTCCCACATCCTAATGGCCCTGAGGGAAGTGAGTGAGTGGCCAAATGTCAAGCTTAGCTGCCTGCTGCTGGTAAACCCACTTTAATGGGTAATCCAGATTCTGTTTCTTCATCTGCTTAAGGCTGTCAAGACTTATACTTCTTACTTCCCAGGAGCTTGATTTTATCTCTGTGGCCATTTGAAATAAACACACATGCTACTTCTGCTGAAGTTTTGCCACTACCCAGTGTTCCAATTTCAGTGAGCAATAAAAGATGCAAGAAAGAAGAAACACAACTCTAGCGCATATTTTATAACACTGACATGAGGACCTTGAGCTGAGGTTTCCAATCCCTGCTCATAGGTCTGATTAATTTTATATCAAACCTTCACTGGGTGAAACAAAAAAATCTTTGAGATAGGAACTACAGCCTAAACCTGGATTCCCTAATTATTAGATCAGTGTGCTTCCCAGAATACCCTTAGGTCCTTCATGTATCTTTAGCCCTTAGCTCAGTATCCATTTTGTAGACTGTTGCAGCTGCTGGTGTTTATGGCAGCCTTTTGCAAAAACATAGGTTTGACCACACTGGCAATTAGTAGAATTGATAAGTGGTGGCAACCAAATCCCTAGTGAGGCATGTTCTTAGAATAACTTTTAAATTAGACTTGTCAAGGGACTTAGGAGGAAAAATTCTTAATTTCTGTTTCCTAATTAGATTTAGCTTTTCAATTTAGACCAGTTTTGTGCCTAACAAGAATGCAAACTCTAAGTATATAAACAATGTTTGTCTACAGGCTTGCATGTATTCGTGGCAGTAGAGTATAGCAAAATGTAGAGAACTGTATCTTACAGAAGATGAACCATTTGGGTTATTCATTTTCTAGATGATGCTAAGAAAACTATGGAGCTGCTATGCATTGGAAGATGTAGAAAACTCTGAACAAACAGTTATTATCTATAGAATACTAGTACTTTCTCCAGAGTGTAATTTTTTGTGCACATCCTGACTTGGGACCTGTGGGTCTGTCTTTCTGACTTTGGGAATAGCTGGGGAAATCACAATTCAGGGAAACTACACATTGCAAAATGTGTAGTTTCCCTGAATTTTTGTTTCAACCTGTTGCAGTGCAGAGCCTTGTCCTAACATAACCGCTTTCTATGCTTAATACAAGAGTGAAACAAGACTCAGGAAAAGACTGCAGAGATTTATAAAGTTCTGGGAAGGACCTTCATCAGTAATCTGCAAAGTAAATTCAACTTTTTCTACACCATAAAAGTGGTTATAGTTGTGACTTTTGTAGCTCCTGTGAAAGCCACGAGGTACACTTCATTCTTTACTGCATAGAGGACAAGGTCAGACAAAACTGATAGGGAGGCCCTCCCACTGAGTCATGAGATTCAAAAAAGACCCCCTTGTGTTCTCAACTCCTACTCAGAGGAGAGTTTAGAGGTAGCTGAATCCAGACTTCGTCCTAGGCTTAGTCATTTGTATAAATCTAAAGGATTATATATGTGCATTCTGTCCTTTTTGCCATTTATCTAAGAATTCAGTTTCAGCACACTTACTCCCAATTCACTTACTGAGTTTCTGACATGATAAGGCTTCTCTCAGCCTCAAGGAGTAACCTTGAGAAGTGTTTCTGCTGAAGGGGAGATCCTGGCATGCAGCCACTGCCATGCAGGAAAGCTCAGCAGGCCTTGGGCTGCCCACTATTTATGGAGTGTGATTGACTTACAGTCTTATTTGCAAACTGACTACAGATGTTAGTTTCTTCCAAACTTGGCTGGAGTTGGACATTAACCAGCACTATGGTTAGGTGGGCATGTTGCTCAAGTTAGCCCTTGGCTGTTTATTGTCTTGTTACCCAAATACCCCCACTTTGATCTGGATGCAGCCATCAAACCAGACTCATCCATTATGACCACACTTGTAGTTACTGCTTCAGCAGGGTTACGGGACATAAAGGTCAGGTTACGGAGAGTGGGGAGACCACACTGACACAATTTCGTATACAGATATTTCCTAATCTCAATTTATCCTTCTAAGAAGGGCTTATGAAGGCTCTTCTTTAATATGTGATGATGTTTTATTTCAGCCACGTTCCAGGGAATGCAGTTCCAGGGGAGGATACCTCTCATTATCCAAAGTCATGCAATTTGGCAGCGTTGAATTAGGTTCATTCTCTCATGACTGCCTTAGTAACAAGAGTCACAAAAAAGTGGAAACATTTTTTATCTTAGTGACAATAATTCAAATGAAATTTTTGCTGTTTAAATTAATTCAGTTTTTATGCATTGTGTAGAATAAAAAAATAACACACCACAGAGGTAGTTAATGTCCTGAATCCAGATGGTATTGGCTTCCAACTCCTCCTGTTAAAATTTCATAATTAATTGCTTAAACATTTGGAAGAACATTTTAATGATGCAGTCTGAGCCCTTGCATAGTTTACACTATTTCCTAAATTTATCTAAATAAGAGCCATAAATTAAAAAAAAAAAAGCAACTTTATTGATTCTATGACTGGCATGCTGCAATAAATGGATGGAAACTCCACTAGGAAGGCAGAACCAGGAAGGAATGTGAGGAGTGAGAGTTGATAATATGAAAAAGCAGGTGGGGATGGATGATGGGCCACAAGAGAGGTTATGGGTTAAGATAGTGGGTGATTGGTATGGACAACATTATTGTACATGTGTTATATTTGCAGGGACCCCCGTGGTAGGGAGGAATGATGAATCTGACTCCATGTTCTCAGAAGGCTAATTTATTATTTTATGATATTATATATTTTAAAGAATACTATACTAAATTATACTAAAGAATTCAGAAAGGATACTTACTAAATGCAAAAAAGCTAGTAATGAAAACTCTTTCCAGAGTCTCACCAGGCTTCTACAATCCTGTGATGAGAACTTCCAAATAAAAACGTCCAAGGAGCTGAGGAAGGAAGATTCTCTAATAAACTACATACTTTCCAAAGAGCTGGTCAGGATTATGAGGGTTTTGGCTGCAGCAAACACAGGATGGTAGAGTTCAGACTATTCACAGGAGAAAGAGAAATAGCAGGATCCCAAACCTGAACATGGGATGAGCAGGCTTGCTCATCTTGAATGAGTGGCATGGAATGTGACCATTGAAACAATAAGGCTGCAGGAGAGCTGGTCAAGTTTCAAGGAATATCTCCTCTGGGCTCAACAGTGGTCTACCTTGATAAGCAGGAGGTCAGACAAAACATTCCAGGAGATCTGCACAGATGAAGAAAGAGCTCTTGAACATGTTCTGTACAGAAAAAGGATGCTAGAGGTAGGAACGAAGTTGGGTGACCCAGGATGACTGAAGAGGTGCCATCTGAGCATGCAGGGCTGGGCTTAGGAAAGCCAAAGCCCACTTGGAGTTGAGTCTGGAAAGAGTTAATAAAAAACAACAAGACAGGTTTATAGATATACAGTAGAAGAAAGAGTAAGGGAAAAAGGTGGACATGCTGGCACATGAGGAAGGGAACCTATTGACCGAGGACACAGAAAGGATTGAGGTTTCAGATGCCTTCCATCTTCACCTAGCTAGATAAAGCTGATGGAAGGAAAATTCACTTTCATTTTTTACCATGCTTTTTTTTTCTTTTTTTTGGTGGGTTTTTAAAGATTAAATTGCTTTTGTTTCTCTTTTATGCTTGTGTTAGATTATAAATTGTTTATTAGAGCTGACGTTATGCTGTGTTGTGTCAGACTGGGTCAATAAAATCTCTTGTTCTTGTTGCAGGTGTTTTTGTTTAGCAACCCTACAGAGAAAGCAAGTGTAAACAGTCTTGCCTGTGGTTTCTTTCTGATTTATCTAGAAATCTGGGCAATTTGTTAAACATGGGATATTATTTAATCAGCAGGGCAAATACTGTGTGGGTGTTACATTTTTCTTGAACTGCACATAATTAATATGGAAAAAGCAAAGTGAAACAGCATTCGCACTGCTGGATGAAACATTATTGGAAGGTGAATGGATGTGCCTCTTTTAAAGAACAAAAAGGATTCAGCTAACTCAATTATGTGAAAAACCCTATTATGTGAAAAATTTTTAATCTATCATTAATACACAAGATTAACATTATTAACATATTTTTCATTATCGCTGATAATGAATTTTGTCTCTTCTTTATTTTCCATATTATGCCTTGATGAGAGCACTTTGCTGGTAGCAAATATGTGCATGTCTATTCATTGTTAATTCTTATTGCCTTCTCATCAGCTGTATTTCCTTTTCATCTTTCTGGTACAAAGAAAAAACATAAATAATTTTTCTTCTTCCAATTCTAGCATGGCAAGTACTGTATTACATCTTAATGTGCTTGCATTTGGGAAAAAATGAAAAAAAACCCACACCCCAGATGTTGTGGGTGGAAGATTGCTTTTCTTCTGGTTGAAATGAATTGATTGATTAAGGGCTTATCCAGTAATTTAGACAGTACAACTTCTATTGCTGAAACCATAGCAGCAGCTCAGAACATTTTGGTTTATTTTTCTTTTAAGAAAGAAGGAATTTTTACTAGATGGGTTTTTAAATTGGGAAGAAGTGGAAGAACTTTCTGGGCCACGATTTTTAGTGACTCTGATTGCCAATGCCTGGCTAAACTCCTGCTTTTGTTGACTTATGGAATTCTATTACTGAGACCTATGAAATTTCTGAATCTAAACAACTATGGGTTTTGAAATTGCATGGAGCAGATACTTTCTTCAGAAGTCTGGTTCTTCCTGAAAAAAACTCAAGGACATACTTCCATCACAGTAAAATTTCCCTTTGCAGACCTTGAGAAATTAGAGAAACACAGAAAATAAAAGTGAGAACTATAATTTATTAAGAATAACTTTTAGCTGATATAAAATTGCTTTATTTTATTCTCAGTTTACAGTAATCTAGAAAAAACATGCGGTGGAAGAATGTACCTGATTCTCTTGGTAGAGATTTCTTTTTCCAGTAATTAAAAAAATACATGAAAGAAATAGTGTTAGATAATTGGTGTATGTATGTATGTATATAATCAATGAATTTGTTGTAAATGTGTTTCCATTATTCAAATATTTTTGCTGTTCTACTGTCATTTTCAAACCATAAACTCTAGTCCCAAATCACATACAGTAACTTTATTTTCTTGAGTTACAGTAAAATAAAAATACAACCCTAGGGGGGAAAAAAACTTCTTAATGCATAATGATGACTATTTGCAAGGAATTGATGTTGTTAGGCTTCCTTCATGATGGAGAAATTAGACAATACATTGAAGTTGTCTGTAGTGCTTTTCTGAATATTTAAAAGAGGAGTTTCATTCTTGACATACGAAAAAAGCACACTTTTCAGAATGCAAAACATGGCTTAGTTTACCTCATTTTAATAATATAATTAAGAATTGTTTTCATTTTTTAAGGTAGTGATATTGACTAATAAACTTTCAAGTAAAATTCTTTTAAAAAATTACTGTCTTGTGCAAGAGGAGAATTTTGGAGTTCCCTCTGTTACACGCTGGTGTGTAGCAGTCTGAATCAGTCCTCTGCCAGCTCATATCAAGCCATGAACATGCTGAAAGTGATCCTTCACTAACATGGACCTACATAAGATGTACAGTCAGGAGCCTTGAGAGCTTGTGCATTATAGCCTTAAAAATTGTAGGCTTAGATTGTGAATTTAGTATTAAAAATTGCAAATATAAAGATTTTTTTCATTTGCAAAGCTTTACATATTTTTTTAAATAAATTTATCAAGTGTATTAATTCCAGGTAAATTAGAAAATGTAAATAAACATAATTTATAATTTAAACAATTTTCAAGATTGCAAAACATCCTATAAATTTAAGATGAGACATCGCTATAGAGCATGACACGGCACAAAGCACCAGAACTCCATCAGAAGGCTGTATAGATCTATTTATTAAAGCAACATGTTGCTTTTATAGTTTTACAAGATATTTACATTTACTTAGCAAACACATACACTGCCCATTGGTCATAAAAAAAGAAATAAAACTCTCAATAGGTGAAAAGGAGGCACATCACTCTGTGAGCCAACCAAATTCCATATCTTTGTACTTTCTCTCTTTCTTCATGTTGTCATGGTGATAGCCTTGGTACCTTCCTTGAGAGGGATATGAGGCTTTCCCTATCTTCAGGAAGCCTTTGCTGGCTCACAAGAACAGAAATGTCTTTCCTACAATGGGAAACCTAAAGATTAATGGTTGGAGTTTGTTGCATTGGTGATTTGCTCATTAAGGCTTTGCAGAAGAATCATCACAGTGGACTAAATAATACCAAACAAGTTAGTTTTGTAATTAGTTGAATAAAGGTATTTTAAGTGAAGAATTTCTATTAATTGACCATAGAGACTTAACTGGTTTTTAGTGTGATCATCAAGAGATCCTGAATTTTACAGTGAAGCTATGGTAATTCATAGTATTCTGTGATCAGGTGCTGTCATCATAACTACTGTATTGACAGCTTCAGGTACTTAGCTTTTCAGTTAATAATATAAATGTCTTTTGGAGTGCCAATAAATACTGGCACATCCCTGAAAAGCCCAGGTTGTTTCTATAACTTAAATACCCCTCTAATGTTAAGGGCTTCTCAAGGTTTTGTGTGAATACTTTAAACCAACAGCCTTCTATCAGACTTGTGCAACTTTTTCTTTAATGTCAGCCTTACATATATATACATGTGTATATATACACATGTATATATATACACATATATATATAGTTTCTGTATGGCTGCTGCTTTATGAAGGTTGCAATTTTTATTACACAGTTTCACTCTGTTAAAAAAAGTAGCACCATTAAAATGTGGGAAGACAGAACAAAAAGAAGCTGAGATAAAAACCAGGAAACTGAATGTCCCTTGACCAGACAACACCCTCTGTGCTGCTGCAGAACTTGTTTCTGAAAAAGAGAGATTCATCCCTGCCCCCTGGCTTCCTGTTAGAATTTTCACAATTTTTGTTGGTATGTGTTCCATGCTGGAGTTGGAAATAGCATTTTGAGACTTTATCTTAAAATCCTCTTGTTGCTTTAGTCTTGAATTGACTACATTTTTTTTTTGTTGGTCTTTACATCAGAATAGAAGAAATAGACATCCAGACACAATAAATATGGTTCAAATTATATAAACATATGGATGTTTAAAGACAATAGCTAGTAATATAAAAACCAGTGTAAAACCAGAAGAGACATAATATTTCATGCTTTTCTTGCCTATCCCAACTACATTTTTTAAAGAATACATGGACACAGTTTTTAGTTAGTTTATAGTTACTTTGGAAGTAAATTTAAACTAGAAAATAAAGCACCATCCTTAACACATTTCAAAGATTACCCAGTAGTTGCAATTTATGTTTTTTTTAGAAGATATCTTTTATAAGCTATTGATAACTAACTTGTGTGTCAACTTAGTAGCTTTTATTTAATCAATGATTACATAGTTAGTGAGAAGGCATCAGTTCAAGAAAATAAGTAGCTGATCAAAAGGATATTTGTTTCCACATTTTTTTCATTATGGATGGACTTAACGGACCAGAAAAGACAGATGAAGTACCTGCAAGCTCCCTGGGGAGCTGAAATTATGGGTTTTAAATGCACATTGTTGGTGGTTTATTGTAATTTTGTTTCAATGCTAGTT
>LTAT01000005.1:92335025-92363416 GCA_003286495.1 Chlorodrepanis virens
GTGTGTGTGTGTGTGTGTGTGTGTGTGTGAGGTTAATTTTGGAACAATTTGGTTGCAATAGAAAGGAGGCCATTTTGGTTATTATCTGTAAAAATGTAAGAATATAAAAGTATAAAAATATCATAATATATATAAGTATGTAAGTATATAAAATATAACCAATATATAACAAAGAGAAAGAAAGGATAAGAGTAGATAGCAGAGAGGAGAAATATCACTACATGTGGATCCAGCAATGAGACTTCATTGTTGTAATTTCAGTGTCAGTTGCTCAAAGTGATGGTTGTGGTCTTGATCTGACAGGAGTGGGAGAAGCCCCAACAACACAAAGTTCAGTGGGTTAATACAAGTTCATGGGAACTTTCCATGGGAACACCCAAGCATCTCTGCTGCAGGAGCAGTTTTACACTGTCTGTTGCAACACTGGTGGGGGCACCCAGAAATGAGTCTTGGGGATCTTATATGGTTTATGACATGACAGCTCTTTGACCCTGCTTAGCTGAGCCAGCTGTGTCTTCTCAGAAGAGATTAATACCTTCAGGCTTACATGATACCTCCTCAAGTGGGAGGTGGGAGAAAATTTGCACTGTAAAAAGCATTATGCCACCTTACTGGATCTACTTATCGGCCTTTGCCTTATCTGCCTCAACAGCCAGCTTGTTGTGAAACAAAGGTCAGTTTCTCATGGTCATTCTCTGGTGGTGAGAATGGGTGGGTGTGCAGATCAGAGGTTTTGCCAGCACAGAGCCAAAAGCTCTCCTCTTCCTTTTCATTTGGGGGGGACAAACCTGGCCTCAGCAAAGAACTCACTCCTTTTGCAAATGGCTGATTGTTCGAGTTATTAACCTTTTACATTTCCATCTCCCACTGATCATTATACTTTAAAAAGAGGAAAGAGGCGGGAAAAAAGAAAAGAAACAAAGATAAAAGGACAAAAAGAGACAAAAAGAAAAAAAAATAAATAGTAAAATAATTTAGGGGAAGCTACTGAATGAACCATTAAAACCTTAGCCCAGTTACAAAACTTTTATCTTCAGTGAGTAATACTAATTGAAGGAAAACAAGACGCCTTAAAAGAAAGTGTCTGCAAACTTCATCTTCAAAGATGGTGGAGCTATATAGATTATTTTCTTGTTACTTATTCTCACACTGTAATTAACTCTTTGAGTTATCCTAAAAGAATTTCAGGAACAGACAAAGAGAAAATTGTCTTTGGGTTTCCATGAGCTTCAATTACTTTGCTTTATGTTTCAACACAAATTATAATGGTTTTACTTGTTTGTAGTTTCAGATGGTACTGAGGTTTGGAATGAGAAAAATGAAAATTATCAGAATAAATGGAAAATTTTGGGGGGGGTATGTAACTGAATTTACCAAAGTTAAAATGAAAAAGAAAAAAAAATCCTAATTGGGCAAGAATCTTACTGATAATTTAGGCACAACCTAGGAGATTGAAATATATTCTTTTGCTTCATGTACTAGTGAGTATGGGGACAAATACAGGATGATTAATGAGAGTGTGTAAATGGAAATTATTTTGAATTTTGCTTACTCATACAGAGTTTAATGGTCCCAGAGTAGGATGGGACAAGATAATCTCTAACCTACAATTATGCAATGAAATCTCAGGTCAAGTAAAATGGATTTATAATTAATTTATTAACATGGGGATGAAATAATTAGTACAATGAAATACAGTACTCATATTTAGGGGCAGTCAGAGAAGTGGTTTTAGTGATGATTGCTCCTGAGTCCTGCTTACATTGCATGAAAACAAGTTGAAGGAAAACATAAATACATAGAAAATAAAACCCAATGCAACTTCACTGGAATACATAATAACACACTGAACAATACACTTTGAGGCAGAAATATTCTCAAACCAGCATTCTTATGTTGCCTATACTAAAGGCCAATAATTGTTTCCATTCCTCTGTAATGGCTTCTGTTTTTAACTGTGCAGGTAGACATCATACACATGTGGTGTATGTACAGTAAACCCAGCAAATTTGGCACTTTTGTTGGGTTTGCAGGGCTAGGTTTTGGTAAAGGGGACTACAGGGGTGGCTTCTGTGAGAAGCAGCTTCCTCATGTCCAGCAGAGCCAATGCTAGACAGCTCCAAGAGAGACTCACATTGGAGAAATTAATGGAGAGGCTTCAGGCTGAAATAGGGGAAGGACTCCTCTCCCTGAGCACTGACAGAAACAACTTGTGATGAACTGACCATAACCCCCATTGCCATCTCCCTGCACTGCTGAGGGAGGAGATAGAGCTGGGAAGAGGGAGGGGTGGAGGGAAGATATTTTTAGGATTTATCTTGCTTTTCACTATCCTGCTCCCATTTTGTTAGTAATGAATTCAATTAATATTCCCAATTAATATCTGTTTTGCCCATGATGGAATTTTGGTGAGAGACATCTCATGGATCCTAACTCGTGAACCTTTGTTATATTTTCTCTCCCCTGTCCACTTGTGGAGGGGTGCAATGGAGCGGCTTTGGTGGGTAGCCAGGATCAGGCTACTTCAGTACTCTAAGAAGGAACTGTCTTTATGAGGGTGTATGACTTGTTAAATTTGCAAAGAACTTCAGACTGATCTTGTTTATGGGTTCCAGTAAGGACCTTGGCACAAAATGCATCAGTATGCTATTGAAATACATTTATGTTACAGAAATCAGGAGGCATATTAAAACACAGGAATATTAAAAAGTACACAGAGGAAGAATTACGTGGCCTTGAAGATTGAACTAATAGAAATTGGATAGTTTTAATAATAGATGTTCAAAATCACATAATTTATTAGTCATAAAGTGAAAATTGAAAACCACCATAGAAAATAAAATATTTAGATTATCAGTCACTAAGGGATAGGATGTGTTGTACTGTCAGAAATATGCTGGAATATTCTGGTTGGTCTCCAGCTGACGCTCCACCACCTGCTGGGTCTCTGATAGGTTGTTTACAATATCCTGTTAGCCCCTGGAACCTGAAGTGGTGCTGGATGTCTACATTTAGGTGACTGAACTAATCTTTTAAAGATGTTTTTCTGTCCATCCTGTGGCAGATTTAATTGACTACGTGCCTATGTTGGCAAACCTAGAGCATCCTAAATGAACTGGACCAGTATGTTTCAGTAACTGGATCCTGCCTGTAGCAGCTGAAAAGGTCTGTAGGAATCAGTGACTGAGATCATTGTGTATAATTGAAGTAAAGCCCTTGAAGCCTTTAAAAGCATGCAGGATGAGACCTACCTGAGGTATTTTATCCTCAGTGCAAATATCACTTGGATGATGATGATGATGATCTGACAGCCAGTGAAAAAGCCGAGTCACTGAAAAATGCACTCCTAGCAATCTAGAATGTGTGTTATGTTTTGGTTCTTATGAAAAGTTATGGTCCTTAAGAAAAAGGAAGTCATATTAGTATAGGATAGTTCTTGATATTTCCAGAAGTTCTAGAAGACCACTAAATTGATCAAGGTAATAGATCTAACCAGAAGATGCTGAAAATATAAACATAAATTATGCTTTGTCTCATGCATCAGAAGTAAAAACTCCAAAGACAGAAATAATCTATTCAACCAATTTCTGCAACTTAAGAAAAACCTTACCTAAGAATACTGTAACTGTAATTAAGTTTTTTCTAGAAATCTGGGGAAATCATGGAGCTACTAAATGAAACAAGAATTGGAATATTAAAATAATGTGAGAGGAAAAATATTACCATTCTTTGGATCCAAGTTGATTAACTTAAGAGAAACTGATTATAGATCAGGAGCAGGAGTGGACACAAAATATTTCTCATTATGTTCTGTATTGATCTAAGACAGTGTAACAACCACGGTGGGCGGGAGGACTACTTTTTTCCTTGATAAAATAATTCTATGTCTGTATCCTTGTATCGACCCACCTTACAATTGCAGTGTTGTTAATGCGGAGGTGTTAGTCAATCTTTATGCTTACTTCAGATACCCATCTTTAAGAAGATTCTTATACTGTTTTCTATTGGGTTTTTCTTCATGATGCAGTCATTTACTTCAAAATGCAGGTATTGCTTTCTTAAAAAAATGACTACACACCACAGCCAAACCTGCAGTGCTCCATGTTAATGACTTGTAGAGCAGAAGAGGTTTTGATTTTGAGGTTTGGGTTGGTTTTGTTTTCACAAGATCTAGACAAAGCCTCTTCAGACTCTTTTTTACAGTGCATTGCAACTACTGAAAGAATTAGTGTATAAATATAAATGCTGTTTAGAAATTCATCTTTGCACCATTTTATTCTTGAAGCACAGAATATACTGTTGCGTTCGGTATTTTCCAAAAGCAAACTAATTCAGACTGACATTTTCATGATGCTTTTGGCATACAAAGCAGATGGAGTCTCAAAATAAAGTGTTAAATTAAGCAATTAACATAAATTTATAAATTTAATGATCTAAATGATAAAGTATTTTAAAATGTGGAGAGGAATAAAATCCTAATACTAGCAAAGTAATTTCACAGATCAGCATGTATTGGGGTAAGCCTTTCTCACAGTTCACAAGGACAAATAACTTAGTTTGATTCCTGCCCCTTAAATTTCTAGAGACCAATTATATTGCTGTTAAGTATTTTCATTTTGATTACAAATGCCAAAAGCATTCTGAATTCTGCAGTAAAGTGACAGATCAGAATGGTACAATGAGCAGACAGCTGAAGGGCCATGTGGGACAATTAGTGAATTTGTACATCACTTACCCAAATTTACAGTTTACATAATGAAACATAGTGTGGTATTTCATCTTCAAATGCATATCTTCAGTAAGCATAAATTTAACTTTCCTGTAAAATGCTTAACTATAGAGGCATGTGTGTGGAAATTTTTGAATAAGCCTAAGCATTCACAAAACAAATAAGTATCTTTCAGATACATTTCCACTGGGATCTTACACCTTCGAGGTTAGGAGCTAGCATTTATCTGTCTTTCTGTCCTTTTTAGCCTCCTATTCTGTTTTACATCTACTGAGCACCCTTTTCACATCATTGAGCCAGCTGACTTAACAAAGCTGAACTTAGGTCAGTTGTTTGGAACATTTATGCAATATCAGATTCATTGCTTCTGAAGTAAAAAAAAAGTCTTCTTTGAACTGTAAATATTCTATGAAATGAAAAATCGTTGCATACTCTCTTGATTTATAACTTCAGTGTATCACAGTCATTACAATGCATCTGCTATGTTTGCTGACACATAGTTATTCTTAACTTCAGGACCAAATCCACTGAAATCTCTTTCTTTAAATAATTCCCCATCACATATTTTTCTTTTGATCAAAAGCATCAGTGATTAGAAATAAAGAAATAAAGAAATACCATTTCTTATACAGTAAATAGGCAGTTTAACCTTTTAATTTCTCATTATACACATGGGATGGATTGTTTTCTCATTACTATATATTAATCTATTGGAACAACTTTTCCTATAAGGAACAAATAATGACTGACTTTTTTTCAACATATAAGGAGAGAAGGAAACAAATGTTTAAATAATATATTGTATTTTTATTTAAAGGAGTTAGAAACGGTTAACATGCTATACTACCTAAAAAAAAGGGTAAATTGCTATTGCCTATTGTAGTATTAAATGCACGTGCTACATGTTGTACCATTGCTTGCTGTAGCATCAATGCACACTGCATATTTACATATATACATACATGAAAAAAGACTAAAACTTCATTATATATTAGCATTAATGAACTGATATTATCCATTAGTACATTTATGCTTTAGATATGAAACTAAGCTAAATATTTTGGCTGGGTTTTTTTTTTTTTCCTTAACATATTGATAGGGGGGTAATACTGTCTTTTTGAAATTGTAAAAGGACAGCCTGTGAGCTTTAAACTAAAATAAAAGAGACTGAAGCTAGCTTTCCATCAATTCTTCTGCTGTTTTTTTTTCCATATGCATAGCTATTAATTTGTCAGAGATCCATGTGCTGTCTGAGAAGCTATCATAAAATACTGATCAGATTTTTGCCCTCCTACCAGTTTCCCAAAACACAAAGATGACATATAAACAAAAATGAAAATGCTCTAGTAAAATTATTTATAGCACAGTGTAATTTTGTCCTATGATTTCATCTTTGTTAGCATTAAAGCATTCTGACATTTCCTAATTAATGTTATTATATATGCTAATTCTTGGTAAGAGGGGCCTAAAGAGCACAGCTGAGAACATTCTTTCTTGTTTGCATAATTGCTCTGAGCAGCTGTATACCTTATTTTTTCAATATAAAGCAGTAAATACAAGTTAAGCCAAATAAAGATTTGCTAGTGTCATTTCCAATCAGTATATGATTTGGATTATCATATATTTAAATTACATAAAAATACATTTCTTTTCTTAAGAAGTTTGAATTGGTGTGTCTCTGTCACACACAAAAGTTCAAATGTATGTCATTCATATATAAAAAAATTTGACAACCTGTTTAGTTTCCCTTTTGTTTTGGCACGTGGCATCATCAAGATGAAACTTAAATGACATTCAGTGTAACATTGCTGTCACTGATTTTGGTTTAGGCAAGTTATGTATCCTGCAATTTTTTCCTGATGGCTTCTGTTAAACCACATTTAACCCATCAAGGTGTGGTCCTCCAGAACAATTTCATTTAGTTTAGAGGTGTACCACAAAGTGCTGGGTTGAGGGGGTTGCAGTCAATAATCTCAGAGGTCTTTTCCAACCTTAATGATACCATGATAGTGATATGAGACGTAAATATGTGCTGTACACAAGTTTTTGACATTTTAACCATTTTTCATGGAAAAGCTGCCATATGATGTGCAGAAACAAGGTCCTCTATTCTAGGAAAGAGCCTTTTACAGGATTCTTGTCTACTTTTTAAAGAGAAGCATTAATCAGGAGACCCCTTTACTAACACAACAGTGTCTGTTTCTGTGGCATGAATATGTTTGTAGGGACAGTGTGCCATGCATGCCTCCTACCTGCTTTAAGGGAACTTTCTGCCTCTGGTGACTGACTGGGGTGGCTGAGGAGCCCACTGGAGGCAGTTTCAGGGACTGCTGTATTGACACGGAAGGGAGTGTGCCACCCTCTGCTTCCCCTGGAATTCCCCTTTCCATTGCCAAGTCAGAGCCTTTTGTTCCTGTTACTGTCAGTAATACTGATTTTGCATAATTCCTCATTTAAAATACTAATTATTTAAAAAAAAATTGCACTTATAATTTATGCTGATTATTTGGAAGTAAAAAAAAAAAAAATGCCTTGCCCCAGAAGTTCTCAGAAATATCTCAAGCCTTCTCAGAAATTTGAAGATGAATGCGTAAACACACAGTACCCTGAGCATTAACCTACACCTTTCTGAATATTTTAGGATCTACATTTTCCTTTTCCTTCATAAATGTGAAACTAACTTCCAGATACAACACAATGTATAATTTTTCTGGTTTAGATTGTTTTTTTTTTTTTTTCTCCCTGCATTACAGTCTTTGTTGCGTTGCCTTACTATTCCATATGGTATGCCCTTGGCTAGCTCCAGGAAGTGTCACAGCTTCACTCTCCATTAGTTCCATAATACCAGCTACAATAGCAGATCCTGGCTAAAATAATTTTGCATTCTTTCATCAGGGAACACACAAGCAAGTTGATCTGTTAATATCTGACAGTAACAAAATGCCTGCATTTTAGGCATCCATATATTCTGTATATACATTATATGTGATCTATTTAAGGCTGACTTCAGAATAACTGAAAACAACACTGGATTTATGTATATTTTGTAGTCAAACACTGTGCACAGTTAGTCACTCCTCTTTCTGATGTTACTTATGTTTTAAGTAAAGCAGCCTCTGTGTCCAGACCTGCAAGATGCTGAGCACTTCCAGTTCCCAGTGAAGTCTACCACTGAGAACAAATCACGTCTTACAATTATTTACACACCACGATGTAAGTCCCTCATGAGCCTTACACAGAATGTATGTGTGGATGTGCATGTGCAAACAAACAAACTGAAATGCACTTGCAAAGTGCCCTTCCCCATGGGACACCTCCCTTGTGCCTTCCCTTTGCCTGGCTGCTCCCTGCAGCCCAGTCAGGTGGGTGCAGCGGGTCACAGGAGACCCATGCAGGTGACCTGGTCATTCCATGGCCATTCCATTGACTGAAGTCATCTTGAGCATGACCCTAATGTGATCCCTGAAATATTTTAAGACTTCATCAGGTGCAAATGTGAAGAAGACAAAATGTTAATGAAAGACTTCAACACCATTAGGTCTGCTTACATTTTAAATAATGTGGGATGTAATTTGTGGCAGATGCTTTTAGGTAAATCTTCCCTGCAAATTTTGAGCAACGTAAGATTTATGTGATAGCAGTTCTAAAGAAATACTTTCTTAGAAAATATGTAGTTATAACCAATTATACTTTTATCTGCTTTAATCAGTAGTTACTATTTTCCTCAGTGTTTGTAGCCTTCCAAAGATGCTTTTCAACAACAAGTTTTCATATCTGTTAAAAAAAAAAATATTTCACATATGTTAAAAGTAAATTTATTCTATTTGATATTTTCCTAATTTTTCAAAATCTTTCCTACTATGGTTGTTCATGGAGCTGAAGTTTGAATACTATTTTTTATAAAAGCAATCTTTTTCCCCTTTGTGTGAATTGCCTAGGAATTGCTCAGTTTAAATGTATATATTGATCAAGTTTAAATATATACTGACCAGAATATGAAAAGTTTCAGGTAATGGATGGATGTTGAGAGGGTCACTTCAGCTTTGCATCACATATGTCAGGTCTCTAAAAGCAGATGCTCTGCCACTGCACCCTCCTCCCCATCATCAAAAATGTGAAAAATAACAAAGCAGGACAGATTTTTAAATTACTAATATTCACTGGGTAAATTATTTATATTCACTGGTGTAAAATCAGAGATTAATAAGCAAAAATATTTAAATTACATCAATTAAAAATGGGAGGGAGAAAAGTCCAGAGGCTTTGCAAGTGGTTAAAACAGAGGAGGCAATGGATTGGGCAAGTGGCAAAAAAAGGGGCAGAAATAGATCTGAGGAACCAGGGAGGAGGTAAGAAAAACCAAGACTCTATGACCATGACACTAGACCAAAAGGCTGGCTTATTTCCCATTAAGGGATTGTGCCTTACTTCAGACAACACAACTTAATTCTGTTTATGATTCCTATCTTGTTACTTTTCCAATTCATATGGCTTGCTTAAGGTCAATGCCTAAAAAGTCACTCATCTTGTAGGAATAGGGACCAGACTACAGACATTGGTAGGTCTTTCACCCAAATGGTGTTAGCTCCAAAAGCAATGAAATAAATGTGAGACAATAGCTGAAATACGTCAGAAAAAGCTAAACTAGGTGCATGTTTTTATTAGCTTAGTATTTTATATGTGGAAACCTATGTGCCTGTGTAGGTATGGGGATGTGGGTATCCATAAAAAATACCTTGATTTCTGTCATTTACACGCATTACTTTGCCCTGGAAATGGTGAGGAGTGGCTTAAAGACATTTAATAGGTGAAATAGCATTGCCTTTATCACAGGAACAGAAGATCCATCTTTAAATGGTTTTCCTTGTCATAATTACTGAGCCTTTTTTTCACTAACTTTTATGATAAAATGTATTTTTTTGCTTAGTGTGACTTGCACAGGTGGTTCTTTAGTTCTTGCTTTCATCTTCTGTGTATTATTTATGAGCAACAGTGATTCCTCTGTGTTTCCTTTACTACTGGCAGTGTTTCTACCAACAGACTCAGCAAGTGGCAATCCTTCCTTAGATGTTTCCGTTTAGCATTGCTCTTTTGGAAATAAACAGTAGACTTTTCAACATGAAAATTCTGTTAATAATGGATGGCATTTATCAAAAACAGCAAGCATACCTCTAAGTGCGACTCTGTGGGGCTTTCCAAAGGAAAAAAGGAAATATTTCAAAAAGTAAGGTAGTTAATTGGATAGGTTGGAGAAGGGGAAGTAGGAAGAAGGCTTTTACCATAGCAAATGGTATTTTCTGGAGAGGGTGACACATTCTATCTTGACCTGGTCACCTCCCTCCAGCCTGTACTTACTTCTCAGTGCTGAAGTAGCAGGGTGCAGCAGCCCCAGCTGCCTTACTGGGATTTACAAATCCCCCAAAACCAGGCGCTGGAGGCTACTTGGAGCCAGCAGCCAGAGCAGCCCTGACACAACTGAGCTGTTGTTCACAATCTGTGTCATGTGCCAGTTTGGGTCTATTTCTGGGGATTTAATTTTTTAAATTTTTTTCTCAGTCTATTACTGAATGAAGTCTTTCTTATCTCAGTGCCCATTGTCCTCATACTTTCTCATGTCAGCTACCTTCTGCAGTAATATTTTTAGCTCATAATGCTGTTTTTACTTATTTCAGGAAAAGGTAGAACATCCCCTGGGATTGCAGTTAATAGCTTCAAGAAAGATCTATACAGACAAGGTCATACACCTGAGAAACTTCATAGTAGTGACAAATGTATCAATCCTGCCAAGCTTGGAACTATTCACTAACTCTTGGAACTAACTACATCCCATTAGGAGCAGTGCGGGACAGGCATTCAGAAAAACAGCTTAGGTGATATTCAGTACTACCATTGTCTGTATTTTAGCACTCAGCTTCTCAAGTGAGTTTCACAAGGCTGACTCCTGATACTTGGAATAGATAGATTGGTAGAAAACTTTTACTTAAGGCTGAATCTCAGACTGGTGCTGTACTCCAGCTGTCAAATTCAGTGAAAAGTCAAGGAACGGGAAAAGCTGGAGCCTACGCTTGTGGCTTGTACATAATTCAGTTAGTTTTTTTGCCTGTAGCTGGTCTCCTGTGGGAAAAAGAACTGCATAATCAAAAGCATTTATGTCCAGATCCATGCAGGTTCAGCATGGTCTGAGAAATTTGATCAAAGCAGTCTCTATGGTAGGTATCACTTTCTTGAAATTGGGTTAGGCAGAGCTTTAAAAAAGTATGCAAACAGTCAGAAAGCTGAAAATTGTACAGACTGTGTCCAGTGCTCTAAGTTCAACTCTTCAGGGGAAGTTTTTGTCTTAAACTATCAACACATCTCAGCTTAAAGGTTCTTGAATCACATTCCTGAAAATAAGCAAATAAACAAAATTCCATGCAGACAAGACGTGCAATAACTAAGTGGTTCACTGAGTGCTTGACTTTGCTATTTCTTAATGCAAATCACTGTGTAAGATCTTGGGATATAATGCCATCTACTGGCATTTTATTTGCTATCTATGTATGTTGCTTAGACGTATGTAAGGCCTCTGAGCTTGCTGGAGTGACTACTGTAGCCTCACAGGGATAATTCAATCTTCTGAAAATGACACTAACAGGCTGGTTTATTTGTGGACACATAGCTGCAAGGAAGTTGATCCTCCAGAAGGTCACAGTGCTCCAAAGGTCTCCATGTTACTGCTAAAAAGTCCATGTGAAAGTTTTTGGGTAGCCTAGAATATCTAAAATGTCCCTTAATGCTTAAGGGTATCTAGGAAATGGAAATGAGCCCTAGATCTTCTCTAGATGCAAATAGGATCTTAAGCAGCTCTTCATAGACCACCTGCATGCAGAAAACTCTTTTTAGTTACCCAAATCTCAAATTGAGCAAAGGACATTTTCTTCTAATACTTGTGTGGGGATACTGGGGCAAATACTTCCTCTCTGTCTTTTTTCACACAGAGGAAGCCAAGTTAACTAATTTTGCCAAGCATCTAACTTTAAAATGCCTATGGACAGCAAAAAGTAAAATATCGTGCAGTTCGAACAATTCTAGCATATTTAAATGCTAAGGTAGACAAAGATTGAATGGTATAATTATTATTAAAGTGCTCAACTACACAAAACAATTTAATGACAATTTACTAATACCCACTTTGGCTTCAGTATTATTAAATGTATTTTGCTATTAAATTTTATTATTTTTAAATATTGGTTTTAGAAGACATTTTTAGTTAATGGTGAAATTATGCTTGAGGAAACAGAAGGGTTGTGAAAGTTTCAAGTACAGCATAAGTAAGCTGCCTGTAGCAGATATTGGATATTTCTTAGTATCTACAAAGATACACAGTAAATGATCTTTGGTCCATCTAATAGGAAGAAAATTACATTAAAATAAGATATCTCTCAAAGGCTGGAGCATTAATTACAATTTTACAGATCTGTAAGAGAATAATTACAAGTAAATTAAGCCTATGTCTAGAATTTCAAATAGGATCTTCTGAGGTTTTACATTCTAAAGTAAGATGCATCCACCATATCTAATTGATGTCTAATCTTTCTTCTACTTTGGATATTTTTCAAAATACAGCATCAGTTCCTTAGCACATTCATTTTATTGATAAGATCCAGATTGCAAGATTGGTATTTGTTTACGTAGTAAATTCCAGCTTGACAAAAAGATTGCAAGTTAGAAATGTTTTTTAAATCAATCTAGGGTTTCAAAATCCTTAATAAATTCAGTTAATATAGCAATTAAAAAATAAAAAAAAAGGAAAACCACAAACAAAAACCAAAACAAACAGAGAAACCATCCAAACAAACAAAATCCCCCAACCACAAAAACACAACCACCCCCTCCAAAAACCCCCCTCCAAAAACCCCACTAAAAAATACCAAAACCCAAACCAAATTTTCTCTTCTGAAGAAACCATATTGCATTTATATTGTGCTTTCCAGGGCCACAGCTCTGGACAAAAGACTTTTCCTGTGTCTTTTTCTTGCATTCATGTTGACCAAGTGGGATTTTCAGAGGAGCCTCTGAGAAGGCTTATTTGTAGAAATATTCATTTTTCCTTCTCAGTAGGTCAGCTTCGTACTGTTACTTGTTTTATATCTTTAAGTTATGCTTTCTATTTAAGTCTTTCCAGAGTTTTCAGAATTGCTTAGGTATTTCATTCAAAGCCTGTCTCTTGTCAAATGTCTAAAGGGACTGTGCAGAAGGGACTCAAAAATGAATCCTATTTTTGGCTATACTAGGTTATAGCATTGCTTTATGCCTATTTTTAACCAAATAAACTTGAGTTGTTCTTTATAAATTCATAAATATTCATCAGGAAAGGTTGAAAGTCTCCTTACAAAAACAGCTAAAATATTCTGGAAAAGATTGCAAATGTAGGTCTCCCTCAAGCACAAAAGAAAATTTATTCAGGTTTGCTGCATCAGTGTTGTTGCATAAAAGTATCCCTGTCTTCCTTCTACCATGCTTTGAAGGAAAGCTGTGGCTCTGTCTGGAGTTCCTGCACAATGTAAGACATAAATGATAGAACAATGAGCTTTTGGATCATTACTTAATGATCTGATTGCCAAATTGGTAATTGGTTTTCAGGACTGAATGCACATGCAGAAGAAGACTGTCAGAACGCTCAAGTAAAATTAAACAACTATCTAAAGAAATCTATAAATAAGACCCTTTTTAGCACTTCAATGGTCAGCATTAGTTTACACAGATTTTTAATAATAGAATTTGGGCACTGTGTATTTAAATTCCACTGAAGTCATGCTTTGGGTGCTTCATTCCTTTTTCTTGTTTTTTAATCAGGCTTCAAATTTATGTAGCTGTCCTACTAATGCAATCTTTCAGAAGAGAAAGTTCACCTAGGGCTTTCTAAATCTTACATGAGTATCATTACTCCTTAAACATCCTTCCTTAGTTGTGAATATGCAATTTTGCTTGAAGTTTTATGTGTCAGGACAATCATTTATTTGAACTGATGTTTTCAGTCTGGCACATCCTTCTCTGTCTTTCTACTTGGGAAAATTAGCATAATGTCTTTGAAAGATATCCAATAGAATCCTTAATTTATGTAGTGTCTCTTCATTTTTTGTTTAGTTTTAAAAGCTTATTGAAGTTTTAGAAGCAGTATAAAATAATATAAATGTTACTTATTCTCCAGTAGTATGAAAGTGGTAGGATTAAATGAATATGCAATCTTTTTATATATTTCTATCTACTTTTTATTTTATGTCTCTGCATCATTATATATATGTCTTTTATTCTGTGTTTTGTGCCCTTTTTATTTAGAAATTGCTACTTGAAATAGTTACATATTGAATGAATCTCAGTTCTAGCCCTAAATTATGTCTATAATACAAATAAATAAATAAATTGGTACTTTTCTCTGGAAGCATTTGTCTTTAAACTATGGCTTCAATAGTTTATTTTATTTGTGATATAGCATAAAACTGGTTTTGAACAATTTTTTAACTTATTCTAATGAATAAGAATCACCAAATTAAAATCTATATTAAAAAAGCCAAACTTGATTCTCTGACATCTTCTCTTCCAAAAGAAAAAAATTTATTCACTCCTCAAAATATCCATAGTATGTAGAGTTCTTAACCAAAAGAGCGAGAAAAAATGCAACACACCAATCCACTGACTCCAAAGAATTCTGAAAATCATATTAATGTACTTTCATTCAAATAATTTGAAGATAAAAGGAACACAATGCTTTCACATAATAAATGAGTAAGCTTGGACAGAAAAGCTTTTTAGTCTGGAAATTAGATGGCAGAGAACAGACATATAGAAGTCAGTAAAACTGTGAACTAATAAAAAGTTGGGAAAGGGGGAGCAGGCAAGGGCAAGAGGGAAGAAATGGTAAAGAATTGAAATGTTGTAAGCAGGAGTTACAGAAAAAGAAAAACAACCTACAGTTTGTATTATCATGGCATAACCAACACTTCCGAATCACTAAGATAGTTTTTTTTTCTTTTTTCTCCTAAAAGAGGTCATCTCCTAATTTATAAATGTTAATGTAGAAGTTTGGGGTTTTTTTTTTTGTTTTTAAAATTAGCTTTGATAACATTCTGTCACTTTCAAACCCATAAATATTTGGGTTTTATCTCAAATGATCCCTAAGATTTGAGAAGCCTATTTTTATCTCTAGGGGTCTTACAGTTTTTCTTCCAGAGATCATGGATGAGCATTTGGGGAGTGGAGATTGGAAAGTTTCTTTCCACTCACTCTGAAGATCTTTTCTTTGGATTTTGTCATCGAAGGTTATGCCTGTGCACGAGTAAACTTGATGTCAGACCACAAATAAGATGTCTGTTCATTTTTGTGATTAAATAAACTCCTGAAAGTATTGCCAAACAAGGCACATGTACAGGTACAAAGAATAGATTTGGCCCCTCTGAAATACTGACCATAATGCCCTTTTTGTAAGGAACCTCTCCTTCCTGATAAGAGAGTGGTACTACCTGTCCTATTCATTTTATCATGGCTGTTAGTCTTATGGTTTACATGTGAAAAATCACAGAATGGTAGAAAAGACTGATGCAGTGCTTAGGGGAAGCAGGGTCCAGCTGACATGAAGACAGATTGTGTTACAGCAGGCTTGTGAGAAATGCTGAGGGATAACTTGGAGTGACAATGTATATATTTGCAATAGAGTTACTCCTTCAGGCTATTCTATATCAGCCAAAGGATAGCATGCAAAATAAACTCTGCCATGAAGGTGGAAATCCAACAGAGTTGACCAAAACCATAGAAAAATAAATGCATCTAAAAGTGCATCCTTTACCTGCTTTATCAATTTCAGTTTAAGCTATGTTGTTATCTTGTTCTTTTCTTCTTTTTTTTTTTTCCATTTCCTAAAGTAGTGGTTAGGTCATATGATTTATAGAATATAATTCCTAAATGCAGAATCCCAAAATACGACAAATTTAAGTCTTTCTATATGCTGATACCTGCAATGAGTATATTGCTGCCTGAAAAGAAATTGTCCCAGGAACTTTTACAAACACAAATGTATAACTCTTTGAACTTTTGTAGAAATGATGGCATGCCTTAGACAAAGAAGCAGAGGTATTTCTTTTTACATGTCTGTTCACTGATTTTTGCTATCACTGTGTCGATATCACTGAAAATGATAACATTTAATGATGTCATAAACCCATTTTACTCACATTGTTAATTTTTCCTGTGACTAATCATGGAGCAGACTAAATAAGATGAACAGAAATAGCCATAAAAGTGAGCAGAATGTTCTCCAGAAATAGTAAATATATTCTGAGTATATGGACTGTTTGTAATTTTGAAAAATATTAATAATTTGAAGCTAAATTTCAGCATCTAATTCAAGTGTTTAAATTTAAAGGTTATTTTTACTTCTCATTGTTTCCCACATCGTCACAACAGGGAAATTCCCAGGTTCTGAGTCACTGTCAGTAGCAGACTTTATAAGTTAGTTGCTAAAAATAAGTATGAAGAATGCCTCCTTCATTTTATAAATAAAATTTAAACATGCTACTGTAATATTTCGTCAAATAATCTCAATCAGTTTTATGCACAAAATATGAGAGCAATTAAAATTCTGAAATCAAAGTAGACATTAAGAGTCATTTGAAATAGTTATTAAAAAAAACCCTCTTTCTCTGACAGGAGTAAATTAGCTTCTGCATCACACTATTTTGAACAATTTGCTTTCTAATTTTTGTTTTTACTCACTTCTGATTTATCCGTGAGAACTCATTATTTCCTAGTGTTCATCAATGACCACATAGAATTAAATATCATAATCTTTTGATTTGCTACAGTAGCATATTGACTACAGAAGCATCTTGAACATATCAGTCATAAATCACCTTGTTTTTACACAGAGCACTACACATATGGTTATTAACAGTAAATAATAGAGACAGCTAAAAAAATCAAAAGTGCAAAAATTTTAAAATTTAATTATGATTTTCTTTTTACTACTGTATTAGTTGAAAACAAAGCAAGAAAATAAATAATTTTTTGTTGTTGTTCAATTTCATTTATCCAGGCCATGCATTTGGAAAAACAATAAATTAACAAGATTATGAGAATTCCACCGTTTGTTAAATAGATGGTAGAACTTTTCGTATATGACAGCTCTCTCATTAGATTGAATTTAACAAGGATTACCATGAGAAACATCATGAATATCAGAAGTATCAGAAATAAAAATATACCTAAAAATTCTGAAAATAAATCAGCTAGTATTGTTACTTCCCTTTCAAAGGATGCTTCTCACACAGAAAGGAATGCTGAATCCTCTTTCCTTTGAACTACACGTGAGTGTTCACGATAGCAACCCCCAAATGTGGTCAGAGCCATTTGAAAACATCCCAAGCATTAATCTCCCTAGTCTTTACCTTTTAATTGGCACATATTTGACTTTACTTAAATGTAATGAAAGTGGACTTGGCTTGAGTAATAACATGTTTCAGATGACACTAGAAAACAGGCTTGTGGAAAAGCAAAGGTTTCAAAAAGGACCTGATATTTAGTGTGAGTGGTACTAAAATAGAAGCAAAGTGCATTTCTTTTTAATCTATTATTTTATGTGCTTTAGGAAAAATGACAGCAGATTGTATGTAGACAGCTGATTAGTGAGCTCTTAACCCATGTCAGCTTCTTCAGATTGTTTTCTGCTGATGGTCTGTCATTCAGAAGAATTTCTCCCAAAAATGCATAAGAAGAGCATGGGTAAAAAAGTTCTCTGAAGTAAAAACGACAATAATGACAATGAAATAGAAAACAAAACGATGCCAATGTTATTAAAGTAAATGTCCCTTTGCAGATAGAGTGCCTCCCAGAAGGGATTTGTTTTGCACTGCTATTCAATGTGGAAAAAAGGTTTACACAAAATTTGTGGAACAGCTGTAGTAATCAAAGAAATGAGAGGCAGAATAACTGCAGGATGTTTTTTGAATGTTCAATTTATTTCATACAGACCAGAGCCATTTTATATACCAAATTATGTAAGCAGTTAAGTATCCAAAAACCCAGTAAAAAGCATCAATCATAAAGGACAGCAAAAATTATTAATTTCTCCAGCTTATGACTGGAGTGGCTGGCTCTGGCTCAGTCTGCCTGTTTGATCATGTCAAATCTCCAGGCTAGAACAGGCCCTCTCAGGAGGTGAACCAGGATGAGAACGGAGCTGCCTGTGATGCTCTCTATGTTCTTGTGACTGCAGAGCATGTCACAGTACAGTTAGTGTCTCTTCCCTGGCTAGGATCTTTGGGAGAAGCAGAAAGTGGGGAATGTAGAGGTGGACAAAAAGATAAACAGCAGGGAACAGGGCAAAGATGAACATTAGAAATCTGCTTCTTCATGCAATGAGATGCTCTCAGGAGTGGAATAATGTCTAGGTATGGCAGAAGAAGAAAACAAGACTTAAGAACAATGTAATATGTAGATATTTGTCAGCTATTTCTAGGCTTTTATATGCTTATGAGCTTTTCCTCTAGGCTAATAAAAATCTCCACCAGTTGTACAAACTGAATATCTGCTGATGATTCATCTGCTGCTGACCCTTTGTGAGCCATTATCCTCAATGAAAATAGTTGCAGACACTATTACAAACAAGCTGTTGAACTGACTGCATGTGAACCAGTTCAGAGAGAGTCTGAGGACATTAGGTTGTATCATTCTCATAACTCACTTAGGATCTCAAATTTAAAGCAAGAGTTGATGTATCAGCTCTTTGTACATGTCTTTTACACCCCATGGTATCTCAAATGGTGATACATGTCTGTGTTTAATCAGCTGAATCCCACCTAAGGTGTCTGCTTCAAATTGGGCTGAATTTCTTTCTAGGGTGATCTAGCTAAATCATCATTTACTAAAAAGGAAGTTTAAAAGCTGACTCACCTACATTAGGCTACAGAAATTCAAGTTTCATAGTCTGAAATGAACATCCATCCTTTAGCATACAGTCTCCTGTAGCATATATGGTAAATTTTATCATCAATTTAGGTAGTCATGATCTTCTCCTTTGACTAGAAATAAACAAAACTGCTGCTTCATTATGGAGTGTACTGAGAAAAGGATATTTCTGAGACTGTAAAACAGGGGGCAGCTCCTCTGTGTACGTGTGTATGAATTTATCAAGAAAAATTTTCAAGATATGATAACAGATTAGAAAGCTCAACAACTGCAATCAGAAATCATAATTCAGTTGAAAATACTGAACCCTGTCAATCTGTCTTGCTGCCATTGGGATTCACTTGGGGCACTAATGCTGTACTCAAGTAAGTTATAAAATATGGGGGGTTGTGGGCTTTTTTGTAGTGAGCATCCAGGAAGTCTGTGTCACTGCCTACTAATAAAGTCAGAACAGTTCCAGCTTTTCAGGACGTGTACTTACTCCATTTCTGAGCTTCAAGCAGTGAATGCCTTTACATTCAGTTTTGTATTCACTGCTGTGGAGCAGTTTGGATGTGTCTTGTAGCACAGCACAGAGTAAGCCATTCCAGGTGAAAAGCTTACAGCTGCAAAGCAGTCCGTGTTTGAGGACTGAGATTAAAAATAAGGCAAGTCCAGTGAAAAATTTAGAGCTTTTTTAAAATAATGTGTTCTGAGAACCATATTTGCAGTGGTTGTGAATTCTCAGAATCTAACAGGGTTTTTTTAAGATCCTAGTTTGTTTCATATTGCTTTTTAGAGAATGGGCTCATTACTCAATAATGTTTTTCTTAGTTTCTGTCAAAATGAAAGTTATTGCTGCAAACAAAACATTGAAGGCTCACAACAAAGAAGTTATTGTTTAAGGGTTGTATGATCTAGCCATACACACCAATGGTAACTAAATATCTTCAAATATTTTAAGAATTTTAAAAAGAGGAGGTGAGAAAGCCAAAGGAAAGATGCTCTAAACAGTTTAATCTATTTTTTAATACAACGAAGACATTTTTTTATTTAACCTGTTTAAAACAATATACTCATTAAATTTTCCTGCTTTGAGAATTATAATGACATTGCCAGTCCTAGTGGATTTTTTTTGAGCTTTTGGTTTTCTGTGCTGAAGAATGTGGATAAGATTTAAAACAGCTGAAAATTTTTGTGGAATCTGTTGCAGTATTTAGTTCTCTTGTCAATGTTTTCAACTGTTTGTCAAGTGGTCTGAAGGATTTTTATATGAAATTCGTGATTTTGATGTTTTACTGTTGACTTATGGAACATTGTGAATAATAATGGGATAGTTTCCTGTTTGCTGGTTGTGTAGGAATGAATAGGCTGCTCAGAGAGCAAAGTATTCCCAGGGGGTTGAGGAACGTGATCCTTCCCATGTAACCAGCAATGGTGGTGGCACGCCTCGAACACTGTGTCCAGTTCTGGGCCCCTCAGTGCCAGGGACACGTGGATATACTGGAGAGAGCCAGAAAGAAATTTAAGGGACTGGAACATCACTCCTATGAGGACAGGCTAGGAGAGCTCTGTATGGACATACATGTATAATTCCTATCTGTTTTGATTGCTATAAACATATATGTACATGATACCAACCCAAACACCCTCCATTGCTCCAGATTTATGTAGAGCAAAATAGTAAAAAGTTGATTTTATTATGGCTTTGGATTGAGCTGGCACAGAAAGAGAAAATTACTGTCATACTACTTTCAGACCACCAATCCTAGCCTTTCTTTGTTGTATAGTGGAGGATCCCCTCAGAGGACAGAGAAACTAGATGCTCAAATAGCCTTCTCAATGGCTATAGGTAGAACTCTCCATTCACTAGATGTGAATTCAGAGAAGGATTCATCTAAATCAGACATTTCAATTAGGTATCTGTCTTTAAAATTAGTAAATTATTTCTCTCTAATTTTATTCCCAGATACTGTCTGGTTAAAAAGTGACCATGTGACTGTTTTCTGGTTTGCTCATGAACTATAGATAATTTTCATACTGTAATTTATAAAAAGATGATTTATGCTATTTAGTTAATAGATGGAAAAATAGATGCGAATGAAAATAATTGTGAATACAGCATTTGTAGCTACACTTCTGCATGGACAAGGATTATAGCAGATTTATAGACCAAGGTAAAACATACTAACTATGGTCAAGTAACTTACATGACATAAAGTATTACAGAAGACTGTGTTTGAAATAATATTTATACCATTTAACTTTTTTTTCATAAAAGCAAGGAAGTCTTCAGTATCCAATTATATCTGCAGTGTTAGAGGATAATCTCAAGTAAAATCAGTGTACAGGTAAACTGTGAAATGACTGGCAGTTTGATGTTCATGTGGATTGCCACACGGATCTGTTAACAGGCATATTAAATGAAATTAAAATGTCAGTGTTCTCAATTTACTGTAATGAAAAGCATCACAAGGAGTTTTAAAAGTATCAGGCTTGTTATGCCATGTTAAGAAAAAAAAAAAAAAAATAATAGCCCCTGGTCTGCACAGTGAAGGCAAAAATTTGGAAGTTTAGTATAAGGAATTCTGACAAAACTATGTTTTCTTTCAGTGATACTTTTGCCTTTTATCTATCAAGCAGAAATATTTTATATTGTTATATGTGCCAACTTATAAGTCTTCTAAGCATATATTAGGAACAAAAGTTTTATTCGCTCACATTTCATAGCATTAGTTACATTTATCATAAATTGCAAGAGGAGACTAAATGTGTTCACAGCATAAACCTTGGCAAATTTCAACAAAAAAAATCAATACTTTTTTCACAAGGATTTTAAAGATAGTCTTTATTCGTGAAGATTTTACTGAAGAGATTAGTTCCATATGAATAGTTTGTTTCATTGATGTAATTTCCGTTTTATCTTGTACTTTGATCTAGCAGAAAGCTTTCAAAAAGATGACAGTCACTTAGGGAAATCTAGTGTCATGAAGATATTACAAGTCAAAGTAATTTCTTAAGAGAAAGAAGTGTTCTTATATGCTGATAAAGGAAGAGTTTAACAGGTAGGGATTGAGTTTTCAGTCCAAGAATTTATATATATTAGTCAAATGGGTATTGAATTGCTTAATAACTCAGAAGGTTTCAAACTTAATATTGAGAGAACTTAATATAAAGAAAAGATTCCTACACAGAAAATGCATAAAGAACCTTTGCTGAGCAGCAGCCACTTATGATCAGTTGACTTATTATTGTGAAACCTTGATTGACTTCTGCAGACTAGAAAATGGCGTCTTCTGTGGATTCATAATGACAAACCTTGTTCAGAAATACTGTTGATGAAAATAGGCAAATACATGCTGCAATCACATTCAAGAAAGAATGGAAGGATGATTAATGCAAACATTAATGGTTTTTGCAGTTCTTTAAGCTGCAAACTTGATTGAAAAGGCACATTTGATTTTTATTCCTGTTTGAATCATTTAGATTCTACTATTACTATGAATTTTGAGATCTAATTTAAAATATATGGCTGAAACCTGTCAGAAAATCAGAACTTTTTTATTTCCTAAGTACAGGATTCCCTAATTTCTGTGTATATCCTATGAATGTTTAAATCTCTATGATCCTTATCACTCCTTAATAGCTGCTGTCAGCTTTTTAAGCCTATGGTGCTTCCACTCTGTGTTCTGACATTATTTAAATATTGTGAAATATATATTATCTCTAGCCTACTGACAAGAAGAATTTATAAAGATGTTTTCTTAAAAACATCAAAGAAAAAGATTTTTCTTTTGAAAAATCTTTGAATCTTGGTGAAATCTTGGTTTCATCATTCAAACAAATGTCTCATGTATTTCAGAGCTTAGCTCTGAATTATTTTTTTTCCAATGGAACATTTAAACTACCTCATGAAGGAGCAATAAATAATGTGGATTGAAACAAATGGTTGCCTGTTGCAAGCTTAATTTTACCATATTGGAACTTTTAAAAAGTATTTTGTTACTGACTTGTGCTTTTACATAATTCTTCTCAATCAAGTCAGACAAAACAAAAAGGTATTTGTTTTGCTTGATTTATTTTTAATTCTGGATACTTTCACCTCTCTGAATTTATGTGAAAACTATTTATTATTGTTCTTTTGAGAATCTCTGCTGAATATCATGAAAGCTCTTAGTATTCATAGGACTTTGTTGTGCTCATTTACTAAAATGTAATTAAGGAGAGAAGTCTTCAGTTTAGAATTCAGTTTAGAATTTGTTTTCAGATAAATCATCAACTCTGTCAGAGTAAATTAGGCATCTCATCCTGAACTTCAGGTATTTCATTTGGAACACTTTGTTGGTGAATAAGACATTTCTGTCAGGAATGTTCTATGGGTATGGCTCTAATTGGTCCAGTTTCACATTAATGCATGAAAGAATCCTTTGTCACTCTCTTATTCACAAATTCCACAAAGAAATATGGTAAAACTCTCATTTCTCCTGTTTGCATTCATCTCCAAACAAAAAGGAAAGATAAACAATTGTGACCTTTTTTTTTGACAGAACACAATTTAAATAAAACCAATGTCATACCCAGAAAATATCAGAATTAAATGTTGTCTTCTCGTGATGAATTTCCAAAATAAATGTTAGCGAGAGCACTTGAAGCAAATGAAAATGCAAAGGATTGACTTTTTCTTAACAAAAGGAGATTAAATACAGCATAACTGAATCCATCACATGGCCCATTCATACAATATCCTGTTTGCCGTATTACACGGGATTGTTCTAGGAAAAGCCGCTGAACCTCAAGTAACATAAGTATGATGAGATTACATACAACTTTCCAATTTACAGAAAATAACACCCAAAAACAACACTGACAATCTGCAAAAGCTCTAATTTGCTATAAATAAATGTTCTAAGCAAACACAAAATAAGGCTGATCCTGTTATGCATGTGAAATGAGAAAGACCATGAGAAGCATCCCATCTGTTTGCAATCATGAGCTCTGTGTGCTCTCCTAAAAGTTGTATAGCCGCTTTTTGGTGGGTTGTTTTTTTTTTTGAATCCTCCTACCTATGCATCCAATTACTCCATGCTCCATCTGATCAAGGTAACAGGGTGGTTTGTATATACTGATATGAAAACTATGTGAGTTGTAGTAAATAAATTTAAAAAAAAAAACCATACAGTTTGAAACCCTGTAATACCCTAAAGCACATCAAGCTCGTCATTAACCCAAACTTTTCTCGAACTTAATCCAGACCCAAGTGTCATTTAGGGGGTTCTGGTATGAATCTGCTCTTTGCATGGCCTGGTCTGTAATAAAACCTGCACTTTTTTCATGGCCAGGATGATCCTTAAAACAGCACAGCTATGCTCCAATATCGTTGTGCCTGATCCAGTATATCCCCCAAAACACTGTATACTATAGAATTTAAGTTTTCCCAGAACTTCTGATTCATCCCTATAGATGAGGTCAAAAGAACAAAGCCAGAGGTGCAGTAGCTCATACTCTTACCCTATAAATAAGTAGCATCAAACAAGGAAAAGTTATGTATCTATACCATGAGTATACACAAATATCTGTCAGCAATGCCCTCATATGCATAACAGAAAACCACATAAAATATTAGCAGAAGCAACTGCAGTAAATACATCTAAGAAGATTCCACTAAACTTTTTTCTAATTCTGTTCGAAATGTAGTTTTGCATACTAGCATTTCATGTATTAGTACACGATGAAGCATGCTAATTTTTATTTATTTAACATATGGACAGAAAAAGCTTGAGTGTGAAAGTGAGAAAAAAGCACTGATTTTCAGTGCTTGATTTATGTAGACAAATTAGTTTGAAATTAGAGCATAAGGCCTCCAAGCTTCTGAATTCAAAATATCATAAAGGTCATGTCCTGTCTTTCACAGAATATTTGAGGATACAAACCAAATTATTGCAAAACTTAGTATCTAATCCATCTGTTTTTTGCCTAAAGTGTTAAATAGTTGTAGAAAATAATTATATTTTAAATGAAAACAAAAAGGCAGTGCCTTAAATTGAACAAAGTCCTTTGGTTCAATTGCACAATTTTCACTTCATTCATCTCTGATTCATGAAGAGTTCGCAGACCACCAAAGGGGTTAAAACCATGACAACTGAAGTTATGTTTATGCTTTCAGTGGATAGTGACATTACTTAACACATTGTAATAATTTTACTAAAACTCTGATAAGGCTAAAATTAGTTAACGTTCAGTGAAAATAAATGAATGCTAAATTCAATCCTTGCAGAAAAGATAAAGCATCCTTGCAGAAAGGATTCTAAGCAAGAAGTTGATACAATAGCTACACAAATACTACAACTTTCAAGTATAAAAAACATTATATTAAAAATTCAGGTTTGCTTATTGAAAAATCCTCTTGTCTTTTTTACTTTCTTCTTCTTCCACCCCCAAATTCTTGTAGAAGACTCATAAAGTTGTTTCATTACTTAATAATAACAGTAAGTATGTCATCATATTCTTGGCATTATGCAGTTTCTTAACATTTTCTGTCTGTTTAATATCAAGGTAGATTCAAAGTCCAAGAATCTTACCCTCAAATATTACTGGAGTTCAAATAATGTAGTAATTCTAGGTTGACTGATTGTGACTTGAGACTGTAAGACTGGACACTGCTTTTAGAATAAAAACGTGTTGAATTTGCTGCTGTTACTCTAATTTTTCATTACATATATTTCAGTCAAGTTCCTTGTGTTCAACTAAAACATTTCAATATCTGTTTTTCTCTTGCTAATTAAAAAAAAAGAGGCTTATCTGCTTTCAGATGTGTACACAGTTTCTGAAATTACTTCCAGCCTAGCATTAAAATCCATTACTTAGTATTTCTGTCTGTAAATCGGGTTAACAAATCAATAATCTATGTTAAACAGTTTTCTTATATAAGCCCCTACAAGGGAGATTATTTTAATAACCTTCCCAAGTATACTCTGATCCATCTCTTTCCTTTCCACTGGTCCTTCTCCTAAATATCTCATAAGAAATCTGACACGTGGGCCACAGTTTCTTTAAAACAATCCTAGAATGTTTTTTCTCCTGTGTAACATAATGTCCTCTACCCCTGTAGCTAATAAGCCCCTGTGTTTTTTACAGTTTTTACAGTATGGAAAATTCCTTCTCTTTGCAAAACCCATGTTGGCAATATTTGAATTATTCTTCCTGATGGACCTAAGGGCAGCTGATTTAGTGGCGTGGGCTTGCACTGGTCAGGTTGCTCAGGCTTTCCACAGCCTTTATTACGTGATAAAGGAAAATCTTTTTTAATATCTGCAAGAAGTATACAAAGCATAAAGAAAATAATATGATCAGATTTGAGAAAAGCCTGCCTGACTTAAAATTACAAGAAGGGCAAAATGAGTTTTTCATTACCTTATGAGAAAGGCTCCTGAAAGGAATGCATTTTTATTTGTCATAATTTTTTATTCATCTTGTCCAGAATGGGTAGATAAATACATAATAGGCTTAAATTCAAGCAAAGCAGATTAAAGTTAAATAAACTTTCTAATAGTATGAACGGGGAAACAAAAAATATGTTTCCCTAAGCAGTTATGAAGTCTCTGCCATTGTCTTTGAAATCATACTCAAAATCACCAGAAATATGGTACAAATCACATTCTTTTTTTGGAGTAAGAAGATGGAAAAGGGGACCTGTGAAGGTCAGTACTCTATGCTTTCCAGGACTGAAATTTAATTAAGAAGAACATAATTGGAAGGAGACAATGGTATATCATTATTGCTGCTTTTATAAGCAATATTGCTTGTAATCTGAGGATGATTATTGCAGACTGAGAGTGTAGTGGTTTAACAACTGCTGGGATTTAAACTCCAAAGAAGACCCTTCCCTTCCTTCGTCCCCCTCCTGTGACAGAGGGACAAAGGCAGCCACCACAGATTGGGAAAACAATTTTCTGAAAGCAAACAGCAGTGGAATAAGAATTGCACAGTAACAGCAACAATATTAATAAGCAGAGTATAGAGAGGAGAAGGTGCTTTACACAAAAAAAGCGTTCACACCTTCACTCAGTTCTGTGTGCCTGCCAGGGGCAAAGATAAGACTTTTGACATTTCTGCAGCTTGGCGGGGACACGCAGCTGTCCCTGAGGCAAGACAAGATGGTGGGTGTTCTCTGCCCCCAGGGTTCCCCCTCCCTGAGTCCAGGACACTGGAAAACCATGAGAAAAAACCCTGATAGCTGGAGCATCTACATTGTACCGCTCACTTCCAGACTGCTCTGCTGGTTCCATTCTGCAAAGTGCTGCTGCTTTGGATTGCTCAGGTCACTCCACTCATCTGCGCTCATGCTCAGCTTGGACTCAGCTCCTCTAACCCCAGTTTGCCAGTGCTTTGTTTCCTGTGGCTGCTTTGTGGTTCACCACTATTGGGAGTCAAATATCAGAGCCACTCTTGTCTGCGTTTGCCACGTCTTGAAGGAATAGGAAAGGATGATTGGCGCTATGGGCGAGACAAGAGTCCACAGTGCTGGTCCTGAGAGTCCGCAGCATTATTGCAGCTGGCACCTTTCCTGAGCAAGAGATGGATCAGAATGGTGCAATTCCAGGGGTCTGCTCCTTTTGTCTTCCCCAAAACCACACCACCCAGCAATCATGTTCACAGTGCAGAACAGTGACTTAGCGATGCCCACGCAGCCCTAAAGCTCCTCCCCCTGCAAGCAAATTAAGGAAGAGATCCCTGAGGTCACTTGGTCCAACCTCCAGCTCTGCAGGGCTGAGTCTGGATCTACCTCAGGTTGGCTCAATCCTTTTTGCATATTTTTAATATCTACAAGAAATTTCATAGCAACTAATTTCAATGTTTAACCACCATCACTGCAATATTTTTTCTTATAGTTGGAATTTACCTTGTGGAGCAACCAATCTCTTTAATGCATGCCTGAAAGAATCTATCTTGTCTATAATCACCACAATTCCTGAGAGATACAGAGGGAACTGATTGACTTACAGGCAGGTAATTTTCTTGAGTAGTTGATACACTACGAAAAAATCCCCCAAACTAACCTACAATATTTATTACAAAGACTTTCTCCCCTGAGATCACAAAACATTCAAATCATTCAAGAAATAAGGGTCCATATGACTTATATGTTAAAATTGAACAGCTGCCCGAATGGCTGTGTAGAGCAACCCTGACTTGAGGTCTGTTAGCAGCATTCATTTGATAGAGAAATTCTAGAAATTCAATTATTGTCATCCAATTAGTTTTCACACAACTTTAGCTTAACTTGTCCAAATAACTGATGACTATTAAATGTAAACTTCTTGTTTAGAAAGGGTAGAAGTCGGAAAGGTTTTTAGTCATGTTCTGTTGCTGGCTTCTGACTTTTGCAAGAGACACTGATAACCACTTCTTATTGGGAATTGAAATAAAAGATAAACCCTTTCTTTCAGATTACCACAACATGGGACACTGTCCATGGAGTGGAGGAAAAAAGTAAGATTAAATTATTTCTAAGCTGTTAGGAGAAAAAACTATATCAAAGTCCTAATTTACATCTTAGTTTTGTATTAGGCTATTACTGAAGAAAAAAATAAACATGGCTGCAAATTACAGACACATGAATACTAATTTTTCTGAAAAAAGGACATTTAGAACACATTTTTTACAAGGTTTTATAAGAATATGCAAGTATCATTTTAATTTGTAATAAACAAGAAACTTCTCTAAATTGCTGTACATATGGTAAAAT
>LTAT01000005.1:92363426-92374185 GCA_003286495.1 Chlorodrepanis virens
CTCTCCCCTATACATTCTATAGAGTGTTCGTTCTTCTTTTTTTGGTCTGTTTTATTATTATTATTATTATCATCATTATATTAATTTCTCTCAGAATAGTGTTGTTTTCATTCTCAGAAGTTTCAGAACTCCATTACCTGTGGTTGTATTACTTTTGTCACTGTCTGAATGTGATATTTTTGAATATGTCTTTAAAGTCAGTTTTTATCAGCTAAAGGTGTAAATTATTTTCTGACATGTTAAAAGAATCTTCAGTTGTTGATGCAATTAAAATAGTTAAAGTGATTATTTATAATTGCAAAAGCTGTTCCTGTTCAAGAGTAAAATTGATGTAATTGTCAAAAGGACTGGAACTTTTGTGTGTTCTGGATGCAGTAAACAAAAAAATTAATTAAACAGCTATTAGAAAAGCAAATACTAAAAACTAAGGAGTGACACATATGTCCTCTAGAAATAGGGACTTACTGGAATTTCCTGTCTACTCTTTATTTTCTAATCCATAACATTCCATACAATGAGTAATGAGGGAAAATAACAACTATTATTACATGTCAGGAGACATTACATGTCTCTGTACCTTTAAAGAAAAAAAATGCCTGTTGATAGGAGCTCTACAGGAAGTCCCCTACTGCCCAATTCTGATGTCCTCCTGTTCTGAAACAAAAGCATTTAATCTGCTCCCTTCCTTCTGATCTGGAAACCTGTTGAGTTTATCAGTTCACTCAGATCTATGTGCCAATTTGCACTGCCTGAGTACAATATCACTATATAATAAAAACAGCTCTAGATATGTAAAAGATGCTACAAGAGTGGCTTTCGTAGGCATTCCTTCAAAGACAGAGGGAACATGGCATAAGAGAGAAATTTATATCAGGCTCAACTGTCATAGGTTTTAAGGTAGAAATGAAGATGGAGACCAGTTCTCAGACTTATGCAGTGTTTTTTATCTCCGCTTCTGAAAATACTTTGTGAAGAGAGTATATTATTTCCACTGTTGTGATTGAGACAAAGGCTTTCAGGTCTTAGTAGTCAGGCTTACTATGCCACGAACAGATGTAATTGGAAACCTGCAATATAATCCTTATGTAACACAGGCTATTCCTTACAAGTCCAGGTTTTCTAGGTTTATATCCCAGTGTCCAACACTATGCCAGAGGCTATGTAGGTGACAGGATGGTTACACTCAAAGAATCAACTGCTCAATGGCAAAATGGAGACCAGTGGTGAGTGGTATTTCTCAGAGGCTGATGGTGGGACTGGACCTGTTTAACACCTTTGTTAGTGACAGGACTGTGGAATCAAGTGCACCTCAGCAAGTTTGCTGATGACAACAAGGTGTGTGTTGCAGTTGACACAGTGCAGGGAAGAGATGCCATCCAGAGGGACTTTGACAGGCTTGAGAGGTAGACCTATGCAGCTGCTTTTAGGAAAATAGCAATCATCCCTGTAGCTCCTGGGGCTAAGATGGAGGTGGCCTTATACTCAAGGGTTAAGATATTTTTTATGACAAGGTCATCCTATTCTGTGTCATTCTGTAGAAATACATCAGCTTTCTTTGCTTCCAACAGTTTTGGAGCTCCAGAATTCTCATTTAAAGATGCAGTATTTGTCAGTGGAAATGTTTCCTACAGTATGCTAGTATTTGTATTTTGAATGTAAGAAGTGGATTATATGTCTGATAAAAAAGAGATACCCTACTGAGATCAAAAACCGGAGAATAGCAATGAGATTCCATGTTTCTTTTTTATGAAACACACAGTCTTATCAAGCAAGAGTAATGGGAAAATAAATGCAGTTTTTTAGTGAATAAATTATTTCCTCTTCTTCTCATCTTTTTCTTTATGACAATGATTGAATTTAATCAGAATGAAGAAAAATTTGCTTTAATTTTTTTGCAGCATGCTGTGTTTCAAAGGCTAAAATTTATCAAGATTGTTCCCACTAACTAGCTGTCATAGATCACAGGAACAATGGTTTTCTCTGACCTCATCTAACTTCTGTGTAGGAATCTCTATGATCAAAGAAAGAAAAAAGAAAACTTTTAATCAAGAGTCAACATGGAGAACTAATGACTCAGAATATGTTATCTAGATACCATGATTAGCAGAAGATGAAAACTATCTTTGTTTTACTACTGTTTTATCCTCAGTTCTCCGTAAATTCTTTTCCTTCAAAATTATGTTGATGTTTTACAAATACTTTATGCTTTATTGCTTCATAAATTACAGTGTTTGGTTAACTATACAAGACCTTTTATATGAGATCAGTTTTCAAGGGCTATATGGGACTTGCAAACACAGAAGTGAAAGCAATTTACAAAAATAGTCTGCTATTTAGAATATCATCTCATTAATAGTTTCATAATTCTTTTGTCTGACTCCAGAGCCAAATGAGAGGTTTTGATAGTTTCAGCAGGTTCTCATTTTATTTCCAAGCCTTTCCCTCCCTAAAAATTTCAAGTGAACATTGTAATAAAACGTACCTGTACAAGAATTCTACCAGTGGAATATCTAAAAAGGATTTTATTTCTTTTTCGTATAATAGATTTTTCCCTTTATTTCACACTGTTGTTACCACAGGTCTCCTTTAGGCTGTCTGGGGCCCTTTTACACTCCTACTAAAAAAATTTATGGCATCTGAGTAGCTGATATAGAGAGACTTCAGAACTTTGGTGTTATTAAAATTCACAAGTACTATTATGTCCTGAGTAAGACACTGCATTTTTTTAAACTTAAATTTTGCTTAATAATAGAAGTCCTAGACAGAGCATTAAGGGGATAAATTTATGAGAAGATATCTTTCTGAAATAATATCTTCTGTAGCATGTACCATACATCTACACGAGTACGTGTCCAGATTTTGTTATTAGTGTCACAGATAAGAATTCCAAATCTTCCACATTATTTCTGCTTTTTCTTCCATTTTCCAAAAATAATCACTGTTTACTGTAGTAGCTTGAGGATGCCAAGTACTTCAGATCTATCAATACTTCCATTATTCTATTATTTCAAAGTTTCCTTCGTACATTTAAATGTTCTGTTAAACACAGCATTATGTAGCTGTCTTTTGTATTTCATTGTATTTCCTAGCATGCTAATGCTCAAATAATAGACTGTCTATTGCTCTAGGACTTTTACATACATATAACACAAGGAGGTCACTAAATGTGTCTATTTACAACATCCTGAGAGACAAAATGGACATTGCAATATATAGGTGAAAACTTAAAAGAAGACAAGAGACGGAAATAAAAACTACCAAAATTTCTTGGACTACTTTTGTATGAAGAAATGTAGTTCCAAGTTGGGTGTTTTTCAGCTGTGCCTTTCTGCTTCATGAACATCATGAGTTCCTGAGCAAGCTTTTAAATGGAACATATCAGGTTACATACCCTTAGCGTGTTCTTGCATATGGAACCTCTCATAGCACAAAATAAGTTACAGAGAGCTAGTTCACAGCTTTAACAGCTTTTCCTTCCCTATACCCCACCAGTTTCTTTAAAAGAAATATTTAGGGGAGGATTAGATCCTGTGATTGCCTTACATTGAGGATACTTCCTCTGTCATGCTTCTAATATTGTAGACACCCTTTACAAATGGAGCATTCTGTTTCTACTTAGCATTATCACCTGGTTGGCACAAAAATTGGGCAATAAGTAGAAATAGGAGCAAAATGGCTTGTTATAATATACACAAAATAGGTAAGAAAAATGATGATGGTTTTAAAAGTGAATCAGGGAAATAATTGTGCCTTCTCTTAATATTTCTCTCTGGAAAGTGACAGGTAAAAATCCAGTTCTCTCAAGTTCTCTGGTTAATTTCATGGGACAGGGTCCTTTCTGTATTGTCCCTTCCAAAGTAATAACTTTCCATGTGTATCATTCTTTATCCATTTATATGGCAAAATCTTGTGGGCTTTTAATCCTTTTGGTGTTTCAAACAGTGGTAGTGGAGTTAATGTTATAGAGCCTCATAGTATTTTTAATTTTGTAAAGACAGGTGATGTAAAATTCATGCCAAATAATGGGCATGGTTCTTAAGTAAACATTAATGTTTTTCTTCAATAAGTGGTCTTTTAACTGATGGCCAGGCAGTATCAGAAAAAAATTACAAACAAGTGTTTATTCAGACACAAAGTTAAAACTAAAAGTCTCTATCCTAATCAATTGTCAGCAAGCTCAGTTCAACTGAAAAATAAGACTAGAGCAACCTCTTTGTTTGCTACCAGTTGTTTTCCCTTGATCAGTTTTACAACTGTTCTTTTTTAGCATATTTCTTCTTATCAATTCTGCTTCCTTATTCACATATGTCACAGTAATAAAGCTAGTAAACACTGTTCTCAAAAAAAAAAGTTACAAAAAGTAAACAAGTACCTTCTTGTCATATAGATCTTTATTGTGATCAATGATCTATCAAATGTCTCTGACCAGAACACTTACTTTAGATACCTTCTTGATGTTTGTGTGCTACAGAGACCACTAATCAGTCAACAATGTTATAGGATAAAGTACTAGAAGAAATTACGCAATTAAAATAAATAGAAATAAATTATAAGTACTTCCTTTTTTATTATTTATTTAATAGGTTAGAAAGTATTAATAACGAATCATGTTCTGTATATTGAAAGAGTTGGTTATACATCATGACACGTTTTAACCATGAATCCTCTCAGGCAGCTCCATCTTTGGGAAAACTTCATCACACTCCTAGTCTTAATTACAGAAATGGGTTATCAGTGCATAATCAAAATCACTTATTATTTTGAGACTAATGTTTGATATTGCTGATCAAATACTATTTCACCACAATAAATTATTCTCAATCTTTTATCAAACTGTTTGATAAAATGTTCTTTTTACAGAATAAACATCTGCTTTCATGAGACATAGATGAGAATAAATAACTCATATTGTTTTGGTTTCAAATGCCTATCTCAAATGATGGTATTGATCTGTATTCTGTACACAAACCTTTATGCATATAACCACTGTTTAAAATGAATTAAAACCCTGGTTTATTTAGCACAGTTGAAACAACCTGTTAAGTAAACCAAGAGTTAATTCTGTATTTTCACCTGAAAAATTGTACTGCCTCTTTCCTTTATAATGATAGATACCTGAAGATATCAAAAAGGACAAAACACATTATCAGGGGTACAACAGAACTGGCATGTCATTAAACTGCTTCTCATCAGCTAATTTGGGAACTGATTGAATAAATACTGCAAAAATCTTTTCCACCTCAAAGGAAGGAATGTTAATTCTACAGCTGCTGTTGATGGGCTCACGTCTAATTGGAATAGGCAATAATGATCAGGTGTACTGTTTTATAAAGCTTGCTGAGATAATAACTAGCTTTTATACTGTCATTTCCAAGCCATGCCAATCTCTCTTTTTACAGTCATTTCTTACCTGTATCAGTATGTAGATGTGTTGGCTGCTGAGGTCATACACAGTTGGTTGTAGATTCTTTGTGTTAATATTTTCACACTAGGGTAATACATTTTTATCTTGTTTGTATTTTTATTTCTTTCGGGGGTTTTCTTTCTTCACATATTCACTGATACTGAAGTGGCATCTTTTAAATTGATGTTACACATTGAGGACTGTAATCAAAGTCAGTTTCAGTTCACAGTACTTCTAGGCTGTATTATGAATAGATAAAAATAAAACAAGTATAATTTTTTTAATTGAAAAACAAAGGTAATTTTTAAAATCTGGGGGTAAAAATACAGTTGCTGTGCTTTTTTTTTTTTTTAGAAAAGGGAGAGAATTCATACCAACAAATCTTCCTCAAAACTTATATATAAACAATTAAAGGAAATTCATCAGTTTTCTTACTGAAAAAGTAAGTAGTTTTGTTTAGAAATGTTAGAAACTTCTTTTAAAAATAATAATACTAATGATAATAATAATTATAAAAATAATATTTTTCACAAAGAATAACAAAACGTGCAATTTCTAATTATTTATAAAGGTTTGTGTGACTGCAGACTCTTTCTACATTACATATTTAACAAACAATAAAGATTCTCATAACAGGAATATTTTTTCCACAGCCTTTTTAACACTTTGATGCCCAAACATATATACAAAAACTGTGAAATTTTCTAATTAATGTGAAGTAGTTTTATTTGGAGTGCACTCCAACTGCACACTGAAAGCAACTCTTTAGCACATATTTCAAACAGTCCATCTTTCAGCAAATCTCTAACAATTATTCATTTAGTGTTGTTTTTTCTGAAATTATGATTGTATGTCAGATTTATCCCAAAAAAAGGAGGTTGCTTCTCAGGTCTTTTAAGTCATGATGTAAAGAATGCCATTGTTGACTTACAGGATATTTCCAATGATAAGAGAAACCTAAACTCCATTCTTTCAGTACTGCACTGACTAAAAAAAATTGCTTTGCATAAAAATATGTTAAAAGGAGTCGGGAGTGGAACTCAATCTTCCACAGAAGGCAATAGACTTTTCTGACTCCTTTTTCTTCTTTACGGTTTTTTTCCCATATATTTTTGGTGCAACTGTGTCAGACACCTGCTTTCTGAAGTGGGACACAAGGGGATTGTAGAGGGCCCTCCCTGTGGTAGAAGTGCCTAAAGCACCAGACACTGAACAAGAGGACTGCATGAATGCCTATTTTTTTTTGTTGTTTTGAGGGCATGGGGAGAATGAGAAACCTCAATCTTTTATCATTAATAAATGGCTTTTCAAAATGTCCAATAGTTAGCTTCCTCGAGGAGTATTGAGAAAAGAGCATCGTGTTTCTGGTCAGAAATTTCTGTGACTTTTCAGTCAGCTGCTGATGGGTATTGTGTACTGATAGTTCCAAAGAAGATTATTCAGGGTCACAGTACAAGTGAATATCAAACATACACGTGTAACAGTTAAATGTGTCTTTCATGCATTTGGCATTTCAGTCTCAGCAGGTGTGATTCATCACAAATGTTCTTTCTCCCAGGCTGCAAACATAGAGCACTTCTTCCCCTCTGCAATCGTCTACCATGGGAAACTGGTCTCTGTAACTTTCATTAGAAGAGAATAAATTTTGGAGCAAGAAGCAAAACACTTGAGACCAGAGACTTCCATTTAAGAATTTAATTTATTCTTTCTAAAACTGCTTCCTATATAGCAGCATCTGATTTGGGCAGTGGTAGAACAGTCAGTGTGGTGTTACTGAAAGTGCCATTTTGATGAGAAAAGGAAATTGAATTGTTTTCCCTAAAGTTTTGAACATTTTATGCTGCTAAATGCAAATTTCTCCTATGGAAATAATTGTGGTTGAAGCTAAATCAAGGTTTATTACACATTTTATTACCTCCACCCCCTTCTGCCCCTAATATTCTGACATAATTTTTGAAACCAAGCATTATCCATTGATAGAAACACCAGTGTGTTAGCATTCCAGTGCTCCTGATATTGTTTTGTTGTTTTTCTGAAATTAAATAGCTAAGTCCAGAAAGAAAAACCATACAACACAATATAGAAGAACTCAAGGCAAACCAAAACTACTGAACAAGGGAAGAAAAAAATCTCTTTGTTTACTCCAAAAGTTTTGTTAAAGAAGCTTTGGAAATTTCATTTTCTCTGAGAACTAAGGATTCCATCTAGTCCTTCCTTCTATTAAGGAAAGCAGGACCAGTAGGTAGGAACACATGTATTATTAGTAGCATGTTGACAGCCTTTTTTTAAAATTTAAATACACATAAATAACAAATATTTACCCAGTTCAAATGCTCTTTGAGCACAGTGTTTAAGTCATACAGTGACAAAATGCTGAGCATAATGCAATTATGCTACAGTGGTCTAAAATTCATGTCTTAAATTATTTTCACCTGAGGACAGCTATAACTTCTGCAGAAAAGGCAATTCAAGAGCACATCTTCAATTTTGGTTATTTCAGAACGTGTTCCAATCACTTGGGAACAGATTTGCATGTCATATTTGGAAACTTGTGGGAGCCTGATAGTTAAAAATTAGTAGAACTTATTTTTTTCTTTATGATGACTTGAAAAATCAGAGATCACTTCTACTTCTTTTAGATGCAAAAAAAAATAAAATACAAAAGTAATTTGGGAAGGAAAAGCACCAGTTACAACATCTGACCAGGAATGTGTTGATTTTTACATTAAAAAGAAATAGATTCTTTGTAGAGGTTGCTACAGAAGTCTCTCAAATTTTTTACATTTCTTTTTAAGTAAAGAAATTGCAATCGGATCCACTTTATTAAAATTGAAAGTTTAAATTTAATTACTTTGACATATTAAAAAGTGAAATAAATGAGTAGCTATGTATAACTAGAGATACACTCTCTGAGTAAGTTGATTTATAAATAGGTTTAAGCATCCTCTAATTATTTAAAAATAGAAATGAAAAATTTTCCTGTTGCCTCCCATGGTATAAGGGTGATAGTTGATTAGTCTGCAGGTTAGCTACACGAATTCCTTAGGGTAGAATTTGGCAAGAGATTAAAGCACTTGAACTCAAATGTCTGTATGTTAATGTCTGCATGTGGAAGATGCCTAAACTTCCCTTAGGTCAATACACTGTCAGGCAATACTCTAAATTGAGCCTAGAAATCCACTTAGCTCATCAACCAACCCAGCAGCAATGCAGTTCACTTGCTTAAGCATATCCTGGGGTATCTGAGAATGGCATTGTCAGATATGGCAAAAGACCTGTTCAAAGTCACTTTTGCAGCATGAAGTGAATTAACTGAGTGAAGCAGCTATGCTGCCTGCATACACATGTGATTCAGGCACCTTGGTCTCCTCCTGAACTTCAGGCCAATGTGAAGGCTGAATTCAGCATTTCAGTTGCTTAAATGTAAGTGCCTATGGTCATATGAGATGTCTTAGGGTTTACAAACAACTCCAACAAATGCTTGGCAGACCTGACTCATAAAAGCTACAGAAAAGATTTCCCTTCTGAAATGAGAGGTAAACTGTTTTGAGATGTACAAATGTCACTGCAGTCTTGTATTTAAATAATCAAATCAAGAATGGAGTCCTTGGGTTCAATCTAGCTCCCTACTTGGAGGCATCAGGTGCAGGCATCAAGACATCACTGGATCAGCAGATAGATTGACCCTGTGCACCCAGGTATGCCCAACTGAATCATAACCTATATGTCACTAAAAGCTCCCAAATTAAATATCTGGCTACATTCCTTCTTTGGCCAAAATTTGCTTGCTCAGGGACATAAAAGGACCAAAATTTTTCTCAAAACAGGTAGCAACAAAACCCCTTTCCCTTGATGTTTTCTCAATTAATACACTTAAAGAAGGAAAAAGAACAACAATTCAAACATTGGAGCATAAACTTAAGCAGGACAACATATTGATTTGTGTAAGTCTTGTCATAAAGGGACCTATCCCCCAGAATTTTTCATATAAGCATGACAAGGTATTGGTCCAGGCTTAGATGATAATGAAATTGAATGAAAATTAATGGCAAAGGAAGTATATCCTAGATTGTATTTCAAATGAAATACAATATCCCTAGGAGTAAAATGTAAAGGTTCATTTCACTATTGAAGAAAGGTGACATTTATAAGAACAATATTGCTTGTACTGTTAGAACTAGCAGAAAAAGCCCGGAACATAAGTGTCAAATAATGAATTCTTCCCAGAACAGAATATTGATGCTTAGGGACAACAGAAAGACAAACAGTGAAGTTTTTTTCCCCTTTTCAAATACTCTGAAGTGGAATAAAAATGAGCTGAAAATAGCAAAAATCTATGCTTTGTTTGACTAAAAATATTTTTATCAATTTCTATTAATTTGATCAATTTCTATTATTTATTGATTTAAATAAATACTATGCAACCAAAATCAAATAAAGTTGTTCAATTAATGTGGGATGGCTTATGCAATATTTGTAAAATGTTTCATCTCTCAGTGGCTGCCTGAGTGTCTAGAATAATTGTTTCTATTTTTATATGTAAATAATGTTTGTCTGCAGCTTGAAATTATCTGATGAGTAAGCTTATGTCATTTTCCAAAGTCCAACAAATAGATGGATTCAGCAACATATCTTGTGATAAAATCATTACCTTTGGGTACATCCCACTATCTTTATAGAGTAACTAGGTTCTGTAGAAGCAATACTAAATATTAAGTAGTTCCATCTATGTCATTCTTTGATCAAAATACTTAATTTTAAAAACATACTATCAGTAATGTCTGATTTCAAAGCTGATATATTACAATAACTTTGGGAATAGTAGGTAACCACCACTGAGATTTTTAGCTGAACAGTGGAAATCTTTTCAGAGAAAAGAGAAACATTAATTTCAGTAAATAACTTGCAAATTTTCAGATTATTATGTATTTTTCAATTTATCATCATCTGATGAACAGTAGAAAAGGTATTCCAACAATTCAAATGGCTATATATTCTCAGACTTGAGTTTCATCTATAAGCACCCTTTTGTCAGTCCTTGCACTCACCTGTGTGCAAGGCCTTTGTATATTCTAGAGATATTGTAGTTTACCTCAGGGCATTCCCCTCACAGTGGCATGTACAACACAGTTATCCGTATTTCTGAGCTCCTGAAGAGCTGTGTTACATCCTAAGCTCCTAAAGATCTGCCTGTTTGTTGTAGTGTGCTACCTGGGGTAATCTGCTCATCTGAGTACTACAGCTTTTCAAATACAGCCTTCCTGCCATGTGATTTAAGCAGATAACAAGTCTCTGGATTTACCATAATACTGCAGGAAACACGCTTTTTTTTTTTTTTTTTTTTTTTTTTTTTTT
>LTAT01000005.1:92374198-92412958 GCA_003286495.1 Chlorodrepanis virens
TTTTTTTTTTTTTTTTTTTTTTGGTTTTTTTTTGAGTACAAAATACAGCCGTGTTACAAAAAAAAATAGTTGAGTAAAAAATGAACAAACTTCTAGGCAAATGTATGCAAGCATAGACTGGGCTGCAGTCCCCCAGGATAAACCTGCTGCTGTGTGGGAAACTGCTGCAGCCCTGGAGCGCTGCCTCCCACGGTGTCCGTGGGGCTGTTTCTCACTCCGCTGCCCCTCTGCCGTGCAGAGTTTTGCCCTTCTCACACACACGGTCCTCGCGCCCTGGCCGTGGCTCAGCTGTGCCCTGCTGTGGGCAGCTGGATCTGGCTGGATCAGGCCGGATCCATCTGGATCTGGCTGGATCTGGCTGTGTCCGGCTGGGGCAGCACGTTACACATGCATTGGAATTGGGTCACTTAATTTGCCACATAGAACACCTGCTCATACAGACATCACGTAATGAAAGAACAAGAAAAAACACATTTGCTACAAATTAAAGATACAGAATTCCTAAACTTTATTTTTTTGCCCAGCTGAAACATGAACCATTTGCTAATGTCACTGAAACATTTGATTTGATGAATTTTCTTGCAGGCAAGTTGCAAATTATTTCCAGAGGACATTATGTCATTTAGCTTACCATCTGTGTAGTGGTTGTGTCTAGTGGTCTAATCCCAGCCAGCAGCCAAGCCCTATGCAGCTGCTTGCTCACTCCGACCAGCAAGATCAGGGAGAGAATCAGAAGGGTAAAAGACAAAAACCTCATGGACTGAGATAAAGACAGTTTAATAGGGAAAGTAAAAGCTGCGCACACAAGCACAGCAAACCAAGGAATTGATTCACTGCCCATTCCAAGGGCAGGCAGGTGTTTGCTCAGCCACTTCCAGGAGGCCAGGGCCCTATCACATGTAATGTTACTTGGGAAGACAAATGCTATCACTCCAAACATCTCCCACTTCCTTCCTTTTCATGTGGACTGTAATATTCCTCTGGTCATTTTGGGTCATCTGTCCTGGCTGTGTCTCCTCCTCTCAACCTCCATGTATCCCCAGCCTCCTTGCCAGTGTGGCAGTATGAAAAGCAGAAAAGGTCTTTGCTCTGTCTAAGCCCTGGTCAGCAGCAACAACAGCATAGAATCACAGAATCACAAAATCAGCTAGGTTGGAAAAGACCTTTGAGATCATCAAGTCCAACCTATGATCGAGTCTACCTTGTCAGCTGGACCATGGCACTGAGTGTCCTGTCCAGTCTTTTCTTAAATGCCTCCAGGGATGGCGAGTCCACCACTTTCTTGGGCAGCCCATTCCATTGCCCCGTCAGTCTTTCTGTGAACAACTTCTTCCTAATGTCCAATCTAAACCTCCCCTGGGGCATTATTTGTGGTATCATTTTCAGGAGAAACATAGCATGCTATAATGATGCATTTTTACTACAAATTGAAAAATCCTCAAATTCTAGGCCTAACTTATATTACCGAAACAATTTAGCCATTTTGTTAACACATGGTGATTTCAGATTCTGTAAATACAACGTTGTACATTAAATTTTATTCCTATATATGCAGAATATTTTTTATTACAACCCAATATAATAAATACCAAATATAAGATTGTATTCTTTTCTATACAGGGACTGCACAGATTTTCACTGTACTAACCTAGTCATTTAGTTACATTGTTTTAAAACTGCCACTAAATTTTTAAAAATTTTTGACATATAGTATGTACTCACCATAAATGTCTGCCTTTCAAAATTATTTTTCCTTTGCCTTTGTTTCTTTGCTTTTTAAATGAATAGGAGACAGATGAGAGAGAAAGAAACAGTAAATTACACGTAGAGCTCTGCTTACTCTTTTAAAATTCTAAATTTTTAATACACAAATGAAGAAAGCTTGAATTTTGATTATCAGTGAGCTAAACTGTTTCTTCTTACTCTGTTTAGAAGCCTGAATACTGCATCAAGTTTGCAATAGGGATAAGGGTATGCAATTAAAATTATGAACACAAGATTGCTGTTTCTGGAAAAGTACAAAAAGGACAGGATTTCATCACTTAGTATATCATAATTTAGGAGCTCTGAAGTTATTTTGTGAACACATAACTTACATTTAAAAAAAATTGGCATATATTATGGCACAGCATTAAAAAAAGAGGATATGTAGGAGAACTGAGATTTCTGATGGAGCCTGGAATTTCTTCCTAGAAGGTTATCTTAGTTAAATTCCTTAAACAGATTTAGCAGAAGGACTAAGGTCCACCCTTAATTTTCCACAAAATTTGGATCAAAGCACAGCCAAGATTACCTTTCATAGCTGTAGAGTTTGAAAGTTTTCTGAATATACTTATATGAACAGGTGCAGACTGTGGTTCTGTAACAGAATGTTTTCTGTTTACTCAGGAATATTTCTGCAGCTGGAAACTTTTATGTACACATGTACATTGTATTTAAAAGGTATTTTTAAAGAAGTGAAGGAAAAAGGTTGAATCTCTAAGTATATGGTTTTAAAAGGTCATTCAGTGGATTTTGATTTTGATAAATGGTCATGTATTTGAATAACTTTAAGAGTAGAGGAAGGTAGTTGAACCTGAAAACAGCAAAAGGTCATTATTATGATAATCTGTATTTGCTTGAATCATTAGATTCATAATACGTGGTATGTTCACTTTACAGTAAACATACCAAAATAGGAAACCTATTAGTTTTTCCTAAAAAGCCATGATTATATTGAAAATTAATTTTTTTTTTCAAAATAATACTATTTTAACTGAATGTGGGAATTTTGAAAATAAAAAATATCACATTATCTGTAGAAGATATTTATTGGAAATCTTAGCTACTCTAATAAGATAGTGTGAATTTCAGACAATTTACTTGCCTGGCTTATCACGGGCAGATTGTGTAAACATACTATACTCTTAGTTAGAGTTACAAAATTGATTTGAAAATTTCAGGTAAAAAAAAAATAAAAAAAATTACTGTTTGTACAAGTTTCCATGACGTTATTTAGGATTTGTACATTTTTGTCCAAAATGAACTCATATAAGCAAATGTTAAAATGAAAATAGTCAACAGTTGTGCACATCTGCTAAAACTAATAAGGTCACAACCACATACATATTCGCATGCAGAGAGCTGCAACACAGAGTAGACTGCTTACAGGTAAAAAGTAAGGAAAATCAAATTAGCCTGAAGCTGGAATTCTTTTCTTCTTCAATGTTTCCATCTACATGTGTGTAAAAAGTCCCCCAGTGGGGGACTGGGAAATTGGAGAAAATGTAAAATCTAGTCATAGTGATAATGTTCCATAACAAAATGCGTTATTTTTGTTTTACATCATATCTCAATTATTTTACTGAAAATAATAACAAGATAAAGGATCTGTGATAGCAAATTATTCAGTGGGGCCATATGTTAAATAACTAATTAGTGAGCTCTGCCTTTTTGAAATATTCATAAATGTTTTGAGAAAATTTCTGTCCTGTTTTTTCAGCTGTAGGAGCTGATATTCCAGTGTTCCAGATTATTTGTAATGCAAGAAATTTTGTAACTATTACTACATTTTTTAAAATTAATAGAGTCTCTTGCACAGTCTGGAAGTACCAATTCAAACACCATTTATTGAGGAAACTGTCCTGTGGCAAAACACAAAGACCAATTGATGGAACTACGTTGTTTTAGATTGATCTGTCCATAAGGACATCACCAGAAAAAATTAAAGCTGGTTTAGGTGTAAAGCACCATGCACATACATCATCATTCTGCAATCCTCTGCTTGTCATCTGAAATGGTTGGTTGATAAAAGGTAAGGTGCTTTATCATTATCTCTAGCACCTGGGAAATGGTCCAGTGTCAATTCAATCTCAGTGAATTATTAAAGGCATTTTAGGATTTGTGAACTTGACAATGGTATTTTGTGAGTGCTCATTACCACTGCAATTTAATATTACTACAGAAATTGAGTTAAGAGACTAGTAGTCTGGTAACAGTTATAGGATGTAATTTACAATCATGAAAGATAACAAATCCACACTTTACTACTGTGTCAGCAGTGTTTTGTAAAACATGCTTAAAGAAGCTAATTAAACTTCATAAGGCCTCTTGTAGCATTTTAATCTGTCACAAGCTTTAATCTAATGAACAACTTAAATGATATTCCACTGTAGAATAAAGTCTGAAGTGCTTGATCTTACTTAAAATTGGAATATAGTTGTTTCCCAGAAGAAATATCTGTAATATCCTGACTCGAGTAATTGCTAAATGCATTACTTGTGAGTTTTAGCATTGCAGTGAATTAGACAAAGTGCTAACTTGCATTATATTTAATTGATCTATAGTTAATTTATTCAGAAAAGAGCTGCTCACCCTGAAAAAAATAAATAAAATCAGACAGCCATGTAATAGTAGGGAAGTAAATGTTCAGTGGTATGGAAGACAATAGCTCTTGTAGCAAGATAGCTCATTGATACAGCAGTCAGGCCACTGGAGTGGTACAGTTTTCTGTAGTGCTTTCTTTGTTGAAGTGGACTAGTACTGTTTTCTGTAGTGCTTTCTTTGTTGAAGTTAAGATGCTTTCACCACTTTAGCAGGGACTTGAAACTTCACTGTGAAGAAAAAGTATTAAAAAAATTGAATGTTGAGTAATTGAGCAGCGTTTCTGCACTTCATTTGGTGCTCTGAAAATTAAACTGAGGGAAAGAATAAATCCTTCATGAACCTTTAGATGTTACTTAAGACACAATGAACATTGTTGAATCTCAACAGTCTGCCCAGCACAGGCACAAGCAGTGTTTGACAGGGTGCTTTCTCTCCAGTTGGCTGCTGGTTCTTCCTGCAATGTACTGCCATATCTAATGAATAAATGATTTAGAGTCATCGTTAACTCAGGCTCATAGATAATTCAACCTTCTTTTCTAAAAAAAACTTTCACAGATTAAGAGCTGTAGACTTCTCTGAATAAATAAATCTGTTTACAAATTATTCCTTTCAACCTAGTATTTTCATGAAGCTTTTGCTGTCAAACTGTCCTGGCTCATTATATTCCCAGCTTTCACCTACACATGCAAAGACTATAATTATTATAGTTGAAGCCATAGTTTGTTTTTTAAATTGTATATTGTTCTTCATAACCAAATCTTGCTTAGGCCATCAAATTCAGTAGCTGATGTCTTCTGTATTTGTGGTACTCCCCTTTAGTCTTGCCTCTTGTCAAGATATACAAAGTTATTTCTCCTTGCATTATTTTGCCTACTGAGATTTTTTTAAGGTCTGATTAGAATTGTGAGGATTTTTTTCTTGAATTATTTATTTTTTCAAGCCAGGAACTCTTCTGTTTTCTCATTGTTATGTTGTGTTATAAGAGTTGTCGTTTTATCTATCTTTCTAAAGGAAAAAGCATAATAAGGAAAAGGAAAAAAGAGTTAAAATGTATCTGTGTTTGACAGAGATGACTGAATGATTGAAACCTAGCAGCTTTTATTTTGGCTTGTTAAGTTCCAGTGTCATCTCATTTTACTGTCATCTCATAATATTTTGAAATATCCTGCGCTGAATCCTGATAAAATCTGACAAATTCTTTCATGAAAATATATGGTGAATGGACATGGCCATTCAGACTTCCTTCAAGATAGCTGTTCTTATAGCAAAACTGTTTTCAGTAAGTAATCTGTAGAGTTTAGTCATAGTTCTTTGTTCCTACTACTAATGATGGTATTACAGAAGGAATCCCTAATTATTAAAGACCTAAACCTATCAATTTTCCTAATGCATGAATCACCAATCTTTGCTATTTTTCCACTGTTCTGAAGGCATTTTGTGTTTCTGTATTTGTCAGAGAGATATTCTGTCAATAGAAAATGTCTGTGGGTTTAGACATGTTTTCAGCACAGAGCTCCAGGGGTTTAGCCTTGTACTCTACAAATTCCTATACTTCTAGAACTGATCTTTAATTTCATTGTTATGGTTGTCTATTAGTATGTATATCTTTAATTGTTGTTTGCTGATGTTATGACCTATCCTAAAGTGGCTCTAATTGAAAAACATTTTTTATTGCTGTTTCAAAGGTCTTAATAATATAATGCTGACATCTCTGTGTGGTGACTGTCTTGTGTTCCTGAATATTTCTTATACTTTTTTTTTTTTTTAATTGCTTTTTTATCAGCTCCTGGATAGCAATGTTCTCACACTCAGGGCATTTTGAGGTTTTATTTCTTGTGTCCTTTTGTTGCTTTTGTAGCTTTTGTCATTGTTTATGCTACTGTAAAGTTATAGAAATGAATCTTTATTGGGTTTTGGTGGTTTTTTTGGCAGTATTTGACTCCTTCTCTACTTACCAATCAATTCTCTCCATATAAATTTAGGAATCCTCCCCATTTTCGATCCTAAGTTCAATCAGATAAAGTTGGATTCCTTCATACAAAGGAGAAAGAAATTTCAAGAATTACATAAAGATTTATCTTTCTCACTTTGTCTCAGTGTTTTCAGACCTGAATGTCTTTTTGAGATTTTCTGTTGTCTGGAGATTTTTAATACCTTCCTAACTTTTAGGATTCTTGAAAGCCGTATTGAAACACTAATTACCATTACTTCTCAGCTACTGCTTTCTATCTGTGATATACACTACAGACCACAAAATGTACCATGTGCCTTTTGATCAGCATTTCTGATGCAGTACCAATGCCACCTTGACTCCAAAGAAGACAGAAATTGGAATGTTGTTATTTGTGGTGAAATCTCATTTATGAGACAAGCAGGTTTCTCTAGGCTTGAATTCAACAACAGCCTAATGACTCACATGGAATTGCTGTGTCAAAAGTGACTTCAATCTTTTAGGGAGAAGAAAGTTAAAAATACCACATTTTGTCTTTGAAGGGAATTGAGGGTGCTTCTCTTCATGCTGGGGGCTGGTTCAACTTTTCACAGGAGAAAGAAAAATTTCCCATGGAAGGAATAAATGAAAAATAAATCAGAATAAGTTCATGATAGCATTGTGCTCAATGTGTAAAGTAATTACTTTAACAAGCCAATTAACTTTAATAGACTGTCCCACTGTTCCCTTGTCTCCTTAGCTGACCTGTCTATTAAAGCTTTCTGTAAACTTAGCACTCTATTTGCATAACTGCAGACAATTTGAGGCTGCTGTTGTTGGTTAATCTAGAATCTGAACCTGATTTAATTGCCAGGAATTTTAGTGAAGTGTTCAGGGTGGCAGGAAGGGGAAAGCAATACATAACATATATGTTTTTTCTGCTATGAAGAGGTAGCAAAATATGTGAAATTACACTGATGAAAATGAGGTGCTTGGTGAAGAAGACAGACACTGAGGAGCAATAGAATATCTAACCTAAAATTTCAGCAGTGATAAGGAAACAGTGGCAGCAACATGTGCAGTATGTACTTTTGCATGCTGCTGGCACTTTTGGAACAGTCTGTGGGTGTTATTTAATCAAAATTTATTGACATTTTATAAGAGTTAAAGACTCCTTTGAAAAAACTATTTTTTTAGGAGACACAGTAGCAAAACTACTATGCAGTTGAGCTTTGGATTGGGAGTGAACTAATAACACACAAACTTAAAAATCTTGAGAATGGAGTGGATGCAACCTGCTTCAGAGTAAAGGATAGCTCTGCACAAAAGATGTCTTATATCCAGAGTCTTCGAAATATGTATTCAAAATTATTTATATTTAGTTAAGACAGATCAATAAAGAAAAAACTCTTCTATAAATATTATCTATATACAATGTTTTTTAATAATAATATATTTCTGGCTCTTCTGCAATATAAATATTATTTTTAGAATTCTGTATTTCATCTTATAATTAGTTATGTTTTCTTGTACTAGTAAAGTAAGTTCTCTGAGTGTAGCATGTCCAGTGTATGCAGTGTACCTTGAAAAGCAGTATGTGGAGCTTCAAAATACATGAAAATTTGGTGAAACAGTAAATTACTCATCATGTCAGCAATTAAAAATAGCTGGCTTGCTATCTAGCTGTGCTATTCAGTGTGCTGGCTTTAAAGGCTTTGCCTCTTAGCCCCAGTTAAAATACCTATGTCATGATGTTCATTGTTGGTAGTACTATTTTTCTTGCCAGAGGACATCTGGCTGTTAGAAAGAGATAAGCAAAGCATTGTTATTTTCACTGGGAACCCTAAAAGACCCCTAAAATAGCTTGGAAGATGGCTTTATTCGGGAAATATTGCTTATCAAAATCCATGACTAAAGGAACAGAAGTACATTTGGATAAATTGAAAAAATAAACATTTACTATTGAAAGAGAACACAGAAGCAACTTGGCTCCTGGTGAAAGTAGTTTATCTGCATAGTGTTACTGAGGCAAGAATCTAGCTCACAACAGGTATATCATTAAGCAATAAGGAAACTGAATACATCTTGTGTTCAAATTTAAAAGTAGACATTCACCTGCCTTCCAGTATATATGTTATTGTAAACAGCTATTATGTGCTTGCACTCTGATTACAGTTTGGTGAGATTTTCTCTCTCCCACCTGACTTCTCACCCAAGAGAACCAACATGGTAAATAATTTTATATTAGCATGAGCAATAGATCACCTGAAAATAACACTGTTTTAAGTATGTCTAGAATCAGAGTTCCCATAACATTTCTTTGGAAAGCATCTCTTAGGAAGCATTACTTTTTTTCTAATTTTATCTGGCATTCAAGCTTTTCTGTGGCCATGGGTTTTTCTTTGTTTATTTGTTTTTATTTGGAAATACAACCGTCATATAATTCAGAAGGGTCATATCTACCAAAAAAAAAAATGCATCCCTTGCCTGATTCTCTTTGAAGCTGTGTGTTAACAGGGTATTGAGGCCATGCATTAACAGGCCATGTGCAAGTAAGTTTGGTTTGAGAGGCAGGGGGTACATTTAGCTTTGGAATAAATGTGTATTATTTGAGCAAAAACTTGTCCTTTAGCTTATTTTGTCTTCTGTGACATTTGGGAGATACCAGTAAACCAACTCCTTTTTAACAAGATACCAAGTAGTAAATCCTGAACTCCCACAAAACATATTGTTACTTTCTTTACACAGCAACAATATTCTAAAGTAAAATATAGCAGCTTCAGAGAGTGGAAAAGTTTTGGGAAGTTCTGGGGTTTTTTATTTAAGTTCTTCATTGTTAGGCTGAAATATTGTCCAAACAAGATGTAGCCAATATTTTCTGTCAAACTGTCATAGGTACTCTTTGTCACATTCTACTGCTCAGAAATTTTATTTCATTATATTATAATTTCAGGTAAGGGAGACAAGTTTTGTGAAGGTGGGTACCTAAATGTCAATTCCCATTAAGTATAGGGATTGCATGATCCTTCCTGTTTACAGTTATTTTCTCATAATTACCAAACAGTATTTTTGGGGGAATAACAAGGTTTTTTGCTTGTTTTTAACTAGAATTTAAAATTTCTGTGTACAAACTGGGAAAATAAAACAAAACAAACAAAAACCAAAACCAAGCTCGCTGGGAATATATTGCTAGAAAATTGTGTTGTTCTCCATTAGCTTTATTATTGAGCAAAGGTTGTGTTTCAAGTGGAAATAGTTACTTTTTGACACCCAAGGATAGCTTAAGAAAACAAAAAGAGGCTTTCACTTGATAAAACCATAAGAACAAAACAATATGGTCAGTGTAAGGAGAACAAGTTAAAAATGCAGATAAGTCAACTTGCTTGGCAAGATACAGTAAGGATGTCAACATTTGCCTTAGCTCTATCTAATCCAAGTATCAACAAAACCCAGCAAGGTTAACTTTTACCACTTGAGAGTATCAATGAAACACACCATCACTGAAATGAGTAAATGCAGTCGTTTTTTGTCTGAACTCAGTGATTAACATCCTTATGAATAAAAGTGATAGACCTGCACAAAGCTTTCATCCCAAGAAAAAACTTGAATTGTAGAAGTAGTAATAATGTCATTTGAACATGTAGTGAGGGTTACACCTATGTGGTGGGGTGGTCTACTTGTTTGTTTTTAATGTTAACAGTATTATCATTACTTTGCTGCAGTCCTGACAGTGTTTTATCCGAGTAGTATATTTGCTGATCACACTCAAATTTTCAAGTTCTTTATCCAAATTTAGAACTACATGCACATGAAGGTGCAAAATAATACGACTTTCAAAGATGCTAATTGTCAACATCTTGGCAACCACTTTGTTTTACACAATGAACAGATTAAACATTAAAACTTATAACACAAAAATATTTATATTTTCAGTATTCTCCGACAGAAACATTTAATACTCCTTTTTATGGATGCAAAGAAACTCCTAATGCCAGATGGAGCCAAAATTGCAAGCTCACTGCATGAGGAATTCATCAGGAATTCAGTGTAGATCAGGGATTTTCAGACCTGCATCCTAATTTAGTAATAATCACTCTGTAAAAACTGATCTGAGATTGCCTGGTCTTTTCAGTCAGATAAAGGCTGTGCTGTTTATTGTCACTGACATATTAAAAATAGAATGTACCTGGAAATACAATATTAGTTGCAGTAGCTCTATGAAGAGCAGCTGAATTTAGATATAATTTCTTTTTTTAATGGTCTCTATTTTTCCTTAAATATAGATGTCTTTAATAGTAATATAGTATATTATGTTCCAAAAGTAAGTTATTTTTTTCTGAAGTAGTCTCTGTGACTCATTTTTGATAGAGTCATTTCTACTAGCTCTATTTCAGTCATAGGAAGGAAGATGAATAATCTTTCACCCATCAAATTTCAAAAATAAAAGAGTTTAAAGATAAATTATGATTATCAGATAATGGAGAGCTAAAATAGAAAAATATTGAACAGATGCACCAACTAAATTCAGTTCCAATGTATAATATCTAGATTTGGGTTTACTTTTTTTCTTTGTTTGTTTGTTTGTTGGGTTTTTATTCAAATACAGTAGTTTGAGTTGGAGGGGACCTTCAAAGGACATCTTGTGTAGCCCCTCCACAATGAGCAGGGACATCTTCAACTTGATTATGTTGCTCAAAGTCCCATCCAATTTTATCTTGAATGGTTCCAGGAATGCAGCATCCACCACTTCTGTGCCCTCCTTCACCTTAAAACCATTATCCCTTGTCCAATTGCAACAGGCCTGGCCAAAAAGTTTGACCTTATCTTTCTTAGGCCCTCTCCAAGGTGTTTTGGGGCCTTCTCTTCTCCAGGCTGAACAAGCCCAGCTCTCTCAGCTGTCTTCACAGGAGAGGTGCTCCCTGTTCATGGCCACTCTAACAGGTCTATGTCTTTCTTATGCCAGGGGCCCAGATCTGGTTGAAGTCTGATAAAGTTTTTAAAAGGAAATACATGAATTTATTTTTTTCCTTTCTTGCAGTGGTAGTTTTCTGAGGATTTTTATTTTTTGGTTTTGTTTCCAAGAAACTAAAGTAAGCTGTGTACAGATTTACCCCTGGAAGACCTGCAATTCTGTCTATTAGCAGCTCCTTTTCCCTCCAGTCTGCAAATGACAACCAATGTGTTTTTTTCTTTTACCAGATATAGTTTAAATCTCTTGTAAGATAACAGGATTTCATTGATTTATGGTCTAAGAGATTAATAATACAGAATCATAAAAGAAGATAAAGAAACAATTATTTTCCATAATTGTTATTATCTAACATGTCAGATAGATTGATCCTAAACTCATTCCCAATAGTCACTGCAGAAAAGCACAGTCTAAAGGAGCTCTTAAAAATATTCTCAAGTCATCGTTCAGAGACTGTTGCTAAACATCCCCACATTTGGACTGAGGTTTTAAATACAGAAATATTTGGAGGTTTTACTTAGTCAGAACAGACAATGTAATTTCTCCAAATAAAAGTCTAAGAAAAAAAAAATCATTAATTATTACTTCCAATGGCTTTTAAAATCAGTTTTTTTCTCCTGGATTTCTGTTTTTCATTAGTTATTTTATAACACAGCCAAAAATGAGATATTTGAAGCCTTTCATTAAAACAAAGAACAATTAATCCAATATAAAATATATAAAGGAGACAGTTACTAAAGTAATGCAATTAAATTAATTGCACAGAATGGAAAAACATTTTTCAATTAATTATTTTTGTATATTCATTTTATTTTATTTTGAAAATCTTACAGCAGCAACCACAAATTAAAAAATATTAAAATATTTTAGAGCACTACAGAATAGTCTTCTCAACACAGAAATACAGTAGATACCTGATGTACTTAAAAATCCCCTATTGAATACTTTGATGTACCTAGAAAAACTGCCCTGGATATTGTTTTTGTATCATTTAAGTGAGTTTTTCTAGAACAGGTATAACAAGCCTGATGGTTACTGGCCATTGATTCATATATCTGCTTTTTGCATTGCATCTTGTTAGATCTTAATCTTCAACTAGTAATTCACAATAAATGAAGGTTAAAGAAATTGTAGTGGGTCTAGCGCTGGTCAAACACCTGTGCCCCTACTAAAATTATTTATTCATTTTCTTCTGTGAGACAAGGCTTAGGAGAAGGAGCAAACCAGGCTCAAAATTTGAAGGGTATCAAGAAAACTTTATTAACAGAACTAAACGAAAAAAAAAAAAAAGAGAAATCAGAATAAACCTTCAGAACATTTCTTCTCCTCCCAACTTTTCTTTTGTTTTCCCACTGACAACATAAAGAGACAAATTTGGTATTTTCAGTCAGTTTACCACTTTAGAATAGTCTTTCATCAGTTCTCTTAGGGAGGGAAGTCTCTCTTGCCATGCCATGGAGACTTTTCCATAAGAAACAGTTCTCTCATGGCTTTTAATTTCCATGAATATCAGCTGCCTGGAAATCTGCAATCATGAAGTCTCTCCCATATTTGCCAGCCTTCTCACAGCTGTCTTCATGGGCCTTGTTTAACTTATGGGGTACTATTTTAAGGATGAGCTGTTCAAAAGCAAAGGTTCTTTTTATCCATCTCTGAAATCATCTCTGGGAACAGAAATCTTCTTCTTCTTTCCCTGGAGGCAAAAGGTCTTCATCACTCTTATCTCTCTCTGTTCAACCTTCTCATTTGGATCACAGCTAGTTCAACATCTGCTTGGCTAAGTATGGACGCTTTTGCTCATGTCTATAGTTTGAACACTTCATCCCCCCATGCTCTTTTCATGGATTAAAGGGGTATTCTAGTGTATTACAGTCCATCACCATGGCCTTGCTAGAAGTCAGCCTAAGACTGACATCTCCTCATTCTGCTCCCATCTGGGACTTCTTCCTTGGTATCTTCATGTTATTTCTCCATGTGTCTTCACTCTGTCCTTTTTTCTCACTCGAGTGAGGACTGGCATCTGCAATCCCATCTGTTTGGGGGGGTTTCACAGTGCTGAAAGAGTTAATCTTGCCCAGGCCTGCATATGGTCAGTGTGATTTCTGCCAGGTGGTGGCCGGAGCACTTGAGGTGATGGATTCTCCAGCTGTGCTGGGGAGGCTGTGTCAGAATTTCAGGAGGCCTGGGCCAGAACGGCAGCGGTCGCTCTGGCTGCATGGCTGCTTTCCGGCCCCAGCTGCGTTCAGTTCCAGCCATGGGGCTGCTTTCTGCGTGGGCTGCAGAGCCTCCTCTGGGTTTTTTTCAGCAGCTGCACTGGGGGAGGGCCAGGATCTCAGCAGCCAGGCTAGGAGTCAGTGGCCGATGGCCTCCTCTGCCCCTGCCCGGCAGCCACTGGGGCCCGGCCGGGCCGCGTGGGCCATGCAGAACAGGCCTGGGCTGGGCTGTGTCTCATTACCTGTTTAAGGCCAGAAGAAAGAGAGAGCTTCCCAAGCTTCTTTGGTCTAAAATGTGAATGTCACAAAGGCACATTCAGCTCTTTAATTGGCTTATCAGCATGCCGATTCTTCAAAGCCAGCCAGCAATTGTTTTTTCACAGGCACGGAGGAAACTCTTAATAGCTCCTCTCAGAAAAATCACTTCCATGGTTGGTTCCTTCCCTCCTCACCAAATACCAATTAATGCATAACCAGCACAGAAAAAAAAAAAAAAATAAAAATTGGAAACTCCTGTTTAGATGAGCGGTTTCTGAATTTTATAGAAGAATTTAAAGATTTCTCTATATGGGACACTAAAGAATTTGTTAAGGGATTAATACAGTAAAACAGTTCCAAAAACAAAGTAAAAAATGTGGAGTTTTCAGAATAATAACAAGAACGCTTGTCTGAATAATTGCAGTAAAAACACTATAACGGCAGCTCTTAAACAGAATTCTGTGTGTGCTATAAGACCTACATTTTATCATTTCAGCTATTAATAATAACACAGCTATGGAACAACTTTTAAGGCAGAATTTCATCTCTGAAGTACTCAATTACGATATCTTTGTGGCAGTTAAAATGCTTTCAATTTAGTTTCATATTTGTTCAATTGTGAGCTTGTCTTAAATAGGATAGCTGCCATTTTAACCTCAGGACCCTACAACATATCTTCTCTGGCTCTGGATGTAGAACTCCTTGAAAGCTATAGAAAAGTGGCTTGTAGAAATCAGGACCTGGGTGGAATATCACTGTATTAAACAATGAAGTCTAATTGATTGTGGTGTCCTAGAACTTAATGTTCCAGTTTTATTGGACAATGAAAGCCATGTATCAGAAAGAATCCTAACATATAAGGAATTATTGTTCTTTTATTCATCAGCATGAGAATGATAATAATCTTCTAAAGGAACAATATTCAGAGTGCCATGAAATATTGTCCTTATGATGTTCGTTAAATATTACAACAGTAATCAAGAAAAGTATTTGCTATCTCTGTTGAATCAACAAACAGGTATTCTTATTAAAGCTCTTTTCCAAACATCAGTTACAAAACATATAAAGCTCTTGACTTTGGCTTCAACCTCTAGCCAAAGACAAAGTATGTGCAACTATCACATGCAGGGTGAAGTATGTCAAAATACACACAAGATGCTGGGTACTTTTGGGCACAAAATTTGCCTTTGGAGAATAAATTGCCTTCTGAGTGATGTCATGTCCCATAAGCTGAATTACAATAGCATTTATATGCCTTGGATGATGCTCAGGTGTTGATACTTACTTCACTGTAGCTCTTGCATTCCAAGGTGAGAATAATTGCAAACTAATTTGGAAGTCTAAAATACCTCAGATGATATGTACTCCCAAAATACTTACTCCTCTCCATTGTCTATAAAAGGAACTTCTCACAGATGGAGACCACTCACTGCCAACAACTGAAATTAGATAAGCTGAAGCCTTATCTCTTCTCATATCACTGGGCCAAAGGGCTTTTAAGCATACATGTAGACAGCTGAGACAACATGAGGAACATAAGCTACATCTTGGAATGGTATGATTTGAATAAGTTTTTGGAAAATATATAAAATTTCCACTTACATTTCCATTTTTACCTGCCTGGTTGTGGTCTTATCGCTTAAAACTTTACTTATTTAAGGGAAAAGATATGGCCTTAAAGAATTTTATATTGTTATCTTAATTTAGTTTTAAATAAGTTGTCAGCCTGTTCCAATGTAACTGTTAACAAGGGCCATGAGAAGGGAACAAAGTAAGTAAGCAATATTTTGTCAGATTAAAAATGTTCTATAATGACTACAAAAAATTTTCATGATGAATTTTTCAACATTCATTATCACAGGCAAATTAGTCTTCTTATTTTTCTTTCGTTAAGAATCATTCCACATGAAACAGACATCTAAAATGTTTACTGGACAGTGTTTCTTTATAATACAATGAAGCTAGTAATGAGCTTAATGAATGCAATAACTAACACCACATAAAACAATTATGTAACATTGTTTTTATTTAATGTTGGGTTATTTTATTTCTAATAGGAACTTTCATTGCATGAGTTCATTTATTAATCTTCTACTCTCAGTATGAAAGATAACAGAAAATTTAAAAAAGTATTGCAATTTTATACTTCTCAGGTGAAAGTATCTGAATCATTGAAACTGACAATGTCATGGTAAAACCTTCTTCTTGGACTTATTCCCTTACTTATCTGTGTTTTCTTTTCTTTCATCCTTTTTACACTTGTCAATTCCGTGTTTCATTTGAACTATTTTCTTAGACCTAGACTGAGTATTTGATATAAAATTCTCTGGCAAACTCCTTGAAATCCATCAGGACGTTAGATGTTTGTCATTTTTTTTTCCTTTACAGCGAGTGCCTTCTGTATTACTACTAGTCATTAGTTTTCCTGACTCACCTGGAAACAGCTCTGTCAATCTCATTGAGCTTCCCAGGAACATATCCATCTCTCCTGAACAATTTTCAGGAGAGCTTCTAGGGGTACTTAACAAACTAAGATTTGCTAAGGTCTTCCTATGTCTTTAAGACAGGGTGAAAAAACCTCACCCAAAATCATATCCATTGATTTGAATTCATTTTTGTCCCAAGCAGTAATAAGGTAAAATGCAAATGGAGGTATTATTTATTCACAGCTTCCAGTATAGCAAATCAGGGTTAAGGAAGTTGGCAGAGAAAAATCATGCTGGGTCTAATTACTTTAAATAAGAAACACCTCACACTGACTCTCTGCCCCCCCCACTTCTGAACTCTTTCCTTGTAGATTATGTTAGCTGTTACAAATAGTCTCTTATTTCAAATACTCCATAAAGAAGAGAGGATTTACACTTTTCATGTTTAAGTGATATATTATTAAGTGATACGTAGTTTATATTTAGTTCCTATTTAGGAGATAACCTGGTCTCACTTATCAAGCATAATAAGTATTGTTTTACTTTATTGCTGTTGTAAATAGTCTAAATAGTTAGGCTATTCATCCCTTCTTATATTTTGTTGTTCTCTAGTTTATACTAATCTATAAAATCTTCCTTTCCCCAAGTCGTGACCTCCAGCTCCATTTCACTTTACTTTTCCTGTGCTCCTGACACTGAATCATGCCAGCTCTGATTTGTTTCTCTTTTCCATGACCAATTTAATTCATTAAAATGGCACACCAATGTCTCACCTGGAGGGATTGGGGAGGAGAGGATAATTTTCTTCCATTATAGTCTTTAAACAAGATCACAGAAATTCCAGCGAGAATCCAAGCTGATGCATGTAAGGAAGGGTGATACAGAAGCAAAGGATTAACAAAGGAGTAGGAAATACAGGAGAAGGAAGAACAGAAAATAACATCACACTTCTTTTAGGCAGCAGCGGCTTGTCCGAGCATCTCATGTCTGTGAAACTGCAGCCACAGTATGCATGTTTCAGTCTCAAGCCTTGTAATGCAGTTTGCAAAGCTACACATTTACTTACAGCTAAAGCAGCTCATTACTTGCTCTCTGTAATACCTCATACAGCCTTGGCCATCCTGGTGTGACAATAAACCTCTAATATTATTTTTAATATATCTATACCAAATATAAATATGTACATATAGAATATAGATAATACAGAGATACTATATATACAAACACGCATAAGCATTGTCTTCATTTATTTGCTGCAATAATCATACTTTACGCCTTGAAAAACTAACCCCTGTTATTTTATCAGTTAGTGAGTGATGATCCTTGAAAGTTCTTGTTTGGACCTGTATCTACAGGCCTGCTCATAGAAATATTTAAGCTGAGAGAAATGCAAAATGGAAGATAGCTCTCAGCTGAAAATTAGGGCACAATTTTCTTTCTTCATTTCCTAACCCAGAGACCTATTATGGAAATTCATTAAATGTTTGTGCTTGTTTCAGCCAGAACAGAGTTAATTTTTTTGCAGTAATAGTAGGCAGCATGATTGTCTGCATGTCAGTGAGGTAACTCTGTATCACAGGGCATAGCTGAGGGTAGGGATAAGGGACTCTGACTTCTAAAAAGAAGACTGTGGCTTCTGGATGAAAAATTTGTTGTCATTGTCTGCCATTGCTTGCTGCCTTGGGGTCCCCATGAGAATTTTGTATGTGGATCACCCTCTTTTTTCGTATACTTTTGCTACTAATATTGTTGTTACCGTTCCTGTTTTATTGCTGTTTTCAGGAAATTGTTCTTATTTCAACACATGATCTTCACATTTTATGCCTCCAGTTCTCAACTCCATCCCACTGGTGTGGGAAGGGAAGGAGAAGGGGAGAGCAAATGAGCAATAGTGTGGTTTGGAGTCTTGGTGGGAGAACTAAATTGGGGAATACCATTCCTAAACCATTACAATATTACACACTATTTTCAAAATAAATAGATAAATAAATAAACACATTCTAGAGAATACAAATACTTCTGTGGTTAAGTGAATATAGAAACTGCAGAAGTATTCAAAACTGATGCATAATTGTTGCAGTGCGTCTGTGGTTTTTTTTTTTTTTAATCTGAACTAGTCCTTACAGAGTGTGTATTTTTGAATTTATTTTGTTTAGACTAGATTCAATTTTATTATATTTTACTGTATTTTGAACAATACATTTACTGGTGTTTTGAACAATAATATTACTTTCACTATATAGATAGTTGGCTTAATACAAAATTGGGAAAGTAGCTAAATTAGAGGGATAAGGGTAAATGATTGACAAAACCCACTCTAATTATTTCCTGCATTTTCATGAAACTAAACTGTCAGTCATTTTATAACATAAGATCATCTGTTTATTACAGTCAAAACAATGTCAAGAACCCTGTAAAAGAAACAAGATTTGGTTTATTTCTTCAGACAAAAGCAATAATTATTTTATTATACAGATCCAAAATCAAAACCAAAATTACACCTCTCTAGATTACTCCTCTTAATTAAATGTAAAATAGTTCTGTTATACCTGAACTTGAGTCAAACAATAACTACTGGAAAGAGAAAAAATATTACAGTGGTAATCCTGCTAGTAATAATTTTGATAAAACTTATCACAATCTCTTGGTAATGCAATAGACTTCAAAGGATGTTCTGCTTCTATATCTGACATACTATACATAAGGAAAACATTACTCCTTCAAGCTTGCATGGAAGCCTTATGTCTTATTACCTGCATAGACAGTAGATTAATGTCTGTGTAAGGAAATGATGGAATAAGAATAGCAATTAAAACATCACTTGAAATAGTATAACATGAAAAATTTGTCTGCAGCTCACAATGATCAACAGAAAGAGTTTCCTCTGCTGTCTCTGATTCTGCAGCAGCCAGGTTGCCTTCACATTTAGAAGAAGTATAGCTGGGGTTGTTTAATTATTTCTCATTATTTCTTGTAAGATACAGTGTTTGCCAGCACAGGTGTAGTATGATACTAATATAACTATACAGCTCTCAAAACCTGGCCCTTTAATTCTTTATGATGCTGGAACAGGCACAGGAATTCCCTGCAAGTCTGTCTTGTTCAGTAGAGCAAAGTGCAACATCTAGTATGCAGAAAATAGAGATTTTAGGTTCCGTGCACAATTCTCATTCTAAGCCCTCAGGTAAATACACTACCTTACAATGTTATTTGAAAACTCATTTTCTGTTTGTTTCTTTTCTTCTCACAGGGTTGCTATTTAATATGTCACTGAGTATTTGATACTCAGTGAATAAACAGCTGTTTAATGCTTCCTTCAGTCCCTTTCAGTGCATGGCCTCAAATACCGTCAAGCTCAGAGCATTCAAGTATGTCACTTGTCCCAGTGACACTTGAATTTTTAACCCCCTGATCCTAGAAAATAAAGTCCTGGCTGCCACTAGTACAGGAGATGAAAACTCAACACTCCACAAATGAAACCAACTATTTCCAGAAAATGCACAAATAACATTATTTATACACATGTGTTCGCTCTTGAACAACTTGATTAAGGTAATTTAGATTAGATATCACTTCGATTCTAGGCAAGGACAGATTTTCAATACTATCTATGCTAGGCTTTGAAATCAGTTTCAAAAATGGATTACATTTTTCATAGTGGAGGCAGAATTCAAACATAAGTGAGGAATTTAATTTCTTTTCTATTACTTCCCATATAATAAATGTTTTCATCTAAAAGGAACAGAGAAACTTTCAATATTCTTTTTATTGAATTGGAGCATTGGAGAAATCCTTAATAGAGATCAAAGGATGAAATCTTTTAAGGAGAACTTTGATATTAAAAAATATGGGAGGTTCTATATCCTATCTGAATAATTTGTCTGATACAAAGAAATTTCAAGACTTCATCTGATTTTAGATATAGCACCTTAACTGAGCTAAAATATTCTGATTTTAGATATAGCCCCTTAACTGAGCTAAAATAATCTGATTTTGGATATAGCACCTTAACTGAGCTAAAACTACTCTACCTATATTGATATGCCACAGGAATGAATACTATGTATGTGCACTTGAAATCAAGACAACTTTGCTTTAGTTGCACCTCTTCTTTTGTAGCAGCCTATCAGCATGAGTCCTGCCTGTTAGTATTTCCTGAACATCCCAGAAGGGGTAGTTACATTCCCAATGCCTGTTGGGATCCTGTGGATTACACAGCTGCCTTCATTGATCCCATGAGAGATCAGGGAGCACACACCAGTCATGGGCAGAATAGCTTCAGTATGAGTCTGGTGAGGTACAGGAACAGGTTGCCCAGAGAAGCTGTGGAGTCCCCATGCCTTGGCATGTTCAAGGCCAGATTTGATGGGGCTTTGAGCAACCTGGTCTAGTGAAAGATGTCCTTGGCTATGGCAGGTGGTTGAAACCAGGTCATCTTTAAGGTCCCTTCCAACCTAAACCATTCTATGATTCCAAGATTCCATTATTTTCTGCTGTTTTAAACTTAAATAGTGTAGATGCTTAAATAGAAATTGATATGAAGTGCCACTCTTCAATTTACTAATAGGGACATAACCAAACTGCTTATCTTCTGTAAATATTCAGCTAAAAAGGTAGCATGTAACAGTAAAGGCTCTGCTGAGTCGCAGGGAGCACACGTGGTAGCACCAGCACACATGTGGGCACTTAGTCACAAATTTGGCACGTGATGCACCTCTCAGCTGGTCAAGATCAGAGGAAATCCTTCTTTGTGGGACTGGGAGAGATCCTTCCATCTGGAGGTTGAGCAGTGGTGTCCAGCCTCTATATTGGTGAAGAGCAGCAAAGTTGAAAGCACATCCTCTGGCCATGGACTTGTATTTTGTGTACCAGAATAACCAATGAATGTGTGTTCTCTAGGGACCCTTCCCCCACATTATGTGTTTTGCTGTAGGTTTAATATTCTGGTTTGTAGGATTAGAATCCAACTGTCCTTGACATTACTGATTTTTACTTTTCTCTGAGGAGCACACACATAATGTATTTTTTTTTTTAATTTTGATATTTACTGTGCAATAGAAACAGTTTTTTTGTCTCCTATTCTATGCTTAAAAAAAAAATCTTTTTATCAGATATGTAACTAAGGAAAGATCTGCTCTGAACATGCTTTTATAATGATGTTCATTTAATCTTTTATTAATGTACAATGTAATTCATATTACAATTTAATATTTCAGCCTAGAGTTTTGCCAGCTTTGAAATTCAGAGCTCTGGATATACTAGCTAAAATGTTACTACTTGTATATTTCTTTTTTAATGTAAGACCAACCTCTAAAACAGTGTTTCTAGAATGTAACTTTATGTACCTGGACAAATGAATTATCAGTTTAGTGATATGAACTACGGCCTATGTATAGTATAAACTTTTAGATTTAGCATACATTTTGACAATAGCTAAGAGACAGTAGCAAAGATATATTCTCTATTCCACATATGGTTTTGTTTTTTCTTTTTCTTGTAATTATTTCTCAGTACTTTCTACAGGTACACCCAAATTCTAAGTAGATTTGAAGCAGAAAAGGCCAGATTTTAGTTACAAATATTTAGAGTAGTGCTCTAAAATAAAGTGTGTTGGAAAGAATAGATGAAGTATAAAAGTCCATCTGACTGAGATGTAGAAATTTATAGGTCTGAATATTTTAATGAACACCTTTAAGAACTATTGAATGCCATTTTTAAAATGAAGTGTGTCAATCTTCTTGTAAAAGACCAACCCTTTTTTTCAATCAAAACTGTTTTTAGAAGGATTTGGGTTTTCCTTATGTTGTTAACAAGTAGATAAAGACAATGAGATTATAAAATAAAATGAAATTTCTCTGATGTAGTTTGCATGTCATAAGTAGAAAAAAAAAATCCATTAAAATCTCTATAGTTCAATATATTGGTCTTGTTCTACTGCAGAAAAAAAAAAAAAAAAAAGGGTTTCAGCCATGGTTCTAGCTGGATTTCTCCAGAAACAATATTTCTTAACATGATGAGTTTCCTATTAATCTGGAATACTTAATGAAACTCTGATATCTCATACTGTGATGAAAAAAAAGGCATCTATTTCACTATACTGATTAATTTTGGAGGGAGACTAAATCCCCTTTCAGTTTGTTTATTTTTTAGCTCCAAAAATATGTACTGTGTCGACTTTAGTACTGGCAAATCTATCTTCATGCAGATGATATCTTAGCTGAGAATTTCTGATATTCATCAGTTGGTTTTAAGAAATGAACATTTTTTAAAAGGATAAACTTTATTTTGTGTAGTTCTCCAGAGTTATTCAGGGGTAAAAAAAAAGAAAAAAAAAGAAGAAATGAAGAAAGGTAAAATTTGAAATCTGGAGCATGATCATGCAAAACAAAAAAAGTAAAAAGGTTCTATCTTGTAAACTGAGACATGAATTTACATCATATTAGGTTCTTTGTGGTAGCTACTCCCTTAACAAATGGTATAGTCTAATGAATGACAATGGTATAATCCAGTGTGGTCCAAAGGCCTGTTGCCTGTATTAGAAAAATTCTTTGTGCACTTTCTTCATATCCACTGTTGTGCTTAGACTTCTCTGTTTTATGTATTAAATGTGGATTGGACTTAATATACACAAAATCAGTTCTACCAGCATAGTTGTGTACCTATAACTTACCCCCCAAACTTAAAATTAGATATAGTCCATAACCCTTATTTAACACTTCTTAATTCTTGAGATTTGACTTCCTGTCAAATCCCACAGCAGGGAGTCAGATGATGAGACTTTGCCATAACTGAATGGGCTTATTTTCTGCTGAATGTTTTGACATGTGCATGCACACCTACACTTGTGTGCACACACTCTCACAAGACAGGTTTTCTTCTTTAATTAATGAAAAAATAGTTTGGAAAAACAAGTTTTAATCATAAAAGGGATAGCTGTAATGAGAAAAAAAACCCTCATATTTCTCTCAACATAATGGTTACTCAGCTAGTAATACATTGAGATTAGATGACAGCAAACCATTGTGATCTAATATTTTGAGGTTTGGGGGGATTTCTTATTTAAGTGGTGTATGCATGAATTTTTTTCATATTAGATTTTTTTTTCTTTTTCCAGGTTGAGTGGTATGAATCTACCTTCTCCAGTTATCAGCAGTAAGAACTGGTTACGACTCCATTTTACGTCTGATAGCAATCACCGACGAAAGGGATTTAATGCACAGTTTCAAGGTAGGAAACCTATAAAAGCACACCTAAAAAGCCCTTTACCTCTAAGCATCACTAAAGTGTTGGTGGAATTTGATAATTATGTTTAAATATCACAGACACAGTAAAAAGCTGACTGTTTTTATTGCTATGTAACTATCACTCATATGCTGAATATCTGTTTTCCTTGTGTGATCAGATGTCTCTGGGGATTTACTTTTGGAAAAAGTACGTGTGCTTCGCAATGCAGTCTGCTCTAAATATGCATTTGCTTGCTCACTTTTTTCATAATAAGTTTTTTTGCAGTCAGTCTGATCTTTGCTTTAAAAACATGCCTGGAATGCAACTTGCGGAAAGTCAATTCCACACAAAGGCAGGCTTCCATCTAAACATTGTCTTCCTTCATTATTCAAAACCTAACTCTTATCCAGAAGCTACATTCATCGTTTGGAATTTTGACTCAACCATAGTATAGTACAGATTATATTTCAGGCTCCTGCATACATTTGCATAGACAACTTCAAAAGAAGACAAGAGGATGTCAGTGTTGCTGTCATTTCTACTTATGTTCATGTAGATACTTTTTAAAATGCAATTTTTTAGAATGGATTCTTTATTGATTTTTGTACTTTATAAATGAAAGATGAAAGACATGGTAGTTATATTGAAAACAGAAAAGCTTCTTAATTTATCTGTTCTTTCAAATTCTGCACTTACATAATCTGTTTCAACCCTTTTACCCCCATAGCATCAAAACCTTTAGGAATTTAGACATTTGTGTTTTTTCCCCTGAAACTGTGGGACCTCTATAATTTTTGAAATTATGAATACGTGGCAACAACTGTATGTTTTCTGGTGAATATGTCATGCATGTACAACAAAAGCATTTAACATACAAAGTTCTTTTAGTTTTAAAAGTATTTTTAATATTTCAGAAAAACAAAATCTGAAATTTCATTTCATTTTGGCAACTCAGCATAAGTATGTGATCCTTTGCACTTACAACTTATTTTTTTCCAAAGTTTACCAAGGATGCATATATAATACCACTGCTGGGTACTATGAATGTAAATGCACTGCTTATGTTAATTCTGTGACTTAAGCCTGTCAATTGGGGTCCACAAACACATTGTGATATGTCCTGCTGAGGCACCAGAAAACTATGAATTAACAGAATAACAAGGAGGAAGTTTGTGATGATGTAACATACACTGGAAAATAATTTTTGTTCTTCTTCAATATATTGTATCTCTAGACAAATACTCACAAAGTAGCTGAAACTTTTGGGAAGTATCTGGAGAGATTGTCATTTCAGATGTTTCTCTCTTGATCTGCATAATACATTAGATACTGGGTGAAAGTGTGAAATTCCTTGATGTAGAATATACCTTGAATGACATGTGGAAGTATCTTCTTGCAAATCAAATTACAGATTACAGAAATTTACTTTCTTAATTTAAATAATTTTTATGAATTGCAGCTTTATAATTTTTACTATATTTAATACTAAGCTTTATGAATTACATGAGAGATCATGGTTTACATAGTTATCTATCTTATCAGACTCACTTACAATTAAAAAAATTCCTATGTTAGTGATATAAACATAAACTGTATTAAAACATAGGACAAAGATTTCAAGACCCATAGGATGAAAATTCATAGTGATATAAAAAACAGGTTAATCTAAAACTAAGCAGAACAATATTTTCAGTTAGAGTAATCTCCTAGTACCACAAATTGCACAATAGCAGAGGTTGGAAGAGCCCTCTGGAGCTCACCTACCCCAGTGTCCTTCTCAAAGAAGGGTAACCTAAAGCAAACTGCCCAGGACAGGGTCAGAGGTGGGTTTTGAATACCTCCAAGATTAGAGACTCTGCAGCTTCTCTGGACAACCAGTGCCAGTGTTTATCCTCAGAGTAAAAAGGTTTTCACTTTTTTTGTAAGTGAGTTTTCCTGAGTTTCAATTTGTGCTTATTGCTTCCCATCTTGTCAATGGATATCATCATGAAGACTCTGGCTCCACCTACTTTTCACTATCTCATCTCACAGGTATTAATTCATACAAATGAGATCCACCCCTGATTCCCCCAAGTTTTTTCTTCTCCAGGCTATAATGTCCCAGCTCTTTGAGCTTCTCCCTTATGTTTTTGTTTTCAGGAACTTATTTCTGCTAAAATTCAACAGCCTTCACATATCATTCCATCTTAGGTACTTCTCTCAAGTTAAATAATTATTTGAACTGATCATGAAACAAAAAAAAAAAAAAAGAAAACCCCACAAAAACTAAATCTTGTGACACACACGACCGTGTTTTCAGGCACAAAACCTAGCAGTGAAAGAATGCCTCCAATGTCTGATTGTCTCCAGACACAATCCTTGTATTTGTCCTCTGGCAAATCCTGCATTGCAGGCTATATGACTCTGAGACCTCCAAGAAACATTTTGCTTATGGGCAGTTATACCCAATAGTTTAAAGAGACTGTTTTAGAATTCACACATGTAGTTGGGATTGATGTGTTGATAGATTGAGCTACCCTGTCTTTGAGACATGTTAATAAATATATAGACTTTTTAATGTAACCATTTAACACTCACTTTACTAATAGATGAGTCCTCGTTACCACACCAAACTGAAGGAATCTTTCTGATTGTTCTAATTTCCCAGAAATTCTAAATCTTGAGCAACTGTCCTCAGGGCATTTGGGACTGTACTTTCTACTTTCTAATGTTACTTTGACTGCTTTCTCCTGTTGCTGCTTGCTAGAAAGAATAGCTCTTTAAAGTTGGCCTGTGCTGTCTCTTTGTGTGTCCTTAGATATTAAATGAAAGCAGCCTTTACACTTTGCCAGAGAGTAAGTTGTTGTGCTTTAGAATCCTTATATAGATTTTTCATGGTAGCTGTCAGGTGTAAATGCTATTCACAAAACAAAATCACAAGCTTGTCCATTTGCAGATAGCATCATAAGGACTGTGGTGGGTTGATGCTGGCTGGATGCCAGGTGCCCACCATATCAGTCATTAACTCCTCCACCTCACCAGGACAAGTAAGAGAAAATGTATTGAGATGAGGACAGCAAAGTATCACTCGCCAGCTACTGTAATGGGCAAATCAGGCTCAACCCTCACATATTGTCACTCCTTTCTCTGGCTGCACTGTGACTTTTTTCCTTCTTAAATATGTTACCCCATCACTGATGGGCTCAGCCTTAGCTAGTGGCAGATCAGTTTTGGAATCATCTGGTTTTGTTCCCATCAGACATGAAGGAAGCTTCTGACGGCTCTTCACAGAATCCACCCCTGCAGCACCCCTATCCCCCCCACAGAAAGCTGACATTCAGACTCAATACAAAAATATATTTTTTGACATATTTATATTTTTAATATAAATCTATTAAAATCTATTTGTTCTAATCTCACACACCTCTTGTGCCAATTTAATCCATTCCTTTCCCTGATGTTGGTTCCTTCCCTAAATAGTCCATAATTATTCTTGTGGAATACCAAAATGCTCTTCCCTTTTACTCCACAATGAGCTCTGTATCCATGAGCAGGGCCCCTCCTGGGTCTCTGAAGTGATTGGAGAGCACCTAGAGTGAGCTGTGCCCTAGCCCCTGGGACTGGGTCTCAACAGGGAAGCCCTGGGGAGGCCAGGGTAGAGGTTGGGTCTCTGTGTTGGTTCCCCCACTTGCCCAGGACCCTCTGCATTTCTTCTGCACCTGTGTTAATAGATCTAGAGTGGTTGCAGAAAGGCCAGGGAGAGGTGGCATTTGTCTCACCCATCCACCACTATATCCCTGTGCTTCTCAGTGTGTGCACAGGTGAGCTTTTTATTGCCTCAGTGTCCTGGCTGCAGAGGGGGCAGGCCCTACACCTGTATGGGCAGGGCCAGGTTGCTGTTCTATACCAGCCACATCATTGCTGGTGGGGTGGTATTGGGGGCCAGAAAAAGTTGAGTGCACCCCCAGAAGCACCTAATTTTGCCTCTCTGTTGGGGAGGTTGTTGGGGTCAACCCTGTCGGGATTGTCCTCTGCTGCTGGCGCTGCTCATCCCTGTCCTGTTCCTCTGGGACGAGGCTTGGAGACATGGTAAAGCCACTGTGTCTCCAAGCTGTGGTGCCGACAAAAGCGGGACTGCCGTGTTGTGGAGCCAAAACCCCAGCAGAGCCAGTGCGGAGCAGCGCCAGTGCCAGAAGCAGCCATGAGGAATCAAGTCCAGCTTCTGAACTGGCAGCGTGGCAAGACACAGACAATCTGACTTTCTAGGGTTTGTCCACCATTGTTTCCCATTGTCTTTGGCTCAAGGACAGAGAGAATCAACGAAAGGGAGCGGCCACAATCTTGTTTTTGTCCCAGGGACTACGTGAATGTGACCTATGGGGAGCATTCACCATCCTGTCTTTGTCCTGGCAGCCAAATGGAACTAAGTCAAGGTGGTGAACTCCTGTAGTTTGTAAAGCACCTTCTCTTTTTTATACTGTTGTTATTGATATTGTTGCTGTTACTGTGTGTTCCTTATTCCATGGCTTTTTTTTCCTTTTTATTATCTCAGCCTGTAGTCTCTGTCTTTATCCTTCTCCTACTGGAAAGGGTGAGGGGAAGGGGAATGGTTTGTTTGGAGTATCATTTTCACCTGTTGTTAAATCTACACACTAACCTAGCACATCTAGCAGTGTCACTGGCTTTTTGAAAGCAAGTCAGTATGGGAGGCAGCATACCATACCTCTTTGGGCAACAATGGGATAATGAACTTTTTTCTTTTCCTAATAAGAATTCTGATTATCACACTTTTTATATCATTTGCATAGAGTCCCTTTAATTACTCTTTCCCCCTCATATCAAATTAATATCATGTTTATTATTATCTTACCATAACTATATTATTGCTGTGACTTGGCCTTTTCCAGTGAGCCAAAACTAATATTAACAAGCAGTCAATTTAATTTTCTTTTCTTTGTTTGATCTTTGATCAGGCAAACAGAATTATTATAATTTATTTCATTAAAATATTGGAACTACCAATTGGATATAAAGCTATGCATAATTGATTTGTTCAGCAATTTTTTCAGATCTTTGTAGATGGCATTTTTAGCAATATTTAGTGTCCCATTTTTTCCATGGTCAAGAAAACCAGCTCACTGGTATAAAAAAACAAATAGCACTGTACTAGAATAGCACATCTTAGTGCATCAAGTAAATATAGTTTTACAATACTTGGCAAGCTGAATTTATAAATAAAATATTCTAGTGTAAGAAGTGAATCCAAATGATTGGTGTTTGGATTTCGGATTGAATCATATTTATTGTCCCATCTTCCATCAGATTATAGTAGAAGTTTATAGAAAATTTTAAAATTTTAAAAATTAATTAGTTATAGAGTGAAGGGTTTGTTTTGGCATTTGCTGTTTTTTCCTCTCCACGCATCCTTTGTCGTTTTCATTTGATTTTCTGTATTTCGATGTTGATTTCATCAATAAAAATATTTATGTCCCAATTTCTCTGAGTTTACCTGTGGAATATTTTTTTTGTAGTTTCAGAGTTTTTATTCAGAAGGAGGCATGGTGTTGAATGGCTCTGAAAACACCAGAAAAAAATTAAATTGTAGTGACATGTCTTCTTCATATCTGCCATGCCAGCAACATTGGTGTCATGGAAATGAACTCTCACCATATATATCACTGGATACAGTTCTTGTTCTGCCTTGTTCCTTGACAGCATTGCCATGGGGGGAAAGATGGGGCAGTCATTCAGTTATGAACTATTTTTTTTATTTTAAATTCCTCTACCATCACCTATGCCAATATATGAATTCCCTTTGCACATTCAGTGGGAGTTGCAGAGCATATGATTTGTCTTATGCTAGTGCTTCATAAATGTGTAAATTCCCCAGAGGTGAAGTATCCTTAACAGGCTAACTAGGAGATGAAAACCTGGCACTTCCTAGAAACAAAGCTTATTGATGTACACAGAATGACTTGAAAGGTGTCATAAAGCATCCCCTGCTTTTTTGCCTATTTACAGCATGTAAAGTATGCCTACTTAGCTTTTGCTTATGGCCAGAACAATAAAAGGGTTTTTAAAAATATTTTTTGTTTTCTTTTTAGGAGGAAAGAACCCCACGATAGCTTTAGCTATACAGCTAAAAGTGGTCTGCTTGAGTTAAATACTTATTTCAAAATTCCTAGAAATAGAACAGAATAAGAAAGCTTCCAAAGCAAAACATGATTAATGGCTGTGTTTACTTTTTTGCTTTTGCAGTAACTCCGGCCTCTGTTGCAGAGCATTTCAAATAAAGTATTCTATTTTTGGCAAGTTTTCAGAGAGGTTCAAGAAGGTATTAGGTATTTTGATAATTATGTACCACAATTTATCTATCTGTTGTGTTTAATTACATTCAGGTTTTCAGGATTTAACAAACAGATAATCCTGAAGTCAAACAATGAATATAATAGAGGCTGCTGAAATAAATGTATGCTAATGGAAAACCATGAGGGAAATAATGTAAATCAACTTGCAATTGCTAGATCTTTCAATGAACTTTCATAATTCACAAAGTCTGCCTATAAATGCCTGTCCTTTCCACATATTATTTAAAATGCTGGAAATTATGTTTTAAATAAGTGAAAAGAATTTGAAGTGTTTCCTTGATGCATAGTACTTTTAGTCAGAAGTTTCATTTAGAATTGTTACTTAGAGTATATTTAGAAAGAAAATTAATAAAAGCAATTGATAACATCAAGAGCCAGGAAAAAAACCTTTTTTTTTTTTTTTTTAGCTCTTAAGTGATGCTGAATGGACTTTTCCTTTAAATAGTCCTGAGACAAAAATATATATTTTGTTAAATTTTATTATCAAGAGAGTAAACCAGTCTTGATATGAAAACATCAACAAGGAGATAATCCACCATCTTTCTTGACAATTCTTTTCTGTAGTTAATAGAACCACTTATGTAGTCCAGCACTGCCACAGTAATACTTCTTTCTTAAGTGTCTAGTAAAATGTTGCTAAAAAGGCTCAGACACAGCTGTCTCATGATATCAGCACTAAGAAGATGCCAATTTAGTAACAGCCATTCAGTTAAGACTATTCAAAAGACTATGGCTGAAGTGGCATTCAAACAAGGAACTGAGTGGTTCTCATTTTATGATTTACTTTTAGAGTCAGTTCCTAGACACGACTACCCAGTGTGTTCTGCAACACTGTATATTCATTCATAGACTAAATTGTATTGATACAATTTTCCAGAATGATGGAGAATATCTGCAGTCATTGAAGACTTGATGCCTGCTGGACCGGTTTTATTATATCATACACTGAAAGCACAAAGTAGCTAAAGCAGTCCATCAGGGCAAGGGGCCAGCTAGGAGACATAGAGAAGGTTAACAGAAAACAAATGGCTGTGCTTCTTTTTAAACCTGCAGAACCTGTGTCAGCTTATACAAATAGAATGAGAAAGATTTGTGCAAAAATCTACTGTGACACCAATTTATCTTGATGCCATTTATTCACTAGTACTGAATGCAGAGATTTCCAGCACAGGGAGCAGGTGGAAGGTCTGATAGTGACAGGCAGTACTTTGCTGAATTGATGGAACAAGGAAGCCAACTGATTATGAACCTACAGCTTTTACAGGTAGCCATATAGGAGAAACATTTGTGCCTGCTGTGAAGCTTTCCAGAGTTATAATACTGATTAGTAGGGAAGATTTTAAAAGCTGTTGGTGACAGAAACACTGGGAGAGTGTATTAGATGGAATACTCTTCAGGCAGGGAGTAGAGAAACAGAAAAGTGATGGACTATTCCAATGACTTGGTTTAAACTAGAAATCCTATGGAAGGATGTGATGCTTCTGCAATAAGTCAAGTGGGCAGGTGAAAGGAAAAGCTTCTAAGGATGCTCCCAGGTTATTGAGTGTGGGATCTTGTTTTATCAACAAAATGATTATAGAATTCCCTTCATAAACTAAAGTAAGATTGAGAATGATTGCTTTCTTCTTATTCTCATAAATACTAAACTTTTAGAAAGATTTCATAGTACAACAGGCCATAGTGAAGGAGAAGAAAACCTAGAAAGAGATAACAAACTGTTTACTGATCTCAATGACTTTGAGTAATAAGAAAGAAATGTTTCCTTTATAAGTATAATCTGAATAGAACATGGATGCTGCTAAATGTAAAACTGTAAGTTATTTATTCCAGGTAATAGTACAAAAAAAAGGTACTATTCTCATAATTATGTCTTTGGAGGAGAATGTGGAAAGATTAGGCACCAGGGCAAAGCAAACAGAGCACTGAAGTGGACTCTTCAGTCTGAATTAAGAAAAGACTTTGTTTTACAACAGGATTACTCATATTGAATAAAATCAGAACAGTGAAATGAAAGCAAAAGGAAATTGATTAATTCTGCACTGTACTGAGATAAATTTGCTGAGTTCCTTCAAGAATAATATGAATGTTCTTGCAAGCACATCACTTTTTTACTGAACTCTGCAAAATATTTAAAGCCAAGTGTAAGTCTTTTTAAAAGATACGTATCATATGTAAAAAATACTGAAAATATTTGGGTTCTTCCTTTATTGTAACAAAACAGAGAACTCTTCAAATATATCTATATATATTCCTTATAGTGACATAGAGCTTCAGACTGGACAGGAAAGATGCTTCTTGTGATCACTAGATGCTGGTCAATATGCTGTTCCTCTTCACCTTCAAATATCTGTACTTAGGAAATATCTGCAGTGAAGGGCAGCCAAGAGCTGAAGTCAGCAGAGCAGCAGCAGAGCAGCTTGAGGAAGTACCAACAGATGATGTCAGAATATTTTAGCTTTGCATGGTAGCCAGTATTTGAGGTCTTGGAGGTTATTTCATGCAGGAAGAAAAAAACAGCAAGATTCTCATGTATTTGGGTAATTGGGGAAAAGCATATTATGTCACCAACGTCTGGGGTAAAATGTATTTTCTTCACACATGTTCAAATATGTCAGAAACTAAGAGCTGCATGAAAGTCACAACAGATTTGAATGAAGATTTACAATCTGAAAGTTTTACTTTCATGATGCTTTCAGATAAAACCAGGCATATATTCCTTTCATGGCTGAGTTTATTTCAGCTGTAGCAAAAGTTTAAGGAATACCACTGGTGCTTTCTAGTCTGATAAGATTGTTGTGGACTTCCAGCACTCAGCTCTCTGCCCTCCTCCCTGAACAAGTAACTCATCTCCAAAGACTCTTGAAGCTATGATGAACAGAAAAGGTGAAATAAGCTAATTCAGTGAGCTTAACTGAATGTTTAAGTGAAGCTAACAGAAGGCAATGCAGCTTTTTAAAAGTAATCACTTAAAAGTTGGAAAGTGCTGTTCAGTTCTGACATTATGTAAACCCATTCCTCTTTTTGTGCTGTTAAATGGAAAATTGTCTGAAATCAGGAAAACCTTTCTAATGAAGGTGAAATAGGGAAGTTACAGAGAAGTGTCTCAGAAAAGGTTTTCAAATGGGATTTAAATTGTTATAAAATGTCTAATTTAGGGTATTTCTTTTGTTTACAAGAGGAGTTGAACTGGTTCACTTGAACCACAGTGTGCGGTAGTCTCTGTTTTTTTTTCAGATGTTGAATAGCTTTTATTTTAGGGACTATGCTTCCTTAATACCTTTTAAAATTACAATAAAACACCATGTAGGGCACATGCAAAAACTTACACACTCAAGAATAAAAGAGGCAAAAGTTTGCTTTTCATATATCGAACTACCCTATTTAACCTCTTGGATCCATATGTCTCCCAGATAACTACATTTGGCTGTTAAATTTTTCTAGGCATAAAGACTTGTTCCATTTAAAGTTTACTATCTAAAACGTAGGGATATAGCTTCAGCAAGTGTTATACGTTTCTGTTATGTTTCATGGAGAGAAAAAGGCATCTCCAGAGGAGGATTCATTGTGTCTGTCTTAGAAGGGGATGAATCACCCCCTTGAGTGAGATATTTCTCTTCATAAAACAAACATTTAGATAACTGATCTTAAGTTTTGTGCATCCCCTCCCTAATTTTCTTTGAGTAAGATACAGAATGCCTTTCTTTTGACACCTGAAAAAAAAAAAAATCCAAGATTAGAAACTACATGACCTGTTTCAGTGCATGACAGTCAAAAAGCTTTTCATATATCAAGTCAAAACATCTTGTTTCAATTTGTGACCTCTGTATTTCAAATAAAGCTCATGAGTATAATTTTTTCTCATTCACATGAAGTGTGCTTCAAATATGCATAACAAATACCCTTAAGAGTGAAATGTCACAAGGAATTTGAGTGATGATTGTAATTTTTACTCTAAAATAATGTCACAGCTCAAAGAGAAGAAGAAGAATATAGTTCTTTTTTTCTGTCCATTGTCTAACAACTCAATGTTTTTATTACTCATCCATGTAAGTGATATGGGTTCTGAATCCTCAAAGAGCTGCTCACAGGTTTTACATAACACAGATATTAATAAATTGAGAAATTAATACTGGTGGAGGGACCACAACTCCAGACAGTATCCCAAATATTCTCTGCAAGAACTGTGTTCTTCATTTCCCATTAAATATAGAATAATTTTAACAGACTTGTTACACAGCCTGAAAAACAACTTAATGTGGCACTTGATGGAGTCTTTTGAACCTAAGTCTGGAAACTAATCCAAATAAAACCATATCCACAAAGTCTGCCTTTCCAAAATGCCTTGGGGATAATATTGTCTGCACTGATGTCTCTGTATGATGTACAGTTCCTGCCTTAGAAGAAAATACCACACTGCTATCATAACCATTTCGTACTATTCAGCTGCAATTGTGTTTCAATCATCTTTCATCACTTGAACACCCGTTTTCCACATTTAGGCGTGAATGATTGCACTTGCACATAGCACAGAATGTACTTTCTGCAATACTTGCTCAATTCCAGTAGTCAAGAAAAGCCACCTTTGCTCTGAAGTTACAATATAGAAATAAATACAATGGGATCATGATTTTTAATGTGGTATTTTAAGACAACTTGCTTTCTACCACTTCACTTCTTAGAAATATTTACATACAGATTAGTGAATACCGTAGTAATTATAAAATTCATACCATGTAATGACAAAAAGTATAACTTACATTCTTTACTATGAGTTTATTTAATGTGAGCAACTAATTACTGCCATGTAAGAAATTTTGGAGTTGAATTATTGTTTCTGTTTGTATCTTGGATAAATAAGTGCACTTTGAGATTATTAGACCCTGCAAGGTCTACAAAAAAGGTATTTAGTATGAATTAGGGAAAGATTACAGGTTTTTGTAATTTTTGGTAACTGAAATGCATCTTGATGTTGTCATTAGCATTCTGGTACAGAGTCAGTCATCAGCTATTTTGCAATTGCTATTGTTTTTTGACACAATAGTTTTGAATTGTTCACGCTTGTTCCAAAATTTTTTTTCTACATCTGATTTTACTTTCCATTGCTCAATTTGTTCCCACAGAACTAATTAATATCCTGTGAAGGTGTCCTATATTTCTATCCTTTTTTCTTACCATTGCAATTAAAATTCTACCCTGTGTCTTCCTTACTGTATAGCTGCACTGCTGTCTTCTCATGTCTCTTCCTACTTGGCTCCTGATCCCACCTATGGTGCCCAAACTACTTAATAAGGATAGGCTGGGAGTTTATCAGCCATTCAGCTGACTAAAGAGAGGAAAAAGGATATTAAACCTCTGATGCATCCGTTCTTTCTCACAAAACTTTTCCCCTGTGAGAGCTCTTACTCTCTTTCTTCTTTCTAATTCAGTTGAAATTGCCGTGTAGATTCAAAAGGGTTTAAGTGAGCCAAATAATGTAACACACTGTGTTAATCTCATTGGGAAACAGAACTAAAAACATGTCTCCTGATGAAAAGTAAATCAAAGAAAAGCAGGTGTGAATATCACATTAAAAACTTGTAGTCCTTGAATATGCGTAGATAATGTTCTGTATATTCTATGTAAGAAATATTTTTTTAATGTTTAAGATTTTCTTATATGGAATGGCAAACACAGGAAATCTGTACCTGTAATTAGGACAGCCTGTTCTTTTCTTTGAACATAAAGAAACTTGAATTCAAAATACTGCCAATTCTGATAGAATCTGTTTTAAAAGGACACGGTTGTATTTTTGTAAAAATAAAAAACTCCAACAATTTATTTGGATTATCACAGAAGCTGCAGTTATTTCAATCTGCTGTAGGTTTCCTATAGCTTTGTATTATTTTAATGCATGATTTTGCAGCTATATGTCCTTTTAATGATGTTTGATAATGAATTATTTTCTCTTTGTTTACTTGTCTTCTCAGTAAAAAAAGCAATTGAACTGAAATCAAGAGGAGTCAAGATGTTGCCCAGCAAAGACAGCAACCACAAAAATTCTGTCTGTAAGTTGTTTATAACCTTATTTTTAATGACTGTATATTTTCTGGAATCCTTTTAAATATACAAATCAAAGAGAGAGATGTTGGGACGCTATGGTCATAAAATGGTTATTATGCTTTCAACTGAATCACTGAATCAGAACTCCACTGATAGTACTCTGCTAAGGGTAGAACGCAGAATATGGTGGTGTAAACTCTGAAAAATATTGTATGTAGAAACCCCCCTGCATTTTATATATCACAGTATTTTTTTATATTGGATTATTTAGAATTCAGAGACACAAAGCAAGTTAGGAAATCCAGGCAGAACACTGCCATGTAGACTTCAGCAGTTCAATACTGGGGACAGTGAAGGTATTTGAGAATTTTCTGTATCTAAATTTATAGTATGTGATCTTTTTTCTTCCCCTCACTCAATATCACAACTAAATCCTTCCCTCATCTTGCCACACTGTCTGGTGAACACCTCTTTCCAGTCTTGCACAGCTGGGGTTAAGAACTTGTGTAATTCCCAGCTTCTCAAGAAGATGGAGGTCACAACATCAACTTCCCCTCATTGCATGCATAGTGCATTCTGGAATGACATCTGTTTAGTCCCTTTACACTTTTTTCCCTTTGTAAAGTGTAAAGCTAAAATGAAAATGCTACCTATGGGACTATGAGGTTGTTAAGTTTCTGAGCATCTCTTTCTCTGAACTGGCAATCTGACTAATATCCTGAGAGCTCTTTCTCCATTAATTAGGCCAGCCTTGAATTGAGAAAAAGAGGATATTTTTGAATTTTGAAAGCTGAGAGCCCCTTAGCCCTGAAAACACCAAAAAATCAAACTAAAATAGCCAGAGGTTAGGCCAGCATTCACGCAGAACTCATTAAAAGTATTAATGTAATGTTTCAGATGTATTCAGATAAATTAATTCCTCATGTAATAACAGTGAACTCAATGAAGCGAAACCTATGCTGTGTTTGCCCCATGTGCCATTCTGCGAGTGCAGAGAGAATGAGTGTCTGGAAAGCTGATGTCTAGAGGATATGTTTTATTCTCTGTGTTTCTTCGTGCATTGTTTAATGCAAAGTGAGTTTTTGCTATGCTCACTGGAACAAAAGAGGTGTGACAATTTTCTGCTTTAAATATTGCACGCTGATGATGTGGCACTCAAAAGGAACTTTTTATGCAAGGCGTAGCAGAAAAAGTGGATCCATCTCTTTGGTGTCTGTATCTGAATGGGTGATAATTTAATTATTTATAAGTTACTTCTGGGAGCTGTGTGATCTCTGCTTACAGTCTCAGAGCACATGCTGTCAAACACCACTTGTAGTTACAGAAAGTGGAAGTAAGACAGGCTAGGGAAGAAATTATTATACAGCAGTCTGTTGTTTACTTCAAATGAAAATTGTCTTTTTTTTCTTTGTGTTTTGACTTGTAAAACTTTATCATCATGTCTGACTTTCTAATATAAATCTAAGGAGTGCATTGTTATTATTACCATTACTTTCACATATATAAATATTTTTAAAATTATAAGATTAAAATACAGTAAGTTGGATTCAAAATGTATTTTTAGGCTCTTTCTGATGTAAGCTTTAAGTATTTAACCATTTATCTTACCTGTAGTTATGCAGATAGAAAAGATAATTGGGGATTTGGCTCCAGAAAAATTATAAGAATGGATATTATAATTTGATGCCAAATAGAATATTTTTTTTTAAAGATACATTTTATACCAACACTTCTCACTATTTTCATATGTTAGATCCTTTAAATATTCTCTCTCTATAAATCAGAAAGCTTAGTCTTGGCTTTTTGGCTTGTGGGGGGTAAATGGAATGCAAATATCATCATGCCAAATGCTGTGAGAGCATATCCAGTGCATCCCAGGACCTGTAGCTTTCCCACAGCTCTTCCTCCCAAGCAGAACCTGCAAGCAGCTGGTTCAAAAAGCATCTCACAGTGGCACCAGTCTTTTAGGATTTATGTAGAAAATGTTACCAGTGTTACCAATGATAATAACATTACTGATAATTCCTCATAGAATGCAGAATGGTATTTCAGTATTTCAGTCATGTACAGTCATATATCACTCTCCTCCTTTTGGACCTGCCTGGATTCCAGGGTGCTTTCCTTCAGATCTGCCATCCTTTATAAAAAGTCAGGTAGCAAAGCATGGCTTTCAGATGAAGGTGCCTCTACATTGGAAAGAAAATTCATTCTATATTATAGCACTCCCCAGAGAAATAGAGGGCTTTGCCATTTTTGTTTTGCTTTTTGTTTTGATTTGGGTTTTATGTGGGATTTTTGGTGGGGTTTTTGGTTGGTTTAGGGGGATTTTTTTGTTTGTTTTCATGAGGTTGGGTTGGGTTTTTTTTTTTTGGTAGGTGGTTTTTTGTTTATGTTTTTGGTTTGGTGGGGTTTTTTTGGTTTGGTTTGGTTTGTTTTTTTTGGGGGGGGTGATTTTGTTTCTTTGGTTTTGTTTTGTTTTGGTTTGTTTTCTTCTTTGGTACACCCAAAGGAATCAAATCAAGTTATTTTTTTGCTAGATAGTCCTGATAGGCAGTACCCTTTTGTGGGAATTCAGTACATCACTCCTGATGTCCAGAGCTACCGAGAGAACCCTTGGGGGTCTCGGAAGTCCTGGAATGTTGCCAAAAGCACTTGGTGGCTTGATTTTGATCCATCTAGGGATGTGCCACCTGTGTATGAAGATATGAAACCTGCGAGAATCACTCAGGTGTGAATGGTGAAGGAAAAACATGATTATAGGGTAGATCACAGATTTTGGGGTTTTGGTACAGGGGGGTTGTGGAGACAAGATGGAGGAATCAGGGTGTGTCACAAGACTCTTCTTTCTTCTTCTTGTCATCCATCTTCTGTGTGAAGTAGGCACTTTTAGATTGGTCTAGAGTAGAAACTCACTGTTTAGTATAGATAATAAGTATTGGAAAATAATTGTAAATATTAAAAAAAAAAAACCCAACCCAACCTCATGAAA
>LTAT01000005.1:92412968-92427267 GCA_003286495.1 Chlorodrepanis virens
AAACAATCCTGAAGACTGAAAAACCTAGAGTCCAGACTCATCTTTTGGGAGCCCAGCGAGCAAAGAACCACCCTGCGCGTATCGGGGGACAGAGACAGGACAGCCGGCCCCTGATACCCTTTAGCAGTGAGCCAGATGCAGTTGAATTGTTATTAAATTATGCAAGGAAATGGGAAAAGGATGGGAAAGATAATTGAAGTAAAATATGGTCCTGGTTCATCCATACCTTGAACTTGGCAAAGGTGTGAAAGAGTAAACTGGGCAAAGGCGCATGGGACAGGCAGTTTTTGAGCTGTCACAAACACTGGCCAAATCCAGTCTGTGTATTTACCCTTGGTCATCTGAAGCTGATCTCTCAGAGGAGCAAGGACGGAGCTGTATTTATGAACTGCTTAGGGAAAGCAAATCCAGTTACCTCTGTTGGTGTCCATTTGCCTACCCACTTTTGTTATCATTCCAATATATATATGCTATATTCCCAAAGATCCATCTTGCTGTCATCACTCATTCTAACATGAAAACCTGCAGACTCCGTGTTCCTAAAAGTTCTGGCCTTTTCTAAAACTGCTATGACTACAGTTTGCATCATGACTGATTAAATAAAAATAAAGTTCTTATTGTTGTCTCTTGTATGAGTGTTTTCATGGCATTATTTCTGTCCAGCAAATCTTTCATAGGGAGATTATCATCTCTAAACATCTTTAGCATTACCTCTACAGCAGAGAGATTGTACAGGAGAATCCTGTACATCCAAGAGGAGACCCCTAATGAAGAAAGCTGCAAGGAGAGACCAAAATTGGGCAGCCATAGTCCTTATAAAGGTCTCCTTTTTTGGTCAAATAGAAGATCTTTGTATTTTATCTCTTAAACTGTACATACCAGGCAGTTACTGCTAGTCATGCTATGTGCAAAGGATATCAAGTGAATACAGGTCTTCAGGACACCAGTTCACAGAATATTGGGAAGGCAGGGCCGTAGCGGCAGACCTGCAAATTGGCACCTCTGCAAATCTTTGTGCCTTCTGCAGCCCAGAAACAGAGAAGGGTTAGGAGAGCAGACTGTCCCAGAAGCCCCTAATGCCACCACCCTCCTGCTGCAGCCACAGGGCAGCCTCACACTTCCACACCTCCTCACCAGCAGAAGGACAGAGCACAGGAATTCATCAAGCTCACAATAAATGCCAGAGAAGTTCAGTGAGGTGAGACACATCATATCAGGTGAAAACTGCAAATGATTATACAGTTTATGTGATGTGTGCAAATTTGCCCACTGGCAGTGCAGTGATGCTAGGAGGGGAAGGCAGCAGTGAGAATGAGGTGCCTGGGAGAGCTGATTTCCCGAGTTTGCTCCTGTCAAAATGCAGCGTGGCGAGTCGCTCGCCACGTGACACAGCAAACTGCAGGGAATGTCCACAGCCTGAAACAGTGACAAAGACTAACAGACAGTGTGATTCTTTTAAAAATATGGCATTCATATTGAACCACGTCAGCTTTTCATAGTAATTGCTGAATATTGAGTGACCGAACGTCGCTGTGCAAAACAGTGCGTGTGAACTACTGCGTTTTACAAAGTGTGAATTCTGTATGTATTCACTAAGTAAAAAAATCTTATACTTCACAAAAGCAATTTCAGGCTTCTGTAGTATTATTTGAAAGTGTACTTTAGAATACTAGGAAAACCCATGTTAAATACTTTGAAGATCATAATTTTAGTATAAGATTAATGCGTCCACTGAACCTGGAGTTACAGAGTTTACTAAAACAGTTCTTCACCCTGAAGATGATAAAAGGAGCTACTTTACAACAATTATTTTTGTGATGTAGAGCCAAAGAACAAATGAGTTTACAGACTAACTATTGATTGGTTGCTGCACATTAAGTTGAATTAATGGCACATGCTCTTGAAATGATAGTGATTAACACCAAAATGGGATTACATTGCTAATTCTGTGTAAAAAAAATGACAACAGTCATTATTTATTTTGTTGTTGGGTAACTGAGAAAAATAGCTTAGGACATTGTAACATAAAGTCAAAAATTTTAGGATAAAAATTTGTTGCTTACCAATACATTCCTCACATTTTATATAAACTGACAATTTCATCTTCTTGACTTTTGACTACTAGGAAATGTACTTTGACAGAAGCAATATGGAGACTAGTCAAATTTTATTCTTCATTTAATGAAAGAGTATTTTCCTAAGAAGGACAATACTGGACTGAATAGTTGCATTTAATAGCACAATTTTCTGGCTGTTTCGTTCTTATTCCTTAGCAGAATTTATTTAAGTCTTTTTGATCAATAGATCAATACTTAGCAATCAGTTTCAAACCAATGTGCAATCAACTTAACAAACAGATGTGACAACTACTGAAGGTCGTGACAGGTTTCAGATATAAAAGGAAATATTATTGCTACTTACTACATTTTAAAAGTGAAAATTATATCTTCTCTTGATATAAATACCAATTTCTGGTTAATATATTTAAATTTAAGTTATCTCATCATTTTTTCCCCAAAATATCTTATTATTTAATAAGTTTTTAGTAAATTTTTCCAAAATTATTTTAGGATCACTAAAAACCAATGTAAGAGTTCCATATTATTATTTTCAAAATGCACATGTAATAGAAAAATTTCCACTAAAAATTCTGGGGTTTTTTTTTGTGCTTGCATGTCAGAATCAAATAATGATAAAAAATCCTGTTAAATATTCATTGTTCTGATAGTTTTCAGTTTCAAATTTTAAAAATCCCAACTATACAATATCTAATATCTCTCATTCTTTAAAATTATGCTCTAATCTACATTAGTTTATGTTAATTAAATATAGCATCTCATGCTTGCATTAATTTAAGCAACTTGTATCAGTGATGAGATTTATCACCAATAAACATGATACAAAACAAGCTACCCAAGCAGCTTGGGTAGTAGTACAGGCAGTTGATATCAAAAAATCCTACATCTGGATATTGTATGCCTAAGTGCTTTCAATATTCAGTCTGTTTTTTGCTTTAAATATTTAAAATATTAGGTGAAGCTGTATTTAAAAAACAGTGAAAGAAATAAAATATGAACTCTAGCATAAAGTAGAGAGACTTTACCAGTTTTTTTTAAAAAGAAATCTGCTGGAAAGTAGATTTGTTCTGCAGAATTCCAAAGGCCTGTGCCCTTTCAAGAAGCATGAATTTAAAAGCACTGGAGAAAAAAATGCAAGATAAAGCTCTATTTTTAATTGGTCTCACTGCCAGTGAGACCAACACAAGTAAAGCAGATGGGAAAATGTTGGCATCTTTTGAGCTTTTATTCTGGGGCACTCTGTAGTGTTTGCAGGTGTTTTGAACAAGACTGTTGGGTGTTGTTTGCTCTGCTCTGACACTCAGCTAATCAGTTTGCAGTAGGTTCCAAAAAAAAAGAAGAGACAAGAGAAGAATGCCAGTATATCAAAAGACATACTTTACTAATTTTTTGGAAGGAAAACACACTGGCATTGCATTTTATAGTGTTATCTGCTTTGTGTCCTTTAAAAAGAGAAATTCCTAATTGTGGAAATTAGGATTTCCATTTACAAATCTACTGCTTTTCAAAGACTGCTGTTTCCCAGGCTCTTCATGAAGCATTGCAACACAAGGGTGAAAACCAACAGGCTTCATCTGTAGCTCTTTTCAGACCTTTAGTGAGCATCTCTTCACCATTTTCTGTGTTCAGTAGCAGATATTCATTCTTTCATGAGTAAAATGGAGGCCTTTGAAATACATACATTTAAGATTGAGATTCTTCAGAGGAAAACTGTTGAGTTCTAAGATCAATATAAAGGCGCCTCTTTCTCACTTGTTTCTGTAGGAGTTCTCTCTGAAGATCTCAGTGTTGTCAGGGGAAGTTACTCTGTGCTTATGTGTCATATTGTGTTATATTAATTTACAGGCACTGAAATTATTCTCATTTTTAAGTGTCCACACAGTATCATGAGCTCTCCAGCCTTTTCAATCATGAAAGCTATTTTTCATTTGTTCAAATCTTACAGCTTGAAAAAGAGAGCAATTTTCAAATTTGCGTTTATATTGTGCATGTCTTCAAATGAGAGAAAGGATTGTTTATAACTTATTAATATTTATAACTTCCAAGGTTAGGAAACACAAGGTTTAAGTATCTAAGATCTTGTGGGCCTAGCCTGTCTGCCAATATCCAATTTTATTTCAAAAATTTTTTACAGAAATACTTGAGCACATGTCAATTGGTCAGTTAAAGAAAAGAGGAAAGTAACATTTAAAACACTGGCACTCTTACACAACAGGTGAAAGGACAGATCCTGGAATATTTAAATTTAAAATATCCTTGTTATATATGTCTATGTATACCTACCTATATACATATATATAATTGTAAATAATGCATAATACTTTATATTCCATTACACCATTTACCACATGCCTAGTAAAAGATTAATGACTCTATTTCCCCTTGTTAACGAGTATTATGGTATGAAATTGGGCACTAGGAAAAAATAACGGCTGGATTAACCTCTGTTTTATAAAGCATTAATAAAATTGGAAGGCTAATTACCATGATATAGTTTGTCCTATCATAGACTGTAATAATACAGAGTTTCCCAAGAGTTACAGAGTTTGGGATTTTCAGAGAAGATTAGTATCCCTATGCATAGAAATTATTCTACAATGCTATTTCACTATATTGTATAAATGGCTTCATAAATCAGGTTACTAAATTATACTTGGTGTTTCTAAATAAACCCTCATCACAGCAGGAGTTAAAATATCTTTTAAAATACTATGCAAAAATCTTGCTGGGAAAAGAACTACTGCCTAAATATATTTGTGAAGAAAAGCATTCTTTATAGCTACAAGAAAAACAAGGTGCTTCATCAACTATTTAATACATAATTTGCATATATAATTTGTAAAATAACCAGAAGAAAGCTTCTATTAAAATATGTAAAACAAGGTGTAATCTGATTGAATTATGGATGGTTAAAATGAATTGTTATCCAGCTAGGAACCTGAAACTGCCATTAACTAATTTCCATACACAATTACAGAACATTACTGATTATTCAACATTCAAACTGTAGGCTAAACTGACATTCAATTTTGTTCTTTTCAAAGTCAGAGGCTTAAAAATAAGCAACTTGCTTTCAGCAATTACAATTCTGAATAAATTAAATATTCTTGCAAAATTTAAATATATACTTTAATACCTTTTATATAATTTCCTTGGCTTAAGTTCTATATACAGCTCTGTTAAAAATATAGATGTGGCCAGTAAATAGGCTGGCAAAATGAAGTCTGTGTAGATTGAAATAATGTATTTAAATTATGAAGGCATTCAGAATTTTTGGGTGGGTGAATTCAGATTTATAGAACTTAAAAACCATGGAAACAGCTTTAATTAGAGAAAGAAGTATGGCACTGGCCTATGCAGTGAAGGTATGCTGCAGAATACAGACACCCTTACTGTTAAGGCCTTTGGAAGAGTCAGAGCGTTCCCACCTCCTGCAAGGTTTCCACTTTCCACAGAGGCTCAAACTGAACTTGTGTATATGTTGAGATCCTGATCTTCTAAATTCTCATTGTGGGAGAATATCTTCAGAATTTGATAGAATGTTTTGGACTATTTTCTCTTTTTGGAATATTTTATCTACATTATGAAACATTTTGGAAAATAATTTCACTGTGTTGGTGCAGTATCTCACTGTCTGTTGTTAGCCTATCACACTGGACTGTGTCTATTCCTGCAGCTCTTCTGAGCAGAACTGTGAAGGACCAGTGTCATATATGTTTGGAACAGGGAAGTTTTGTTCAGTGATAGCTATTTATGAGCTTCAGAACAGTTTGTGTCACTACTCCTTCTTCACTTGGAAAAGGGAAGTAAAAAATTTATATAACACTGTATATTAATTTCCTCAATGATGTTCATTTGGGAGCTTGAAATATTTTTGGAATGGGAACGAACACAACGAGAAGGAATTAAAATGGAAAGAAATACATTGGCTTACTTATGGCAAGAAGGGACTAGTTGCTAGGGGGAGGGGATTATTCAGCACATGTTCTGCCACTGAAATCAGTAGAACAAATTGTTTGTTCTTAGACAAACAAGCAAGCAATAAGGTTATTCAGCTACTTATTTTTTTAAAAACAAATGCAAAGGAAAATCCTGAAAAATCCTGAAGTATCTGGCTATGTTTTCTGTTTTAAATTGGCATACTTGAAAAAGGGACTGTATGTGTGGTGCTCTGGCTCATATGTATTCTTCTATCATACAAGCCATCTGAAGTCTGTTAAGAGTAACAAAATCAACTTTTCATATATCAAAGTTTTAAGTTTTAATACCCACGATGTTTTAATACACATGATGGCATCAGGAAATAAGTTTATCTCAAAGTCCACATAGTTTCCAATAATATAAGCACTTTTTTGATTTCTGTCTTCACTGTCACAGTATTTTATGCTTCAGTCTTCTAACATGAAAGATGTTCTCCTGCGTAAGCAAAAGATGTGTCAAAAAAATATGCATATCTTCTCTAGTTTAATGCTTTTGAACTGAATTCTGAATTAACTGAACTCAATGAATTAACAAATTAACAAAAGCAAAACAGTATGGCTTCTCCAAGCCAGCATTTTATGTGGCATATATTATTTTATTCAAGAAGCAACTTTTTATTGACATATCAGCTTATCTTTCATGTGTCTGAAGTCATATGGTAAATCTGATTTGTTCTGAGAAGTCACATTCCTTTCTCAAATCTACCAGACCTGATTTGCAGTAGTCTGCAAATGCATCTGCAGTCCAGAATATCAGAGAATAAAATGAAAAGCCCTTATGTTGAGATTAAGAATATAGCATGAAGCAGTGCCATCTGCTTGTGTATTACTCTGTTGTGTCTATGGAATATACTAAAAACTTAATCCACAATTTAGAGTATGAAAGTTCAAAAGCACTTAAAAACAATAAATGATAGTTATTTCTGGGGTAGTTCTCAAGGAGAAGGGCTAATGTGCAAGATGGGCTTGGTTTGACGGAGAAAGAGACATTTTGGAGAAGCAGAGCTTGAATTCCACACCACTGTTTTTATGAAAAACAGAACATGTCCTCAATTTCAGTCAGGTTGGCTAGATTTATTTTTACTGTTTTTCAGTCTTCCAGTTCTTATCCTTATTTTTCAGTTTCTCAGTTCTTATTCAAGAAGCCATTGCTTCTTATCTTACTGTATGTATTGCATTTTAGGTTTGTTCAGAGCGACCTATATGATGCTGCGTTTCATATTTGGGACCAAAACAATGTTGATAAAACATCAGAGTTGTGGCTGTCATCGAAGAGTGTTTATGCAGTGTTCAGGCTTTTTCTAGCTATCTCACTCTTTCTTTATCATACTTTATTTCCCCTTTCTTTTGAAATTCTGTAATTACTTTCAAACTGTCTGACTGTTGCCATTTCAATCCAGATCTTGTTCCCTCTGTATTTGAATCAGGCACTGGGTTCCCACTCAGAAAGGTCTGGAAGAAGAAGGGTAGATGACTGTGCAAGGAAAGATTAGCTCTCTGGATATTCATTGATCACTAGAAGCGGAGAGTTCTACAGGCACATCACACTTCAGAGTCTTAGGTTTTGTTAAATTTGGTGTGTGTTTGGGATGTATTACTTAAACGTGTTTCTTTCAATCATCTTGAATTACTGTTTTCCAAAGGACTCCTACTTGGCCATTTTTACTAGATGATGGAGGAGCAAAATGCACACCTTTGACATAAAGGTCACTTTTGCAACAAATATGAGTTTTGAAGGTTGTGCTAATACATTCCCATGGAAAAAGTGATTTTTTTTTTTTTTTAGTGTGAGCTGTGTTTTCTTTGTGCCTCTCTCAAAAGTGAACGAGATGAATGAACCATTATTTCAATTTAATATCATTAAAACAAGAATAAAAAACCCCAAGCAGATGCCTGAAAAATAAAATTTAAGCCCCAACTGCCTCTTTTTGATAGCTATGTACAAGTGAAAGGAAGAAATAAGAAAATGTATTTCTGAGCAACTTCAAAAAATTAACAACATCAACCCTGCCTAGAATATTGCCAATAATATTTACCTGTTCTTTCTTCCTGTTTTGCCATCCACTGAAGTCCCTTCCCTAAAATACATATTTAGGCATAACTACTTCAGTCTTTAGGGAAGTAATATGCAACCTCATTGATGATCTGAAATATTCCCAATGAGTGAGATATTCAGGATGAGTGTAACAGACTTTTATCAGCTAAAGGCATGGGAACTCAAAATACACTTTTTGAGGGAACCAATAAAGCATATATAGAGAATAAAGGAATGAAACAGAGACTGCTCATTTTCTTGGATCGCTTTATTTAGAGTTTAATAAAAGTAAAATAAAAACTAGCGTGAACTAACTGTGTCAGCACAGGATAGTTTGCTGCAGTCAGAAGTCTAGTCTTTGCATTACTTCCTCACTTACAAGCTTTCAAATATATACGACTTTCACACATAGGTATACAAACATATCTACAAGGTCCAAACTCCCATCATTCTCCCTAGTAAACAGTGTGTGCTGCTGTAAGAGAATACACTCTCTTTTGCCTTCTTTGTTGCTTATTTTTACACTGTCTTTGATTAGTTCAAACTCTTCAGTAGACTTTGGCACTCATTTTGTTGGCAGAAGTTGCCTCAAGCCTTGTAATTCTGTTCTCTTTTGGAGTTTTGCTGCCTCCTGCTGACACTATACGGGAGAAGCACTCATAAGCTTTCTAACAATACATTTAATAAGCTAGAGGTAACGGGGTAATTATAAGGAGAAAGCCTCTCTTGGTGAAGACATTAATATAGCAAATATTGAGGAATCCATTTCAGTGCCCATAGCAGGTGAGCAAGACACAGCCTGAGTTGCAGGTGGAGCTCTGGTGGTGGAGCCCAAAAACTGGGCAAATAAACTTTGCAAATAAAGGGCATGGGGACCTGTGACCCAGGCAGGAGACCAGACACTCAGAGACATGGCAAGAGCTGAAGATTCTGCTGAAAGAGTCCAGAGCTTGGACTGTGAGGGTATAAAGCCCCTGGGGTTTCCTTTTCTCGGGGTTCCTCCTCAGAGGCACCAGCTCCAGCTGTTATTCTGTTGATGCAACATGATTAAATTATTTTAAGGATCCAGGTCTGAGATTCTGCTATGGGAAACCAGGGGTTGAACCAGTGAAAAAACGTGGTCTGACTGTGTGAGAGTGGGGTGTGCAGGGAGAGAAACAGGAACCTGTCAGATCACTGGAGCTGCCTGCTGTGAAGGGGCTTCAGTCCCTGCCATTAAAAGTCTCTGGTGGTGGAAGTGTGCCTGACAGAATGTGGCTCCTGTACGGTCAGACAGGAAAGTTTCCTTAACAGTAAAAATGTAAAAGCAGAAAAATTATATTTAGTTCAGACAACAATTGTGTGCAATTCAGATGACAAAACTTTTTGCATGAAAATTAGAGCGAAAGAGATGTTAAAGAGATGTGACACAATTTGCTCTAACAGCAAGCTTATTAACACTTCATGCTTTAAATGCTGTTCTCTACCAACTAATAAAAAGACCCCATCTGCTGCACACCAGGTAATTAATGCTCGTAAGGAAAAATTCTCAAAAGGAGAAGAGACAAATCTGCCCCATTAGTTGGAATTGGATTATGGTTTTGGAATTCTCCAGTATTGTAGCAGCTATTTTATATTCTATATGAATGTATTATGCATGCTAAGTACAAGTATAGCAGTCCTATTGGTTTGCATTCCTATGGCTTAGAGCATTTCTAAGATGACTATTCTGTCTAACAGTAAATATTTTACTCCTCTTTCTCTTGACACTTTTTTATAATAACAGCATGATTATCATAGATATATAGGAAAAGCATAGTGATTTTCCCTCATAAAAAGTAGGAAGAACATCTCAATGAGTGCCTTTTTTTTTTGTTAAAGCCTTATACTCTTAAAAATAACTTATAAATCATTTCTCACAAAAATATATTTACATTACATTACAATAATGAATTTTGCAAAAGTCCAAGCCAAGTCCTAATTTTTCATATTGTTGGGAATGTTTTCTCCATGCCTGTCAGTAGTCCTGGCTCATGGTATAGGCAATCTGTGTTTCAGGGGACAATAGAGTTGCAATTTTTTTTTTTTTTTTATCTTTCATTTCTTGTATAGACAAAATGAAAGGTTTGTTGAAGAAGTTGTGTATTATTATGCAATTTAAACTGTTTGTTATACAGTTACACATTATCCTGCTCTCCCTTAACAATCAGATAAATTTTTTGTATTTCTTTTGTCCGTACAAACGAGGGTGAAAGCGCTTTAATTGACAGAGGCTCAGCTAGAATTCATGGATGCCTCCTGAGCCCCTGCTGTGTTCTCCCATCCTTTGCAAACACTGCTGTGGGTAACAAATTCCCCTGGATTAGGGGAGTAGCAAGATTAGCTTTAATACTGGTGGGATGTCATCAAGTGTATACACAGAGTACTCAAAGGTAATTATAATTGTTAATATTTTAAAGCTGTGAAAGTGGTCATATGAATAGATTTATGGACTATATGCTTGGATCTTCATGGACACAGAAAAAAGAAAACAAGACCAAAATATCTTTTACAGGACAGTTAAAGGTCAAATCCTCTTCTATTGTAAAGGTTCAATCTGCATAATAACAAAGAGCAGAGCCACTTCTAAGAAGTATCTGGAAAAAGTATTTTTTAACATCAAAAAAATTATTTTCCTCTGACACCATTCTAAAATGATGGTTAATTAAATTGGTTGTGCTAAGGCTTAAACTTTGAAAATAAAAAAAAAAAAACTAAAATTCAGTCTAAAATATAAATTCATTTATGAAATTTACAGAGGCCAGGATACAGGGGTTTAGGCTAGAGAGCATTCAGTAGCCCTATCTGTCACATTGTAATCAGCTATATCTTGAATTATATTTTCCAAATAAATTCAAATGAAACAATATTATTCACAGATATATCTTAGAAATTATTTATTAAAGTGTTTTAACTTCTGGCTTCTCAAAAAAAGAAAAAAAAAAAAAAACCTTGCCAAATTCCATTTCACAGTATTTTAACTGGAAAAAAAATCCTCATAAAAGCTTAACTATAATGGCTTGTATGGTTGTATAGCTATCTAGAACTCCCCATAGACAAAGGGCTGCACACCAAAACCTGTAACTGTTTAGCTGAAGAAAAGCAACAACTTTGAATCCAAAAGAAAGGGCTTTTGGGACCTCATGAAACAATATACATGTAATATCAGTACAAAATATGTGCCCCTTGTTTCTCACAGTTATACCCTTGTTGTCACAAAGCAGAGAAGAGCAGGCTGAGTTCTTCAATGCAATGGGGATTACATCAATGATTCACAGCATGTTTACAACAGAGAAAAAAAAACCTCACAACACCCCCACCCCCAAAAAAAGTACCCCAAACCAAAGCAAAACAAAATCTCTCACCTGCTACCTGTGTAGAAATTATAGTTTAAAGGAAATAATCTGTCAGCAATAAGTCTTTTCTTAAATGCATAAGTTTACATTCTTCACAATATTGAACACTTCTGAGAAAGGTGGCAAAATAGAAGAAAATTATTAATTGAGATGTTAAGACTAAAAATTGATGTTGTAGTTCACATGCCAAATTTTTGACAGTACTTTAGTGGGATCTCTGGTAGCCTGTGTCTTATAACAGAAAAAGGTTGGCAAGATTGATGCTATATGTACAGCACCAGTTTCTACACCAAAGCTGTGTTCAACAGGGGAGAGCAAAGTGCTGTTTTGTGACAGTCATGTAATGGATCCTTGTGTTAAATATATAAGGAGTAAAAATAGTTAAGAAGAAGAAAAAAAAAAAAAACCCTTGATATTAGAGCCCTTTCACAGAATTTAAGAGAGCAAAAATGATTTCATATATCTTCTATTAATGTTGTTTAAGTAGAAATAGTTTGCATCATGATAACTTCAACTTGTGGGTCATAAGAATTGCTAAGGCCTCTGTGATGCTTTTCTTTGGATTGCAGAGTGAAAATGGTCATAGTCATGAGTACGTTCTACAGTTGACTATTACTTTTCATCAAACTGAAATTTTCATAATTTGTTATGAAACAAATTATGAAACATACATATTCAGTAATAATTGAGGTTTTCTTACATAATTTGTTCAAGTTGCCATAAAGATATTTATTTAACAACATATTAGAGATGAACAAAAGATTTGGGTACCCCTCCTCAAGAGGATTGGAGCCATTCAGTTCTAATTTTCTGACCAAATGGTAAGGAATTTGGAAGTTTTTTTGCTTTTTTAAAAAATCATTTAACAATCTTTAGGAGCCTACTAGCTACAACAATCACATAACAATGGTAATTACAGGTATCTGATCAAATCAGAGGAAGAAACTGAGTAATTTCCCTGCCCCAAATAAGGAGCCTCCCTAAACAAGAACAGAAAAATACTCCCTTCCCTGACATAACATGAATGTCAAACACCTTGGTTTACTTTTTCTGTATCAAACATTCACTGTAACAATTTTGGGTTGGTTCACAGAAAATCTAGAAAACAGAGCAGATCAATGTTAAGTTGCTATCCCAATGTGTAGTGGGTCACCTCTGAAGTACAACATGAGTAATTTCTGTAATAATAAATTCTGTGTCAGAAAAAATGCTTATTACATTTTTTTTTCAGATTTCTTTTTCCCAGAAGTGGGAACTGTGGGGCTGCAAGTACAGAACTCCTGATTTTTTTGTAGGGGTTAGAGTAAGGGTCATTCTTGCTTGAATGGCATCCCTGAAAGCTTAATGATTCTTCAAGAATCAGACTTAGACAAAATTTTCAAAATGTTATAAGCAAATATTAAGATGGGCTGCACCATCACTGAACTACTGTAAAGAAACTTTAAAGAAACTTTTCAGAACCTCCGGAAGCAGTTTAGCATTTTGAATAACTGCGAGGTGCTTCATGTTTGAATTGCAATGAAGCAGTGCCTGAATTTGATTCCAGAACTGGACTTCTAAAGGCTGCTTTAGGATTTATGTCTGTATCATCTCTTTATGTCTGTCCTCCAGGTTAGCTGGAATGCCAGTTCTGATTCAGAAGCATGGATCTGAATTGTGAATGTAGCACTGTGCTAATAAAACCTCAATGCTTTTCGGTCAAAACACACATCCAGCTGACTTCATGCACTTGCATCATGGTAAATATCTCATCAAAAGTCTTTGCAGACATGATTTATCCAATAATAAGACAAATTATAAGCATTTGAGAAAAAACTCTGGACAGTAAAATTTAGTGAAAATTCTTTCTTTTTTCTTTGAGAAAATCTTACACAAATTTCTTGAGATTAAAAGGTCTCTGGTATAATCCAAATCCAGATGTTCATGATACATAGCATTAATTACTGTATTTGTAATTAATCCATTTTAATATTTAAATCAATTGCATATTTTACCATGTACATGCATCAAAGCAAAGCCTAAACATAAACTTAGGAAAATCAAAGTTCAAATTTTCTTTACAGTATATCACTTAAAATTTCTTTTGTTGAAATTCTTCTTTATCCTGTTAAAAGGCTCACACAAAGAGCATGCCAATATAAATATATAGATGCACAATGGTTATCCCTTGCATTTTGTGGGACAGCCCTGTTACCTTGTTCTGTTTGCTGCAATCTGGTAACAAACATGGGTGGGAAACACAAGCATTATAAAACCCCTGTAACTAAATCTGGTGTGATTTCCTGGTCATAGCACTGCCTGTCAGGGTGAAGACTGAGCTCTGTAACAAACAACCACAAATACCATAAGCCTTTTTCAATGCCTGAGAAATAAAACTGATTTTAAATCTTGCATATGTAGTGAGAGTAAATTTTTTCACAAAGATACCTGAAACTTAACTTTTTTCCCTACACTCTCTGAACAAGCATAAAGTGAAATGGATCCAGAGGTTAATTATAAGTTGCTTTGTATTTCTTCCAGGCTGTAAACTTATAGAGGCACTCTAATAGAGTTTCAAGAATTTGACATATTTAATTTTATCACATGGATTACTTCAAACAAACTATTTTGAAGGAGATGTAGCTTTTTCTGTTAAGGTTTGAATTTATTTACATTTTTGGCAGCTTATAAATATTTTTTCCTTGGTCTTATCTTAAGCAAAGCTTCACAGGAAATTGATATAAAATCATTATTATGATGTGTGGGGTGTTGTTTTCTGTTTGGGGATTTTTAGGGGTTTGTTGTTGTTTTTTGGTGCCTTGACCAGCACGGCAGCCAAAGGCACTCTGACCG
>LTAT01000005.1:92427287-92475766 GCA_003286495.1 Chlorodrepanis virens
TTTTTTTTTTTTTTGGTTGGTTTATTTTTTGGGATTTTTTTCTTTAGGACTTAATATTTTTTCATGGGACAGTGTTTGCTGGGTTTTGTTTATTTGTATGTTTTCCTTTGCCTGTTCCTGTTTTCAGGCTCAGACAAGAATTTATTTTGCATCTCCATCCCCCGTTCTGTGCATGTATGACTTTGGAATCATGTTCATATTTCATTTTAGAGTCTTTTTGGTAGACGTGGAATAATTCATTATTATACCATCTCGGACATCTCTTTTCCACAACAATTTCTCATATTCCCATATTCTTTTTCTTTTCTAACACCATGTAAGGTGGACAAGAGGAAGCTTGCTTTTTAGGATGAAGTGGTAGTTATTCATCCTATTACAGCTATCTAAAATACTCATTCAGGAATTCCTCTTAATTGTATGAGATTTGTAGACTTCTCTTCCTGTATTTTAGATGCTTGATGTCCATTTGACTTTCAGATATTTTTGTACTTGGAAATCATCCAGTAGATTTGTTCTTAAATTCCTCTTCTAAGGTACACTCAAAAGTCACTGCCTATCTCTTATTCTCTCTTGGTTCTGGTTGGTTTTTTTTTTTCTGTGAAAGTAATCTACTGTCTTGGAAGCAGCAACCATAGATGGTCACTCTGAGGTTGAGTCCTGTCTACCTGTCCCAGAACTGCTTGGCTATGGTTAAATAAGATGTTAACTTTTTTCACGCTGACTGACCTCACTGTGTTAGTTTCTTAGTAAAGACAAATGTTAAGGCATGCTTCATCTATTTCTGTGATCTCTTTTGTCCCTGAGTTCTGTTCAAGCCAATATGGATCATTCAGTTTAATGTTGTCATAGTCCTGTGCTGGCAGCCAGTCACAAGTGGTGTCCCCAGGATTCAGTATCAAGGCCAGTCCTGTTTAATATCTTCACTGATGATCTGGATGAGAGGATCAAGTTCTTTGCAGACAACACCATATTGGGCTGGAGTGTTGACTGAGGGATCTGAACAAAGATTGGACCAATGGTCTGAGGTTCAGCAAAGCCAAGTACCGGTCATGCTCTTGTGTCCCAACCACCCCTGCAGTGTTATAGGCTGGAGACAGAGTGGCTGGCAAAGCTGCCCAGCAGAAAAGGACCTGGGGCTGCTGGTCCTCAGCCAGCTGAACATGAGCCAGTGAGTGCTCAGGTGGCACGTAAGGCAAATGACATTCTGGCTTGTATCAGAAATAGCAGTGTCCAGAGAAGGGCAACAAGGCTGATGATATGTCCAGAGAATGAGTCCTATGAGGAGCAGCTGAGGGAGCTGGGGGTGTATAGCCTGGAGAAAAGGAGGCTCAAGAGAGACCTTATCACTCCTACAACTGCCTGAAAGGAGGCTGGAGCCACGTGGGGGTCGGTCTCTTCTCCTAGGAAACCAGTGCCAGGACTCAAGCTGCACCAGGGGTTCAGATTGAACATCAGGAATAATTTTTTCACTGAAAGAGAATTTAGGCAATGGAAAGGGTTTCCCAGGGAGGTAGTGGAGTCACTATCCCTGGAAGTATTAAAAATGACTGGATATGGCATTTAGTGCTATGGTTGAGTTGAAAAGGTGTACTTCAGACAAAGGTTCAGCTAAATGATCCTGGAGATCTTTTTCCAACCTTAATGATTCTATGATTCAATACAATGAACCTGAAGTAACACCCAGATGAACTTAGTATTTTTGCCTACTCTGCTTTTCCTTTCTTTTATGCACAAAGATATTTATGTAGAGTTGTTTTTTTTTGTTTGTTTGTTTGTTTGTTTGCTTCTTTTCTTTGAAGAAGCCTTGCACATACCTTGGGAAACCATAGCTTTAATAACACAGGAAAATCAAAGAAATTTAAAGAAAAATCCTCTTCGGTATATATGAGACAAGTACAAACAAAAAGAGTATGCTGCCTAAAAAATTACCCTTTAAAAGAGCATATTATGATTTTCAAAGAATGATGGTTGTACTTCTAGTATGCTCTTTTAAAGGGTAACTTTTTATTGAAAATACTAGAAATCTTTTAGTATTTTCAATGCCTTCTATTTGCTTAGTGAATGAAGAGTAATTGAACACAGTTATCAAAAGTCATGAAGGAACAATTTATAATTCTTTATCTTAATTTACTAAAAGCTTATATAGCTGCAAATTTTCATTTATCCAACTATGTTAAAAAAATTACTTTTTCTTCTTTTCCTCACTAAGGTTATTTAGAAGTTTCTCTAGTTATTTAAGAATTTAAAATTATAGTCTTTAACAAGAATGTTAAATTTCATTGGTTTTATCTGCAGAATATCAAAAAAAAGAGACAATGTGTTTTATTGGGATTTTTTTCTTGTCTATGTAACATACCTTCTTTTATTCCTGTCAAATTTTATGCCTTTGGATACTTTTACAAGTTAAAAAAAATGAAAGAATAGGTGTACTGTAGTAAAGGTCACTTGTATCTGACAGAAACATTTTAAACACAGAGAGGTCTGAAGAGAAAGTTCCATCTTTTTGCTCTCTCTTCAAACATAAGAAGTAATTTTCATTTATATGTGCTATTTATGATATATAAATATTGTAGCATGCATATTGTATATTTTATACAAAATGCATGTTGTAAAATTCTAAAATATTTTTGTGGGTTTGAATCAAGCTATAGTCAAACATATGGTGATTCCTAGTTTTATTCTTGGCAAATTTAATATTCTAGGCCATAATATAGTATTTAAGACTTTAGGATGCAGTGTCATTGAAAAAACTGTGCTGGTATCTAGCACAGGCAAACTATTTTTCTGAAAAGCAAATTTTGGAAAGATTTCTGTAGCTTGATAGGTTATCTCTTAACGGTGATCAGTCATTGAAAATCCTGAGTTTATTTCATTTGAAAAATGGCTTTCCTCCATCTGGAACCACGAAAAGTTTTGATCTATGTAATGATTGTGTGTGAAGTGTTGAGAGATGATTATTCATTGGGGAAAATCACTTTACCTGGTCCGATCATGAAATGACGATTTGTGTAGGGATTTCTTCAGCAGCCAGTGAATAGGGTCAATAATTTAACATTGCCTGAAATTACAAAGATCTCTAATATTTTTCAGCCTCCTGCATTTTCTTTCTAGTTTTTGATCCTGCATCTGGCTTTAGTCAATAATATTTTTCCCTTGCCTTTGAGTACCACATGTTATTACAGAAAAATGTGTAACAGTGCTGTAATTTCAAAATTACATTGAATCATTGTGCTCGGTGGGAGGTTTAGTGTATTTTTGTGGAGCAGAACTGTTTCTGTTGTATATTTGCAATTAATGAAGAGAAACCAAAATAAAATGAGAACAGTGTGGGTAATAAAAGCTCTCCTACCTGTGTACTAACTCACTAAGATTGCTGTTCTGAAAGATATGTTCTGGAGGTGCTGAATTAACAAGGAGCCAATTCTGAAACTGTGGATCACTGTGTAACTTTGAGCGAAGGTCACAGTGTCCTCCTTTTACATGATCATAGCTACTTGCCACTAAAGATAGTGATGTGAACCTGTGAGAAATAGCAATACTTTTTAATCCAAAACAGTAAGGTCAAAACAGACCCAAAGAATTCTGAGATGATGCTTAAAGGTCTCTTTCATTTTTATAAGAACTGGGATATTCTCTCATCCAATGCTGGCTTTGGTTGCTGGTTTGAAGCTGAGAGTCAGAGGCATAGTTTTACAACCTTCTACTTTTTTAACAAGTACATGCTGCATGTGTGTAAAATATTTGGGTCCTATGTTCCTTAATGTTCCTTAGTTAGATGATAACTAACATGGGACAGAGTGGCTTTGCCTTTTCTTTTGCCTAGGTTATTGACATAGAAAAAGATGAGAAGATCAGATTTTTTTCTGGTCAATGACTGAAAAAAAATGGAATAAATAATACCATTCTGTTAAATAATAATAAAAATAATAATTTCTGCTCTGAAATGGAATCCGTTTACAGTTCTTAACAATGCAAATTTTTTTTCATTTCACGTTGAATATTCTTGTTATAAAAATTTTATTAACATAATTGAAGGAACACTCTAGATATTAATCTTAATTCAAGTCACATTCAAGCAAAAATCAAATTGCCCCTTTTTACACATATTGCCCATTTCCAAGAAATAAAACATACATTCACAGAGGCTTTACTTTAGTTTACTTTATGTGTAGTATAGGATGGAGAAAAATGTATCAAAAAGTCATGCAAAGTCAGCAGATTTAGAATTAAACTGAATACATTCCATGTATTATAAATATACATGGTATTTTAATTTAACAACTTTTTTGTTTAGATTTGTATTGAACCATTATAAATTTAAAAAAATAATAGAAAAAAATCAGAAAGAAAAAAAGCAAATATAACTTCAAATATCAATTAAAAGAAAGCTAATCCATCAGCACACTCTCCTTAGATCACACTTGCCATTTTTTCTTGGTTATGTAGATGAAAACAGATTCTAAATCCAGTTTTCCTAAGAGATGTAAAAAGTCATCAGATCATAGTATACTACAGAGCATCAAATGGATTTTTGATAGACATAACTTCACTCAGCCGATTTTAGAAATTTCTAATCATTTCCAAAATCACTCCTACTCACAGTAAAAAGCTCAGAAATAGCTAAAAGCTGAAATCTAAACTCATCCAGCTAGCATTGAAACCCGAGGCAAATATCCTTGTCTGAAATTTTCTGCTACCAAAAACCATGCTCACATGTCAGACTGTTTTCAGGATTTGAATTACTATTTCAAGATTATTTTCTGTACCATACACAGCGCTTTGTCAGATGCTTTTGGAGCTGCTTTGGATAACTACAGCATTGCAAAGTGTAATAAAGATATGCTGTAAAAAAATCAGATAAAGAAAAATGTCTAACCTCTGAAAGAATCTTTGATGACTTTCCAGGTTATATATTGCATACTATTTTTTCCTGTTATTCTGTCCATGGTGGTTTTCATTATATACTCCTACATGAAAGTAACCACAAGCATGTGTTCCTTTACCTTTTGTCATAATGGATGAGAATTAAAATTTGAATAGAGATAATAGTAAATTAACATTAATAGTAAATATTCAGAAAAAAAAGAATTATCAAATTTATATTAATTCTTTTATGGGTTACCAAAATTATTTGTAATTCATAGTATTTATCCCATTGCTGACTTTGTAGAAATTGCAAGAAAAGAGTTGTCAGACTTGCTTTGTCTGGGCTTTTCTTGACCTGCCTGGAGCTTGCTTTTAACTTTTTTAGCTGCAACAATAGTAGTCTACTGCTCTGGTGACTACTGCCTCAGCTTTGCTTTCATTTTTCTATGTATGTCTGCATGATATATAATTTTTATACCATTTTTTATATTCTGTAATTAGGTGGTAATAATAATAGGCAGTGGAAAAATAAATCTAACATGTAACACAAAGAGAAAAAGTAACCACTGGAATATGTGTATAACAATCTTAATTGCATTATTATGAAGGTCTTCCTGGTTTGGTTTGTTGGTTCATTGTTGTTTGGGTTTTTTTAAATTGGTGCTAAAATTACAAAGTTAATATTTCAAATGCACTAACAATAAGTTGTTGCTTTTTGAAGTGTTTTTCTTAGGTACATATAAACAGAAGCATTTGAAGTGGAACTGGTGCCTCAATTTAAGGCAATAGTACATCTAACTCCTTGGACACATTCATTCATATATATGTCCCCTGATCACTTTAATTAGTTGTTCACTTTCAATTCAGTAAATCTGTGATTTTCTTGGCCAAGAGCTAATTCAATTTGGTGGAGACACCTCTGTGTCTCTGGGCTTCAATACTCCTGCATTGAAACTGTATCATCTAATAATTTCATGAAACATAACCCAGTAAAGCCACAGATGATGTTGAACCATGTGCACAGTTAGTCCTAAAAATGCTTCTTTCATATCTTACTGATGGTATACAATCATAATTTAAACACTCGGGAAATGCAGCATTCAGCTCTGTCAGTATTAACTGATATATATTTGATCAAAGAATTTAAGCATTTTTCTTTTCTTATTAGAATTTAAAAATACCAAGTACAAGTGTTCAGTGTGATATTTTGTATCTAAATTAAATAAAAAAAAGGGCTTATGTACTTTTAGAATTGTGAAACCTCAAACTCAAAAGATATGTAATGCCAAGGTATAATACATATACTTATATATTAATTTCTATTCCTCATAGGGGTTGTGGTTTAAATCCAGCCAGCAAACAAGGCCCACTCAGCCTCTCACACACCCCCACCAGTGCAGTCAGGGAGAGAATCAGAAGGGTAAAAGATAAAAACTCATGGGTCAAGATAAAGACAGTTTAATAGGGAAAGCAAAAGCTGCTCGCAGAAGCACAGCAAACCAAGGAATTGATTACTGCTTCCCAAGGGCAGACAGGTGTTCAGCCACCTCCAGGAGAGCAGGGCACCATCACATGTAATAGCACTTGGGAAGAAAAATTCCAACACACCAGAAACCCTTCTTCCACCTTCTTCTCTCCACTTTATATATGACCATAATGCCACATGGTCTGGAATATCTCTTGGGTCAGTTTGAGTCATCTGTCTCAGCTGTGTCTCTTCCAAAACTCCCACGTACCCCCAACTTCCTCACAAGTGTGGCACACAAAAAGCAAGAAAGGCCTTGGCTCTGTGTATGCCCTGCTCAGCAATAACAAAAACATCTCTATATTATCAACCCTGTGTTGAACACTAATCCAAAACACAGCTCCATACTTGACACTGTGAAGAACATTAACTTTACTTCAGCTGAAACCAGCACAATAGGTATGATGTTGTCTTGAACAATTTTATTACTTTTTCTCATATAGATCATCAATAAGGAAACAGACTGTTCTCTCTAATGTGAATCCATTATTTGAGAGAAAAAAACACTTTTCAACTTATCTACTGATCTATGTGGTAGAAAAAAAATTTGTTCATTGACTTCCTAAATTTTGAAGATGATGGGTAGAATTTAGTTCCATGTTCCGTGCACTAAGCTCCTGGAATTGTAAATTAGTATTCTATCTATACATTTTTTTAGCAGCACACTTATTGTAGGCATCAGGATTGCAAAATAGAAAGGAATTAAAATTATGCATATTAAAAATGTTAGGTTGTTGTTTGGGTTTTTTAACATTTTTTCTGTGATGTTTTGAGAATGTCATTAATAATACCTTGAAATTTTAGATTGGAAGCTTGAAGCCTTAATTATTAATAGAGATAGCAAATTCTTCAGATATGCTAAAAGGATTGATGAAATTAGTTGATGATTCTTCTTGTGTCCAGATTACCATGCCACTTCTCAAGGCGGGACAAATGAGTTTTATTCTTTTCCCCCTCTTCTTTGACATAAACCATACATAAAAGTTACTAAAAAAGTTTTAGATTGACCCCGGCTGGAAACCAAGGCCCACATGGCTGCTCAGTCACTTCCCCCTTGGGGGGTGGGGGAAATAATTGAATGAGTAAATGAGATGAGACACAGTAAAAGTGCACGCAAGAAAAGCAAAGCAAAACAAATTCACCACTTCCCATGCGCAGGCAGGTGTTCAGCCACCTCCAGGGAATCAGGGCTCCATCATGCAGAATGTGCCTTTGGAAAACAAAAGCCATCACTCTGAATGTCCTGCCTTACTTCTTCCCTGAGCTTTATAAGCTGAGCATGATACCAAACGGTGTGGGATAGCCCTTTGGGTCAGTTTTGGGTCAACTGACCTCTGGATCAGTTTGTTCTGTGGAAGCACTGCTCAGCAACAACAAAACTCCCATATTCTTTCCATGGTTTCCAGCACAAATCCTAACTATAGCCCTTTTCAGCTGCTATGAAGAAAAATAACTCTGTCCCAGACAAAACAAGCACAAAAATAAATGTCTGGTGAGAGTATTTCAATATATATACGATGTCTGGAGGAGCAGCAGCAAAAAATTCAGATTTATGGATTACAAAAGTGGATTATATGATATACAAATTTAATATCGTTGCATTTTAAGGCATACAAACATATAACAGACTATTAGTAATTCATACTTGTGGCTCTGGATAATTTAGTTTTCAGATGTGAATTTTTTTTTTTTTTCTTGTGGATCAAATAGGAAGGGAAAACAAAAACACTTATGTCAGACTTTCTCAAAGTTCTAGTTCTATCTTCAATATTTTATCTCTTTTATTATTTTACCAATAGTTCAATTTATTTTGCTTGCTAAAGGGATAGATTTGTTTTTTAAATGCTCATTCTAGATTTATGGAACTTGCTTAAAAAAAAAATCTGGATTTTTTTTTTTTGTATTTCAGAATATTTTTATTTCTGTTGGACATTTACATTAGTATAGAGCTTTATTTTGTTCAGTTGCACTTTTTTACTCATAAAATACTAAATATTTGAGGTGTTTTCCTTGTATCATGTCAAAAGTACAGGTTTTTGATCAAAAATTTGTAGGAAAAATACATGCTCTTTTCAAAAATATATTTTTTCTTTTATTTCATGTGCTTAAAGAATATTTTTACTTGATCTATCTTTACAGGTTTTTTTTTTTTTTTTTCTGATCATTAAAATTACCACTTCCACAGTCAAATACTGCTAAATAATGATAGCATATGTAAAGTATATTTATTTGGAAATAAAAGACTTGAGTGTAGCTTACAAAAAAAACACAGTGGTGTTGGTTTAAAAAAACATATATAAGTTTTCTGGTTATCATGGCAGCACAGTGAGAGTGGCAGAACTTTTCTTGAAAGTTGTGGGAAACACTTCTATAAGCAGATCAGAACTGAATCACTACTGTCATCCATATATTTTGATTTCTTTTTAAATTCTACTCATAAGTTGTTCATCAAATGCATTCAATAGGCTCAGAGACAAGTAAACTGAAAACAGCTTCGGGCTTTTTAGTGGTGGGGGCTAGAAACTAATTTTTGAGCATGAATTATACAGTCGGTGGCTGGAGAAGCCTGAAGACAAAAAAGCCATGTCATATTCATGCTCTGCATAGGGTGTTTGTTTGTTAGGATTTTTATGATACTTTAATGCTACACTCTGAATATGAAAGTCCCGTACACCATGATACATTTATTCCTTGCCTACCTGGAGGAGGAAACAAGAGTCAGAAAACAGCTGTAAATAGTTTTCAAAAAAACCCCATAAATAGACTTCTTTTTCCCTTTCTGTTCCTATTTCCTGCTTTTATGGATGTGTATATTTAAGTGCTCATGGGCTGAAGAGCCAGAGCCTGTGCAGTTGTGGGAGTTCACAAGTGGTACATTAAAAGCTCTCAATACCTCCAGAAGTAAATGGTATTGTGCCGGGGCTCAGTATAGATGCAGTCAACCAGCTGGACCACTTTTGTTTCCTCTTTGGTGATTTTGGATAAATAATATCAACAGTTCTTTATTTTAGAAAATATGAAGAGGAAATTAGTGTTTTTCTTTTTTTTAACATATTCTTAAAGTATTTAAGATTTTTTTTTAAAGGTATTCAAATATGTGTATGCAGGTGCATTTTTGCATCCAATATATTCTGAAATACTTCAAAACCAGACTTTAAGATTTCATTTCTGATGTCTAGATTTGGAAAACACAGTCATTTTACATGTGACTTAATAAATAATACATCAATGTTTTCCTAGCTGTCAGCTTAAGCCACTGTGATAAGAATGGTTAATTACTAAAACCAATAAATTTTTTAACCTCTTCACACACTTGGTTTGATAATAAATTATAGAATTATAGAATCACATAACATTTAGCTTGGAAAAGGCCTCAAAAACGGTCTGGTTCCAAAGCCCCTGCCATGGGCATAGAACTTTGTGCTAGATCAGGTTGCTCAATATCCCATCCAACCTGGCCTTAAATGCTTTGATATGTCCCTCTAATATTTGTTATGTGATAAAAAACTGAAGAGGAAGGAAAATCCTAAGCCATTGCTAATTGCCAGTAGGAGGAGGGAATTATCCCTTTAAGTACCAAAGTCTTGGAAGGAGAACATGGATAAATTTGTGAGAAGCCAAAAGCCTCATCTTGATGGTGTCTATTACTGTCTTGTTCGGCTTTTTTTTTTCCCCTCTTCAAACAATGAAATGTGGTTCTGTCTTGATCCCAGCTTATTTTAGATATGGATTTGTTCAGTTAGGAATATTATTATCCTAAAGCTTTTTACAGAGAAGGAGAAATAGTTACTTCTAAATTGCATGCACATAGTTGGTGGAATTTCCTAAAAAAGTCTCTTATTTACATACCTAGAGTTAGAACACGGGTTTGTGCAAGTTCAAACAGTCATGTGTGCAAAACAGATGTGAAGTTCTAGGCAAGTACCACTCCATTTCTGGGCCCTCACTCCTTTTTACATGAACCTTTTCTTACACACTGAGCCCCTGCAGTGCTGCTGTCCCAGCCTTAGCTCAGCCACACCCTGCAGTGAGCAGCTGGATCTGGCTGGATCTGGCTGTGTCTGGCTGTGCCCAGCTGTGCCTGGCTATGTCTGGCTGGAACCAGCTGTGTCCAGCTGTGTCCGGCTGGGGCTGTCCCAGATCCCTTCACGGAGCTGCCGCTGCTGCCAGAGCCTGGCATTGGCTGCAGTTCATAATGTTGAGGAACAGGTCTGGAACAGGTAGCTGGGCTGCAGATTGAGCTCTGGGAGCCTGAGACAAAGGCTGTGAACTGACACCTTTGGGATAACAAAGGGCATGAAGATGGGTGGTGTCAGCCAGGTGAAGAGAAACAGAGACAGCAGGAGTGGGAATTGCCAAACCTTTCGGATAACAAAGGCGGCAAAGACTACTGGCACCAGCAAGGAGGATGGACACAGACAGGAGTCAGGAGCTGAAGACTCACAAGGAAAAGCAAGACTCACGCTTGGTGAGACTGTCAGGGTGTAAAAGCTCAGTGGTTTCTTGGTTGGGATTCTCCTCAGAGGCATCAGCTTGAGCTGTTTCAGTGTAAGTGTACTGTGAATAAATGGCTTTATGGAATGATATATCTGGGACTCTGCTGTGGAAGACCTAGTGCGGAATCTGTGAGGAAACCTGGTCTGTGAGGCTGAGGTGTGCAGGCAGTGAAAAGAAGACTCATCAGATCACTGGAGCTGCCCTTTGTGAAGGGGCTTTGGTCCCTGCCATGAAAGTCTCTGTTGGTGGGAGTGTGACTGCCAGAGTCTAATAAATGTTCAGACTGGGTAGTTTCCTTAATATTAACTCACACAGAACAGAACACCAGTGAGAAACAACTGCTCCCTTTTAAATTTAAAAGGTTTATTAAACCTTAACAAAAATTACTACAAAGAACTGAATAAGGAAAACCTTTTCACCACTGGGAGTTTCTGTGACTACCAGCCGCATACTCATCCACAAAATGGATGCTCTGCCTTTTATAGCCTTAGCCCCTCCCAAAGTTTTGTCAGTCAACTCTTTTTCTGCTGTCTATTGGTGGAGATCACTTTCTTGCATCATGATTGGAGGTCAGGTGTTATGCTGCTCCTCCTGGTAACAAGCCAGCCTCCTCTAAATATCTTGACTACCAAGGCTTTTACAAGGGGGAAGGGGGAAGAGGACCATGGGATGACATATTGCAATAACGATACTATACATCTACATAATATCTATGTCTTAATTGTGAGAGCCAACTATTACATTACTTATCTATAACATCATTATGTTTTACTTTTTTTTTATCCATGCCATGTTTAATTTTTCATTTTACCCAGACTGTTGTACATATTGATTTTACATGGCAAAGACTTTTACATTTGTTCCTTGTATGATAAGCAAGAAAGTTTTCCCTTTGGCTAGGGTATATTTAAGAGGACAAATACAACTAGCATAAAACTTGTTTCATATTGCATGGAGAGCTGTGGGCAGTCCTGGGCATTTTGAGGTGAAATTCAGGACCTTGTCATTTTTATGCTAGATGATATTTTCTTCCCAGTGACCCTTGCTGACCTCTGGATATAATCTAAACACGGGCTGGAGATGGTGATGAAGTGTTGCTGTTTCCTTTCTGTAGCTGCTCCACAGACATTCACCTGCCTCACCAAGGTTTCTAGGTATCAAAGCAAATATGGGATATATGACAGAGGACAAACCTTGATTTTTCTGCAAGAACCAGAAAACCAACAAGCCCCCCAACAACAACAACAACTATGCACTAAAAAAAATAAAAAAATCTGTCCCTAATTATTGACTATGCTTCTTGAATCTCTCTGATAAGTAGAGAATCATATAACAGAATGGTTTGGGTTGGAAGGGACATTTATGGTCATCTAGTCCAACCTCCTTGCAATAAGCAGGGACACCTTCAACAGGTTGATCTGAGTTCTGTCCAGCCTGACACTGAATGTTTCCAGGGATGGAACATCTGCCACCTCTATAGGCAACCTGTGCTAGGGTTTCACCATATAAAAGTACCTGTATATCTAATCTGAAATTAACTGCATTTCAGTTTTAAAGGGCTGAAATGCATTTTCAGAGATCTGGAATGTTGCATTGTGCTGCTTTCTAGGGGTTGGTTCAATTTGAGCAGTGCCTGACATTATTCCATAGGCAGATGTCAAATAAAATAGCCCATTGTCAAGCGTTTTTGTTTATTAGTGTGGGTGCCACTGCCCTACAAATACTAACAGAGTAGTGAAATAAGATGGCTGCATTCGCAACCTAACTGGGTTTTACTTGTTACTTTTCTCAAAACAATGGAATTTACTTTTGCATCAGTGGTCTGCAGTTGATTTATATTTCTATTTAACAGCTGCAGGCTGTCATGGATGAAATGAAACTTTTCTACCTCAGAGGAAGGAGAAAGTATTTGTGTTTATCTGTCTGATCTCAAAATGAAATTGTAATTTTTAAGATACTCTGGGAGTGGAAACAAGAATATCTGCTTCAAGTTAGTTAAGGAAAAACATAGTAACTTCTTAGTACGCTTGTGTGCTGAGGTGGCTCCAAAAAGTTCATGCACATTATTTGATCATTTCTGTCAATTAGTTACTATGAGCTCCATAGTAACTACACAGATGTAAAGCTGAAGTGCCTTCTTAGCAACTAGAAATGTCATACTGATAAAATGTATCTAGAAGTGGTTTGAAGACACAAAGAAGCTTGTTCCATCAAGTTGGAAGAGCCTGATAAAGGACTATTCAATTTTTCTTAAAAGTAAACTGAATTTCAGGTTGCTTTATTGATACCATCATATTACATGCAAAACCTGATTATTATAATTGATCCATAAAGCAATAGGTGGTTTTTACCTGTGATTTAAAAAAAAAAAACAACCACCCAACAGAGCAGATCATGGGCACAGTATACTTTTACTCATTCATGCAAACAGCTGTAAATTTGAACTCATTTGGGAAACCAGCTTTAATCGATAAAATCCTGGGGTTTTTTGTAGTGATTTTTTCAACAGTTATAAGGAAGGTGTGCTGATTTTCAAAGGGTGATCAGTGGTCAAATCTCAAAAATGAAGTCTTGGGGTTTTGTTTCTTCTTTTGGGTCATGGCCAAAAAGATTGTTTATTTAAAGTTTGTCTTTGTTTACTTACACTGTGAGGACCAGAATATATTTGAGGAGTCAGCATAGCCTTTTTGCCCCTTTCCTTCAAGAATTAACAGGCTGACATGAATAAGTCACTGATTCTCTGTAAGAAAGAGGGAAAGAAATTATCAGTTTGACATTTCACCTAAATAAACAGACCCGCCAGAATGACTGAGGTTACATATTCAAGACAGAATTGCATATCTGACACATAGATGCCATAGAAAATTGTGATGAATTGCCTAGGGGTTTTATTAATTATTATTGTCACAGTGACAAGAGTAAGAGGGAACATGTTGCAGCTCACATCCACCCTGCTAATTTTAATGAAGAGGAGAAAAGAGCCAAGCTGAAATAATGGTTTTGATGGTTTTGCTGTGTTCTTAAACATATCCACAGTCTGAGATATTTGTATAGCTGCATGTCATTGTGTACAAAAGAAAAGCATTTATTTTAATGAGTTTTTTACCTAGAGTCTCTATAAATTTAGACAGTCCCTTTACAGAATAAACAAAAATTTTGGAGTGTGTATTTTTATTTGGTGAATGTTTACTGTGAGGTGTTTTCCTTATCTATGTTATAGTGGTTTCCTCAACTGGTATACCATCTGTAATTACAGCAGTTATAGATAGACAATTCAGGGCACAAGACATTCTAGTTCTATTTCAAGTATGATCTGAATTACTTTGTGCAAAAAAAAAAAAAAAAAAGGTCAAATTATGTACTACTGCTGTTCTACTTCTTGAACTTTGGCTTGACAAGCATAATTCTGTCTTTTGAAATAGTGTAATATAATATTGATTCTGTAGATTCATGGTATTTAAATGTCTGTTTAGGTAATCTTGATACTGGAAGCTTTCAAACGAGTAATACAAAACACTTGCACTTATTTTTTTCAACCAAATCTTGTTAAAATCTTAAGTGTGGAAAATGTTAAAATGTTAGGTCTGGAAAAAAAAAGTTAAAACATATTAAGAGAAAAATAGTGCTGAATTTTCTGTTAGGTCCTTGATATACAGTCTTGCATCTATTTCCTGGTGCTTGCACAGAATGTCAGAATTATTTTCACTGAATAGAAGCCTGAAAAATGCATACAGTAATATAACTTTTAAAAAAAGATAAAGGAAACTAGATGCTGTCTCTTGAATAAGACATTTTATACTAAATGGCTTTATACTAAGTTGTCAGAAAATGCTTCATTGTACTAAGGATTCACAATTCTGGAGTCCGTTCTGGAATGGGACACTCAAAAAGGAGTGGAGATCAGTACTTTCCCTTTGCAGATGTAGGCAGATCAGCAGAAGGAACAGTCTATTTTCTGAGCAGATATACTTTGAACATCCCAATGAAAAAAATTAACTGAATTAAATGATCACAGAAGTAAATGGCCAGAATCCATGTCCATTTTGGATTTAGCTTTGTAATTGTCCTTCGTGTACTTAGAAGGTAAAATGATTGCTGAAGAAGCCACCTACCATCGAAAATTATTAAAAACTCAGTTTGGAGTTCCTGAAAGCTATAATTCTTATGCAGCTTCTGAGGTACTGATAGACAGATTTCTTATAGATTTAACTTAAGAGAATTTTAATTGCAATAAAGCAAAGTTTAGTTGAAATATGCTTGCTTTATTCCTAGGAAGGATGGTGCATCCCTCACAATCATTTTAACTAGACATTTGGTATTTATTCTAGCCAGTAAAATACAGTTCTTAAACTGCCAGCACTTCATTTGATCAAACAATTTCCATAGAAACTATTTTTATTATATACATGTAATTATTTAATTTATGACCAAATAAAACGTTTCTTGTATTAAAAAAGACAACTACTGGGACTATCTAGCTGAAGTATTAGGCACAGAAATTAGATCATTAAAATTAACAGCTTTGTTCTATTATATTTTGTGTCTTTGTCTCTCTCATCTCTTTTCTGCTTGAACTATGAGATAAACTCTCATTTATAGATTCAGTCTCTTACTGGTTCCTTTTATTGATTATAGTAGGATTACTATTTTGATTGGGGCAGGTAGAGCAAATCACAGATCCTGTATTTACTTTTCTCCATTTAATCTATAATTATAATCAGTAGAAAGAGTGAAATGTTAATGATCATGCTGTTTAAGACACAGACTAGAATTCAGTTCTACTATTGCACTAAAAATGTTTGTTTCACTTTACCTGCGTGTCACCATGATCATTCCTACTAAACCTGATACTGCCAATTTAGAGAACTTCTCTAAATTTTACCTATTGGTATCAGAACATTTTCCTCAGCGGGCGCCCATTAAAAAAAAAAAAAAAAAGCAACTAAGCAACTCCTTCTCCTTTATTATTTGCATAATCAGACTCATTGTCAGTTTTCCCTTCTAATCTTGTTCATTAGAGCTGTTAGAAATGTAATGTATTTGTAAACTTTGTAATGTTTTCATTTCATCAAGAAGGGAGGGAAAGAACTAACTGTACTGATGTACCAGTGGTTTTATGACATGGGCATTATACAGAAAACCAAAGAAATTAAATTAACACCTCTAAAGAAAATCATCATCAGCTGGTGTGTTTCTTATTTTGTGATAATTTGTCTCCTTGGTGATGTGCTAGAATTATTCTGAGCTTATCTTGTTCTAACAGTGAGAGAAGGAGAGACAGTGCAATTCTCAGTCCTGTCAAGAGGACCGTTAAGAGATATCACTTCTTGGCATGTACAGAACTGTAGCTTTTAAACAGGGGAGAGTAGGCAGAAGGAGAAGACCCCTCACAATTTAAATGCTTTGAACTTTAAATGGTTTGAGCAGCTCAACAGGAAACTTTGGGAAAGGTTCTGGTCACAACGACTTCATGTTGTACCTAGGTTTCACTTAAGAGGTGTCCTACATGTTTTGCTTGTAGTCTCATTGAAAGTCAGAGGAAGGCCAGGGAACAAGGTTTTTTGTGTCAGTCTATCTTTTCTTCTATAAAAATGGCCCCCCCATAGACTATCCCATAGTTAGCAGTTATTTTCTAATCTCAATCTCTTTCTCAGTGTCAAAGCCTATTTGGTATAATCTGAAAACCCTTTCTCTCTGTCTTTCATTTTAATGGAAAATCCTTTAGTTTATGTTCACAAATGAGATTATTCATGCATTATGCCCATGGCTAGGTGTTTTGTTACCTCTTCTTATTTGCAACACAGTTCTGAGCATTTTAAAATCATTTGAAACCCAAGCTAAAATATAGTGTCACTTACCAGACAAAAACAACCAGGTAAGGCATTGATTAACAAATGCATATAAAACAGCCAATTAAGGAAATGAGAATTTTATTGAAAGACAGTTGTTTTAACCCTTATTTATATATTTAAAAAAAAGGGATTGTAGTCACCTTCAGCTTTATTGAAGAAATGGCAGTGCTTGGTAAAAATGCTAGATTGCTTTTTTAAAGGAAAAGACAGCCTTGTGAATCAATAAAATACGTTATATAGTGGTAGTATATTTACAAGTAAATAACATTGTAGGGTGAGTTTATCACCTGTTGCTGGTGAAAAATGGAGTTTTCCAAACTTATAAGCCACTGAGACAATACAACATGTTGGGTTTATTTCTTTTGGAAAGAATGCTTCTGGATATCCCATAAAATTGCTCTTTACTACTGACTCTTCATCAACTCTGTCATTTCAAAGTAAATTACTGACTTTCCTACTATTCTGAATGAAGTGGTATTGCAAAAACCAACAACTCTTCATGCTGAGCTGTGTGTTTAAGCCTTACACATAGTTTATTGTGTGATCTTCTAAGGGAAAATATATAATGGTAATTTTGCTTTCATGTCAAGGTTCTGTTTTCACTTCCTGTCATGTAGAGTGAAAAATAAATTATAATATTTTTTAAACAGGTTTTTTTAATCATTTGCCTGTCAGATAAAATCTTACCCCCCGGGGCATTAGTGAAATTTTATTTGTTGACTTCACCGACACAATGGTTTTCATTTTCCTTGTGCTTGATTATTAAATAATATAAATAGAGTAAAATATTTTTTGTGACTGGATAGAAATACTTTGCAATCACAATTTAGTCTTTACAATTGTTGCAGAAGTATCATTACTTGCAACAAGCCATGAAATGACACTGAGTTCAAAGCATAGTGTAAAAACTAATGATTAAGGAGCTCATAATACTGTTACATGAGTGTCTTTATTATTATAAGGACTTTATAGGTTTGATGTGTGCTAAATAGTTTTAATGCAAGTAGGTCACAAAGATTGTACAGTACAGTTGTTATGTAATGATGTGAGATGGTTTCTTCTCTGTCTTCCCCTCATGACCTTGAGCAACATAAAGATATGATGTAGATCATTATTTAAATATCAGGACTGATGAAGGAGTGGTATTTTTAAATTGGTGGCTTCCATAAATCATAAATTAAAATGAAAGTATAGAAATGGGTTCTTAAATTTTCAGGCATGGATAGGCGCAGCTCAGGCAGGTCTTAATGAGTGATTTTGTAGTCCTAAGGTATACTTACTATGGTGACAATTTCTTAACTAAGAGTGAACATAATGCAAACATATATTTCATTTGGTGGAACTGTATTGAATCATTAGTGAATGAATTGTCTCTTGCTGGAAAAATTTCAGCTTTCTAGAGTCATCAGGAGTTCCCTTGCACTTCATTTGGCAATAGTAGTGTTGTGTGGGGCCCGCCAGTTGAAGGAAATCAGACCCAGGGTTTCAGCCTGGTCAGCCCGGTTTTTGCAAGTTCAGTTTCTGTTCCTGAAGTCTGATGAATTCAACAGCTGTGAAATTTTGACATTTGCAATTATCAAAAGAGTTCTAATTTTCATGATGCAGCTTTGTCTTTAATGAGCTGAATGGTATCTCAGGAGGTCTGCATAACTGCCTGTGCATTGTGAGAGAGTGCAACCAGAACACACACACACAGACACACGCACACACACACACACACACACACATACACACATACACACAAACTGTGTGTGAGGAATGCATCTAATTCTGAGCTGTAGCTTTTGTATGACTTGTAGGAATTTCACCACAGAAATGGAGGATATAGAATATATCCCAGTTCCCACTATGTTTTTCATATAGAATATCTGTTTAAATTAGAACTTAATGCTAAAACTAAAGCTGATCCTTTCACTTTAAACTTTTAAGTAGTATTTTAATCAAGCTAAAATCTATAATCACACTAAAAAGGTAAATATTTTACAATTTTCTCTCACAATTTCTAAACATGTAGTTTCCTAGCTATATGAAAATATACAGGGGTGGTTTCTATGAAAATCTTCTCTTGTATCTGATAGAGCCAGTGCCAGTGGGCTCCAGGAAAGACCCACTGCTGTCTCAAGATGAGCCAAACTGAGATGGTCATAACACTTCTGGGATAAAATATTTCAGAAGGAAAAAAAGAAAGTTATTAGGCAGGTATAACTGTGCTCAGAGAAGAGTGAGATTATGCGAGAGGAACAAAGATGCAGACACCAAAGTCAGTGAATAAGGAGGGAGAGGAGGTGCTCCAGGCACTGGAGCTGAGCTTCCCCTGAAGCCCATGGTGAAGACTATGGTGAAGCAGCCCACTGAGGTCAACAGAGGTAAATGTAAAATGAAATGTTATGAGTGAGCAGGCTTTTGAAGACTTTGAGAAAAGGTGAACTAGTAAACTCCCAGATTGACTGAAAGCTGTACATCTGCTGAGCCTTAAGTTGCTTCATTAAGCTTGAATTAAAATTAAATTCAACTGTTGGAAAGACATCGGTCAAAAAAATACCAAATCAGAACAAAACAAAAAGTGAGCAAAAGGCTTTATTTTTAGTTTGTTTTTTTTTAAGCAGCTGATTAATTCACTAAGAATGGACAAAAAATTGGATTTATATAAGGGAAATTTATTTTCAGGCCTTGGATCACCAAATGTCATGGTTTAGGAATGGCACTCCCCAATTTATTGATCCCTCTGCCATCAAAAGTCCAAACCAGACAAGGCTTCCCTCCCCCTCCTCCAGCAAGAGACACAAGAGGTGGAGATTACAGATTGAGATAAAAAACAATTTACTGGAAACCTCAATGGGATAAGAAAGTGAACAATGATACTAATAATGAAAGTATAGAAATGAGAGTGATTTACATACCAAAATTACTCACTGACCAACCCAACATGACCCTGAGACAATGACCAAGGGTCATACAGACCCTCTGCACCCAAACTTTTTTTCTTTCTAACCATAATCCATGCCCATGTTCTTCTGGAAGTGAGAATGCCCCTGGATGTGATCTGAAGTCCTATGGAGTGCTACAGTGGTATAGAGTAACAACCTAGACATACCCACACAGCTCCTGGCACTGTCCCCTCACCGCTACTGTGAAAAAACTAACTCTGTCCTAGCCAAAAACCAGGACACTAAAGAGTAACAAGGAGACATTGGACACACAAGCTATTTTGGTCATAGCAAGTAAAGGGATATTGACAGAAATCCCCATCTGCTGGAAAAAGGAACGCCATAAATATACTGGTAAACTACAGGGAACCTGTATTTCAACCAAGTTGACAGCTGCAGTGTAGTAGGATGATTATTTATTTTTCAGTGTTTGAAGATGCTAGAGCTTATTCAAAAAAAGCTAAAAGAATTAACTTTATCATGTGACAGCTATAGGGTTTTTAATTGCTTCAGTTTCTGAAATTAGTAGTTTTTAATCTGATGTTTGAAGCAAGCGGGGTGGTTAAAATACTCATTGAGTGAGAAGCACTAGACAATTTAAGTTTTAAATGAAATCTAGCAGCTGGCCGTGGCTTGCTGAACTACTGGAACAATACTGTGTAAGATTCATTAATTATTTTGAAGAAACACAATGCCATCTGTAAGAATGTTCTCTAGGCAGGTTTTGGATAATGGCTTCTCCTTGTGTGGCTGCCCTGAATGGCCTTATGAGCCCAAGCCATCTGGTGTCAACATGACCATATTTTCCTATTCAATTGTATTCCAATGTTTTAGTCAATTCATAGGTAAATTAGGAAAAAAAGTTTGAACTAGCTTCTTATAAGAGTTACACAGTTGAATTTCAAAACTTTCCTTACCTGTCCTTGTTTGTCTCTTTTTTTTCTTTTCCATTTCTCCATGTTTCATTAATTCATCACTTCTACAAGTGCCATGTAGGTTTATATCTGTTGTTTGCAACAGATCAGTGTTTTGCTATTTCTGCTGAAAGACTTGCTTAAAGAGTATGATGGACCCATTATAGTAAAAGTAATTTTCTAACCTTCAAAAAGCCAGGATTAAATTGTATGCAAACATATAGTACCCTTTGTACTGTTGAAATATGTACTTTTTTTGTCTTTGTATTTTAATTTCAGCTGTATTTTCTACTCAAATCTGTATTTTCTATCACATCTGTGATCTTTCTTATTTACAAGGCAATATCTGTATACTTTTGTATACCCATATACACAATGTCTTTGTATCCTATTATTAGGGTTCCAACTTAATACTATTTATTTATGCCATTGTACAAAAGACATATCAGGAAAAAAAAATGAATAACCCCATTCTGCATCCTCTAATTAATAAATGAATTATATTTTTGTAGTGTAGTCAAATTTATGTAGACCAAAATTATTAAAATAACGAAGTGTGACTTTATGTGTATTTTTATGTAAATCAAATTGGTTTGCCCTTTTCTGACTTTGACATAGTTTTAAAAATAAAATCCACTGCAGATATGATGATGATGGTGTGTGCAAATGATTTGGTGTATGCAAAGACACTGTTTATAAACAACTTTAACCATGATGATACCTTGCTATTCTTTGCTGTAAGACACTATGGAAAAGGAGAAGAGCTTATGTGCTGCTAAGTACAGCACCTAAGAAGTCTCCTAACAAATATCTTTGCAAAGAAAAAAAAGGTCTCCTGCAGTGTATGTATTCTGATCATTAAAATTATTCACAAATCAATTATTTTATTTTGATCTGGGTTAAATCAAAAACTTAGGAAGCTTGAACTTATCCTGGGGTAACTAATATTTCAGAGAAAATGCAGTGAAATTTATGGCGGAAAATTTCATTCAACTAATTATCCTAGTGAATATATTTCTGGATTGATGCTGTCCTCCATAATCTTTTTTTTTTTTCCCATTACTTCCAACTTTCTGAATTCAAAACAACTGCAGTATATTCAGTTCTTTTATACGATGACAAAATAAACTTTTTCTCCAAATATTGTCAGGACATCAAATGTATGCATCCTTTTTTCTTTTTCAGTGATGACAGTATTCTGTGCTACATAAAACAAGTAATTTCTAGTACACTTGATAAAGAATAATTTAAATGTTTTGGTTTCATTTTGAAACCATAATTATTTAAATACCAAAATTTTGTTAGATATTTCTGTTAGATATCTAGAACTGTTAGATACTTTACAAATGGAGACCTTTAAAAAATAAAATGTAAATAAATGTAAATCTAAGGAGCTTAATGAATAACCAAATTGACTCTATTACATTAATCTGTGCATGTAATACCTTGTTTAATTGAAACAGTGTCATTGCATTTCTGTTTGGCTTCTTGACTGAAGAGGTTAATATTTACATATGTAAGCTTTTATTTTCATCATAATAGAGAGACAAAGCTGCAATCTTGTTCAATTTACAAGCTTCATAGAATCAAGGAATGATTGGGTTTGGAAGGGAATTTAAAGATCATCCATTTCCAACCCCCCCTCCCCCCAACAAGATCAGGTTTCTCAAAATGCCATCCAGCCTGGCCATAAACAGCAGCACCCATAGCATATGTGGCACCCATAGCTTCTCTGAGCAATATTTTCCTGTGCCTTAACATTCTCTAAGTAGATTTCCTTCCTGACATCCAATCTAAATCTCTTGTCTTTTAGTATAAAAGAGTTTCCCCTTGTCTTATCTTTATCTGGCTGTGTAAAGTGTTGCTCTCCTCTTTTTCATAAGCCTTCTTTAGGTACTGGAAAGCCACAATGAGGTCTCCAAGGAACCTGCCTTCCCCAGGCCAAACAATCTTTGCTCTCTTAGACTGTCATTGTAGGAGGAATGTTCCAGTCTGCTGATTATCTTTGTGACCCTCTTCTGTGGCACAGCTTGTCACTCAGCTCTAGAAAAGCTGCCATGTTTTACAGTGTTATTCTACAGGGAATTTTACGGTCTTTTGTCTAGCCTCCGGGGAGTATTTGTCAAGGCCTTCTTGAAGGTCATTCTTGCCATTTTTGCTTACATTTGAAAAGTATTCAGAATAAATTATGGAAGGAATGAGGGCTCCTGGGTTATCCATTTTTATTCTAAGGCTGGTGTTACCACTAGGAGAACGAGTAAATGTCTAAAGAGACTGCCACAACTTGTTAAATTTGAAATTGTAGGTGTTGGAACCTTAAGCATGAACACCCAATATTTTTTTCAATGGCACAATGGCCACTGAAGAAAGATATGCAGTACAACACATTTGTACATTGTAGCCTCTCTCCCGCGGCCGCGGGGCTGTACGGGAGCCCGGCTGGGTGCCCCCGGCCCGGCCGAAGGTGGCCACACGAAGCGCCACTCCCGGATCCCCTCCGGAACCCTGGGCAGTGGTTACCGTCTGCGGCGTGGGTGGGGCAGGTGGGATCTCGGCTACGAGGTACCAAAGCAAAGGAAGGAGGAGGGAAACCCGTATAGGACCAAGGATCTTCTAATCTCCCCCGGCGGGGGGTAGGGACTGGCGACAAGGAGGAGGTCTGGCGGTAGCGCTGATAAAGGGAGTGGGTGCGATGGGAGGAGACACAAAGCTTACCAATAATGAGGACCCAGGGAGGAGCGTGGGTTACAGCTAAGCCACTGAGGATCACACAGGGGAGGGCAAAAACCCCAGGGGCAAATCATACATCGAATAAGGGATGACTGACATAGAGAATTCTCGAGATAAGGGGGGTGGTTACCATGACAGACAGGGGAGGGGGGGCAGCTCCAAAAGGCAGGAAATAGGGAGAAACCATTGTGAGGGAAGCACATGGGGGGAACCGAAGGCCAAACCATTATTGAATTACAAAATGAATAATCAATTCTAAAAACACACAACGCCACAGTACATAATAATACTTGTTGTGCGTGCATCCGACCACCGGTGATCTCTCTGACCTGGCTAGCAGAGGAGCAGCTGGAGATGGACCGGCATGAACACCCCGAGGGATCCGTGGGACACACAGGGAAACCCTCTGGGAGCTTGAGGATGGTGTGCTCGCGTGGCACAGCAGCAAGGAAGGGATGGGTGCAACTGAAATGCCAAAACTGAAGATATTTCTTAAAAAAAAATAAAAGGGCATAAATAAGGGTGCAAAACAAAACATAAAGAGGCTGCTTCAGAAGACCCTGAAGTAGGGCTGACACACATACAGATGGTCTCTCATAGAATGTTCTGGAAACGGTCTGGCCAGTCACGGGCTGTTGATCTGCATGGTCACTCCCAATTAGTCCCAGTGTCTTTTTCTCATCACCATTAGCTGCCTGGATGTCATCAGTTGTGGCTTCTTATCTCTTGAGTCTTGATGTTGGTTGTCCATAGTGTGGCTGTGTGGCCAGTGTCCAGCCAGTCTGCTCCAGGACAAGCTCCCTCAAATACTTTGTTTTGAAGTCAAGGCCTTCAAAGTATCACACAATTTACATAGGCCTGAGTAGTTCGTTAGTGTATTTTCAGATTCCAAATGCATCTAAAGCAGAAGATGGAGCATGTCTGGAGTAGGACTGATATTATAACGAGGGAGATTTCACATAGCTTGTATTGCTGCATGAAACATCTGTTTCACCAGCCCTTCCTCCTGCCTAATACTGCTCCTTGATTAAACACTTCCCATATGTTTAACTAAATTAGGATGTTAATGTATGTGGTAATTGTTTATTATAATGGTTACAATATTTTAAAATCTGATTTATGTTTATAGTTACTGCCAGTCTTTCTTCTTTACTATTGCATTAGAATAAAAGCATGTGAAACCTCTTGAAGGAATTTTGAATTTCCTGTATCATAGATCAAGTAAAACAATAAAGATGACCTCCAAAGCTGTAGGAACTGTAGTCTTTATGATCCCAACTGAGAAAATACAAGAAATCTTGTTGATTCATTCTCAATTAGTGAAGAAAGAATAGATTTTATATTTACCAAATAGAAATTTGAATCACTAGTCTTTACCCTAGAGATTGTATATAGAATGTAAATCTGTCAATCATGTTAATGAACTCCCAACTACTCTTCAATTATTTCTCCAGAAAGACTTGATAATGTGTAAGTTTTGCAGTATATAATGGCCTGACATGTTGAGAAGTTCCAGAGTGAAGTTGTTTCCAGTGAGAGTGCTCTGTCTCTGTGCTACAGACCTGTGTGGTGGTTGAAGCATCTTTGGTGTTCTCAAACCGGCTGTTAGAAAAAGAAGTAAAAACCCAAAACCTGACTAGAATATTTCCTCACTTATCTCCCTGCCCTGTGACTTCAAATATTTTTTTTTTTATGTTAGTCTCATGGAACACTCACCATTTCCTCTTGCTGATGTCTCCTTGAAGAACTGGGATACAGTATGAGGGACGGTCTGTGTAATGTCTTGCTTTGATATTAGCCAGAATTATACCCTCTTTAACATTTTTTTAAAACAGAGAGGGTATACTAAGAATGTACTGAGAATGTATTGGGAGAGGCTGGTCCTAAATTTATTTGTCAAAATTACAGGGTTATAGATGTTTAGTTTATATTTGCATTTCAGAGGAACCTTGTTAGTGTTCCTCTATACAATTACTTTACATTTACTTTTACATTTACTTTACATTTATTTATAAGTTCTGCAAGCTTTAAATAGGAATATTACTTTTTCCATTTTCATTGACACCATTGTTTTGAAATTTTTAAATTCTAAAATGTAAATTGAAATCATTAAAATACACTCATGAATGTGAGTGAGCTTTGAATGTAAGAGAAACAATTCAAGTTTGATGTAAAAAAGATGGAAAAAATAGAAGAAAGATGCAAAAAGCATGAAAAACTTTTTAACACCCTAGGTAAATGAAACTTTATACAGTGCAGAGAGTACAAACTAGACATGGGTCTTTCAGGAGCATACAAAAGTCTTGTTCTTCAAAATCAAACCAGTGAAAGATTGGGCATGTGACTGGATGCATAGAAATTATGTGTTCAGGAAATGCTTTTAGAGGCTGCAAGGTTTAAATATATTTTGAAAGTGAGATAGTCAAATCAATGATACTTGCTCCTCACATGTTACAGATCTCAGTAGCAGTGGACAATACTTCATATAGTGGATAAATTGGAAACCTGGCAGATTGTAACAGAGGAAGATAAAGGTCTCTTACAGGAATTTGATCACCTTTTCATCTCTTTTCAGTCTGAATGATAAATGTTGGAGCTAAAATAAATCTTAATACCTAATTTTTAGTTAAATTCCAAAATACGGGCAGGTAAAAGTTTTAAGCATACTAATATGTAAAAGTATATACTTAAGTGAGCTGAAGTCCCTGGTGTCTCTGAACCAGTAGAGGCAATATATTGTTTTACTGATTTGAGAGATTTCTTCTTTTTTTTTTTTTTTTTTCCCCATCTGGAAAGATAAAATCAGGCAGGTTTGTTTTACAGGGAATTGGATTTATTTTGTCATGACAGCATGTCATGCAAACACCATCTGTTAAAAGTACACTTGACAGTTCACTGGGGAAAATAGAAACTAAAATCTGTGCCATGTTTAACAAGGCCTGTAGACATCCAGGAAGATGTGTTGAATTCCAGACATAGGATGCCTGTCCTAATCAGAGAGACAGTATTTCTCTGGATAAGCAAGAGGCTGAACCACCCTGCACTGATATTGGTGTGAGAGTGTGTTGACACCTTGTGAAAGTAAAGTAGTGGCTGAGAAGAAAATTTTGCAGAGGTTGTCATCCATTTGGGGAGATCATTTCCTTCTGTGCTATGACTAGGGTTTCATTCAGTGTTTGCCGATGTCCCAAAGTACTTAGGCATTTTGTATATACATAGATCTGTAAAAGGAGATGGCTTCACTCCGATGTGATGTGTGGTGTCCTTAAAACATGGTAGCAAAGGTAGCATTCTCCATCTTGTATAACAGTTGATACCACAAGGTTCATGTTTAGTAAAGTTAGTAAGTCGAATAACCGTATCAGTTGTTTATGTTTGTGTTTTGGTGATTCAGTAGTCCAAACTGAATCTCATAACATAGCTACATAACATATGTCACTAACACAGCTACAGTTCTCTGCTAAAAGTAGTAAATATTTGACTTTTTTTATTTTTTTCTGAAAAAGTGAAAGAAATATTAGTGGGGAGAGAAATTATTTTAAGAAACATCAGTGTAGAAGCCGACTTCTTCTGTAGGCAAGATCAGGTTTTTCACTATAACTGCATTTCAGTGCTGACACTTTTCACGCAACTACAGGATTAAACTTTCAGAATAAAATATATGAATACTCACTAGTATACTCTTCTTCTGAAAGCCTTTATTCACACACAAAAAACTTTATCGAAGTAAAGTTAGTGAAATTAGCAGGATTGAGCTCTGGTGTAGAGAGCTTTTAAGATGGTGAATTCCACATGCTATACATGGACAAAAGTCCAGATCAACTGAATGTTTGGCTATTCTATTTAGAAGGAATTTTTTTTTTTTTTAAGTAAGACCTTATATTTTCAGTTGTGTCTTCAAAGAAATTTTTGATATTATCATAATCTTTCTGGATGTAGTGCACAGAACAAGTATGCAGGACAATGAGTAGTGTTAAAAAGATATGGATAAAGAGATGATTACTGTATTCTTAAAACATTCTAGATTAAAAAAAAAAAAAGGCATATGTTGAAATATACTGTAATCATTGCAGGTTCCCTGCTTCTCTACAGAAGACCTGATCTGTGCTTGGGTGAAGAACTATGGTCCATAATGGTGCATTGTCTCAGTTGTATTTTTATAGTGCTGTAATACAGATTTTTAGCTTATTAAATCTTCTCTTGTAAGTCTTTGAATTTCTATATAAATTGTCCCTGAAGCTGCCAAAACAAACATGAAGATTTATAGCTCTTAAAATCTGATTGTTTGTATCCTATTTGTCCCACTCCTTTTGCTGTTGCATTAAATTTGAAAGCATATCACTGTGTGGGAAAACCAGCTGCTTTTTACATCTAAGCTCTCATCACCTTTCAGCTGTAATGCTGTCATCTGTAATCCACTCAGACTAGTGTAATTTATTTTGTGCATCTAAAATATTCCAATTAACTTTGTTTTGTTTTAAATTCAGGAAGATTGCTCTGTCCTTTTCATAGAAATTTCCCAAAAATCTTTTTAGATGGAAAATATCATCCACAAATTTCTACTAGTTCTGTTTTTTATGGAGGAAACAGAAAGACTGGAGGCATATAACTGTAGTGGGTGGGCCCCAGCTGGGTGCCAGGCACCCACTAAAGCCTCTCCATCACCCCCCTCCACAACTGGATGGGGAAGAGAAAACACAGCCAAGAGTTCATAAGTTGAGATAAGAACTGGGAAAGATCACTTACTGAGTACTAGCCAAGGGCAAAACAGACTGGAATTAGAGATATTGCATCTATACTAACAAAATGAGACCAGGGTAATGTGAAGTGAAGTAAGACCTTATAAAGACCTTCTCCCACCTTTCCCTCCTTCCCAGCTCTACCTCCTCCCCCAGCTGCACAGGGAGACGGGAATGGGATTATGTTCAGTTATTTCATCACACGTTTTTTCTGCTGCTGCTCAGGGAGGAAGCAGCTCCAACATGTTGTTCTTCCCACGAGAGATAATTCTCGATTAACTTCTCCAATGTGAATCCATCCCATGAGCAGCAGTCCTCCCCAAACTGCTGCAGTGTGGGGTGCAGTCCTGAAAGGACAGGCTGCTCCAGTGTAGGTCCTTTACAGGGTCACAAGTCCCACCAGCAAACCTGCTCCAGCATGGGCTCCTTTCTCCCCAGATTTGAGGGACCCTGCATCTGCAACCCTGTGGTTCTCCAGAGGCAGCAGGGGCACAGGTGCCTCACCATGGGCTGCACCATGGGTTGCAGGAGAATCTCAGCTCCGGTGCCTGGAGCTCATCTTCCCCTTCCTTCTGCACTGACCTTGGAGTCTGCAGAGCTGTTCCTTTCACACATTCTAACCCTGCTTTTCTCTGGCTGCAATTACAACTGCACAATCACTTTTTTTTAGTCAGTTATCCTATGGATGTTGCCACTATTTCTAATTGGCTCAGCCTTGACTATCAGTGGGTCCATTTTGGAGCTGCCAGAGATTGGCTCTGCTGGACATGGAGGAATCTTCTGACAGCTTCTCACAGAAGCCAACCCTGTAGTTCCACCCCCCCGCACACACCTCCCCCTGCTCCCTCTACCAGAATCTGTCAATGCAAATCCAACACAGTCTTAATATCAGTTCTTCCTTTTTTCAGCTGAACACACCCTATGTCTATGTGTGCGGGATAAAAAGCACATGTTTGTTCAGGTTTTCTGAATATTTGGTCTTCTGTTTTGTATTATTTGTTTATGATGAGTAACTTTTAACTTCACATTTTCCTTAATTACCATTTTAGGGCTGTAGTAGGGAAAAGGGGAACACAATGTTCAAATTGTTTTGAGTTTTGAGAGTACCATAAGTCTGGACATCTATAAACGTAGTATCATTTAATTATCTGACAGTCTGGACAGAGAAAGAATGGAGGGCAAAAAGAGTGGAACGGTACAGGATACCTTGTCCTTCTCTTCTTAGCTAAAAAAATAAAATAGAGATTTGAGCCTCATTTGCAGGAACACATATTCAGCTGGCTACAAATGCATTGTTCAATGGGGTATCTTGTATATTTTTTGAGATTAACTTTCTTCAGTTGAGGTCAAAAGTTGGACTCAATGATTTTGGAGGTCTTTTCCAATCTAAATAATTCTGGGATTCATAGAAATATTCCTGCTCTACAGTTCTACAGTATCACGGTTGGGTTCTTGCCTTTTGTTTATTTTAAATCTTAGTACGGATAGGTTTTATTATGGAGATTTTATTTTCTTTTATACTTCTGAACCTTACAGTGGTGTGTTGTGAAAATTTCAGAGGGTGGTTTCATGAAATGTTTTTTTTTCCTGTCTGAGGAAAACTTTGAATTCTAGTGTATTCATAAAAAGAATGACTGACTGTTTGAAATCAATCATTTCCCACAGAAGAAAAACTGGTTTTACCATAACAAATGAAAATAAATAATGCACAAATAAATCAATTATGTGGGGATTCTTTTTGGTAATAATTTCCACTGGTTCAAGAAAAAATGTCAATATATGATTGCATTCAGGCAATGGAAGTTTATGTATGTGAAATGGAAAAAGTCATCTTTAGAGCTGCATGTCTAATATGTTTTTTTCTTTACTTTGCAGTGACCCAGGGTGGAGATGCAATTGCATCTGATGCATGTCCTGATCCTGGAATTCCTGAAAATGGGAAGAGGGTAGGCTCCGACTTCAGGTAGGCCCATTTCATGTTTTTTACTATGAGGATAGTAAAACATTGAAGTTTGTGAAAGAATTTGTAGAATCTCCATCCCAGAAGGCCCAAGCAGGTCTCAGAGCCCTGTCTTCCAACTGGGCTTGCTTCAAATGGACTAGATGATGTGCTCTTCCAATCTGCTTTATTCTGTGAATCTATAAATGTCATACAGCTTTTATGTGTTCACGATACACTGTTGGCTAAACACACTCTCATCTAGTTGTGGTCCAAATCAGTGGTATATGAACAACTGTTAAGAAACAGCAGCAGGTTTAAGAGCATTGATAAGCTCAGAGGGTAAGGAAGAAAATTACTTCTTTTTACCTCTAGGGGGTAGTCTGTAAATTGAAAGAGAAAGCAAACTAAAATTGTTTTGGTGAAACTGGTTCAAAGATCCAAAGCGTGTGAACCCAAACATGGAAGAGCTCAGCAACAAATTTCCCAGCAATGCATAAAAATACCAAGAAAGAAAACCCAAAAGAGCCTTAAAGCTCAAAATACATTTTAAGATATCCAAGGGAATCAAACGTCAAAGAACCTTGCAAACAGATAACAGATAACTAAGTTTTGACCACAGACTCTTAGGAATGAATGTGGGTGAAAGGTATCTTAAATGCCTGGAGCTTACTTGTGAGCAATGCTTGTGCTTACTGAACTGACAGAGTGAGGCTATTCCCCTACCTCCTTCATCCCATCCAGCCTCTTATAATATTTTCATTTCACCAAGTGTATCTTACTGTTCATGAGGATAAACAAATGCATGAGGTGTTCAACAAGCAACATCATATAACATAAGATAAATAAAACATATTGTATACTTTGATCACATTAATTGTGGGCATGCTTTAGGCCTCCAGTTCTGAATATTATTCAAGAGAAATGATAACAGTTTGTTTTACACCTAAACATTACTTACAATCTGAAAAACTCATTTTGCAACAGCAAATGTTTTTCATGTACTTTAAAGTTTGTTAATATCTATTTAAAACATATCTATCTTGAAGTTAACTGTCTAAATCTAGACGGACATTTAAATAGAAATTTTGGCTGGAATTTGGTTTTTGTTTTTTCTGAAATGACAAATCAAGCTCTTCCACAGGAGAAGGGGAAATAATATTTCTTGCTGCTTGCATTTCTCCAATATTATAAAAGTACTCTGGAGAGTAAAGAAAGGCAATGTTATTTTTTTTTTCTTTTCTAAGAGGCAAGTATAAACACCAGAAGGAGCTATTGTTCTTGTCAGGAGAATGACAATTGTGAATATTAATCTGAACTAAAACACATGAAAATGCACATTATTCAAAATATTTTCCAGTCTACTGAAAGACATGTTATAAGTGGGATTGATGGAAAGGTAGAGGGTTTATTTTCCAGACAGCCTGAGACCCAAGTGATTCAGTGATGACAAGTTCTTTGAAAAGGGTTTCATCGTTTTCAGCATAATAATGGCATTCATTCTAATATAATAAAGCAAACAAAAAGGTATTGAAATCTTAACCTTTTCTTTCTGTCCTCCTGCCATGCTTCTACTGTGTTCATTTCAGGAAGTAGGGAGATGATTTGCAGTGATTTTAAAACAACCCAGTGGATGTTTAGATTTGTTTTGGGGGAGAAATGGCAAGTCAGACTTTGCTAGAGTAATGAGAATGTAATCAATACAATTTTGAGGTCAATATCACATTTTATATTTATGTGAGATGGCAAACCAGTTGATTGTTTAAGTGAAATCTGAAATGTATCTAAATAATACTGTTTCAGCTCTGCTTAAATGTCATATGTTATGTGTGGTAATGTGAAAATGCAGTCATTTCCCACAATTTCACCAGCATTTGTAAAACGAATGGCTTTTAAATTTCCAAAACAGATTTTGAAAATTAAATCAATTTTTTTATGTTGGTATTTTCTTTTTTTTAAATATCTTCTTCCAGTTGAACTCTAGCCTTCTTTACAAACCCACAAATTATGTTTGAAAGGAATTAAAACTTAAAATAGAAAAATAAAAATGAGGAAACAGATTTCTTCCCCATTTTTGAAGTTTAAAGAGAGAAGTAACAGAGCAAAACACAAGACTTCTGGTGCCCACAGATTTGCTAGGGAGGTAGAGATGAGAAAAAAAAACCAAAAAACCCAACAAAACTCCCCAAACTCAGTTAAAACATTTCACTGTTAACTAGTGGATATTAAATGAACTAGGAATTTTCTTTGAAATCACATATCAAACAGGCTATATGACATCTTCAAAAGGATGTCCCCTTTTTAAATGGGAAACTGTCAAGCTTAATCAATGGAGAGACTCAGCAATTTGGAAGTGTGAATGGTTTTATTGTAGACTGTGATCCAGATGCATCCCCTCTCCTAAGATACTTCTTTAGATCTATAAGGAGCTTTGGAGTACTTCGTGCTTTGGTCTTTAATGTGACATTTTTAGCTGTTTCTTCTTTGTTTTTATTATGTTTTATTCAGCATATTTATTTTGTCTCCCTTAGTTTGTGTTCAGACATTTCAGAAGATTACGCCCACTGTGTAAAACAAATGAAGTTCACATTAATTGCCCTTAGATCCTTAGATACAAGCTATTTCCAGAGCTTTAGGAAAAAATACCCCAACCCCCTGAAATACATAATTTTTAGAATAATATTGAAACAAATTGAATCATAATGAATGCATAGCTTAGTGTGTAATGTTTTATGTATACATTAATTAAAACTTTGAAAGTGTTTCTACAATGATCAAAACCCAATTTAAACATAAAATCCTTACCTTACTTCATTAGACATAAAAATATTCCTCCTGTTCATTTCCTTCCATCCTCTTTTTTCTTTCTGGGGGGATATTCAGGTATATTTAAATTATAAATTGCTTCTGGAGACAGCCAGTAATTATACATTTAATTTCACTCTATGTTTTTTGTATGTGCACAGTTTTGTAATTCTCCTTACGTACCTTGATAGTAGTAAACTTAAGGGAAATGTTGGCTTTCATATTGCTTCACGCATCATTACACTTGTGGCATTGTCTTCATCCAATATGATTTTAAATACTTTACTTCTCAATTTCTTTTTATCACTGCTGGGTAAGAGTTTGGGTTTTTTTTCCCTAGAAAAAGAAATACAGAGATCCTAATTCTAGAAAATAGGAGAAAATTACATCAAAAAATATGTGTTTATGGCATTAAAATGTCAGATTAGTGAATAAAATTTTCTTTACCAATAAAAGAAAATACATTTTATTAGTTTGAGATATTTTTTTTTTTAAATGCCTGCTCTCTTTTTCTGAGGGCTTTAAGAATGTTCTGAAGATTTTGACAAGTATAAAATAGAGACAGTTTTAGAAATTTGTATTACTCGTCAAGAATTTTATGCATTTTGCATAAATTATGAAAGAAAAATGCCAATATTTTACCTGCCTTTCTGAGTTTTCTTATTTAACAGCTCAAGAACAAAGTGATAGAAAAAGCAGTTTTTAAAGTTTATCTAGATTTGAAGCATCATACTAAAACTTCTAAATAAACAACAACAAAAAAATCCTATTAAAATTCCTGAAAGAATGAAAAAGTACAATAGAAACGCATAATATCAATAAACAATATAGTTAGTATTTATGATGTTGTCTGAGAAACTAAGAAAATACTTGTCCATTAAGGGTGGGAATGAGCTCGTGATAGTGAATGGCATTATATGCAGTTCTTCACAGCAGTTTTAAGCACTGAGCCTCCTAAAAAAACTGTCTGTGATATAGAACATAATTTTATACAGTTTTTGAAAATCTTCATAACAATTGGGCAGCATAAGTAATTCCAAAGGGATACATTTCAGTGTTACGAGGGTAATAGTCAAATCCCAGTCCTAAAGAATTTATAGTTTAATGTAATATTTTAGAGGAAATTTCAACAGGGTCAGGAATATTTAATGAATTTCTGTCATTGATTGAAATTAATATTTCCTGGTTATATGTGTTGACAAATTTCCAAATTGCTTATTCTCTCATTTGAGTGAATATAGCTATGTTGAAATTATTCATTAAGTAAGTTCTGTTGCCTGAAAGAATTGTGTTTGTGTATTTTCTTAGGTAAAATATGTATCTATATATTCATTGAACTCATATTGTAAAACAACTTAGTGTCCCTATATGTTCTGTATCCCTTAAAAGGTGGGAAAACTGAATAATAGAACTTACTCCTAGATTATAAGTTGTTTTTTTAAGAATACAATATTGACAGAGCACCTGATTTTTTTTGTTTGGATCTGGAAATATTTACATTTATTCAAGAATGTTGATATTAAAATATATTTAATTCCTTCCCTCTTCCCTTTTTCTCCTAGGGTGGGTGCAAGTGTACAGTTTTCCTGTGAAGACAATTATGTACTGCAAGGTTCTAAGAGCATCACTTGTCAGAGAGTGACAGATACACTGGCTGCCTGGAGTGACCACAGGCCAATTTGCAGAGGTAACTGCTATTCTTTGGAATATTTTTCTGAAGTTTGGAAGGGTAATTTATAGTTTCTGCTGCAATGAAATTCAAAACTAAGCAAACTAATCCAGGGAATTATATCTCATGTATATGTGTATATATGATTATAAATGTACAAAGATTTTTATGTAGCTTGAAGTATGCAATCAAATATGTAGAAAGAGTATCAATTTAGGGAGAAAATTTAATTTAAATAGTTTTAATTTCACTTAGTCTTCCTTTTGTCATGATAAACTTACTTTAAGTAGAACTAATTAGTTAGGTTTATGTTAATTTTTTCTACATTAATTCCAAAATACGAGATTCTCACTGTCATGCTGTTTTGATCAGTCTGAGATATTTACCTAGTCCTGATTTTTCAGTCAATTCCTTTCTGTTCATCTATTTTGCTCAACTTTACATAAAACCTGATCTCTAACTTATTTCTGAATGTTTTTGCATTTAGACCCCCTTGTTTTAAATTCCTGCCCACCCCACTTTTAAGGGGCACCGGGGGAAGTGGCTTTTTGTTACTTTGTATGTTTTTCTATTGCAATCTATTGTCTGTAACAAAACCACAGAAAAATATATAAATACTGCCAAAGTACATCAAATATGAGGTGTATAGGGAAAAATAAAGAGTGGATCTCTATGTACAGAACCTTTTATCTCAGTAGAAAAATTATTTGGAGTTGCACATTTAGATTGTACATGCCAATGAGAGCCTTGACCCTTGAAATGTGCTTCCATTATATTCTCCTAGAACCAGTCAACCAAGCCAGGATAAATGGAGCAAACCACCACCATTAATTGGAAAAGAAAAAAAGAAGTCATACAAGCTGATAGTGATACTTTTATTGTCATTTTGAGGTAGATCAAAATGATATTTCTTGTACGCACAAAATCTTACCAGAATGCCAGTTACCAGCACAGCAAATGATACTGCTTTAAGAAACACTGGAGGATTTCTAACACCTGAACTTTAACTTTTTTTTTCAAGAATGCTAAAACATAATCTCATTTATATAAAACTCATATGAGTCTCTAAAAAGTTTTAATTACCTAGTTATTTTGTAATTCCATTTTTTTTTTCCTGCTGCCAGATTTGATTTTTTCAACTTGTATTAACACATGTGTGCTTCACTTCTCAATAGCGTATGATTCTTGGTCAGTATTATGGTGTGCATGTTTGTGGATTGTGAGGAATGAAAGAGGCAGGTTTTATTTGCAGTCTGTATTTTTCTCAATTCCTTTACTGACCTCCAAGACGCTCAGTCATAGTGCTCATTTAAGCACCGATTAAAAATAAAATACACAGAGCAAAGGAGTGCTTATCACATTTTCTAAATTATCATCACTTTAAATTGGAAAAGCTGATAAACTGCATGTGACTACTCTGAGCTTAATGACTTCAAGAGTACAAGTTTTACTGAAGAAGCTGATGCTTGCATTTACCCTAGAATGGTGATTAACAAAGCTCAAAACTTAGGAATCTGATGGAAAGTCACAGGAACCATCTTGCTCTTGCAAAGTTCCTGACATTACTTTAAAGGGCACAACAGTGGCTGGGGTCCCAGGGTCCCCAGGACCACTGGGGTCTGCTCATGGTGGTGGTGCAGCTCCTGGCCCACCCCACCACCCTACCTGGGCTGCAGGCAGGGAGTGGTGGGAGGCCCCAGACACTGCTTACATTAGCTTGATGCGAATGTAAATGTTGCCAGTTTCCTTGAATTCCACACAAAAACCTTACAGCGATCCATTCCTGTTTTCTGCAGGCAGAATACAAGGCTATCTAACATTTTTATGCAGTCTTTTGGAATAACTCCATTTCCTAAACAGACCTCTGGGCTCAACTTCAATTGTGCGCCTTGCTCGGCTTTACTCCTTTCCCCTCCCCATCATTTTAGCCTTATCTTAGAAGTTTGAATAGGAGAAAGGTAAAAGAGTAACAGCTTGTATCACAAATCTCTCTGCAAGGGAGATGTTTCTCAGCCTTTCTTCTTTGTGGACAGCTACAGGAGGGACCGCCTGGTGTTTTTATTGCTACAAAGTTGCACCTCTGGATAAGTGTCGGCTGTAGCTGACTTTAGGCAGGAGGAACTGAAAATAAAGTAGTAATTGTTTGATAGTTATGGTCCTGGAAGTACAGTGTTTCTAGCAGTTACTAGAAAGAAAATACCCTGTATTTTGGATCCCATTAATTTGTCCTTGTTATTCCCTCAATTAAAATAATATAGATTGCTTAATACAACAGTAATGTGCCAAGCTTTCTGTATTGTTTTCAGGCAGCATAGTGTGGCATCCTTAAATGTGATTAGTTTTTCGTGATGCTTAGGGACATGGTTTAGTGATGGACTGGACAGTGGTAGGTTAATCCTTACACTCGGTGAGCCTAGACCTCTTTCCTAACCTAAGTGTTTTTGTGACTTTTTCCATGTTAAGTACAGACACCCTTTTAATAACTGCTAAAATATGTTTTTGTAGAATTTCCTATGTAGATCAGGGGTTTGTTTAGACTACTACTAGGATTGTAACATAGGATTTCCATGTAAGGTACCTGAGACTTAAATTGGTGGGTGTTACTATTAGGACAGTTTTGGTCATAAACATGGAATCTTAGAATGAGGTTGGAAGGTGTAGTGGGTTTGATTTGTTAATTTGAGATTTTACTAATTTTGAGATTTTTTTAATTAATGTGTTCATGAGGGTGGCAGGTTTGGTGTTGGCTAATTATTAGTGTACTTACTTTTTGTTGTGAGATAGGATTAGGAGAAAGGTAAAGTAGGTTAAAAACTTTAAAAGGGTAGAAAGAAAATTTTATTAATACTAAAAGACAAAATGTAGTAGGAATTAAAACATGACAGAAGGGAACTTAAAGATCATATAGTTCCACTCTCTCTGCATATATAGACAGACATTTTCACAGAAAATGGAGTCCTAGTTGATTAATCTTGTCATAGAATTATAATGAGTTCTCAAAGTCTAGTCTCTTAACATCTTAACAAAGGACCAAGTGCTGGTAGTATATTGTGATGTAAGGACAGAAAATCTGATAGTTGTTTGCATCTAGTACCTTTTTTCCTATGCACCAATAGGAAATTTGTACCAATAGAAGGGTACTTCTATTCATGGAGAAGATCAGGCTTTCTCCCAGCAGTTCATGAAGTAAAGAAACAGCCATATTTCATGCTTTAGAATGCAGGCAGCCACAGAGAGAGATGAAAACTAAAATTTTCTAAAGTACCAGAAATATGTTTTGTGCTTTATTCCAATATTCAGAAAAAGGATGACCAAGTTTTTAAAGAATCTAGTCATTCCTCTTGCCTGTACTGAATCTTAAGTAACTGAAGGGGCTAAATTACATCAGAAGGTAATGGAATATATAAGGATAGATTCTGAGATTCTGAGATTTGTATCTAAGAAATTGTACAAAATTTGTACTTAGAAATTTTAGCATGTTGACAAAGTACTGTAATACCATAAACATAACATGACATTTTGAAATATTCTGAGTTCTGTAAATCTGTGTCACTGGGAATTATATGTCTAAACATTTTTAAATGCTTCTAGTTACTTAAATATTTCGAGAATTTTGAATATTCTTGCAAAATCTTTCCTTAATGCTATTTACAAGGTAATAATTTTTAAATGCTGACTCTCTGGGTTTGCTGAATGTGGCAGAGAGATTGTGATGGTTTCAGAACTCCATCTGCTTTAGCAAAGTCAGAGTACACACAGACTTGAACCATTTTATATTTTTTTCTTCCTAATTATATTTCCTATGGTGTATAGAGCTAAGATGCCACAGAAGGTCATGTTTAGGTTAATGACATACAGTTACATAAATATTGTGATTTGTTTCTTTCTCCAATTCATGGGGAAATCATGAAGGAGAGCACATACTGACCCTTCTTACATTCATGGGTAGAAGGCTCCCTCCATCCATTTGGAAATGGTAAACCTCTCTCCAAACAGAATATTGATATGATAATTTTGATTATTTAATCTACATAAAGTAAGAATAAAATACTGTAAATGTTGGGCTGGTTAAATTGAAAAGTGCTCATTTCTTCCCCTGTAGGTAAATTTTCATGATTTTTTTTTAATCTGGCTGAAATATCTCTAAGGGCAGATTTTTATGGAATATATCAGCATAGTAACACTCTCATGGCAAGTTGTTGCTAATGCTGTGGCAATTTTGTCATATTTATTTTAAACAGAGCATCCAGTCTAAAGCAATCTGGTTTGTTGGTTATCATTTTAGCTAGAACATGTGGTTCCAATTTACGTGGACCGAGTGGCATTATCACATCACCAAATTACCCGGTTCAATATGAAGACAACGCACACTGTGTGTGGGTCATTACAACAACTGATCCAGAAAAGGTATGCTTTTTCTCTTGTCTCAAGTGAATTTTGGAATTGTCCTAAAAATATTTTATATATATTTGCAGAAATGCATGAACACATGCAAGTCTGTATGTTCATTTAAACACAAAAAGGAACAGAGTAGAGTTGTTACGAAAATACACTGGGCACTAGAGAGGAGAAAAGTAGCATGTGTGAAAATGTCCACTCAGAGTAATAGGTCGATTTAAAATTTTCAAGTTTTAAATTCTTTTTTTAATGAGGTACAGAAAATTGTAATCAAAATTCCACATTGTTAAATAAGTTAATAGTGAATTTTTCATGTTGCGCCTTGATATTAATCACTGTTGAATCTTAACACAAGATTTCTTGGCATAAAAACTGGACATTACACGTAAGTATTTTGACAGCTGTTGTTAGTTATTTTAATACCTAAATAATTTCTTTTCAATCCACTGTTTTCCAGGTATGATTCTTAATACATAACTATGAATTAGTCATCTAATTATGCATAAGATAGTGGTCATACTAGGATATTTTTACTGTTTTTCTGTGAAATCAGTAAAGGATGGAGACGCCCTACCTGTAGGAAAAAAAAAAATAAAAAGAGAAGTTAAAGAAATATTCTACTTATATTGTACTTCTGTGTAATGAAATGCTGAATAAATGAATTGCTATATGGCAGGGAATGCATGATCTCTATGTACTTTCATAATTGCAAAACATATATTTCCTGTGCAGCTTTTTGGAAGATGGTTTCTTGACTTCTTTAAAATAGTTAAGGAAAAAAAATGTTTATCTTACCATAAATAAGTGAAAATGTTTAGCTGCAGAAAAGATAAATTTGCTGCATGCTTTCATAGCATATTTTTGAGATGTAAATGCTGATGCTTTGTGAAGTTAATTAAATTCACTTTTTTATTAAAGAGGATTCAGTTTGGCTCAGTAAAGATATGTATTCAGGAAAAATGGGAAAAAGTACAAAACTACTATATAGAGAAAGATTTTATTGTAGTGGGACTTCTTGCAAAACAGAAAAAGCTGTTTTCAGTTCCAAACTGACCTGTTATATTTTATTTAGAATAGCCATTAGATGTGAATATTTCTCCTAGAAGGCCTTTGACTTTAAAATCATTGCATTTTATAGAAACTATTAAATTACTTTTCATTTTTAAATATAGAAAAGTATTTAAATTATGAAAAAAATATAAAATTTAATCTACTAAAATTTATATTCAGTAGTGTGTTGTCTTGTCGATTTTGCAAAACACAGTATATTTTTGTAAGAGAAAACTTAAATGTGCATTAAAAAAAATAGTTGAAATTCCTGCAAATAGAGGAGTGTTTCAGCATCTTCATGCTTTTTTTATCCAGTTAATTTTAAGTAGAAAATTAAACTATGACTATGCTCTTAAACTGTCTACTGTATGTTTTCTATGGAGACTCAGACTTACCTATGAAAACCAGTAAACCCCAATCTACTACAATAATGCACAAGTTGTCTTCATTCTATACAATGTATCTTTCTCAGTGAATTTAGAATTTTAGTAGTGCAGAACTTGACAGGATTGGTGTGGATTAATTTGGACTTGAAAAAACACGACTCTTAAGTAGTGTTCTTTGGGCAGGCTGCTAGTTCATCAGACGCAAGAATCAACAGAAGGAATTGCACACCCAGGCAGATAAATTATGTTATGGTCAAAATTAAGAGGTCTGAGTAAACACTTGGAGCTTTCACCCAGAAAAAAATTAACGTTTGTTATATCCAGCTGTGTGGAAGGTAAAGACATGCTAACAGACACTGATAATCACAGCATGTGAAAAAGAGGTATAACTTTTAAGTCTTTCATTTTCAACAGAATGGGCAATATTGAATGGGTTACCTTTCTTCTGAACTTGGATTTGTCTAGCAGTGCAACCAAGGAAGAATTTTCTTAATTTGATGTCTCTTAAAAAGACTGTAGTTGCTTTAGGACCATGATAACTGCAAATGTGAAGTATTAAAATCAGACTTATTTAAGGCTTACAGTATCTTTAGGTTGCTTTCACATAAAGTCTACATCATCTTTATCAGTATTGGAATTCCTGTACCCAAATAACTGCATTGGGAGTTAATACATACCCTTCAGTTAATAAAAGATGTGAAAGAAAACCCTTTTACTTTACAGATTATCTGGTTGAATGGAACACTACTTCTTTTTAATGAAAAATATTGCTAACATTTTGAAATCTATTAACTTTTAAAAAATCAATTACTAAAAAAATTTTCAAGTTTCCAAAACAATTACATTATTTTAAAATATGCTGAAAGTTTTACAGATTTTTGCCCTTGACTTTTCTTGGAGAATTGTTGCGGTGAGCATGGGCAGAGAGAGTGACAGAACTCCTGAAAATGGAACTGTGTATTGAAGGTCTGATTTTAAAATTACTTTGAGGAATCTACTCTTTTGACTTGCAGATTTGAAAATGTTTATCAGAATGCTTAGAGTCCTGTTGATTTTCTTTTCCAGGAAGCAGACAGATCATGACATATTGTTACTCTGTATTTTAAACTACTTTTGACTTACTCTAAAAGTGAATTTCTGGAATTTTATAAGGTTATTTTGCAATTAGAATTTTACAAGATAAGATAGTGTTTTCTCTTAACATTACATTCAGTGCATTTTGAAGAGGATAATGCAGTTAAAGAGATTTCCTAAGTTTCCTTCCAGAAAAAAAAAAAATCCCCCCAAAAACAGAAAACAAAACAAAAACAACCAAAAAACCCCCCAACAAACAAACACCCAAAAAAACCATCCCTAAACCATAATAAGCTGGAATATCTTAATTTTTTTTTTTTAATGGAAGTATTTTCCAAATTTTGCAGTCTGGTGCTGGCGTGGGGGCAGATTTTTAGGCCAACTGAAAATGAAAACAAATTTCAACATCCTATAGAGACAGTAGTATAGTTTCAGGTCTTAGCCAACTATAACAAGATGATTTTAAGTTAAATGTTTTTCTAAGATTTATTTGCCTTTTTCTGAGCAACACAGAAATCTAAATTTGAGTCTTCTCCTGTTCAATGGTATTCCTGCTTATTTCTTCCTTAAGCATTTATTTGTTGCCTCTGGATCCCACTATTGCAGCTTTTGATCAGCATCCTACTGAGTCATTTATTAGACTTTTAGTACTTGCAAATACAACTTTATCGTGTTCTTCTGACTGTGTCAAGTGCGTGCTGTAATTTTTTACAACTCTTCATTGTTTTAGTTCTTCTGTTATGCAATTTCTCAGCTTTCTAGAGTCAGTAACTTTGAACTCTTTTGAGGACCTACTGAAGTGTTCTCTTTACCCCTTTCTTAGCGTTAGTATAATCTCATTAGATTATGTACTAACCATGCCTCTACCTCTTGCTGTTTCAATTCCTTCTCCAGACTATGGATACTTCCTGCCTTGGATTTCCTGCTGTTTTCAGTGTTTTATGGTAACATTGCAAGGGCTCAATTTTTCAGCCCCAGTGTCTATTGGACAGCAAGATTTATTGCATTGTTGCTTCAGCTATGATACCTAATTTTGCCCAATATTTTCCTGACTGATTTCTGCTTGTGGTATAGTAGATGTGCTATGGGCTGCAATACTGCTAAGTTTAATGACCTGGTAAATAAAGACTGTGTCCCAGTTACAGGGCTTTTTATTGAAGGCTGTACTTTCTGCACCGTACAAAGCACAGATATATTCAGTATTTGTTTGAGCCTAGCAACTTCCTTCTTCTATAAAAAGAAAAAGTTATTCACTACAATTGACACAACTGAAGACATTGAAATTAATTATAGTGAGAGTGGGAAACTTCACATACAGTTTTATGTGTCTGAGCTCTTGGTTATTTGTGTAAAGTTGGATCATGCCTCAATATGTTGGTATAAAAATATTTTGGTATAAAATGGCATTTCTGATTTATTGTCTTTCAAAGCACATAGCTGAGGAACTTCAAAACAACATTTTTATTCAGAAAATCTTTGCCCAGTTCACACCTAGGGAATTCACATACTGTTGCAGTTGATTTTGAGATAATTTATTTAAAGATAATTCATTCTTGCAATATCCTCTAAAAGAGCAGTCTTACTAGGTAGCATATGATAATATTCAGGAGGTTGAGTGAGATTATCTTGCTGATTCATGGATTGTTTCAAAAGTTTGTGGTAGCTCAGACATGATCTGTTAGTGACACTTGTCTTCCATATAAGTAGCTTATGCATATATAATACACTGCAATGAAATCAAAACTTGTGATTCATCAATTAGGAGGCCTAATATTAGACTGGCATTTTTGAAAATGTGCCACATATAAAAGGAGGTTTAACATCTACAGAACCTGCAATGTGACTATATTCTCTTGCTGAGCACCAGATAGTTCATCCAGAAGAGATTATTAACATAATCCTAACAAAATTGATTTTTATCTGTAGAATTTATCCTCTCTTGCTCTATGTCAGGATTTTAAGTTGCAGACATCTTGAGGATCAAAAATATGTAGATCCAAGTACTACTTTCGCTAAACTTTTGCGTATTCTTGGCAATGTACAGTTTCATGCTTTTGATTCACTCAATTACTCTTTCACAATTATTAAGATTGATTTAATAGAGTGAAGGACAGTCATTGTGAATTTAGGATTGCCTCATTTGTAAATTTGTACTGTATTGTACAAATACAGTAACACCTTTTTGAAACAGCTATTTTCCATGGCAGGTGGAAAATGAAAGCAATTTATATTCTCTTATCTCCTTCACACAGTGTTAAAGCGATCTGTGAATATATGTATTCAAATTTAAACTTTTTTATTTTTATTTGCAAGAATGGCATCTTTGATTTTAGGGGGCTATGACACCACTTGCAAAGAATTCACATAGTTTAAAATTAAAATTACTAAGGTCCTAGTAATGAAATAAACAAATACTGATTAGGTCCCTTCTTGCCTTGAAATAGGCTTGTGTGTTTATTTAATTTTTTCATAATTGAGGATTACAGTTTTGGAACACAAAACATCAAAAACATTTACATGAGAAAACTCTTGTTACAGCATAAGGATGAGATTTATAATTTTCAATGTCTTAAAATCTTGTACAAGGCTTCCAGGGTAGCATTGGTTATATAAGTCTTAAATACATTTAAAAAACAAAGAAAAGGGTTTGTAAATTTTGGTATAATGTGCAAAAGATACTTCTAAGCCTACTGGAAAAATCATATTATTTATAACTGATTCCTTACAATATATGTTAGTCTTCAATTTTACTTCATGTACATAAATTGTAACAAAGAGCTCTATATACATACACGTGTTAAAAAATAATATTTATATTGCGAAAATAGCAAGCACAGTTTACTTTTAAAAATCACATATTTTTGTTGGGTTTTGTGTTTTGTGTATAGTAATTGCAACATTATGATTTTTATTAACAATGTTGACATTTTTACCTTTCAAAATGTGTGGATGAGATGTTAGAGCTGGAACAAAAGACACTATTTTAACATTCAAGACATTTAGAATGGAAGTTGATTTGCGCATATGGGTGCTGCATGTCCAAACTCTGATTATACCTGATGTACCTCTGTCGAATAGTCAGTAGAGTCAGAACAGTGCTTCACCTCCTCCTAAAGCACTCCACTAGAGGCTGATCAACTAAATCAACACTGGGCTTTTCTTGCTCTTACTGTATTAGAACCTAAGGGGATTTACACATTCAAAATGTTACCCTGTAAGGTTTAGTATACCCATGGTGGTGTGGAAGAAAGTATGCTACTTTAGATGAAGGATATCCCACATAGATTGAATGGGGAGTGTCCCATAATGGCTGTATATATGGAGCGAAATAACATCACTTTTGACTGGGGTTATACCAGAGTTAAGTAAAACTTGAAGAAAATCTCTCCTACATTAATATATCTATTTCTGAGACTTTGGGGAAACTGATAAACCCAAATCAAAACCGCTTTCTATATTGAGTTTAGATGTCTCATTTGAGCATTAATTAAAAGAAATTTTGACTCTTGTTTTCTTCAAACTGAGAATACTGATGGAAGATGGATGCATGGGATCAATACTCATCTCATGACAAAGGCATCCAAGCACAAATTTCCTGCTATGCAGGAAAGTACTGTATTTCCTGGATGGCAAGAAAAGCTAGGAACAGTCTTAATGCCACTGGTTTTGTTTCCTGTTGTATTTGCTTTATTTTTCTCAGGCGATTTCTTACATTAAGTGCCAAAACCCAACAAACACTACAGTTTTTTGCCTCGTAAGGTCATTGTCACAAATACAGGTTGACAGTTATTATTTCGTATTGCTTACCTTCCCTCTGACCTTCCTTCCATTCTGTTTTTGAGCAAAGGAGACTAACTACTGAGCCTTATCTGTCTTCAGTGTTTCATATGTGCTTTCAGGATATCAGCTAGAGTCACACAACTGAGATTTAGCTGTAGGGTGTGAATTTTATGAAACTCATATGGATCTAAGTATGACATATTGAGTCGGAAATGACAATTTAGGGGAAAAAACAACCAGTAAGACTTCTGGAAAGAAACTATAGAAGCACACACATGAAAGAATGGAAAAGCTGAAAAAGGGGATTTAGCAGTATATTTGCTTTGCTACTGCTTTTTTCTATATTGCCTTTGATTTTACAAGTCCATAATTCTGACAAGCAGTTGGAATGTATTAGATGGCAATGCAATGCTCAAGGAAAACAGAAGTTTCTGTGTCCGAAAAAAAGTGCCAACAAAAAAAACAACAAACCAAAAATCGAACTCTTTGAAGTGATCAAAAGGATTTTGCTAAATACAAAAAAGGTATGCTATTTTCAAAGTTTAATGCATCCGTTTCCTCATATTCTAATACCAGATTGAGGACCCTTTCAAAAGAAAGCCAAATGTAATATTTTCACTGTGATATGTTTCTTCTGTATCTGCTTGGGTCAGAATTATATAAATCCATTATTGTGACTCTTTAGTTGAATACATAATGCAACAAAAGTGTTTTCCTTTCTCATAGATACACTTTTCCAGACTGTATATCTGAAAACTTCATTATTATTTTGGCCTATATCTTGTGCAGCAAAACCAGACTATTTCTCTTTGAATTTTTTATTTTATATCTAAAACAATCCTCTACTCAAACAATACATGCCCACCCCCTCAAAACTGTTTAACACAGAAGTGCCTTTTTGTTTTCCAGTTACCAGAGATAGTCTTTCAAGGCTAAAAAGTGGGGGAAAAAACAAATAAAAAACCCATGTACAGTTTCACTTTCATCATTGGCATTTTTTATCCAGCCACTGCCATATATATACTTCACTTGTTGCTGAATGTTGGGTTGTTGCCTTCAGCTTTTTTCATAGAGAATTTTATTAGCTGCTCATGCACTTCCAATTCCTCCACCATTTCCTTCCTCTCCTGTGATTTGTCTTTTCATGTTGGTCTGCCTCAGTTTCTTATTTTTTGCTCTTTTGATCTCCATCAATCTATTTTTTCCGGTTTAGCTTTAATATTTTCTTTCTTTTCACTTTATGTACTTTCAGATAGCAAAAAAAAATTATACAATGTTCAAATATAGAATCCTAATGATTTTCATCATTTAAATGGAGCTTAAAAACTGATAAAAAATGATCAGATGAAATGTTAACTTTTAATTTTAACCAGAACAAATCAATAAGTTTTTATTCATAGTTACTTCATGTAATTACAATACTGTTCAGCATAACAATGTAATCATTGGTGTTATGACATATTATTCCACACACACAAAAAACATATTTACACTCAATTTCTTTGTAGTAAAAGGGATTCAGACAACTTTATTAAACAGAGAATCAATTAGTCTTCCTGAGCCATGGCTGAATATACATTAAATATACCTAAATACAAGACACTTTCTTTCTTTCCATGTAGTATAGAATTCAAACAATGTATTTGTTATTACTCCTGAACATATATACACATGCAAATAAACATTGGAATGTTTTACATGCACAATGCAAAAAATAAATAAAGCAACATAAAACCATTACTGTTGTCTCATTTATTTCAGGTTTGGACTTTTTTTTCTGACAGGAAGTACTCTCTACAGAGAGTGCATCAAATGACAACATTCTGGCACTGTGTTAATAAAATCCTAAAACTAAATCTCCCCTTTTTTTCTTACCTTGTTTGTTCTACAAATTATTTGTAATTCCCTTGATAAGAACTATTAGGTTTATTTACTATTAAATTGTCATCTTTGTAAATCAAAAATATCAAGGTATGTGTGTGGACATGTTTTCCCATTTTTCCTGGAGTGTCTGCTACTATTGATAGTATATCATACCTCAAAAATGTCCTTGAATTTCTTGCTTATATTCCTTTTTTTTCATTTTTCAAGTATTCTGCATAAAATATCTTTGTACAGACACTGTGCAGCCTGATGCGGTTGGTAATGAGGCCATAAACCCACATTTACTGCACAAGGAGGCAAGTGCTGCTGAATATTTTATGCTCCTGTAGTTCTTTGTTACCTCACAAAGCACATTGATTTGCATTGCCTTGGAATGTGAGTGTTGGTGCTCTTTCTAAATGCTTCTCACTATTTATCTTCTCTTGTAGATTATTACTTAGGTACATTTTCTACTGGGAAAATGTCTGCTGATAGCTTCTAAGCAAATAATAGGAAAATCTGAGAAATTCACAGATTGCATAGTGAACTGTGTGTCTATATAAATATAAGAAAAAATATCTTTTTCTAAAAATATTATTATTTTCTGATAATTATTATTCTTTCTTTGACTTTGTTTTAGAAATATTATAGATTTGGTGTGGGTATCACAGTAAATAGAGACCTGCAAGTATTTACATAATAAATTTTTTAGGACTTCATTTAATGACCTCACTTTGGTGTAATATTAAACAGAGCCTCATATTTTTAAGAACTATTGTAGAAAGTAATAAAAGGAGGACCAAATTATTAGCAAGATGTGTAAATTGCAGGTTTCAGGAAGATGGTGTTAAAGGGGGAGGATGTAATTCTATTTATTGGAATTTTTACTTAGTCTTGAACTATAACAAGGTTTATAATAAGTTATGATAGAATGAAAAGATATTCAAAGTGTCATGTGGCAAATTCGCCCCACTAGGGCTGACTTGATAGCTGAGATAGCATGGGAAAAGCAAACTGCACGGGTGCTTCCATAATTTAGAGCAATTAAGTGCACTGCCTAAATTAATTTTACTTCCTTAGGGTTTTTCTATCTTCAAAGTAAACTCCTCAAATGGTATTGTAGCCCATTTAAGATGAAATTTCCTCCTGGCTTTCATTAAGTAAAGAAAAGCTGGAATGTTCAATTCAATGCTTAATGTGACATATTGACAGTGAACTCATAAATTTTAAATATATATATATATATATATATTTATGTGTGTGTGTGTGTGTGTGTGTATTTGAAAGGGTGCTAAAGTCTAATAAAGTAATGCTTTAAAATTTTGGAAATGTGAATTAAGAATTTTGATTGGAGCTTTTTAGAAAACACAAAATGACACCAAAACATGATGCCACTTTAAAGTAAATAGAGACAAAATCTTCAGTCCTTAAATGGGATCTCATCAAGAATCAAGGCAGGCATTAA
>LTAT01000005.1:92475776-92490236 GCA_003286495.1 Chlorodrepanis virens
GTATATTGTGAAAGGATTAACACAGATTAGCAAACTGATTTGTCAGCTACTTGACCCAAGAAAGATGTGGATAGACTTGAAGTATGTTAGAAAAAGCAATGGTTCAGCACTTGGTGTATTTATAAAAATAGTTAAGAAGAACCAACATAGCCAAACCCAAGAACCTGGTCCTTCCTATCCTCAGCTTCAGTTGGCTTGAGCATTGTGTATTTGAGCATTGATTTGATCTACACTACAGGTAATAGACTCTTTACACAATCTTTTAAATATAGCTTTCAATTTAGCAGGTGATATCTAAAACCCCTTGGGTTTATGAGCCTTAGGGTCGATATCAGTCAGCCATATGTCTCTGTGTTAGCCATTTTTTTAAGATTTCTTAGTTGTTTAATAGTTAATCCTTGCCACAGTATGCAGAACAAAAGTTTGACTACCCTTTAAAACATGCCCCTATATGTTTCTAAAAATATCACCCATAAAATTAAAAGTGAGAATAAGCTTTACATATCAGATCTTCAAGTGCTTAATGCCAATTTACTGTACTAGCAAATAAGTGCTTGTTTATCACATCTTCAGCCATTGCTCTGCTTCTATGCAGAATTTTTTTTTTTAATAATGCCCTGTTTTTAGCAGGAAGTAACCTGTTTAAAGATTTTTTTCTCCTTCCTTATATTTTCCAGAATTGTTATGAGATAGAACTTGCTGAGGGAAAATGCTGAGTTTGATTACTGGTCTCATCTCTGTATCCAAGGGAAGAAAGGCTAAGACAGAGCTTGTCAGGTTGGCCAGACCTTTTTCATGCAGCAACCATCTCAACATTTTACTCTTCATTTATTTAATAGGTGTTATCACTGTTTCAGGCTCACTGGAAAGGTAACAAGTGAAGAGCTTGCAGCATAATTCAGGTGTTCTTCTGTAAAGAGACTCAGAGAAGAGTGCTGGCTAGAGGGCAACGAGCCTGTGCTGTGCTGTCACTGCCTTCATGATGGATTTGAGCAGTATAAACCAGAGTTCATGAAACAGTGTTTAATCATAATGTCACAGGAAGAACAATTTCACAAAGCCAGAGGAGAGTACATTCATAATCATAAATGCAAATAAAGCAAAAGACATAATGTCACTGCAGATTTTCTTCCTAATCTTGCTAAGATTTTTGGACTTATTTATTTATGCCATATAAATATGTATTGCATATTTTTAAGAGATTTATACCACAAACTGAATAGTTTGTCCCTCTGTATAATTTTTTTTGATTTTAGGCTTGCTATTTTATTTTCCTGTTTCTAGGAGAAAGTAGATTTTTTTTCAGAATCACAGAATCATTGCATATCTTGAGTTGGAAAGGACCCATAAGGATCATCAAGTCCAACTCCTGTCCCAGCACAGGACAATCCCAAGAGTCACACCATTCCTGAAAGCATTGCCTGAGAGCTTCTTGAGCTCTGGCAGGCTTGGTGCTGTGACTGCTTCCTTGGTGAGCCTGTTCCAGTGCCCAGCCACCTCCTGGATGAAGAACCTTTCCCTGATACCCAGCCTAAACCTCCCCTGACACAACTTCAGGCCATTTCCTTGTGTGCTGTCACTGGTCACCACAGAGACGAGATCAGGGTCTGCTCCTCCTCTTCCCTCGCAAGGAAGCTGTAACTGCAGTGAGGTCTCCCCTCAGTCTCCTCCAGACTGAACAGACCAAGTGCCCTCAGCTGCTCCTCGTATGGCTTCTCCTCTAGGCCCTTCACCATCTTTGCAGACCTTATTTAGCCTCACTCTAAGAGCTTACTATCTTTTTTTGCATTGTGGTGTCCGAAACTGCCCCAGCACTCAAGGTGAGACCACCTCTGTGCAGGGCAGAGTATTCAAGGTGAGGTCTCATCAGTGCAGAGCAGAATAATTGGGCAGCAGAATCTCCCCTTTCAAATTTTTAAAGGTGATGACCCTGTGTGGATTTTATACATTAGACGTGGTTTGAGTCAGAATAAACTGGTTATATTGCAGAAGTTGTGCCTTTACATAGATAAGGAGGAGCTTAGTCCAGTTCTCTGTGGAAAAAAAGAAGAGACTATTGATCAGACTCTTGAAAATAAAGTAAAAATAAATTTAAAGAATTTAGCAAGCATCAGTCAGAAATCTTAGAGTGATTCTATACTAATTGTGTTTCTTGTTTTCTGCTTGCTTATTATTTGAAGAGAAAACTGGTTGTTTTATTTATGATATTTGGTAAGTGAAAGATAGTGCTATTTGCTGTATAGCTGCATTTCAGTAAATTCAGAAGTAAAACCAAATCTGTGTTTAAAAATATTCTAACACTTACTGGCATTTTTTTTTTCCCCAATGTTGCATGTATTTCAAGGAGATGTGTACTGTTTCCACTTGAGTGTGTACTAGTATTTACTGTTAGTTTTATACATAAATACAATTCAATCATTCAGGGAATTTTGGAATTTTTTAGATTGGAAAATACCTTTAAGATCCTTGAGTCCAACTGTTAACTGTCCAACTGCCAAGCCTACCCCTAAACTATGTCTCTAAGCAACATATCTACACATCCTTAAATGCTTCCAGGAATGCTAATTCAGCCATGTCTCTGGACAGCCTGGTCAAATGCTTGACCACCCTTTCAGTGAAGAAATTTTTCCTAATATTCAATCTAAATCTCACCTGGCACAACTTGAGGCCTTTTCTTCTTGTACTGTTACTTGTTACCTGGGGGATCAACCTGTACCTGGCCACAACTTCCTTTTAAGCAGTTGTAGAGAGTGATAAGTTCTCCTCTGAGCTTCATTTCATGCCGACTAAACAACTCTAGCTCACTCAGCCATTCCTCATTAGACATTGATGCATTTAATGACAAATGATAACCTTTGTGCATGGCAAAATTTCTTAAAATTTACTACTGGTTTCTTTTATTGAAAAGCTATATGTAAGGGTGAAATCAAAAATGCTGTATGAAATTTCACATCTGATTAAATTATCATCACAAAAAAATATGATTTTGTTGAGCTAAAATAATTCCAATAATAAATCTCAATTTGTTAAAGTTCACAGATGAATTACCTCTCATTTAGAAACTGGAGTCTATTTTCTTTCACTTTCTTTCCATTTAATGGACTCTATTGATTTAAAGGATATCAAGGTCTATTTTTTAAAACATTTTTTAGTGGTTTTTATTAATTGTAATTGTACTGTGTAGCCTAAAACTCATGTATCTCCCTGCTTTTTTTATTAGTCTCTGAGTGCTCATGTTCACAGACTTTAATCAGTGTTTAAATCACAAACAGTATACTGATTTGGTTCTTTAGAGATGTGGGGCATCCTCTTCTTGATTAAAATTGTTTAAGGGGTTAATGTATCTGCATGGAGCTGTTCTCACTATTGTGCTCTCAAAGGCCTTCTCTTTGCACCTTTCATCATGTATCAGAGCTATATAGTAACACCTCTGTTATATTAAGGGAAGCAGACATTAAGATCTGTGTAGTAATTCCACTGATGCATGTAGGAAGAAACCACTGGAAAAGTTCCTACCTTAGAAAGGGGGCATGGTGAAGAAGCTTCTTTTCTGGGATATGGGAAGGCAATTTATTTCTTTCAATTGTCTTGCTAAGAAAAGGGAAAATAGAGCCTAAAGCATTGCTGGAAGTTTACTGCATAAAAATTAAAATCAGAATGGGGGTCAGCATGCCTTTTGAGATTTTCATGCCTTTCAGAAAAAGGAAGCACCTGTTACAATGATCATCCCTTTCCTTTTAAGAGGATAAGTAAGAACACAGATTTCACAGCATGGTTTTCCTCTTCATCCCCATCAGTGGTAACTTTCCTCATTACAACAAAAGGAAATATTTTTAACCAAGTGAAGAGCTTAATAATTTAAATAAGTTACCCCTGGAACATAATTTGCTTACTGATATTTCTGAATTATGTATAAGCAAAGACCTGTGCACCGTGGTAAAGTATTCAGAATTGAAGTGAGGCATAAACAGAGGCTTCACTGCAAGAATGAGATGTAGGTCCCTCTAGTTGCTATGAAAGTTTTAAATGGAGACCAGATCATTAGAGAAACTCACCTTTCTGCCTGAGAAGGAAAACATCTTAGGAGGAGTTCATTCATCACTAAGCAGTTCTCATTTTAAATTTGGTGTTGAAATTTGGGTGGAAGACAATGACAAGATCATGTAAAATGTGAAGTTTGAAGCTGTGGAAATCAGAAATTAATCTTTTTTTCTGGACTCCAAGTCTGATTTGTCTCCTATGGCTGTTCTGTTTTGCAAAGCACAAGACTTCTCCTTTCATGGAGTTCACAGACTGTCATGGAGGGTTTTGTTCATGCAGATTTTTGCCTCTCTGCAGATGTCATACTTCTAAGCAGTGTTCTCCATAGTTATTTATTAGCATAAATACCTGGCAAGGAGTACAAGTGTAGATAGAAAAATCTAATTTATTTATTCAATCAAAATCCAGAAGTTGCTAGAAGGAAGATCTAGGGATTTTAAGTAAAGATGAAAAGCACATTTTCTGTTTAACAGCTTTCTTCACTTCACAGGTACATCTTGCAGAAACTTGCATCTGCAGAGCATGAGCAAAATCTCAGCAGGTGGAAAAATGAAAGGAAGATAGGACAAGACCCAAGTAGGGCCTCCAGTTGTCCTAAGAGAATAAATTAGGCTATGTTTACATCAGCATTAGTACAGTGCACCACAAGAAGCTTCATACTGCAAAACAATTATAGACATGTTATGCATGTTATAGCATTATGACATAATGCTATAAACAATTATAGCATTATACACATGCTAAGGGCATGTGTATATTTCAGAGTTTTTACTGTGGACTATTTCTGTAGGCTGAATGCCTGTTACTGGCTGGAGAGCACCCTCCATCTTTTATGCAAAAAGAGATGAACCTATGTGCTTTGAGACTGCTCTGTGATGCAAATCAAAGCACAGCAAGAGCAGATGACTCCAGATTGTTTCTGAAGTGCACCCTTGAGCAAAGCCTTGATGTGAATGTATTTTCAATCTCCTAGTACAACCATCATAACACACAGAAAAGCCTGACATTTGCAGACACATTTTACATGCAGGATATGATTGGGTCAATGGACAAACAAATGAAGACTCAGAAATGTCCTTTTAAGATTTTATGTATCTTCATGAAATTCAAATACAAATCCCACACAACAAAGTAGTTTCAGAAGTAGTTTCAGGACATTGCCTATAATGAATGTATTCTTGCTACACTCTATTGTTTGTTGATTCATTTAGTTGTTTTTTTCCAATGCAAAAAAGGCACTTAGGTAGAGTAGGCACACTGGCACAGTATATGTGTCATGTTTTAATTCAGACTTTCACACAATTAACATAATAATTCTTAGTATTGTTCTATGTTATCAGACTGTTAACAGCCTTCTGAATGATCACTGTTTTTAATTGTGGCTTTTGAAATAGTCTGTGTCTACAGTGCTTACAGTGTCCTTCAGAAAAAGATATTGCATTGCACATATTACATATTTGCAAATCTATGTAAGAAACTAAATGCTTACAAATTACTTTTTTCCACGTAAGTCAGTTATTAACTCTAATTAGTAATTTCTGCTTTGATGTTATCTAAAGGGAAAATACATGTTCATTTTTTCATCAAATAACTATAATCAGGGAAAACTACACAGTAATTCCCGAATATCTGTCCTTAAGCAGATATCTCACTGCCAGTCTGATGAATAACTCTTTTAGCTATACTTAAAACAGTGAGAGATCAATTACCTGAAGCATCTTTAGACACAAATGGGTAAAGATCTACATTTGGGTGTTTTAGAGCACATTTCAATCACTGCACCATAAGTAATCCTTTCTGGCCTCCAGCTTCTGCATCAGTAAATTGTGGACCTCTCACAGTTTCTGTATCTCCAGGCAATGTGAGGATTTTACCTTACACTTTCAAATTACACTAGACAACTATTTAGATTTATACTGAATTCAAACCCGAGTACTGTTTTTTGCAACAAATTTCTATTTACTTTATTTTTTTTTTTAATTCTAAAAATGAGATTTTAAAATCGTTTTACAGTGTGTGTTTGGGCGCATCTCATTTCTGTTCAAGTAAGTAAGAGACTATGTTTTCACTCTAACTACTTTCAATCCTTTTTTTTTTTTTTTTAATTGGGCAAATCAAAATACAGCTCCTGAATTGGGTTCACAGTAACGTAGTAAAATAATGAGTGCGGTGGCATTTTTATTACTGCACTAGTTTTATAGTAATTTAGTACAATCACTTGAAATATAATAAGCTTTATAATTCGAGTTGTACCTACACTGAGTCAGGGAATGAATCAGATTGCTTCCAGAGGTCACTTGCAACCTAAATGATTCTCTGATTAACCAAAGTGATTTCAACATTGAGAATATTTAATATGTTCATACATGCATTTCTCAAGTACTAGACATTCACTTCCATTCCTACTGACATAAGAATGATCAAGCATGTTTGTGGCATTTCAAGTATAACAGAATGCTTATAGACAATTTCAAAGAAATTGCAGCTTTTCATTTAAGCCCAGTAGAATGCTAATTAAAATTCCTGAAGGTATGTGATTATATGAGCAGGAATTTGAAAAAGAAGAGCCAGAAAAAAGGATTTTTTACAAGTTTTAATTAAGTTTTACAATGAAATAATGGCATTATGAAAGAATTGTAATTCTTACTTGTAAATATCTCACTAAGATGAGTTTATTACTAGTGTTTGGACTTAATTATGTCAAGTCTTTTTCTTGTTCAAACCATTAAGAAATGAGTACTTAAAAATCAAGATTATCTTAAACATACTAAATTATTATTTTAAAATATTATTATTATAAATAATTATATAATATTTATTCTTCCTTATTATTATACATTACTTATCATCATTATTAATTTATTTGAATAAAATAATATTTTTTCTAGAAAGTAATTTTAGTAATTCAAATTACCTAATTCCCAAACCCAAATAATAATAATGTCAATTTCTTTAAAAAATTATATGTCAGCTTTAATAGACATGAGTAATATTAAGAGATATGGCTTGCATACTTAAATATTGTCTTCAACTTTATTTTTAAGTTCACTGTTAGACAGCTTCATCATATGGGGATCAAAGATTTGTGTGGTGGTTTTGACCCTTCTACTGTTGCTCCAACATATCATTTCACCATGAATAACTAAGTGACAGTTTGAAACATAATTAATTCACTTCACCTTCAAGAAATACCCTACCTTCCTCTTGTTCTTTAATAAGATACAGACAAAATTTCAAATAGTGGAGCTATAGTCACAGCTTTCAACCATTAGGACAGTGATAGACTACTACTACTGCTACTGCTACTACTACTGAGCATTTTTTTCTTTTTTGAGCTTTGTACATGTTAAGGTCTAAAAACTTTCAAAATTATACAGATCAATTTTAACTTTTTTCCCCCCACTTCTCTGCGTGCATTAGCATTCAGAGAACCTGTAGCTGGTTTCACAAATTAGTGCTCTAAATTCAAAATCCTGAGGAAATCTTCATTGGAGCTGTAAGCTGAATCCTTATGCCTCCACTTGAGGCAGAAAATGGATCAGTCTGTATATGCCTTGTAATTCACAGAAATCTTCTAGTGGTAATTATTGGCTGGTGGGTTTGAATCAGATTCCATGAAACAGATAGAACAACAAATGTCTTGGTTGTAGCACTTTTGAATAGTCTTTTATAATAATGATGGACAGTTTGTAGTAATAGAAACAAAATTGATAAATGCTTGCACTGTGATTTTCTAAATAGAACACAATATATTGGAAAATTAAGAAATATTTTATGCTGTCATTTCACACATTTACTTTGTCTGAGATATATGTTTCTGTGAAGCTAAATGAAACACCTCCTATATTAGTATAAGAATGACAAAATTGGTCTTATTGCAGCTGTCAGATTGTCTCCAGATTCAAATATATTTTCATATAAAGTAATATGCAAAACACCTAAAGAATTAATATGCCAGTAAAGATTTTAATGAAATCATTAGAATATATCTTATTCTCTAAACCTATCTCTAACCTTTTTATGGAGGCACAGTATATCTAGATAAAATTCAAGAATTTTTTTATTTAGCTAATAAAAATGTCTACCAAATGGACAGTGATAGTGATAAAGAGAGAATAAAATAGTTTGGAAATGACATTATAGATCCATATGTAGAATTGATAACATTAGGGTAGTCTCAACTGTTTTTGGTTTTTTTTTTTTGGTATTGTTATCTAGATTTGTAATTCGTAAAGAACCTTGGGTTTTTTTCCTTTTAAAAACTGATTTAAAGGACAGGAATATAAACAGAATAAATCTTTATTATGTCACATCTGTGTTTTTAAATACTTCTTGAAAAAAATGTTACATGTAAACATTTTCTGTGATAGAAAAGCCAATGTTAAACTTTTAATTGGCATCAGACATATTTTATTTAATTTCACTCAGTCTTACTGGCTGTTTATGTCTCAAGAACAGGGAAATGAGAGCTGTGCAATAAGGCCGTCTTATTGGCAGGTATTAATTTCTTCCTTTACCCACAAACTAACTCTTGGTTAAAGGAAATGATAGTGGAAACCAAACAGAATGAGAAGGAGCTGTGGAACGAAAAGAAACCAACTTGACATTAACAATTTTCTGTATTTCTACTCTTTATTTTTTACTAGTGTCTCTTTAATGACTATCAGTGTGTAAACAGTTATTTGCTCCTACCAGTAAGATACACATTGTTATAAATTCTTTTTTTTTTGTTTATTTGTATTTTAGAGAGTTACAAAGGGTACATATTTATCATAACACCTGTTCTGTTCTGTTCTGTTCTTTCAGAGGTAAACTTGACTTTTAGTTTTAAGACTGACCAGCTTTGAATTTGTGTACAAACTCCTATTTTTGCCAAAGATTTCATATAAAAATCTTATCTTTTCACCTTTCTAATGAGGCATATTGTACTTTGCCATTAAGGCAGCTTGTAGAAGTTTTGCAGAGAACAACTGAAATTAAAAAAAAAAAAAGAGAACAACTAACCAACAAACCCTCAAAACTGCTTTGTGCTCAGTTTCCCGGCCACTTGTGGCTGTGGAACAAAAAATAAAAATCTTCTTGAGTGCCATATTTCAGTTTACACGATACTTCTACCTTTTCGGAAATCTGTCACTTTTGAACACATATCTACTAGCCAATCTATTCAAGGAGTGAAGATAACAAGAGTCCTTCCAAAATAAATTTTACAGATGTATCATTTTAGTCCAAAAGCATTGTATTGTTGACACTACAGCCATGCTATTTGTCATATTCAGAAACTGAAGCTGAATACTTACATGATTCATACTTTTCCTTCACTTAACATTTCTGAAAACTAAATAATGTCTACTATAAATATTTTTTAAAGGAAATAGTTTCTATTTGGTAGATATTTTCCTTGAAGATTCAGGTCAAATTGACATAGCTTTGCAGTTGAGGTCTCATAAATGTTGATTAAAGAGAAAAAATGTCTCCCCATCTGTTGCAGACAGATGTATGCTCTTTTAAGGTGTCTGACTTTTTCAGAGAGGTGACTGATGATTTGTGTTCAGCTAGTGCTCTATTATGACATCCATATCCTCTTCTAGAGAGCTGTTACCTGAATAGCTGTCACTCATTCTGTAGCTGAGCAGTACATTACACTTTTCAAAATGTAATGTCCTACTTAATGACACATTTATTTTTCTTTTCTTTTTCTTATTTTATTTTTCATTGTAAGGCAATCGCTCCAATTTTCAAGATCACTTTGCTTTCTAAATCTCTCTCCAGAGAGTACCTCTCTGTACTCATATTTCTTCCCAGTGCAGAAACTTGACAATTTTCATACAGTTTAAAAAATGTTGAAATCTCTATGTATCTTTAAAATCTGAAGCTAAAAATGCTAACTCCAAATAGAATTTAAAAATCCCACTAACATTCATAAAATATTTTTTCCCTGAAGAATCAGCAGTTAAGTAATGAGTTATGAGATATCTGACTCATCAAGAAGTTGGACCACTTCAGATGTGATATCTATTGTGACTGAAACCATTAGGGTTCACTGTCTCCAGCTAGACTTAAAACACAAAGAGAAAGTAAGGATGTATTAATAATTTAAACTTTTTAGCTACTATCTTCTTAATCAAATAGCATTTCACATCTAGCTGTGTCAGTACTACTGCTTACTGTATTGGCATTGCCAGTTTACATATGGTAATGCCAATAATCTTGCTTCATGAGCATTGTAGAGGTGGAAGGGGCAGGAAAGAGAAAAAAGAAAGGTGAAGATAAAAGAGATTATCCAAAAGAAGTCTTCTACAAATAATATTTTTTATAATAGTTGTTTGGCACATGATACAAGTATATTTTAAATGCCTAAAGTCTTTACAAATAAAATAAGTAGGCTATTTAAAATAATCATTATGAAAATGAATAAAGGGCAAGCAGTGATAAACCTTTCAATAAGTGGCAAGAAAATATATTCAAATGAAATGCAAAGAGACTAAGTAAAACTTAACTTTGGACTTTGGCTTTAATATAGTAAATTTTTTGTTGGTTTGTATTTACAACATCTGGAAAAACTGGAGCAGAAGTGTATTAGGATAAATCAGGTATACTGATAGATGGCATTAGCTAATATTTGATCAGGAATTTTATTATCTGCTTATCAAAAATGCCAAATTTGCCAAATGGTATAGACTTATAATACAGACAGGTGTGGCAGTTTTTATTATAAAGCATTAAGTCACAATTTAAACCAAAATATAAATTTATATTTTTCCTCCATTTATTTGTTTCAAATTTTCATGCATTTTGTTATCCAAATAATAGGTTATACAGATGGATCAAGGACCATGACTATGGAATGAGTTTATACATCTGTGTTATTTATGCAAATAAAAGAATATTAGAAGTAGTGCAAACTGATAATGGGGAAATTAATATTTTCTGATAGTAAGTTTATAAAAAAAAATCAAAAAGTTTTGGTTCTGAAAATTGGTTTCTGTTCCCCAATGCCATAGCTGTTTCAGGTATGTCGTAGCTAGCCACAATGACTCTGATTAAAAGTCCTATTATTTTCAAAATTCAATAGATCATGCTGTGATAGTTATGCTTATGCAATTCTATGGCTTCATGTACATTTATGCTATATAAATATAAAGAATAAGAACATATTGACATCTCATTTGGATTAAGCTTTTTAAAAGGTACACCTAACTGTGTGTTAGTTAAGACACAGGAAAAACAGTTTTGTGGCTAAATGGCAGATTTTGGAGACAAAGGCCAGTTTACAGCTTCTCACATCAGATTAAGAATGTGCTCTGTAACTGTGTTTCAAATATGTAGACAATAGGGAAGTTTCACTATAAAGATGGTACCACGATGTTACAAGTATTGATACTTATAGAAGATTGTAAACTTGTTCTGCTGCGGAAATACAAGTAGTCATCACCATTAATCATAGTGCCATGGAAATGAAAGTAAAGGTTAAACCATATTTGTTAGAAAAATACAGCAAAATTAATTTCCTCAGGCTGTATCTACTGTTATCTTTATGACTCCTGATCACAAAATGGTAGCTCAGTAAAAAGAAATAAAAATCTTGCTCAGACAAAGAGGAAGTACACAGTTTAAGTAAAGCTAAGAATTAATTTTTAGTATAATAGAGATCTTAGCAGTTAGATTCAAGAAAAAATATTTCTGAATATTTCTGAAAAAATATTCAGAAAAAAATGATAATTTTCTAATGATCATAGAAAAAAGATAGTTCATACAGATCTCTCAATATTTACTATGTAAGGTATACTTTGTGTGTATTAGATACTGGGTTTTCTTTTTCTTTGTTACCCTAGAGCAAATTTTATCCAATACATTTCTTGACCCTAGGTGAGTAATTTGTAGTTGTGTGGCATAGCTCCTGTAATTAAAAAAAATATCTAATTCTAGTGGAATAACAACTTTCTATAGATATCTGTATACAATTATCATTGTACTTTGCAAAGATAAACAAAATTGAATTAGCCATAGAGACTTGGTCAATCAGAGAAATTGCTGTCATAGAAATCAAGTAAAATAAGGCTGCAACTTCCCACAAGAAAAGTTCAGACAGGGAAAACCTATCAAACACCAGTCCTGAGGTCTTGGAGGTTCAGTGCAAGTGTTGTGGCTTGTTACTAGGAGTGGCAATACTGCATTAATTACAGTGCTATCTGGTTACAAGATAGTGCAGAACCAGGGTAGAGCAGTGAAGTCTTTTGTAATGGAGAGTCACTCTTGGGGACTGACTGGGCATTCTAGTGGTGGCTGGTTGTATTGACAATTATTAATATTGAGGGGTATTTAAACTTACTATGCATATAAGAAAATATTCACAGTATAAATAAATGACTGGTTTAATGACACTTGTTTGTCTCACACAATATATTAAATGGGTGTAAGGTTTTGTATGTTACAGCTAAAAGATGACAGCAAATATTTATTTCTCAGAAAGAACTCTATGTAAAATATTTTGGAAGGATGCATTGTAAAAAAATTAGCAACCTCCCAAATCTAGTGCGGCTGTTAAAAATATTTGTCTGTCTGTGTGCATTATTTGACCATGTGTTAGTGTATATTGACCATGTGGGATTTTTTATTTGCACACATAGGAAAAGCTATTATGTTTCGTGATACTAGTTAGTTATATTCTGAAGTTCAAAACTGCTATCTGCTAGGTGTATCTGAAAATCTGTTGCATGTAATATTACACTTTCAGTGTCCATGTCTTAGGTGAACACTGAGACAGTTTGCCCAAAGTAACAGAGATCTTAGTGGGAGTGAGCAGATGTGCTTTTCAAGGGTTTAACATTCATACATGAAATCCAATTACACGTCCACAATGGGTTTGATTCATGCCTGCTTTACATCCTTTCATCTACAGTTACATGTTTTAACAGGCCTGTAATCATCTGTGACTTGAGTGACTGTCAAGCATTTAACCATGTTTCTACTTCAGCTCATCTGAGTGTCAATCTCTTCCAAGATGTAGATGATCTGTATTTTGCATCGATGTATCCTGAGCAGAGCAGGAAACTGTCGTTCCTCTTACTGCACACTGACATGTCAAATATCAGTCATAAAAAAACTGTGAGATGTTTAATAATTGGAAGAAGATGTGTGGGAAGTCCAATGCTGTAATCAAATTTCCTTTTATCATCTCATTAAATTCTGAAAGAAAAATTTGCAGAACCCATGGAATCAATCTCACACAGATGGATTTTCTTTCTAGTTTTGTTACATATCTTGTTACAATATTATTGTTTAAATTGTCCAATTTTTTTCAGCAACTGGGGAGGAAAAAAGAAAAACTTAATCATTGAAATTTTGCATAATGTCACACACCATGGCAAAAAACTTGGGTGCTATATGATTGCATGACTTGGAGTTTCTCAGATGACTGTGACTGATTTCTTTATTTGTTTGGATTTTTTAGTATGTTGGTGTACATTAAGTTCATAGTTGTGTGCTTAATTTGGTTTTGTAAAGTTCTGTAATTTCATGTAACTGAAATAATAATAAAACTCTTTGTACTATGAATATAGAACATTTTGTGACAAGGAAAAAAATGGGTGAAAGATTATTGGTAATTGAGAGCATGTGAACAAAACATCAGAAGATCTAAACATCTTTTGGCTTGCCCTTTATCACTGTATTTCATAGAACATTTCAACTACTTTTGTAGAAAGAAGGTTTATATGGTGGAGACAACCCTTTGCTTCACATATTGAAGCAATTTTGTTTACTTTGTACTTAAAATACATATTTAATGAGGATAGAAAACATGGTTATATAAAATCCAAATTAATTTTGCAGTTCTAATTTTCAAAATTGTACTCATTAAGATTGTTTCACTGTGAAACAACTTGTGCAACCTGATGTAATATTAAACAAGTATCTTCTTCCTGCAATTATTTCAGAGGCTCTCCACTTTCATATTGTTCTTTAAAGATGAATGGGCAATGGTGCCTGGAATATTAAGTACAGTTCTTTTGTTAATTTCCATTCATGGCAGAATTGGAAAGTTCACATCATAGATCTTTTATTATTCCTTTAGTCATTTAAGAGTGTCCATCCCTCAGAAGGGGAAATGGAGAGGGAGATGTGAGCTCTTGTCCCTGGAATTCAAGAATGGTTCAGAGCTGTGCCAGGGGAGGTTTAGACTTGACATCAGGAAGCATTTATTTTCCATACAGGGTGGTCAAACAGTAGAACAGGATTCCTAGAGTGGTCCTAGAGTGTGCCCCAAGCCTGTCAGTGTTTAAGAGGGTTTGAAAAATGCCCTTAATAATAAAAATTAAATTTAGGTCAGCCCTGAAATGGTCAGATATTCTATTCTATTCTATTCTATTCTATTCTATTCTATTCTATTCTATTCTATTCTATTCTATTCCATCCCATCCC
>LTAT01000005.1:92507513-92523110 GCA_003286495.1 Chlorodrepanis virens
TTTCTTTTCTTTTCTTTTCTTTTCTTTTCTTTTCTTTTTTCTTTTTTCTTTTCTTTTCGCCTGCATTCTCTGGGGACATTTATATTATTGAAAGTATTCCATCCTACTAATAAAAACTTAGAATTTCAGGGTTCATCTTATCTGTGTTCAGAAATTGTCAGTGTAGGTCTCATACATTAATCAGATTACTGAGTATTAACAGAGCCATTTAAGCAGTTGTTAGTTGGTACTGCAATAGGTTTACACATCTTAATAGACATTGAGAAATTTTTGCACAAAACCCACAAGTTTCCTGTTGTCCTTCAATGCGTATGTAATCTTTACATTTTCTTTCTTTGTGTATGTATTTCTGTGGGTATCTCCTAAACTACTTTTATTTGTGTTACTCACTGTCTGGTGAGGTATCTTCCTTTCCTAAACTGGCTATATTATTCATTTAAATGAATGTCCCAACTTTATCAACATTCATTATTTTATCTTCGAGAGGATGTTAAATATTCTGACTATACCTAGCATCACTTTGAAGCTGTACAGATCCCAATTAATTTAATAAGCAGCTCAGTTTTCAGACTAAGCAGCTGCTTTATTTTCATTCCTACGCAGGACAAACTGTACAATCTAGCTATTTATCATTGTTTCCTGATTTCCTTACTTTTCCAAGCTAAGCACTGTTTGTGTGTTTGCATATGCTGAGCCATAATGGATTTTTGTTTTCCCTCCTTTTCTGAACCTATAGTATCACAAAAATCAAATACTTACTCAGGTCATAACTAGAAATCTTATAGATCATATTCAAACAAACTCAGCCATTTTATCAGCAGTTCCAGGTGCTGTGTTCAGTAGTAATGAGTAAGCCCATTCTTTTCACATGGGGATTGTGGTTTTAAATTTTATTTTCAATATATCTGAGAAAGAACCCAAAATATTGTAGATATGGGATATAGTCACTTGTTCATAACCTTAACTGAAAACTGAGAGAATTCCTAAAACTTTTCTCATGCTTCCTCAGTTGTCACCTTGTTTCTGCTCAGCTTTTCCTTTTATTATGTCTTTGCATTTAAGTTTTAACAGTATTAACATCTGGTTTACTATATTTAAATAATATATTTTTAAAATAATCCATACACTGTTTTCTTGAGAAATTCTGCTTCTAGAGCATCTTATCTTGGTTTGGCACGTCATTAGTTTTATTTACCTGATGCCTATTGGTTTTGCATGATCAAGACTGAGGGCTGGAGGAAAGACAGAGAATTTTCTGGTTTGTATCTGATAAAAGTTTAGTTAGTGACATTCTACTGCCACTTCTTATGTGTGACTTTTCCACTGCTCTATGTAAAACTGTATACCCATCACCAGGATCTGAATGGTTATTCAGGACTAGAACCTGATGAGGCACTTGTTTTTCACTATTAAGAAACAATCTTTCCTAATGATTTTTTTTGACACACAATTTTTCGGTATCAGAATTATAGATGTATAAGTGACACTACTGACAAGTGCTGAAGTTTTTTGATGGGATTCACCAGTTTGCCTTATATGTGTTGTATACTGCACTGTACCGATCTATACAGAGTTATCACACATTTCTGTGTGAGAAATAGCAGTTTCTCTGAAATTTGAGAGATCACTGTGAGTTATTTGAATGGAGTACAAGTGATTGTAGTAAGTTCTGGACACACAGGCTGTAAAGCATGTAAAGCAATTTTCTTCACTTTTAAAAAGCATGGCAGAAAACCAATACTGATCCAAACAGGTGATCTCTCACACCTGTGATCTCTCACAGCTTAATTACTTAATGGAAAGTTTAGGTAGTAACAGCTTTATCAGAAATGTTTAATCATTGTTGAATGCATCCATTCAAAATATTTTTCTATTATTTCACATAGTTCCATTTCATATAGAATAGTTCATTTTATCAGAAAAAACAACTGATTAGAACAGAATGTGAATAGTTTAAAATGTATTTTGTGGTAGTGGTGGTGATAGTAACAGTACTAGTAATTTATGCATCTGCAAATGACTTTGCCATTTATCCTACATACAGACTCACTGGATCTAGTGTTCCTGATCTTATTGTGAGCATGAGCAACCAGATGTGGCTTCATTTACAATCTGATGACAGCATTGGCTCACCAGGATTCAAAGCTGTTTATCAAGGTATGAGCTACATTAACTATTTTAAACTTATGTTGTAACTTACTTCGTTATACCCCAACAAACTAATTTCAAATAGGCATTTAGTCCTTTCACAAACTGAAGAGTTTTTATGCTGTCTCTATGGTCAATTATTGGTAAATTAAGACATGGATTTTCAAGTACCTACAAAATAACTAAAAATATTTTCAACTAAAAATAAAGTTTATTGTTCTAATACTTTTTGCTGGGAGGTTGATAGAGACTAGAAATTTCTAATATATTTGAAAGGTCCTACGTTTTATATTCTGCTAACCCATATCACATTGGATACTATTTGAAAAATATTAATGATATTCTAAGACTCTATTGGGGTATTTATAAAACTTATTTTCATGCCTTATTGAGAACTTTCACAGACCTAAGTCAAAATTAGTATGTAATGAAAGCAACAGAACAGATATATTGTATAATATTGTGGAAATTAGGAATTTGTATAGAATTGTGGAAATTTAACTAAAAAATTGATCTAAGTTACCCTAGCCTCACTTGTATTGCTTCTGTCTCAAAGAAATGAGAACCTTTGCAATATAAATATCTTGGGGGTTTTATTTTGGTGGTGTGAAATTCAGTACCTTCTGAAGTTGATTAATTGTAGTAAAAAATACCTGATATCTCTTAGTATGCATGCATGTATTGAATTTTTCCCTTTTCAATAGGTTGTATAGACCTGCAGCTAAAAAGAGCTCTTATTAACATCTGGTATAATTTTCTGTTAATTTCCATGTTAATTAGTTCACCTAAAGGATAAGGGAAAACACTTGATACTATTTTCAATAGTACCTTATGGGCACATATGATGAAAATGATTTGATAATAATCTTGTCAAAATTAGTTTTGTACAAAAGATGCTGCAAAACATTGAGAGACTTTTCACAGTTCAGTAACTGAAAGTAACTGAATTAGAAGAGTGAGTCTTCTCCTTAAACACTGTCCATAAACTGAAGTACTCTAAGTGTTTCACTTCATTTCTAGTTACCTTACTGCTTCAATACCAAAAATGGCAAAAGAAAGAATGGAAAGTTATGGAGATGTTAACCTCAAGTTTAGAAAGCTATACTTTTATTGCACTAAGGACATTTCCCAGAGCAGGTTTTTAGAAGTAGGGTCTGTGGCTGTGACATATTGTAAACGTTGAAAGTTTGGAACAGGAAGGGGAAATATTCCCTCGTGGTCGGCCAGGAAACATGGTTTTACTTCTCCAGACCAGTAGTTTTCTACTAGTGATCTCTCCTTTGAAGCAGGTGGTGATGATAGCAGTGATTTGGGTTATACTGACAACATTTTTTTTCCCTAACACTATTTCTTTGGCACTCACTCAAGCTCACTCTTTGTTATTCCCACTCATGGTACTGATTGGAGCATGATAATCAGATCAACTGTTTTACATTCATAGTTTAATTTTCTGTGAGCACACACTGCTGGATAATATTTGAGTGTTTTAATTATTTTTATCTACTTTTATGCACCATGTTTTGGTTTCCTTTAATATGAACTGAAATCAAGAAAATAAGGAAAAAAGAGGAGAAAGAAGGTGTGATTCTCATGAGGGTGGCAATCACTTCCCATGAGAATCTTCCATTAGAACACTACTGAGATTTGCAGGTCCATGACCATGAGAATAACCATATGAGAACAAGGACAATTACAGAGGATTTTGAAACACTGTCCCAATTGCTTAAGTATGATGTACAAGAGCTGTGAATGAAAAAGCAGATGCAGGCTAGTAGCCCTTCTCTGGCTAAGACATTAAAGAATCTTAAGACATTGCGCCATGCATTAAGCCTTTATAGTTACACAGCTCAAGTATGTTTTATTGCATGAACACAATCACATACTCTTTATCTAAATTAATCATAACCCTTCTTGTCCCTTCTGTCATGATTTTATCATTTGTACTTGGGTAATTTCTAGGGTTCATGTTTATATAGAAAATACGTTGTCTTTAAAAAATTAATTTGTGAAATACATTCAGTGGAAATAATGATGATAAAGTGGAGAGAGAATGTTGGCAAGAGTTATCTGAAATTTACACTGTTTCCTCAAACCTTCATAATTTCCTCAAAATTATGAACTTTACCTTCTCATAACCCTATGAAAAAGTTCAAAAAATTAAAATTTATATATCAGATGATATATCTTTTCTGCTATAATTTCTTTCTAGTATTTCTAATGTAAATTAATCTGTTGACATTTCTGTATTTGTCTAATGATGTTATTTTATTTATGGAGTTCAACCTCTTACTTTTGGGGACTTTCTGCAAACACCTGAAGTACACAATGTGCGTTTTGCAGTAGCAATAGCATCTCTTTGATGAAGAATATTGTTATCATTTTGCAGCATTTGGCTTTCAGTCTTGTTTTCTAACCAGTTATGGGTAATTCTGCATTTTTTTAGTTTTGCAAGTCAATTTCAGAATTCTAAAGTGTGAAATGTTTACAAGTTCAAAAGTATAGTAAATGTTTTAAGATGAAGGTGAATTACAGCTTTTTTCTCTCTTTCATTTCAATGGTCTCATTAGTTTTATTAGAATTTTCTCATCTTTTATTGTTGATGAAACTTTTAACCGTCTGCACTCTCAATACATTTCCTGCTTTAGGCTATGTATAAAGTTTAAACTTTTATCCTGTCACAAGTTGCCTGAATAAATCTCCTTCCCCTTGTTCTTTAGCAGTCAAAGAACCTGTCTAAAAAAAATCTCATTTTAATTGTGAGAAGTTAATAGATTGTGACATGTAACCTCAAGGACACATCTTTGTGATTGCAGTTAGCTAAAAAGAAGGCAAACTGCAGTCTTTGATGCTTTATACATGTTCTGTAGACACAAAGTAAAGGACATCCTTATTTGAATCTTTTTTCCTAAAAAATTGTGAGTTTTTCTCAGGATTGGGACATGATTTTTCACCCTCTTGGGATATATTTTACAGCTCACCTACCAAATCTTGACTTTGTATCTATTAATTTTTTTTTCTATTACTACTTAAATAATGTCGTAGTCTATAGAAAATTGTTAGTTTAACTGAACTTCATCTCAATTCAATTATTAAGAAAGGTGAACTGCATCATTAATATCCTTTCTTACATTATTAGCATGTCCACCTAAAAACGGCATGAAATGATGCTTGTAAATGAACTGATATGCATACCAGATTTTATGTATGAATAGTAAATTTAATCCTATTTACAACTTGCCTATGGGATTAAGAGAGAGGCAAGTCTTACCAATTTCTTTTGCCTCTTCCTTGGCTCACCTTCAGAAATGTCAGAGCAATGTAGAGTTCTCTATATTCTCACTATTCCAGTTTTTGTAGTCTGCCCTTTTAATTATGTTTCTTGGACTGTAGAATACAGCTCTCCAAGAGCTGGAGCCACAAGAAAAATTTCAGACATAGGTACTGTAGAGATAGTTCCTGGAAAAAGTTTTGAATATGGGGGAATAACACTGTATTAGTATCAGTGTATGCCCTGGAAGGTGACCAACGGAAACCCAGATGGTAAAACAAGTGCTGTTAGTAGTTTTCTGACTCCAGGAAACTGACAAACAGCTGCCATGTTAGCAAATACAAGAGGTCTTGGTATTTTTTTTTGCCAGTCATACTCAATATCATGCATTATAAAGACACAAATAATTTAAGCATTACCTCTATGTAATTAATAGGTAAAATGCAAGACCGCAGGCATTAGTCTTCACTTTGATGATAAACTTTCTAAACCATGTTAGAACCACATTATTATTGCTAAAATAGAAGGCTGTTACCCCACATTAAAAACAAAAAGTAAAAAAGCTGAAGAATGATCCTACCGTTATTTTTTTTTAAAAATGTAATTTATAGACTGTATTTGAAAGTCCTTTGTTCTCTGTTATAGATCCCAGATATCTTAACAGACTGGTTTAATATCTTTCAAAAAGAATCCTCTGTAAGCATATTTTCTGTGAAAAAGCCAGAAATTTAAATTGTTCTGTCTTTGAAGAATGAGATGCATTGTAATATCACACCTTAGTGTTTCAAAGGATCTAAACTGAAATCCTCTCCAATTATTTTTAATGTCAGTTTTCCTTACTAAAGCCAAGATGACCAGGTGTCACTCCATAGGTCTTCATAAATTAAACAAAATTACATTATGCATTTCACAGCTGATACTTCATGGTAGAACCCACTAACATTTCTCCATGCATATACAGCACTATAATGTGCTATATTAAAGCTAAAATTTTCAACAAAAAAAAAAAAATAAGAGAAGGGAACATTTATAGAAAAAAAAATACAGTATACAGGCTGTTGTTAAGAGAGTTTTCAGAGTTTCAGCAACAGAGCAGTTTAGAAAGAAAAGAAATTATAAAAAATGGACTGAAAGTTTTAGTTGTATTTCTAATATAATTTTTTCCTTATAGCTGGGTATTTACTAAGGTTATGAAAGACCTCAGGGTATTTTCTCCATACAAGAAACATATCTGAAATCCTAGTATGCAGTCTCCTGGAAGAATACCATAAACATGCTGAATGGTAATCTTGATGAAGGTTGTTACTGATGTCCCTTGTTGAAGTTCCTTCAGTCTGAATAAATTTTTAATAAACATTAGAACAGCGCCTGTCATCTTCTGACTTCTCTGGTTAAATAGGTTTAGGCTCACCAAAAGTACTTATTTTGAATTAATAAACTGATTACAGATTTTTCACACTAATAAATATAACATGCACAGAGTGATGAAAACAATATCATCCCACCATGGTCTGGTAATATCAACAAAGTATGTTGATGTACTAAGACTATACTTTTACAAGCATGTTTTTTTTCCAGGTTGTTGCTGGTAATGGGCTGAAGTAAGGACTTTTTTACATACAATATGTAAAGAATTTGTAATTAAAGTAATTTTTTATTTATACACCGTTTTTTAAAGTTAGTTTTCTTCTTGATCTGCATTTCTATTTTGTTTTGACTACAAGTGAAGACCACCCATGCCAAAATTTGTCCACCACATGTCATCTAATGTAGTATTTAGGCAGCTTTGAATCAACAGGAAGATTTTATTTATGCCACTTCTTAATATTGATTCAAGCATGCATTTCCCTGTTAAGTGGATAAGTTAGGCACATCATTGCTGTGCATATCCAGGTCAGGATAATGCAGCATGTTACTGTGACAGCAGGCCTTGTAGCAGTATCCAGCAGTGGTGTTAGTTGCAGTTGCAGCCCAAACAAAGGTCTGAAGAGCTGACTATGTGCCTGAGTTTGGCTTATTCTACTCATTTTATGGGTGTGCCACATCTTTATATATGTGCTTTACGGCTGTCAGGATCCAAGGTGGATCATTAGGCTTCTTCCATGCTTGTGGTCCTATTGGCTGTACCACAATGACATAAAAGCACATGACAGCTTGAAGTTTTAGGTGTAAATGTTTTAAGATTTTATTATGCTTGAGCTTTTTCTCCCATTCAACTCTGTGATCCTGTAATTCTGATAAAAACATTTAATCTTTTGACTTCCAGACTTTATAACAAGTATAGCAACATTTGTTTTATAACCTGTTTAGAATTCATTTTTTATTCCTGACTTTGCATGGTTATATAAAGTAATTAAGTTATTTCACTAGCCTATCCTTTAGTTCACAACAGTGTTATAAAATAAATCTGGTGACTCAGTGATATAATTCTAGCATTTTATGTAATTTGAAGTTATTAAGAATTCTTGGAGATGTCAGGAAGTATATCAGCTCCTGCAAGCAGCTGAAAATGTCAGGCTTGCAACCTTTATTTGTATTGATGTTCAACTGAGCAGTTAAGCTTGTAAGCTCTTCCTTATGATTGTTTGGAAGAAGATTCTTCTTTCCACTTGAGACTAGTAGAAAAATACTTTCAAAAACATATTTCAGTTGGTCAGATAAATGTCAGTAATCTTTTTGGATTCAATTACTTTATATAACCATGTAAAGTATTAGTAAACCTTAAATCAGTGCAGTTTTTTACAAAAAATAATGACCTTATAAATGCTATTACACTACCAATATTGATATAAAACATTGTTACTGCTTGGAGGTTTAATAAAACCTGTGCTGAAAAAAGAAATGGAATTAAGACTTTCTAGGACTTTCAAAATTGGACATGCACACAGGGAAATCATTATTTACAGTGTAATGCTTGGAAAGAAAACAGATTTAAGTAATTTAGTGAAAACTGAGTTTCTTTTGCTTTAACCTTTTCTCTCTTTCATAACTTTCACATATATTAAGTGATCTTCTTGTATTAGGTTTGTATGTATTATAATTCAGAACATTATTCAGAACATTTTCAAATGTGTCTTTTTGGAGAACAGTCAATAAATATGTTTCATGTGAATATTTTTATTTATTAAAGCAACTTGGTTCTTTGAAGAACTGTCTGAGTTCCATCATAATACTGTATGGATGAATCTGTTTGTAGTGATACAATAGGCAGGTTAGTTTTTTGGATGGGCAAATGTCAGTCACTTAATTTCTGTCACAGTGTATTATCAATCATTTTCAGAGGCTTCCCCATGTTTTTGTCTGACCTTTTTAGAGTATACTGTTCAGATAAGCCTAGAACAGGCATTTCTCCTTTGCAGCATACCTGACTTTTCTTTCAATAAACAAATAGTACCACCAGTAGGTTACTAATAGAGTTGACAGAGGCACACTAAGTTACTGAAAATTACTGCAGCAGTTTCAAAGACATTTTTAATAGTGGGAATGTGTTTGCCTGAGTTTTGTACAATATTTTGGACAGCAGAGAGAACACACTTTTCATCTAGAAAATACACATGAGCTTGAGGAACATAATAAAGTAATGCTTTAATTTGTTGAGTGTTTTGCATATTTATATATTAGCAGACTGTAGATGATAAGACAAAATTTCTGTCTCTACAACAATCCTTTACTAAACAATCCCAAACAGAAGTTCAGTGAAGAGAATAAATTGGAGAAAGCATGCAGCACCCTATAACTCTTATTCTCCCTCCTAAATTAACAAAATAACAAAACAAAAATGGCCAAAAGTCAGACTTTGACTCACAGGATTTTCTGTGCATGTATGTTCATGATGTCAGCATACTAAGTTCTTTTTGTGCTACAACACAGGGTGACTTTATAAAAAATACTTAATGAATATTCTTATTATAAGCTGAAGAAAAAGATAAAATGACCCTAAGACTCTATACACAAAATCCTGCTTCCAGTTAAAACCTTATAGTAGCCATTTAAAAAATACATTTTTATGTATTTATAGATATATAAAAGGTATTTCACATATTAGAATAATTTCATCGAATCTGAATACTCTGTTCCCTCAAATTTACCCAAAATTCTTCATATTGAGATTTTTTTATGTGTATTGGAATACATTTTATACCATAAAATTAATTCAGTAATTTTTGCATAAACTTTTAAAATAATACAGCTAACCTTTACTGTTATTATATATAGTATACTGTTATTATATATAGCTATTATATATAATATAAAGATGATGTTCTGGTTTTTAAGATAACCCAGCTATAAAAGCTGGTGTTCTTTTGATGAAAAACAGTGATAAAACCCTGCAAATAGAAACTACCTTATTTTTTGAAAATGTCTGTTGCATCTACAAGCAGATGCTCATAAATGTCAAAATTAACAAGGTACAATAAAGTACAGATTTAGCTGTGTAATCTACCTTAAATCCCAATGTAAGTGCTCTCCTTCAGTGACATTTTGACTTTTCATAACTACAACTTAATCTTTGAAAGAAGAACACAAATCCACTGGAGAGGATTAAATTGCAGTGATCTGAGGACAATGGCATACCCGAGTGAGTAGTTTTGTACCGGCAATGATGAGAGAGACAGGGAGGCTGAGAAGTGGTCAGAATCTGACTTTATTGTGGGCTACATATGCTTATATACCATTCTAGGAAGGCTAGTAATGTTTTACTACAATGATGGGGTTAATCATTGCATAAACAAACATATACATTTTACAATATCTCTTGCTTGAAGAGCTTTATGTAATTTTCTTTTCTGGTAAGGGGGATCAGAGGTGCTCTTCATAGGCAGGCCAGGACGTACAAAGGTACAAAGGTGCCTGCCCAGGGCTTTATCACCAGAGTGTTGGTGTATCAACACTGACGTCAGTGTTCTCCATAAAAATTTTCACCTGCACTGATTTCATCCAAATCCTTGGAGTCTTGATTATTGTCCACTGTAGACCACCTCCATCACTGCTAATTTCTAGTACAGGGTCTAAATTTATGTAGTAAAACTGGTGTCTTAGGAATGCTGTATTGGAATTCTGCACAACCAACATAATGATAATTTTATTAAGTAGATTCATTTTAGCTGTTATTGAGATTTTAAAAATATATGGGATTTCTTGTTCATATACATTTTTCCATCTTCTTAAGCTGGGCTAGATTCTTATTACCATCTCACTAAAGTAAATTGCAGTTTTTTGGATTTTGGTGCTTATTGGTATGATTTTCTTTTTGTAACTAACACCATGAAAAAAAAATGGTCAGGTTTGGGTCATTAAAGAGTTTCTGCATCATTTGTGCCTTCATTAAAGTATTTATTGAATTTCTTAAATATCACGGTTGATTACTAAGTCCCATGATTTCAAATGGAAAATTATATTTGAATCTCAAGTATTATTGAAAACGCCATACTGGTAGTTGGTACTAAAGAAAGATCTGTGGAAATATTAAGTAACATTTGAAGACTTTGATTCTGACACACAGGTGTCTATTAGTAAGATCTCTGTAATGAACATTTATTTCACTAAAGAGTTCTTCCAAGTTCTTCAGTACTTTTTATCTTTCCCAAGTCCTTTCAACCATTGCATGATTTACCTATTTAGCTCATAAACAGACATAAATTTTACACTTTGACTGAAATTGATGTGACATACTAACACCTCCACTTGTTGCAAAGTCAGCACATCCTTCGGAGCAGGTTTTTTATATTGCACTCTCATTTTATTAGCAATTTAGATTAAAGGGGATTGTTACTCAAATGAAATAATGGCTTATTTTAATGTTGTTGTGAAATTTGAGAAAAACAATACTCCCTGATCTAAAACATTATCAAGAACAAATTTCATTGTGCATTTGTGCATTTTGTGCATTTGATTTCTTTGTTGAATATATGGCAGCAGATTAAAAAATCCATTCGGACTCTTTATTATGCATGAGAATTACTGAATTAAGTTACCAAAAGGTACAATATCTTAGCATTGTGTGAGTTTGCATATGAACAATTCTGAAAACTCAATTTTATTCTAATCATGGAGAACAAGCAACATTTACTCGAAAATTGATGATCTGAAATACGGAGTCTTGCTGTACTCAAACCATCACTTATAAAAGATTGTAGATTGAAGGTTTCTAAGTGAAAAAAGTAATTAACTAGATTAAATAGGATATATTTGCTGCTGAAGCTGAATTTAGTGTGCTGTCTGTCAGTGAAGAACAGTTTGCTAGTGCCTTGTACCTTCACCTCTCCTCTGACCTTTCTGGGCCAGCATAGCCATGGCCAGGCCTCTCTTCAGTAGGACATTATGCACCCTTCTTGAAAAGATTTTAAAAGAGTATTTCCTTTACATTCCACTTGTAGGCTTGGCATTAGTAGTCTTTTCAAAGGGTCTTTATTTTTCCTTTCAGTGTCCAAAGAATACTGTGATGGTGAAGGAACTTTTAGAAAGCAGAGTACTATTTGCTTTAAAACAAAATCATCACAAAAAGATGCAAAAGAAGTAGATGTTTTGCAAATACTCCAACAGTATCAGTTTTAATATAAAAAATAAGTGAAGCATGAGTCCTTGTAAATATATATGTAAACTGTTTCCAGTCTATATCTCCAGGTATGCCTGTTGATGCATTTTTCCAATCATTTGAAAGAAAAGAAATTTAGGACCATTTCTATCAGGTAGTGAACAAACTTGGTTTTGTTTCAATGCTAGAGAGTGATATTAGCATGTGTGCACTTGCATAGCCTTCCTTTCAGAACAAAGAGTTTAAGTGCTTCAAAAAGAAAAAAAGACAGAAAATATAAATAATTTTTGATATTTCCTATGATTTGCAGTACTCACCACATTTCAATCTGTCTTTGATAATTCCAGGGTTTTAATATTTGTTGCCACTTTCAGTTTTCTAATGACCTCTGAAACAGTAAAATGTTTTTATACAGTCACCTTTATGGAGAACATGATAAAAAAGCTTTCGTCTGTTAATTTTTCTATTGTATTGTATTAGCATGCTGTAGAAAAGATGACTGAGTTTTGGTGAGTATAATTTCTCAAGTATATTCAGCTTGCAACTGAACTTTGCTGGCCTGTGTTTCCAAATATCATCATATTAAGTTTGGTTTGAAATCTAATCAGCTGCTTGGAACCATGGCCAGAGGTTCCTCCTGTGTCTTTTTTTGTAAAATTAATATGCAGAGGAAAGAGAAGGAATTTTAGCAGATTTTTAGCAAGAGTCAGATCTAAAAAAAAAATTCAATTTTAATTTTTTTTCTAATTTCCATTCATTCACTTAATTCTATTCTTAATTTCAACTCACAAAAAAAATATGCTCAAGAAAAGTGAGTGCAACCTATTTATTGGGATTGTCTTTTTATCTGCCAAGATCGAAAGTATATAAAATAGTCTTTGAGACTATAAAATAATCTAATAAAACTATGCCTGATCTGTTTGCTTCTCTACACTATGGACATTTGGATGTGCTTTCATCAGAACATGTACTTGATAGGAAGAACATTAAAAAAAATTTACATTCCCCCCTGGCTTGTGCTATTTGGAAAAAAAAAAATCAAAACCAAAACCTCAAAACCAGCAAACCAAAGCAACACTGTACTTGTCAAACACTTCTTAAATTTTTGTTTTTTTGGTTTTTTGTTTTTTTTAAATGAACAGATTTTGATTGTATCCTGATTACTCTATGAAGGCCACAGTTAAGCTTTGTTAAATAGTAACAGTCACAGGATTTCCATATAGCAGTTTGCTGGGGTTTTTAGGTTTGTGCAGTAAACTTCTACAGACAAACAATATTCAGAGAGACTTTTATCAGCAAAATAACCATTTAATACAGTTAAATCCTCATCATAACCCAACCTGCCCTCCTTCTTTTTTTTGTTCTGAGTGTGAAAATGGAAAACCAAGATGTTGAATGGAATTTTAAGACTAAGTCCAGTCTATCTATGCAAAGTCAAATAGATATTTAATGCTCATGAAGACTCCCCTGTGTCCCTCGGTGAAATTTCAGTTTTTAATTGCTCTCACTGAAAAAAAGCACATGAATTTTAGTTGTCTGTTCTTTTATTTTTGTGAATTTTTACTATGACTACAAAATATTTACTTATACATATGGGTATGTTTCTATTAAATGGCTGAATTCTAAGCTGTGAGATTTCCTTTACTTGTCTTCAAGTTTTGTGTTATGTTATGTTCCTCAGAAAGTGTGTTTTATTTGGGAAAAAAACCTCCTGTTGTTAAGCCTTGGCCATGTTGGCATCTTTGGAAAGAGAAGGAAAGTTTGTCTTCCTTAATCCTACCCCAGAGCTCTTGGGTGACCAACAGGACAGGAGCCAACAAGAATGGAGGCACAGCAAAAAATAATTGAAACATACAAGATATAGATAAGAACAAAAGGAACTTTTCTCTAGATGAAAGAATGCCTATGCAATAAAGTCTCAAAGTTTATCAAAGAGAGAAACTTTGAGATCTTGAGAAATGATGCATTGCCAAAAAAAGTTAAGAGATGCTGGACTGAGTCCAACACTAGAAGGCAGGGTTTGTCCCACAAGGGCAGAATATAGGAGCATACAGCCTAAAGATGTTTTCTCTTCTCTTTTTTTTTTTTTTTTCCCTTCAGAAGAATATTTTTGGAGCAATACTTCATCCTTCTTGCTTCTTTACTGAAATAGAATAAGGGAAAATTATTTGGATGTCCACACTGTACCAATATTGGTACATTCTGTTGCTTCCAAAGCTAACATTTTCCTTTTGAGCACTTACTGCTTCTACAACTGGCATTAGAAAAGTACTGAGCTGAAGCTCCAGCAAATCCACATGTGATTTTAATCTTTCATTTTGTATTATGGATCTGTACTTATCACTCCTGGTCTTTAAAGTGGGGGCACACCCACTGTAAGGTACTGAAGTGGATACTCAGGGAAAATAAGGTCTTCCCATCTAACATGAATTTTATTTTCCAAAATTCTCAGCTGCCATAGGCTTGAGATTTTTGTGAGGGTTTATTTTAAGAGTATGAGAAAAAGCAGTGCTTATATGGGTACATGTGCTTGAGAAGACTACACCTGTAATATATGTCAGGTTAAAGCATCTTGAAATAGTGTGGCAGTGTTCTTTACCTATTTTTCCATAATATTTCTGTAACAAACTGTTAGGATTGGGATTAAAAAGAATAGATCAAGCTAATTGAAGAAGTTCTATTGTCTAGTGATTATTCTTCACATTTTTTCTTCAAAATACTATAATTATTTAACTGCAATCCATTTAATGTGTGCTAAATTAATTTCCTATTATACCAATTCTTAATTAGAATGCCATGTGTCACTAATTTAAAAGGTTAAAAGAAGTCCAAATGTATTGTGTCATCTGAGTTTATAATCTGAAAAAACCTTATTGTTTGTGTGGCATGGCACATTTTCCATAAAACCATGTTAACTGGTTAACATGGTATATTTTCATCTCTTAACCCTTTAGAAATAGGGTTTTTATGTCAGTGGTTCCACCACTTTGCTAAAGATCAGTGTTGGCTTTACAATCCTGTTACAAATGATTTGCTAATAGCAACTCATTGATTTTCTTTCTAGATGGCTACCATGTCTTTCTTGTCAGGATTTAGGATAATTTTAAGTACAGATGTTTAGGGATACTGTCTTGTAAAGGAAGATTAACCATACAATTTTCCTAGTTGGAGGGGACCAATTAGATACACCGGTATTTTTTTAATTCCTTGGTTCTTCTCTCTAGTTTTTGAGACAGTTAATTCATGTGACCTTGCTCAGTCATGTGGGATCTCCCTTGTTCTCCATAAATTCTTGAAGACAATTGCTAATAGTTCATTGACTGCTTCAGATTAAGTACTGAGTTTAATTAGTCCCTGTTCCCTTGAATGTGTCTGCATTTTCTAAATGTCCTTAAGCTGTTCTCTTCCTGTCCTGCCCTTCTCTTAATTTTATATAAACATTTTTATCTAGATAAGAGAAAGTGTTCTTCATTCTCCTTTCCTGCTAGCTATTTTTCTTTCTCATAATTTTAAGGGCAATTTAATTCAACAAGTTTTGTTGCTGCCTTCTGCCTCATTCCATGGTTTGCCTTTTCACAATATTCACCCTTACCTTATTCTGATAATTCCTGCAGCAGCTGCGCTTCCTATTTTCCATAACACTCTA
>LTAT01000005.1:92535163-92565336 GCA_003286495.1 Chlorodrepanis virens
TCTTGGGGCTGTTCTGGTTGGTCGTTTTTCCACTGCCCTCCAATGTTTAAAACGTGGGAAAATCTGTGTTTCTGAGCTAACAGAGGGAACCATGGGTCTGGTAGCCCTAGCACATATTCTATGGAATATATTATTCCATATATTCCATGTATTTTATTATTGCTTTTTCCCTGTAAAACCATTAAATTATAGTTTGTTGGGGGTTTTTTTGTTTTTTTTGTTTTTGTTTGTTTGTTTTTGGGTTTTTTTTTAGTTTGGTTTGGTTTGTTTTTAAGGATTTTGCTCTTTGCTTCTTTTATAGAAGGAAATAGTTAGGTTCAGGATATGTTCCTCTCTGATATGTATTCTCTTGATAATTGAAGGAGTTTCTGGGCTTTGATTAGGGATTAAGAATCCCAAGCATGACTTAGTTTGCTTCTAGTTGTCTGAGATTTCGGAACAACTGTTGTTTTCTTTTGTTTTTGCTCTGCTCTGTGGGTTTTTTTATACATAACTGTCTCTGTAAGCAACACCTGAAATACATGAAGTAAATTATGTACATGAAGTGCTATAATCAGTTGAGGATCAACAGTCCTAGGACTGTTCTTGCTCATAGTATGATGAAATTTGATTTAAAAAACCACTATGGAAAAAATTAAATTCCTCATTAACTATACACATGTAAGGTAAATGCCATTATACTGGCCTTGTTTATCCTTATTGGCCTTTTTTGCTTCAAAGAAAATTTGGCGTGTTTCAGAATTTGTGGGTTGCTTTTATCACTCAAATCAGGAAAAAAATTCCTTGAGATGAGTGCAAGTCAAATGAAATCAAATAAACCTTTCTGATTAGTTTTTGTGTTGCTAAAAACATTGAAATAAAATTAGGCATATTATTTTACAACCCACAAATTCATGTTGCCATCCATTTCTTTATGGCATAATAGGTTGGTTTGTTGGTTTGTCAGCTGCTGAGAGAAAGAGAAGAAATCTAGCAAGATTTCCTGCACTGAAATGTGGAATTTTCTGATTATGATATCACTGAATTCTTCTATGAGGACAATATAAATGATACTAAGATAAATTTACCTGACCTTGAAAGTGTTCCTGTGTTATGCTGTGCCATAGCCTTTAGTAAAACATAACATCCCAGGGCCCTGAGCCATGACAGCTTAAATTTTTAAGGGACTTATGTTTTCCTAAATTTGTTCTGTCATTTCTGCTGTTGTTTAATCCTGCTCCAAAGTCCTTTAATTTGTCTCTGAAAAATGCCCCTGTCTAGCCCTGTCATTTTCACAGCCCTCTTGCAATACTTTTTTTTTTTTTTTACTTTTTATGGAGGAGGATCAGGTTAGAGAATGCTCAAACAAATTTGACATAGAGGAATGGGTCTGATGGTATGCAGCCAAGATTTCTGAATAAACCATCCAACGACATCACAAGGTCACTCAATATCTTGGGAAGCTGGTTTAAGCCAGGTAGATCCCTGAGGACTGGAAGAAAGCAAATTCCAGTCTTGGAGAATGGAAAGAGAGAAGATCTGAAGAGCTTCAGGTCTTATCCCTATCACTGGGAAAGGTGATGCAACAATATTCCTTGAAATGATTTCCAAACCGTGTGCTGTGGTTTAAGCCCTGCTGGAAATTAAGCCACATGCAGCTGTTCTTTTCCTCTCCACCCCCTGCTGTGGGAGTGAGACAAAAGGCAGATATTCTGAGTTGAGATAGGAAAACAGCAATGAGATAAGATAGTAATAACAACAATATTAATAACAAAAGTATAGGAGAGGGTGATTTACATACAAAAAAGTGCTCACCCACTGCCTGACTGACCAACCAACCCAACCAGGTTCCAAGTGTGGGTGGCCACCAAGACAAAGATAAAATGCCCCTCCAGATCCTCCTGCTCATGTTTTTCCTCCACCCCATGTCACATTCACATTCTCTTCTTCTTGCAAGTGAAGTTCCTGACTTCTGTCCCACAGAGGTGGTGTGAGTGGTATAGAATCACCACCCAGGTGTGCCCACATAGCTCCAAACTCTGACCCCTGAGGCTACTGTGAGAAAATTACCTCTGTCCAAGACAAAAACAGGACAAAATGAAGAAAGCTATGGTGACTGGGAGTAATCAACATGGATTTATGGAGAGGAAAATCATGCCTGACCAACCTAATAGCCCTCTGTGTTAAGATGAACTGTCTGATGGATGAGGGGAGAGTAATGGATATTCATTTTTAGTAACGTGTTTGGCACTGTGTCATGCAAAATTCTCAATGACAAACTGATGAAGTAGGGACTAGAGAAGTGAACAGTGAAGTGGACTAAAAACTGACTGAACTATTTGGTTCATAGAATTGTAGGCAGTGTCACAACTGGAGGCTAATTGATAGAGGTGTAGCCCAGGGGTCAATCCCCTATCCAATACTGTTCAAAACCTTCAGTACATAACTAAATGCTGAGGCACAATGTAGTCTGAGCAAGTCTGAAGATGTTGTAGAACTGGGGGGAGTGGCTGGTGTTCCAGATGTTTGTGCTGCTGTTCAGAGGGATGAGAGAGTCAGGAGAAATGGATTGAAATAAATGACAGATCTTTCTGATCTGTTCAGCATTGGTGAGGCTGTGTTGGGAGCACTGTGTGCACTCCTGGGATCCACAGTACAAGAAAAATCTGGACATACTGCGGTGAGTCCTGTGAAGGGTCACAAAGATAAATAAGGACTTGGAGCATCTGTCATACAAGAAGAGGTTGAAAGAACTGTGCTTGTCTCAACTGGAAAAGTCTCAGGACTCAAGAGGGATATTGTCAATATGTACAGATAACTGATAGGATGGTTAAAGAAGGTGGAGCTAGACTGTCCTCAGTGGTGCAAAATTACCAGACAAGACGCAACTAACAGAAACTGAAATACATGGATTTCGGTTTAAAGATAAGAAAAACCTTGCGCTGTGAGAGTGATCAAACATTAAAACAGATTGTCCAGAAGGTCTGGGGAGTGTCTGACTTTGGAGGAAAGGCATGATCCTGACTGGACATGGTTCTGTGCAATCTGTTGTTTTGAGCAGGAAATGGACTAGATGAACTTAAACCATTCTATGATCCAATGGAATATTTACAACTGCCAGTTCCATTGAGCTCAGTGATTACTCAAAAAGGTGGCACAGAACAGCAGTAATAATTACTTGGAACAATTTGTCTGATGTTTCCATGTCAATGTGGAATCATACTGGATTTACTGTGATGAGACAGTCTCATTTTTTAATAAGATACTGTGTTTTTCAACAGAAAGAAGGCTGGCAGACCCAAGTGCCATGCTATGTGTGGTAAAATAAATAATAAGAAAGTAATAAGTCTTGATAAAACACATTGCAGGCCTTATGAGTCTGAAGAAATCAAAGTGCTGTGTTAAAATATTAAAACTATATTAAACATATTTCTATGCATTTTAGTTTGTTTTTTTCAATTTCTTTGAATATATAATACATTAGAAATAATTTGTATGTTACAAATATACCTGTTTTTCATTCTTTCAGCACCATGTGGTGGACATTTGACAGCATCTAGTGGTGTTATCTTGCCACCAGGTTGGCCAGGATATTACAAGGACTCACTTAATTGTGAATGGGTGATTGAAGCAAGACCAGGAAATTCCATTAAGATCACTTTTGACAAGTGAGTATCATAAAGTTAAACAAGAAGTAAGGTCTGAGCATAAACACTTGTTTTATTATTGAAGAATAATGATACACTTTAAGAACTCAAACCACAAAAAGGAACCTCATTGCAACAGTCACAATACTATTCCTACAAGTAGGCAATTAAAGCTTTCCAATGTGTTCAATGTGATGTTTGCTTACCTTGTACTCAGCGGGAAATTCCAGAAATTTAAGATGCTGACTTTTTTTTCTGATTAAAGACTTCATAGTATTTAGAGGTCTATATTTATTTGCAATTTTTCTTTTAATTAATGTTCAGAAGCCTGAGGTTTTCAGGGACGTCTTCTTAAATGGAAAGAGCAATTGAAGTTATAAGATGAAGCATTTAAATTTTACAAAAGGAAATGCATTGCCTGGAATTGCAGATATTTGAATGTGACCTCAACAGTGTGATGACAATATTTCTGAGAAAATAATGAGAAATATAGACTTCTGTGACATGTGGTGCAGTTTAAGAACTCAATTTGCCAAATTTTAGACAGATGCACCCACATATTCCATTGCAGAATTCTGGAGTTTTGTGTACAAATTGAACTGCAATGACATTAAACAAGAACTTGGAGTTTATAAAATGGAGAATTCTGGTCACATATAATTTTTGAAGTACAGCAGATACACAATTAATTTACTTCAACATTATCTCAGCATTAATAGCAAATGGATTCTGTTGCTGTTCCCTAATTGTTTCAGTTGCAAAACAGTATTACCATTCGGCATGCTGGTTTTGGTAGACAAAGAAAAAACATTTCTATGTTTTCTTTGGAGGTTTATGGAACTTTTATGGAAGGTTTAGAAAATTGTCTAACTTTACTAAATCACATTATAATTTTTATTAAAAGTGTTATGCTTGTTAAAAATAGTATAACCTTGCGTTTACAATAAAATTATTTTCTTTTGTCAACATGAAGGCTTTGTTACCAAGTTTAAAAATTCCATGGAAAACCTTTTTTATTGCTTACAAGAAAAACTGACCTTGCTGTCTGATATAACAGTAGCAAATTACAAATCAGTAGTTGATTTTTGTCAATTAATCAAGAAATAAAATATTTTTGTCAAGTATATGGCCTAGTTTGGGGAAAATGGAACCCTTTTATACTTCACTATATGGCTTGCTTCAAAGACATACCTAACAGAATGAAGCTTTGTACAAATGTGATATTAATAATGTAAATTATCTCACTCGAGCTAATGCAGCTTTAATGTTTCCAGACAAATGTGCCTTTCCAGAGTCCTTAGAAACTTTCCAGAAGTAGCAGCAAGTGACTTCATGACCCTATGATCATCGTACATTGAAACATTTTGCATTTCAAATTGTGCCTGGAAGGGTAACAGAAAAAAAAAAAGTAATGGAGTCAAGTCATGAGGAAAGGGGTAGAAGAATAATGGCTGACCTGAAGATCTTTGGTACTTTGAATATTGTTAAAAAATAGTTTGATAATTTATACAGCTAACCTCTGTATCCAAAACCAACCCAACTGTATGAAGAATAGTATAACACAACATCCCTTAAGCCTTTTTAAAATTATCTATGCACATTTGGAGGACATCCTGCCTCTTACTAATATGAGTAAGCTAATAAACATTAAAATAGACTAAAACCCCAAAATGTAACCCTTAATTAGGTACCTTCAGTAGTGATGAAGAACTTCCAATAACAAATTGTCTTGATTTATCACTTTAGGTAAAGTGCAAAGACTAAAAATAAAAACCAGCAATGAAACCAGACCAATTCAAAAGACAATTCACTCCCTTAAGCCCTCAAAATCAGATAAGTGAATTATAAAGTATCATTTGAGTTTGACATGAGCAGGAATCTACTGGGAATAAAAATCATTGTCAGAGTGGCACTTGCTGTTAAGAGTTATTTTCTGGTTTCTGTCTCCAGCAAGGGCTTGCCATCCATTGTTGTCATACTGCCCTGCTAAGAAACTGCAATTGCTGGCTTAGAGTACTTTATTCCTAATTAGTTTGCCTCACAAACATAACTGTCAAAATAATTGAACTGTTCAATTACTAATCTTGAGTCTATTAAATATGAGTACAAATAAAGTATTTAAAGCAGCCTAGCTGTATCTGTATGTTTTCATCATTCTGCTGCAGGATAAATCAATGTATAATCTCTGAAATTATGGAAGGGTACTGAAAAACTGTCAAGTACTTTAGTGATGCCCTCTGTAACAGTCTATTTTGGTAAATTAAGTACTCAGTGAGCCTTTCCAGGAACAAAATCTCACATGTTTATGCAGCTAAATTGTTGAAATAGTATCCAACGTGCTTCTTGAGTTTGTCAACTAGCATTCTCCCAAATAATTATCAAACAGAGCCAGGAGTTACTGTGAGCAAGCAACCATTCATAATAGGAAATTTGAATAGTATCTCCTTCTTTGAAAGACTAAAGGATGTATTTAATAGTGTGGATGTATGCCATTCCATTCTAGCTGATTTCATTGCCAGAAATGGGTCCTGAAAATGCTTAATGTATTAGCAAACCTGCAAACCCTGTATTCCACTGTCAGAGTGGATAGATAGCAGTAAAAGCAATCGTCTGGATTCTATCCAACTTATCCAAATAAAGTACCATAAATCTAGAGTTTTCTTTGTGAAGAGGAAAGAATGATACAAAGGGCCCAAGTCAGTTTCCAGGCAGTCATTAGCTCTGATAGCAAAGCAAAAGCTTTCTGACTTATGGCTGTGCTTTTGTTTTCAGGGAACCATGATAGAACAACTAGAAAGAATACTAAATACTGGCTAAAACTGAACTTGTTCTTACTTCTATTGACGTGTCTGTAAAAATTCTTTTACAAAAGCAATGCTATTTGTTGTGGAAAATGTAATGGGATGGGATCTTGGTTATTCTGTCATAATTTTGTAATTAAGTATAAAGTTTATTTACATTTCGAAGGAATGTCACATGTATTTCTCCCTTCTAGAGCATTTCATATTTTGAACTTTTCTTTAATTACAAGAATACAGTTTCCTATCTCTAGACCACTACATGTGTCCCATATTGGCAAGACAGCTAAGGGTGTTCACTTTGAAAAAGTATTGTATTGTGTAGGGATTTCTGCTGCTCTCAGAAGTAGTAGAACTAAGAAGACCTATGGGAATAGAAGAGAAAAATCTCAAAACATATGCCTTTCTGAAAGATGAAAATAAGAATATTGGGTCTGCATACAGATATATTTAGAGCAGTGTATATATCTGTTTAATAGCACAAACTTCATTGACAGGAAAATTTATGTGTGCATGGTTTAGATGCTACAGCATATCAGAATCTCCTGTAACCAAAAGCTATCTTGAAAAGCATCTGATGTAAAAAGTGCCACTTGAAGTTCATCTTTAGAAAGAGCAGGTTTGTGCTGTTTTATTTAAGAACTAGTAGTAGATGACAAAGATATCCATTATGAACTGGAGAAATGTGATGTGGTTTAATGATTGGCAGACACATTGACTCTGTTGTTGATTTTAAAGTTATTTTTCCTTGTAAATCAACCCTCATTAGTCTCCTTACTTTCTATTCTAGTCTATATTACATGTTGGGGTTTTTTTTTTGACACACTAAAGTAATGCAAGAAGTCATGCTTATTATAACAGTAACAAATTTCAAAATCAAGGCTTGATTTAAATCTAGTATTTTTTACTGCTTTATTTCATAGGACAAAAACAATTACCTAAAAGTAAAGTAACAAGCAATGTTAGAATAAAATCTTTGAATAAAAAAAAAAATTAAACACTTGACTATCTATAGAACAGCTTTTCCCAAATAGCAAATATCAAATAATGAAATTATTGAGATGAAATCATGAAGTGTTATTGAAGATGCTCCTAGGGTGTCCAACTATTTCTTAACCTGAGGGCAAAAAATGTCTTGGATCTTCATACTGCAATTTTGTTTGAGACGATTTGTATTTTTGTACCCAGATTTCCCACTAAATGTCTTTCTGAAGGCCAGTCATATGGCTGATCTGAAGTATACTGAATCCCTTAAAAAATTTTTCCAATACTGAAAAAAATGCAAGGAAAATGATTCATGAAACCTTCTTTAACTGTTATTCTTAGTAGTACATGGATGGATTTATAGCTATGTAATTTTTTAATGTGTGGTATTGATCAGTTACAAGTGGGTTGCATTTCTATCAGTTAAAGAAAATAACACCACTCATCCATCTACCACCTGACTTGCATATTCCTTTTCAGATTCCAGACTGAAGTTAATTATGACACTTTGGAAGTCAGAGATGGGCCAGCAAATTCATCACCATTAATTGGAGAATACCATGGAACACAAGCACCTCAGTTCCTTATTAGTACTGGAAATTATATGTATCTGCTGTTCACTACAGACAACAGTCGTTCCAGTGTTGGTTTCCTAATTCACTATGAGAGTAAGTCTGGTATTTCTCAAACAGATTTTTATTTAATCTTGAAAAAAAACCTTTCAATTAGAAAATGAGCAAACAAATGGGAATAAATAAAATTCAGTAGTTATATTTGTGTAAGAACATATTATGTTTACTCTCTGCTGTACTAACAGATAATTCTGGAAGTATTCATTTTGGAAATTTTTTTCTTCATGAGTTCTTTTATTTTATTCAGAGTCTTTACAGACCTAGTTGTTTAATCAAATGCAAAATAATTTTAGAAACTTTCCCTTGTGGGTAAACATATATTCTTTGGGTGTCCCCTATCTTCTCTCTCACTTTCTCTCTTTCTCTCTCTCTGGTTTTTGTAGGGCTGAACAGACTTGGACACCTTATCTATAATGGTTCTAAAATGCAAATAAATTAATAATACTATGTCCATGTGAACTACAGAATCATCATAATAGCTTTTTCTTTTCAATAAATGCATAAAATGACATATATTAAATGGTCTGAAGTCACACTAGTCTTTATATGATAGTATAGCCATTCACTTAATTATTTATTGAAGAGACCTTATGTGTTTACTGCAGTAGTACCAACCTAGTAACATCACTTTTATCAGTTATTCTTATTTGGGAGCTAATCTGATTACTGTAAATTTACTGTAATATTGAATCTGGAATAATGTCCAGATGTATTTTATAGCCACATCAAGGCTTGTCCAAATAGTAAAAAAAAGTTAAGCAGTGAAAGCTTGCTGAATACTTCACACCCATGTCAGTGCACTTGCTCCACAAGACTTCTTAAGTTACCAACAGCCTCACTGTTCATATTGTCTTTTTCCTCACACTGGATTTCACACAGAGCTAAAACTGTCTCCATTTTTCCTTGTGTTCTAAATGTTCATGTAACACAGCTGAAATCTGCTGCAGATTCTATCTTATTGAGCTAGTCAGCATCAGGAGCTCCTGCAGCATTACTGTGATCCTTTATTCTGTATTGGCAATTGTGTGCATCACAGAATCACAAGAGAAGGGCATCACAATAACTAGTAACATGGGGGTGCTAAGTAGATAAAGTCAGTGCTTTCAAAGAGCAAAACCAGGTAGAAAGACCTAATTGAAGCCTTGAATAATTTTCCAGGAACAGAGGAGACTAAAATCGTATTTTGATTTTGCTTGGAGGTATAACTATAGATGTTGCTAATTTTAAAGATATCACAACAGAACTTCTATTTATTTCACAGTTCTTACATTTGTAGAAAACAAGGTATTCAATTTTGAGTTTTAAGAAAAGTTTCTGAATATTTTCTTTGGAAGTTCAAATACCTGTCTTATTTGGAAGTATCTTAAAAATCTTCAAGTTATAGTCATAACTTGAATGATAGAGTAAATCACTGCACTGTGAAGCAGAAGGCTCTTAACCTGCTTAAAATAAAAGGTTCAACATAAGCTAAACTGAGTTGAATCTGAGATGGCACTAATATTCTATCAAGCTAAAATATGACTGTAATATAACTTTAATAAATATGTAACCTATTAAAGGTACTGTGAAGGATGTGAAGATAATTTGTTCATTCTTCTCCTTAAATTTTTCTTGTTCAGCCTTTTGATGACACTTCAAAATAGCTAATGCAAGACAGTGTAGATTAAGTCTGATGCATCTAAGTAAAGAAAAAATAATGAAGTGCATAAAATATTTCTTAAGTAAAACTACTTATAAAATATTCTTTTTTTGCCAAAAGTAAATAATCTTTTGGCAAGTGTGCTTCATGCCTCAATTACATTTTCCCAATCTCTCAGCTTCCCTAGTTATGTGTTTTGAGTAGGTTTTGTTTGTTTGGTTGTTTGGTTGGTTGGTTGGTTTTTGATTGTTTTTGTAGGGGTTTTTTTATTACTCATTCTGAGAAGTAGGTTGTGCAATCTTAGTATTTCTCTTAATTGAAAACAGATAAAAATACTTTACCTGCAGATTTCTATAATGTAAATTGTTCCTTTGTTTATTAAAGTATACTTGAATCCTAGTATAAGAGAACATGATAATTTACAAAGCAAATTGATCAATTATTTCTTCAAATGCTTTGCTTACAATTCTGTGCTTTTTGTGGACTAATATTTCCTTCTATCCTAAAATTTATCTGAGAAAAAGATCATATTTTAGTCATGTGTTGGGACAGTCAAATTACACTCTACATCTATATATATTTGATAAACATTACAATTCTCTTATACAGTCAGTGAAATTGTTTAAAAATCAAAGATTACCCATCTTAGAAAAACATTCCTTGTTGATGCCATTGAAAAAAATCTACAAAATCAGTATTGTGATTTTTCTTAATGAAAATCATCAGAATTTAAAAAAATAATCCTTCATTCGCAGTGTATAAAATGAGGTATTTGTTTAGATTAGGTTTCAGAAAATAGCTTTTTAAGCTCAGAAATATGCAGTCTTCATGGATTCGACGAAGTGTTGAAACCAGTCAGACAGCCCACAATCAATTTTAGTTGTGATAACATAGCATCAAAATACTTAACACTTTTTCATTTGAGGCAAAAAATAATCTTTTGAATAGTCTGGATATGGGGAAAAGATGAATACAATTTTCTGTGGTAGGATACAGTCAATGGAAAAATATTTTAAATACTGAGGAAGATTTTTTTATTTCAGCAGTCCATTGTACTATAGCTAAGAATCCATACAGAGTCTAAATAGGAAAAATCAGATTTTGGGAATGTGACCATAAAATAGGAGAGTTTATGACTGGTAAGAAGTGAAAGAATGAAGCAACACGGTGATTAAATTAATGGTTTGCAAAAATCTAAACCACCAAATTTGGCAGATTGGTAGGTGAATGTCCTTGAGTCCTTACAAATGAATTCTGAAAGTAATTTATAAAAGAAATTGATGAAAAGTGCAACAGAAAACTACTGGGGTTTTTTTGGTCATTTTGTCTTGCTCTGGTTTGGTTTTGTTGTTTTGTTATTGCTTTTCCTTGGTTTTTTTTTCATTTTGGGGGTTTTTGTATCTGTTGGTTTTTTTTTTTAATTTTGATTTTTATTTTTTGAGAAAGGTTTCTGTAGCTATTTAAAAATCTTTTTTAATGATTTAACTCAAGAGTTAATTATCTAGATACTAGATATATTCAACTATTGCCATAGATAGCAATCAGAGAATAACACAGATCTCTTAGGATAAACACAAAAATCTAAAGTACATGTTTAATTCCAAGCACAAGAAACAGAAAGACACTAACAAAAATATCTATAAAAATATTCAAATCAGGGAAAAAAATTATTCAAAAAAAATTTGACCAAAAATCAGCTGTCACAGTCAAGATTAAATGTTTTGTTCCTGCTTTGCAACTTTTGCATAAAATAGTAATTTTTACCTTATATTTAACATAGATAAGTGAACATTTTCAAGGTAAGAGTAGGGCATATGGACAGAGGGTACTACACAATATTCAAATATTTAAATATATTTTATTCATCAGGGACTGTTGATATTGCTTGTTCTATACTGAGAGGCAAAGTGGAAGGACTACTCCACTGAAAATTATATCTGAAAATTCAAATCTGTAAGGAAATATAAAAAAAAAATCAGAAAGGCACACACTTTTTCAAGCAAGGATGGAGAAGAAAAAAAAAAAAAAAAGAAGAAGATATTTGGACCAGAAGGATCAAGGACATTAGTTTTATCTCTGCTCTTGAAAGATACTAGTTTCAAGCTGATAAACAAAATGATAAGAAATAAATGACTTGTGTTTGATAAAACAGATTATGTCAAACCAACTTAATTTCTTTCTTGACAGGTTAACTGCTTTTGTAGATTTGGAAGTGGAAAGGGGAGGAGATAGTTCTGTGCTGCCATTCATAAGGCTTTTAGAATTCTTTCATAGAAAAATATAGAAATTTAATGTGGATGAAATTATTGCAGTTCAATAAATGTACAATAAGGTACAGCAGGCACTGGAAAAATTTTCTCAAAAAGCTGTGGAATCTCCATCCTTGGAGATACTAAAAATACATACAGGAATGGATCCACTTGTGCAGCCAGCTTTAGGTGACCTTGCTTGAGCAGGTGAAAGGACTACATGACCCCAGAGGTTCATTCCATCCTAAATTGTTATGTGATTTCTATAATGCTGTGGGGGGGAAAAAAAAGATTTAGATGGTAATATAAGAACAGTTACAATTTGAGGATGATTCCAACCTACAATTATTGTAAGAATTATGATTGAGAAGGCTGGAATTCATAACAAGCTAGATGAACTGAAGAAAGAGTGTAAAACAAAACCAATTCAATTCTATAAAGTAACATGCTAAATCTAAATGGGGAAGGAGAAGGGACATGCACAAATACAAAATAGAGATACAATAGAAAAAGATTTGGATGTCACTCAGAACCTATATAATCTAGACAAAAATGTAGTAGCATTGCAAAAAGTTGAATCTTCTGGACATTGAATTTAACCATCAAAAAATCCAAAAGACAATTTCAGAAAATACATTTGTTTTGTTTATGGGACTGTTTTTTCTAGGATTTGTTCAAAAATTATTTCACTTCCTTTGATGACCAGGAAGACTATTGTGTCCAGTTTGTGACACAGTTTAAAAAGACTAGAATTTTGCTAACATGGAAAATATAGCACATAAGGAGTCATTGAAAGGTTTGTACTTGTTTAGAAAAAGTATGACTTGGCAGGCAGGGGGTAAAGCCTGATAATGGTGTCATGGTCCCAAGTAGCTAATAGCTGCAGCCTGTCCTAGAGTTTGATCTACTGCCTGTGCTCCTTCTCAATCAACTCTTTACAATTATTTTCCAACCACATTTATCGCTCTTGTGCCAGAATTGTGCCATATTTCTCATATCAAAGAATTACCCATTATTTAATTTTAGGTCATCTCCTATTATGAAAAAAAATCAAATCTTCAGGCAAAGAAGCAAAGAAAAAATATTTCTTTTCAGCTATATACATGGTTGCTGAAACTTACATACTGAATATTTTTTCCTGGGAATGAAACTCTGTTGCCTGAGCTGATTTTATTTATTTAACAGTACTACATCAGTCAGGAAGCTGGAAGTTGATAAATTTTCTACAGCTTTTGGTCTTGCAAAAATGTGAAACAATGGAGTCAATGTAATTTTGAATTATCATTTCAAAAAGAACCTGATGAGTTTACCTGTTGTGTGTGATTCAGAATGCCAAAGCAGCTGATGTGCTCAGGCAGGGGTGATAGGCTGCCCTAAAAGGAAGGAATTTTAAGACTGCTGCTGTGGACCTCCACCTACACTAACATATTTCAAAATATGAGGCATGATTTATCTGAAAAAGTTAAAATCAAAGTTAAAATTTCATACAGATGAAATAAAGGGCATTTACAATGCAGAATATTATAGACTTAAATGGTTTCTTTGAGACTTTATTAAGCAATTTTATCCAGGCAAAGGGAATCTAAAAATGCACTGTTAGCTAACACAGTACATTTGCATTAAGAGTATGCAGTCAAGTCTAGAGGAACTTATTCATCTAGAATTTAAGTATGTCAGGGTTACCTCATGAAAACTGGATCATAAGCTTTCAAATCTGAATTCTAAGTAAGATATAAGAAGAGCTGGAGGGTACAGAGAATATTACTCTCTGAAAGCTGGAGTCATTATTTATGATATTTTTATCTGTAGTCCTGATTCCAACACTCATATCTATAGTTCAGAACCCTTCACTTTATGCCCGGAAAAATAAATTTTTACCTTATTTTTGAACTCCTCCTACTTTTTTCCTAAGGCTGTATGGTAGTCCTGGATAAACAAGGCAGGGTAGAAGCAGTAAACTGAGAGTACAACTGCCACAGAAACAGTTAGAGATGTGGAAGCAGCTGAGAGGACCAGCACCTCCTTCACCCTTCAGAGGGCTAAGAAACTAGGAAATGCTTGTGGAGAAGGCAGAAGAAGGCAGTTGTGGTGGAGTCACCTTGCTAGATCCCAAGTGCCCAAATCTTAGAAACACCTTCCCACTACCCCTCTGTTCTTCTCTGGTTGAACTTCACTATCAGTTTTATCTACCTCCTCCTGCTGAGAGGTGCAGGGGGACAGGGCATGAAGGCTGTGATAGTTTATCATACATTATCTTTCCTGCTCCTTCCTCCTTGTTGGAAGGACCCCTCAGACTCTACTCCTCCTCCAGCATTGGGTTCCTCCCCCAGGAGACAGTCTTCCATGAATATTCAAAATTTGAATGCGTCCCATAATCTAGAGTCCTTAATGAATGGCTCTGGCAGGGGGTGCAATCTTTCAGGAACAGAGTGCTCCAGTGTAGGTCTCCCACAGTGTCAAAAATCCTGCCAGCAAAGCTCTTCCAGCATGGGCTCCTATCTCCACCAGGCCACAGATCCTGCCAGGAGCCTGCTCCAGTGTGGACTCACCACAAGATCACAGCCTCCTTTGAGCATCCATCTACTCCAGGGTGGAGTCCTGTACAGGCTGCAGATGGATCTGCGATCCGCTGTGAACCTTCATGGGCTGCAGTAGGACAGCTGCTGCACCACAGTCTTCAGCACAGATGGCAAGGGCTTCCAAACCTTGAGCACCTCCTCTCTCTTCTTCTTCATTGACCTTAGCATTTCAGAATTCTTGTTCTCACATACTCACTCTTCTCTATGGCTGCTGATTTTCTGCAGCAGCTTTTTGTGTCCTTCTAAACTATGTTATCCCAGAGGCTCTACCACCATCTCTGAGGTGTTCAGCCTTTGTCAGCAACAGGCCCATCCTGATGCCAGACAGCATTGGTTCTATTGGACGTGTGGGAAGTTTATGGCAGCTTCTAACCGAAGCCACTCTTGTAGCCACACCTGTCTACTGACTAAAACTTGGTCATGCAAGCCTAATACAGGGGTGAGGGTGATGGGGATTTTACTTTTTCATTTTGTTTCTCACCATCCTAGTCTATTTTTAATTTGCAATAAACTAAATAATTTCTTCTCATATTGAGTCTGGTTTGACTGTGATGGTAATTATTAAGTGATCTTCTTGTCTTTGTCTTAGCCCTTGAGTTTCTTCATGTTATTTTTCTACCTTGTTCTCTCCCCCTGTACTGTTGAAGGGGATAATGAGAGAGCAGCTGTGTGGGGGGACTGACAGCCAGATAATGTCAATTCACCACACATAGTAACAAAAAAATAAAAGAAATTCCTGTCATTCCAATAGTGAGTCTCTATTTGTTTCCCTCGTATGTATACATTATTGTTCATTATAATATTAAATTCCATAATCATTTGCTATCACTAGAAGCACAATGTATAATGTTCAGTTAATGAGTCTTCATTTGATAATTTCAAGGAGTTCTTTTCAGTGGGTAGCTCCAGGTTTATTTGCCAAAAACTGTTTAATCTCTCCGGAAGACATAATTACCAGAGAATCTTTCTGTCAGATAAGAGTTCTACAATTGTGAAAGCTATATTGTTTGTCTTTCTTTTTTTTCATGCATAGGAAAATATCTGTAAGAATTCAGTAGTTTGTGAGCTCTTCAATTGCAGTTTTTTGGCACTGCTTCTTGTGGTACCAAATGAACATAACTATGCAGAGGAAAAATTGAGTTATCCTGCAGTATCAGAAATTGAATAGATGAAATAATCAAATATGGCTTTTATGCTTGCAAAAGCTTTATTCATACTTTAAACTGTAGTATCTTCCTGTAGCTTTAGATGTCCATTACTTTTATTGTTTTGGTGCTTTTAATTGATTGACAAAATATACCTTAAAGCTCAAGTCTTCTTCTATTTCATTTGGACTTTATTCTATGAAACTTAAAATTGGAAAACCGTTCTATGAGTCAGACAACAGCTACAGAGTGGGTTATATATCCCATATAGGTTCTCAGGCAATGCTAACTTGGATTTTTGGACGCTCTTTCTTTCTCCTGTCTTCCTCATTTTGTGTTTTGTTTGGGTCTTTTTTTCTGTTTACTATCTGAAAAAAAGGTGAAAAAAACCAAAATTTAATCTGTGTGTTTCAGGTGTTACTCTGGAATCAGATTCTTGCCTTGACCCGGGAATTCCTGTGAATGGCCATCGCCATGGCAACAACTTTAATATCCGCTCCACAGTAACCTTCAGCTGTGATCCAGGATATACACTGAGTGATGAAGAACCTCTCATATGTGAAAGAAACCATCAGTGGAATCATGCATTACCCAGCTGTGATGGTAAGTGTCAAGCTCTTCAGATGGCAGGTTAAAGTCCACAAAAGTCAGTCTACTATTTTGCAGAACTAATTAAGCTTGTCATTGCCACCACGTCCCTTCAATTGCAGCAAGAGTCACACTTTAAAAAAATATTTTACTGTTAATAAAAGCCATGCTTTACACCTCTGTATCAGTTTTCAGTGAAGTACTGAAAAAAAACAGGCACATATTCACAAATAGAAAAATTCAGATTCTCAGAGGGTGCCATTGTACAACTTTGAATCAAAATGATCCCATACAACTAATACTTTCAACACAAAGCCAATAAAATTAATTTATATTTTAAACTCTAAATACTGCATACCAAAATGATTGTTTAAAATTTAGGATGCTCAATACTAAAGCCATATGTAATTAATTTTCTTAACATATTTTTGTTTTGAAACTTTGGTTAGCTTAGTAATTGTTTTGGTGGATATGAAGTATGAAACTGTCTAGAGCTTTTAAGAAACATTTTTTTAAATGCTGAATTACTTCATGGTTTAACCACAACCCATGACCAAGCCTCACACACCCGCTTGCTCACTCCCACCAGCAGGATCAGGGAGAGAATCAGAAAGCTAAAAGTGATAATACTCCTGGGTTGGGATAAAGACAGTTTAGTAAGAAAAGCAAAATCTGTGCAGACAAGCAAAGCAAACCAAGGAATTTATTCACTGCTTTCCAAGGACAGCAGGTGTTCAGCCATCTCCAGAAGAGCAGATGACAAATATCATCCATCTGAACTTCTCCGTTTTCCCTTTTTCCCCCCACTTTATATACTGAGCCTGATGCCATATGGTGTGGGGTATTCTTTTGATTAGCTGCAGTCACCTGTCCTGCTGTGTCTCCTCCTAATCTCCCACTCACCCCCAACTTCCTCACCAGTGTAACATATGAAAAGCAAAAAATTCTTGGCTCTGTGTAAACCCTGCTCAGCCATAACAAAAACATCTCTGTATTATTAACCCTGTGCTCAGCACAAATCCAAAACACAGCCCCATACTGAGAAGAAAAATAACTATACCAGCACAACTGTATTCCCAAATATTTCAGTGTTCTTTTTTGTAATTGGATTTTTTGGCTAAATTCTGCTTCTGTGAACCACTGAATCAACCTAATTTCTTCATTATCAGGAATCCTTGTATAGTTGCTACAAAATCCCTCTTATAGAAACCACAGAACAACAGAAAAGAAAGGCTCTTGCTTTAGTAAATTACTTACATTAATGTATTTCTAACTTGCTTTTCAGGTCCAAGGTTTTCATTGATTACAGTGGAATGTCAGAGGAAAAACTTAGATTCAGCAAAGTATTTCAGTTTCTCACTTTGTTTTAAACTGTTTTGTTAATTTTGAGCACTAGTCTTCTCCATCTAACTTTCTCTACAGCCTTCTGGCCCTATTCTCAAAACATCTAAACCACCAAAAGCCTATTATAGAAGTTAGCTAATCTAGCATTCAAACTCACTCACCTTGTAATCACCACGACCCATTCCTCCTTTACAAGTACAGACACAAAGCATTTTTAAAATTTTTCATTGTTTGTATGGGTTTCTGTTCTTGTTTTCTTTGCCATGATGTATTGACAAGTGCAAAGAAATCTTAAGCTTGAATAGTATTCTCTTGTTCTTCTACTTACTTTTAATAAAATGCGTAGATGTATTTTTGAGTTAAAATATCAATATTTAACTCTTGTTTGCATATGAATGTTGAACTTTAGGAAGATCTAGTTAATTTTCACTCATTGAAAGAGATTTGTTTTCCTAGGTCCTTCACCCATTTTCATGTGAGTGCATGTCAAGAAAATGTCAAGCCTTTCTGGAGGATGTTCTCTAGACAAGCAACACATAAGGGCTTAATATACATTCAGTCTCTTCTTTCCCTCACAGATTAAGCTCCGTTATATTAACTAGTCTAACATGGCACAGAACTCACACTCTATTAGGTAACCATTCTGTTAGTTTATTTGCCATTTGAGGCTCAACAAGTTGTGACCCAGATTTTTGGATTGTGACAGACTTAACTGAGGTGGAAATGAGCATTTTGCACTCATCTCTTGAGTACTGATGTTCTCAAAATTTTTACTTCAGAAATTAATTTAGCAGAATAAATGCCTAAGGGAAAAGCATGTTGCTTTGTTTCATGCCAACAAAGAAGAAATAAACCTGCATATAAATGCAAGGTGGTTTAAGTTCCCTCTAAGTAATGTGTCATTCTCACCATATGCTAATGCCAAGGTGGAACATGAAAATAATTTTTGAGTGAGAGCTAAATTAAAGCACATTAATTCTGTACTTTTAATTTTGTTTAAAATATGTAAATGATTTTTGAAATATGTCATATCTGCTGTAAGTAATGTTGCACAGTCAAATATTTTTCTTCCTTCTGTGGTGTTTACAGACTAAGATAAAGATTTTTGAATGCATGTATAATTGTTCATGTATGGCATTGAAAACCTGACGTCTGTAACGCTGTTTTTTATTATTAAGTATTGTTATCAACCATATATTTACTGTGGGTTTATACAAATGTGTTTTAATTCATACTTGCATGCAGAAATAATTATATTCAGGTAAAACAAGCCTGGAAGCATTTCCTTTCCTTTTACTTACTTAAAAAATATATAAAAGTTACATAAATTCAAAAAACATTTAAAACTTTAAAAAAAAACCCTAGTCTAGGAATAAAAAAAAAAAAAAGGAACTCAAGCCATAAAACAAGTATATGTATATATATGTGCGCACATCTACATAAAGGTACTGCAAGTTTATTGAACATTTTTTCATGTGTATTTTCCATCCAGTTAATGGCAAAGTGTATCACTCTATGTGAGGAAGAAGACTAAAAGCATCTTAATGTTTTGCTGCTTTATTGTTTAAATATTTAGTATATTAAAATTTTTAAAAAACAACAGCATAAAAACTGGACAGCAAGAGATGAGTGAAAAGCACAGTCATGCTGTATTTATAAGATCTGTGAGCAATTCAGAATGCAAATCTTAAACATTAATTAATTTGCTATGCAAATTTGAACAGCCTAGTTTAGCAAATTCTAGTATGCATAAAATCTTTTCTAGCATAGTTCTCATGTCTTCCAAAATATTCAGTTCCAAATAAATTACTTATGATGGGACAATCTAAACCTTTGAAAAAGAGGAAATTACACTTCTTTTTTCCCCTGAGTGTGGCAGAAATCATCAAACTTTTACTTACTTGAAAAAAAAAAGTGCTTTTTATGGAAGTATTTTTGTTTGTTAAAAATGCAGTTGAATGTATGCCTTTCAAAATATTTAGTGAAAGAAAAGTAGCAGCAAGATATTTTTTTATGTTACTTCACAAAAAATCCCCTCATTTCTTACATATTACTGCAATAGGAATTAATACTTGCAATAATTTTTTTGTGTGTGTTCTGCCAATAATTTTTTTTGTGTGTTCTGCTAACTAACAAGAGTGGTTATAAATGAAAAATAAACTCAAGGACTAATTTAGAGGAAATTCAAGGACTAATTTAGAGGAAAACAAATTGTTGTGAAAATGAATGTTTAGGCTTTGGATTAATTAACTTCTCATTTTAATCCTTTACTTTATTTTTAATTTAAGTGTAGGTAAAAAAATGAACTCTCTCTCTTTCTTTCTCTCTCTCAAACCCTTTTACAAGAAATGCTTTTTGTATTTTTTTTTTCTCTTCTTAAGCTTTATGTGGTGGATATATTCATGGGAAGAGTGGAACTGTTCTTTCTCCAGGTTTTCCTGATTTTTACCCGAATTCTTTAAACTGCACTTGGACTATTGAAGTGTCCCATGGCAAGGGTAGGTATCTAATATGTTTTGCATATATATAATGTCTGTATGAAAAAAAAATCAGACACATAGCTAAAAAAGGAAATGTCCTTTATGAGTTAAACTAGCACTTTCTGCCATTCCTTTGAGGAAGAAGTTTAACTTCCCAAAATAAATATCTTTAAAGGTGGGATTTCCAGTTTGTGTTTTATTTTCAAAGGAAGAATTATTTTTAAAGTAGCCAGAGGCAATGTATTTTAGTCTCAGAAACATGGGGAAGAGTGGAAGAGGTAAAATATGGGAAAAGAATAGCTACTGGTTAAATAGCTCTAAATTTCTTTCAGTCAAAGATGTCAGGACCTTGTTGATGGCTCTTTGCTATTATTGAGCATAAAGGAACGGATTTGATCTGTGTGTTGGTAACCTAAGATTTCAGACTTAAACCATTAGAGCAAAAACTTGATATATATTTTTATGTTACATATACATTATAGTAATATCTGAGTAAAAAAAATTACTAAGAAGTATATGGGAAGTTACTACTTTTTAAAATCTTCAGAAAGACTGTTTTTTTTTTGTTTGTTTAAAACTCATAAAAAAATTTAAATGTAAAATATATGAGTAAATGTGCTAAGAAGAATGTTGTTCTCCACAGTAAATTTTTAAATTTATCATATATATTGCATTTGAAAACTGAACTGTAAGTCAAAATTAAATTAATTATTGGATTGGGAGTTGGCAAATGAAAAAACTGTCATTATGCCAGGTAAAAGATCAGTTCCAGAAAATAAGAATCTGTATTTATGTAAGACTGTACTTAAAACTTCTGTGTGCTTTGTCCTTGTGTTTGGAAACTTCCCTAAAGCTTAGAATTAAAAACCAGAATTGTGTTGGAGGAAATACAAATACAAAATTTCAGCCAAGTATTCATGTTTGTCTCCTAGATAATAATGAAATCAAGGTAGATATTATAAGTAAAAGAGAAATACCGGAACTTGAATAGCACCTAAATAGTACAAATTTGAATTTTCAGAGTGCTGTATAAAAATAGCACTGAATGCCATCAATTCTCTTATAGGAACTGTTGTTTTAAAGTGGGCTAAACAAGCATCCCCATTGCACATATTATTCAGTTCATGTGCTTCCTGCAAAATTTATTTTGAGAATTTCAGGTTTTGATTTGAACTTTTTCTCAAAATGTTTCCATATAACATAAAAATTGCTTTCTGTGTAATCTACATATGAAGGAATAGAAAAACTTGCTATTAAATGCTCTTCTTTCCTCCCTTTTTAATTCTTTCAAAGGTGTACAGCTGGTTTTTCATACTTTTCACCTTGAGAGCTCTCATGACTATTTGCTCATCACTGAAGATGGGAGCTTCACAGAACCAGTAGCCAGATTAACTGGCTCGGTCTTGCCCCCTACAATTAAAGCCGGCCTCTTTGGAAATTTTACTGCACAGCTTCGATTCATATCTGATTTTTCAATTTCTTATGAAGGTTTCAACATAACATTTTCAGGTAATGAATTCCATTCTGCTAAATATACTGAAACTGTTTCAAATGATAATTCACTTGCAGATAACAGAAATATTATGAAATGCCATAAAGTAAAAAAAAAACCCACTTAATCAAAATTGTATAGTGTCTATCATAAAAAAACTGTTTAAGGTTTAAAAAGGTGGGCAAGAGAATCAAGAATGTTGGTGATTGCTTAAAGTCTTCCCTGTTCCCACAGAAACATTAAAATTGTTGAAAAAGAAGTTTGGAAGAAAATTAAGGGGAAAAAATTGCAAAGATAGAAGGTACTGGTTCAGAAGAAATGAACTAACTTGTTCAAATTAGAGAAACTTTAACAAAGCAGTGGTATGCTGACTCAGATTCACAAAGGACTCTAAATTGAAGACTGATTTTGAAATGGAAAATGTGTGTATAAAGATGAAATAAAACACTTATTAGCTATTGATGTATTTCTACACGTTATCTCCTTAAGATAAGTGAAACATTTGTTACTGCTTCTTATTTAGTGTTCTAAAACTAGATGACATCAAATATACATTTCTCAGTAATTTTCTTTGTCTATCTCCATTACTAGGAAGTAGAATTACAGATGTAGCAGGGCATCTCACTTCTCAACAAGAGCTCATCTATTGTTTATTAGCTGGTCAGATAAACAGGATGAGCTGTCTTGTAGTGAGTTATTTTGGTGCCGTAGCCAAAATGTCCAGTGCTCTGGCATTCCCCAGCTGCCTATAAACATCTTACTTTTGATGTGAGATCTGGAAGGTAAGCTGGATTTCTTACTGACACATATCTCACTGACAAACTAGAAAAGTCACACCAAATCTTTATAAAGCAGAAATCCTTGGTACATGATCCTGGAAATGTGTGGAGTTCCTCTCATGAGTAGGGATGCCTATTTTACAGATACTCCCCAGGGGTTAAGTGAAGAAATCTGTGTACATTATTGTAATTTCAGGGGTAAATTACAATATTGTTGCTAGTTTTAATTACAGGTACATTGAAATAATGCACTGTTTTATGCTAGGCTGTAATCTATTAGTAGTTCTTTAGTTTCATACTGCGTAGTAATTCTGATCAGGATCTTTGGTCTGTTATCTCTGTTTAATAAATAATTATTTTTATAAATAGACCTGATTTACCATCATTAGAACTTGTGGACCAAAGTCCTTTAATTTAAGATGCTGCTAAGTTCTGATGCTAAGGCAGCCTCAGTCTTTTTCTGAAGATTCTCCTTGTCCCATGACACATATGAATGAATCAAGTGCTAGTTGAAATGCACATGCACATGTATATTTTATGGAAGGAGTACATAAGAAACTCACATCCAACTCTCCTAGATCATTTTTCAAGAACTGAAAGCCAATAAGTTTTTTTGAGGATTGGCAATGTTTACAGATGACCATGATATTTATGAGTAATGTATCTCATTTAGCTTGCTTATTTAAAAAAGAAAAAAAACTACCTCACTGATTAGAGCAATAGTGTTGGATTTACTCCTATTAAATACTAAAATAAATTCATTCTGAAGACTTTGGACTCACCAAAGCAAAGGTCAGCAGTTTTGCAAGTTTGAAATGTAAATAGAAATATTAATTATTTCACTGATAATTTTTTTATCACTAAATCAAAACAGTAGAACACTAGCCAAGTTATTGAAAACCACTAAATATTGTGGATGCAAGGGAGAAAACTGTGCAGTAACAAAAGATATGGATCACGGAACTTTTGGAACATGACTGAAGGTTTATGTCCTATCTACTACTGCTACAACATAGAGAGACAGCATATGCCATCATTTATATTAAATACACATTTTGAGAAATGTTATGAGGCACATTAACTTTATGAAACAAATAGGTGATTCTGGTTTTGTACTTTCACGCAACCAGAATACATTTCTTCTTAGTAAGAAGTATTTTGTGAGAACACCTGTTTTGAATGTCACCAAATATAGAAATTTGTCATGAAAATTGCCATGTGCCTAAAGGTAAACTACAGGATATCTCCATGTCTAGCTTAGCCCCGGCATACTGAGCAGAGGTAGTAGATCATTTGTTTCCTAAACTTACAACATTTGCAAGCAGAAACTGATGTACTTTATAGATTGCCTATAATATTCAGAGATTTCCTACAAGACAGTTACTAAAGGGAAGAATTTATTTATTCCTTTTATTCTGTATATCAACTGTTTAAAGATTCACTCAGAACCTTTGGTTTACTTTCTTCCCTGACTAAATGGAGTCTCTTATTTTAAATAAGATTTCACCCTACTTTCCACTGACCTCCAAGGTAAATGTTCTAGAAAACATTTTTTCTTATCTGTTGCCAGAAGGGATCTGTTGGGTCTTTTGGATCATATTCTGACGAATACAAAATCAAACCTTTTCCATTAGATGCTAAGTTGTTCTCTTTCAACATCTTTTCTCAAAGTAGTTGGTAGTGTATATCTAAGGAAAAAAAAAAAGCATGAAAAACAGGATAAACAATGAGTGATACTTCCACAGCATATTCTTTGGAAATGAGGAAATGGGTGGCTCATATATTTTCTGAGTTTGATTCCTATGTAACAGCCCTGATTTTTTTTCCTCATTAGTCTATTCTGACTCCTCCTGCTGAATTATTCCTGATGTGTAGTTATAAAAGCACACTTTTTGAAAATGATTTCACATGTCTTTCATTCACCTAACCTTTTGTTTGTTTTTAAATTAGGTTTTCTTCATCACATAATGATTTCTTTCAACTGTAAGCCTCACTTCTAAAGCTGTTTGGAAGTTCAGATGAAAAGAAACTAGAATTATACACAAAGGAAGTAATTAAACAAAATTATAGTAAACCACCCACAGTACAAGCTGATTACAGCTCTTGAAATTAAAAAAATAGATGTAGTATGGGTAGAACACATTAAATACGTAATTACTGTATATAAAGGCATAATAGACTTATAGAAACAGTATTGGGTTTTAGTAGAGAACACAGCTCTAAAATACATGTTTTCCAGCTGTTCCATGCTCACACAATGCAAGCAATTTAGTAAATTTGCTTTCTTCCATGTGGACAACTTGTCCAGATAATAACATATTATGTTTTATTGTCTGCAGAATATGATCTGGAGCCATGTGATGATCCTGGTGTTCCTGCCTTCAGTAGGCGAATTGGTTTTCATTTTGGTGTTGGAGATTCCTTGATCTTTTCCTGTTTCCCTGGATATCGCCTGGAAGGTGCTAACAAGCTCACCTGCCTGGGAGGTGGTCGGCGTGTATGGAGTGCACCTCTGCCAAGGTGTGTGGGTAGGTGGTCACATGCTTTCATTTCATTCATCAAATCGTTAATAGCACATGGCATGTGTCAGAATACTGGGCAAGGAACAAAGTGCTTGGGTTGAAGCAGTTGATCCCCAAGCTGTAAAAACTGTAAAGTCAGTGCAAGATATAAGTTATGCATGTCTCTTTTATATACAGAAGAAAAAATACAGAGGAATAATTAGAATTATGCCAGCAAATAAGATCAAAATGTCATGTGAGATAAAATGTAAAAGTAATTGTTAAATTTTATGTTTGGCACAGTTAAATTATAAATTTCATACTTTGTCTTTTGGGGTAGAGAAGTGATGTTTAGTGCTTTTAGATGAAAATGCCCTACTTTAGAGCCCTGTTGCTGGTTTTAAGGGTCTTTTTTTCATATTGTCATGTTATTCTTGTAATTCTAAGCTTTTGGGATTTTTACAGTTTATAAACTGCATCACAGTGTTTTTAGACTTAATTTTTTAAAATTGGTGTGTGTTTATTAAACATCAGTAACTATGAACTCAAATTGAGTGAAGAATTCTTTTCTTGGAAAAGCTCTGGGACTGTATATTATGAAATTTGTGCAGTTGCTGTATTTCTGAGATGGTTTTATCTCCACCATGTCAAGTGAATCTTGTCAGCTGCTATTGACATAATGTCTCTGAAAAGTCAAATACTTCCATGCAGCTCTAAATGGATTTCCTTAAGAGGGCTCTTGTTTTTAAATAAGATTTTATTTAATGAAGGGAGAAATTCAGGTTCAGCTTCTTTCTTTTATTTATTATAAAAAGATGGATCTTTATATCTGAAAAAGTCACCTACATGGTATGTGCATGTAAGATACATAGGAAAACAAATTATCTCGAATTTTGTTTTAAAATGGAGTTATTTATTCTATGATAAAATGATGTTACAGATGAGAGAGAAACCAAAATAATATGGAGTTTGCCATTTATTTGGAAATTCTAGATCTATATCTTAGTCTATTTTCAGCCTTTGGATATGTGCTTCGTTTGGGGGTTGTTTGGGGTTTCTCTCTTTCTTAGGGGTTTCTCTGTATTCCACTCAAACATGTTTAGTTTATTTTAGATATCATAACATTGTAGCCATTGGCAGAAATATTGTTCTCTTGTGCTGAAGAAAGGAGACATTCTATATGATGAATATTTTTGTAAATTTTGTTGACTTTTAAAAAGCCTCTTCCTACAGTATCTACAGTAATAAGAGATTTATACCCAATATCTTGAAAATGCTCACTTGACTATCCTCATAAAGTAAATGACACCTCAAAAAGTTACAAAGATTATCAAAGTATCAATAATTACCTTAATGAAGTATCAGCCACTGAATTAGCTGTGAATTTATAGGACTAATGTAACCACTTACTGTGCCAGACGCAGTTATGTATGTTCTGCCTGTATGTTCTCCCAAGCATAATTTAGTGATACACATCTAATCTTATGTATATGTGATATGTATGCCATTCATTTTGAAATGGAATTTACTTATAGAGAGCCCAACATTTCCTTTTTGTTCTTATCTTGTTTTTAGCAAATTTGTCGACTGGCCCTGAGACACTTATGTCACTAGATCCATGTATGAGATCCCACTTTCTAACCGATTAGTAAAACCTTTTATAAAATATGCAAAGACAAGTGGCACTTCTCTAAAATAAGATTATCTAAATAAATCTTTTTACTCAACCTGTCTTTATTTGATCTCTTGTAGTGCAGCAAGCTAAAGATATATACAATGCAACTAAGACAAATGCAAGGAAAGAAACTGCTAGGCAGCTGCATGAAACTGAGGGGGAAAGACATTTTCAGTGCCCTTCATAACTGCTTTTATAGTCATTTTTTTCTTAACACTAAGAAGGTTTACAGAAGTCCCTTTTCTTGTTGCCATGACACCTAAGACATTGGGGTGAAGATATCCTCTTGTCCTTAAAAGGAGTTCACAAAAAGACTTCTTCTTTCTCAGAAGAGTGAAAAGCAATGGCTTGCCATGAAATCTGCTGGATTTCAAATATACATTCAGAATTAAATCTAGTCTCAATTCAGTGGCACTAATTCACAAGTACATTACTGGGTTCAGTAGTCTCTTGATTATTACTTCCTAATTGTTATTTCTACAGTAACCAAACTCTCATACACAATATATTCACATCAACAAGGATTTTCAAGTCCTTCTATGACATATGGTAATACAGTCTTTCATGATACTTTTAATCAGATTCAGGATGAAAGCCCTTCAAATTTAATTGTACCTTAATTTATAAACTAAACATCCACATGAGCATATGCTGATTTGTATCACAAAAGTTGTATTAATTTTCATCTGCTGTTGAAAAAACCAACAAACCAAGATGATTTCCAAAAGTTTTGCCCTTCTCCATCCAAGTTAATAATTTAAAATCCTTCCTCTAGGGTTATCTCAAACATGTTGTGCACATTTCCTGGTCAGAGGACTATTTCTGCCTTTCTACCCTTTCATCTTTGAAGAGCTATTTTCCAGGTAAAGGAAAAGCAGAGCTTGGGAGGCGTAGTTAGCCTAACATCATGATGCTGCCATTCTTAATTTAAGACTTTGAGTCCTGTATGAACAACATTATCATAACTTTCAGTGTCCTTCTCTCCATGCTGTGCAGGTAAATGGTCTTCCCCTAGACTTTTTTATCTGATTGCCTGGAAGTTGGTTGGCTCTCAGAATAAAGCAGCATACCCTCTTCTGCAATAAGAACCATCCTTTTCACAACAAAATACACCACCAAGTCTACCTGCAAAATCAGATTCATATTCATAAACAGGTGGACTTGTAAATCTTATTTCCTTGAGTCAACCATTCACTCTTTTATCTTTTCAATTAGAATGATTTGTGTAGCTCAGCTACGCTCTTCAAGTTGTTTTGCATACTATTCCACCTGACACCAGAGTTTTGAAGAGACTAGCTAGGGTTTCCCTTTGAGTCATAACCCCATTTCTAAATGTGTCCTCCAGATGGATCTGTGCCTTGACTAGAAAGCAGTTTGTGTCTACAGCCACCTAGTTGCTACTATTTGAGGAAAACAGCTTTACTGTTAAAAGGTGTGCAAAAGGCTCTTAAGGCTGACTCCCTTTGCACTGTTTAAAGAACACATAATTACCCCAGGTGGTGTCAAATTTCCCCCATCTCAGAAGACTAAACTTTTTTCTTTTTTTTTTCTTCTTTAAAGGGGTGCTTTTCCCATAGAAGCAAATCCCTTTCCTGTCTAGTGAATTTTCAGTTTACATTGACATGATGTGGCTTTTCAAGAACATCCTGTCCTTCCATCTCTTAATACCAAGTGTAGGAACACTGGGACTGCCAATCTCCTCACAGGGAGTCTCTCATTCTTGAATTGTTTATAAGAAGGTAGTGGGGTCATCCATAAAAAAATCTCATTTCCTATCAGAGCTTCCTCAAAACACTCAAATAATAATGGTGGTTTCCCTGACAATTGTCCTAGTAGCTGATAACTGCAGATGAGACACTCTACTCTTTTTACAAGAGTACTGCTTCACATCTTTCCAGACATGGTAACTGCATTTGGGAGAACTATCACATGATTTTTACTGAACTGGTGACTCCCTGCAGCACATATGCTACAGTTAGGCTTTTCTGCAGTTTCCCACAGTAATTTGAATGAAATAAAGTCTGTCTAACTGTATATAGCTGTTCTTTGAGATATGTTGTCTCAATGTACATCCACAGTGTTCTTTCTTACCCCTCTCCTCAAAATTCACCATAACTGAGAGGAATGTGACATTAAGGGAAACTGCTACTTTTCTATTTTGCACGATGCACAAAATTGAGTAATGAGCACATGACTATAGATAATGTCAAGAGAAAAATATCTCTTTAGCAATACTGACACATGGCTACCTGGAAGATAAATATGCATAATATCTTGAAAAGAAATGTCACTAGCCCATGTCTTTTGATTTGAGAGCATTGATGTAAATATTTGGGTTTTCACTGTTCTGAAATAACTTGTGACCTGTGAGGATGTTAACCTTATCATCTGGCATACTACTATAATTGGTGTGTGACAATGTGTGATGGTTTAATTTTCCAGATCTACTTCTCGATAATTGGCTTACCATTTAAAATTACTGGGTTTGTATTGTGTGTGTAGGTGAAAAACAAGCTACTGGAGTACAGACAAGTTTCTCCTGATTATCTTTAGTCTAGTTGCAATTTGCAACCAGAAAACAGCCTTCGTCCCCTTCATTTGTTTATATTTTATCTAGTGTTATTATTTATTTTATTGTTATTATTGCTTTAACTATTAGTCCAGTGTTTTCCAGAAAATCCTTCAAAAACAGGCATTTTGTTAGTAATTATGGTTGTGATGGATTGCTGACACTACTTCTACATATATATTTTATTCCTGTTATGCCATTTGCTTTCCATAATTGCAAATGTTGTATATACCTTTAAAAATATATACCTTTTTACTTATAACTGTGAAGACGAAACTATCTCAGCGTGGATGAATATTGTTACCACTTTTTCCTTCCAGCAATAATTCTCTTTTCCTCTACCTATAATTACACCGTTCTAGTATAGTTTCATTTACATTTCACAGATTACTACTTTTTCCTGAGGACAAACCCCAGCTTTTAGTGAGCAGTCCCCCTAGAGTACAGATCCAAGAATAAAGTTTCAAGGCAGTCACGCACCTCTGTGTTCCACAAAGCTGTGTGAGTCTCAGAAGCCTGGTGAATAGCGGTGTCCAGAAATGAGGTGGAACAACTTCTTATTGAAGTCTATTGAAGTCCCTGATTCCGAGGCCAATGTCCTCCTGAAGGAGACAATCAAAATTAGATTTCTGATGTCACTAACCTTTTAAACAGAATCCACATTCCATATTTCCAGGAAATGTGCAACTAAAGCAGATTTTCTAAATCTCATCTAACAAACCAAGGCTATGCTTTTAATCATACTTTTCTTACTTTAGAGTTTGCTTTAAGTCAAACTATTCCGGAGCTTTCTAATACTCTGTCTTGGAGTTTTATTACTATTAGAAAATGAATTGAAAGACTCATAGGTTAAGGGAGGTATTCCTGAAAAAGCAAACAAACTTGTGAACCAGAAGACCCTGAAAGCAAAATGCAAAAAGAAGTTAAAAAAAAAATTGAACCTCCAGTTCATTAGAGGTCATAGGAAATGGCAAAAAATTTCTATTTGCAGGGGTAGGAGAGACTTTTGAGGAAGGATATCAAGGAGTTGTTTCAACTTACACACAATTCTTTTGAGGAGGAGAGGAGAGGAGAGGAGAGGAGAGGGAAAGGA